>OY728138.1:909338131-909963131 GCA_963277665.1 Viscum album | reverse complement strand
AGCCTTATTGAACTTGAACTTCAGCATAATATGGCAAAAGTAAAATAAAATAATGCCATTACTTACTCACATGGATATTCTACTAAATGAATAATCACATGAAATATCAATAACCACTTTCATAATGAGGGAATGTATAATGCCAGACATTCTGAAACATTTTGTCAAGGCCTCGGCCAAGACGTCTAAAATGATTAAGGCCTCGGCCAAAACCATAAATCAAATTGGGAAAGGGCCTCGGTCAATTCCACGTCTAGTTGTCTCATGATACCTACCGATGCATCGAGGAGCTATATCGGGCTCCACCCGTCACTTATTAAGTCCAATACATTCCTCATATGAATAGGTTTAAACATAACATAAATATTCGTTTTAAAACTAGCATACGAAATGTCAACAATTTCTCCATAAACTATGGATGGTATAAAAATAACACATCCACAGTCAAATATTTCACAAAATGTTCAATGTAAGTTTTGTATCATAAATCAATTTCAATTAAACTTAAAACCCATCAAAGGATGTTGACATGGATGAAATCAAAGCTATTTGAGAGAAATATCTCTCCTTTTTTAAATCATTTAAAAGTACCATAATTATAAAATAATACATTTACTTTGAAAATGTTCTTATAAGCTTGTTAGGGAAGCTTCGACGAAGTTATAATGGCGGAAAATAGCCGCACCCGCCGTATAAGTTAAATAAAACATTCTTACCTTAAATTTGTCAAAAAGGTCAAAAAGTACATTGTTTGGAAAACGACGGTAAGATTCCTTTCAAAAATGTATAAGGGTATAAATTACTTTAACCCATTTTCCATTTAATAGTAAAAATGTTTTGAAATACATTTTTAAGAAACATGGATTTGGATGATAACGAGGTCCCAGTAGATAATTATGTATAAACAACCTTGGATAATGAAGAGGTTGTGAAGTAAACCCTTACCTTGTACTTTTCCTTGGTTGGGGTAGGTTAACATCCTGTATAATGGTGAAATAATTGTTATTAAATTATAAAAGAATCATATACAGTCATATGATATCATATATGATCTTTTAACATTGCTTTGTTAACAATATCTTAGATTTATCGTTGTTTCGGGTGTTAACTTACTCATTTTCGTAAGTCGTGTTTTCATGGATAGGTTGTATCTTATTCATATCCAGAATTATATCATGTCCTTAAAAATTATTTTTAGATCATCAAATGATAATTATACTTGAATGGATACGACGGAGAATGAATCCCATCGCGTTCGTGGAGACGGTAGTCCGTACGTACGCACGAGCGACAATATCATTATTTTGATATTAAAATAATATATAATTGGATAGTATATCATATATACAGAATCATTATCATGTTATATTTATTATTTACATGAATTACATATCATTATTATACCCATCTAAATAATAATATATTGAATAACAATTACACCACGACGTGGAGACGGTAAGCCGTACGTACGCACGTATGGTGACATGTCATTCAAATGATGGGTAGAATACTGAATATGGTTGTTACATATTTATAATAACAACACAGTATATAGAAGATAATGGAGTTATAATTTTATAATTGAAATAATAAACAAAGAGGGAGTGGAAGAAGAAAGAAACTTGAAAGAGGGTGATGAAAACGTTACCTCTTCTTCGGGTTCTTCCTTTTGATTTGATCAAAAGGACTCCTTAGGATGGATTTCTGACTAAAGTAGAGCTTCTAGGATGAAGGAAGAGAAGTTGGGAGAGTATTTGGGCAGAGTTTAGCCGAACCAAAAGGCTCGAAAGTGTGAATAAGGTGGTAGAGGTGGGGGCCTTTTATAAGAGGAGAGGAGGGGCTCTTTTGGAAAGATTGAAATGTTACATTATTATACAATGATTTTCGGATTCTAAAGGTCCCAAACTTATATAATTAATGTATAAGGTGATAAGGGTTCGAAATATACCCATCCAATAGTCTTTGGACAAGTGTAAGCCTTGGATTGTACATTATATTTTCATTTTATTAAAATCGTTAAATAATGAGGTCATCGCTGCATCATAATGATGTCATAAATAATTTAATTTATTTAATGTCTAAAAATTATAAAAAAAATACTATGATGTAGGAAATATTTTTATCTTTCCAATGATTATTTATAGTCAAACATATGACTTGTATAACCCCATGTAAAAATTGTTTTAGTAAAACATTTCATGTTTGTGTCATTTTTTACTTTAACATTAAATAAAAGGTATTTATGTCATTTTCTAACTAAAGTGGCTCCATGGGGTCCCCAAGTTGACCCATGGATTTTCTTGGTTGGCCATGGAACATCCAATGAGGGTAGGACATGTTTCAAGCTCATATCATATTATTAAAACATTATTTTTACCTTAAACTACACTAATTACCTCTAATCGCGATTAAGAACTTAAAAGTTACTATTCACCAAAAATTATTTTAATCTCATTGAACCACATTTTAATTCTTAATTACAACCATGTATGTCTGATTTTTGAAAATCAAATCACAGAAGTGGTAATATTTCATTTAAACGAAAAATCAGTTATTTAACTACCACTTAGTGGTTTCACTATTCATCAAAAATTGAAGTTTTTCAGAACAATGCCAAAACTTCACCCTAAGCTATAATTGATATTCCGAATTCAAAAATGATGCCTATTTTACAAAATTCCAAACATATAAGTTGCATTAATTAATTTTATAATTAATTCCCGCTGTCACAACAAATAGCGTGTTTTTAAGAAACAATTTATATCAAAAGATTGGCAATTGTTTATGTCCAATTTCAATGTTAAATTAATTCTAATGACCACCATTGGATAAAATGGTAAAAATATATTATAATTATACTTTAAACCACTAAATAGTATAATTTATCACTATAAATTATTTTTGATTTAAAAAAGTTGTTTTTAAGTATTTTTCACTATTCATAAAAAATTAGAAGTTCTCAGAAAAATACCAAAAATTCAACATAGGCTAATATTGATATTCCGAATTCAAAAATGAAGTCCATTTTGATAAATAAAATTTATAAAATTTCAAAAAGTAGGTATTACTATTCACAACGGCTAGTTTAATTAGTTGTGGTGTGTGTTAGAGCTCGAGGTTGCGTACAACACACACTATTGCATTATTCGAAGGGAAACGTACCGTGGAAGCTTGGGGTGTTACATTATCCCCTCCTTCAAATAATTGCGTCCTCGCAATTTCTAGGGTATTACTGCATAAAAAGACTCGGGTGGTTCTTCATCATAAGTTCCTCAGGTTCCCACGTTGCCTCTTCCATTTTATGATTTCTCCACAAAACCTTTACCAGACGAGTCATCTGGTTTCTCAGCACCTTCTCCCTCAGATCAAGAATCCTGATGGGATCTTCGCAATTAGATAGATCAGGTTCCAGTTCTAATTCCTCGTAGGTAAGTACATGTGTTGGGTCGTGCATGTATTTTCTCAATAGCGATATGTGGAAAACATCGTGAACTTTGGAGAGATTTGGCGGCATCGCCAAACGATAAGCTACAGCCCCAATACGATCTAGAATTTCGAAAGGTCCGATGTACCTGGGACTCAACTTACCCTTCTTACCAAAACGTATAACTCCCTTCCATGGAGATACCTTTAGGAAAACATGGTCTCCCACCTGAAATTCCAAAACCTTTCTTCTGCTATCGGCATAGCTCTTCTGCCTACTTTGAGATGCTTTGATGTGGTTTTGGATTACCTTCACCTTTTCCATTGTTTCTTCCACCAGTTCTAGTCCCACAAGTTTTCTTTCACCAACGTCATCCCAAAAGGTTGGTGTACGACATTTCTTTCCATATAACGCTTCATAAGGTGCCATCTGAATGCTTGAATGGAAGCTATTGTTATAGGAAAATTATACCAGTGGTAAATACTGATCCCACATACCCTGAAAGTCAAGAGAGCATGATCTCAACATGTCTTCTAAGGTTTGAATAGTCTGTTTTGATTGTCCATCTGTTTGAGGGTGATAGGCAGTGCTCAAACGAAGTTCAGTATCCAAGGCCTTTTGAAGACTTTTCCAGAATCTTGAAGTAAAACGAGGATCACGATCAGAAACAATCGATAGGGGTACTCCATGAAGTCTTACAACTTCATTAATATATAGTCTTGCTAGACATTCAAGTGGTAGATCCTCCCGTATAGCCAGAAAATGTGCTGACTTAGTAAGTCGATCAACAATGACCCATATTGCATCATTCCTTATAGGAGTCTTTGGTAGTCCCATGACAAAGTCCATCATAATATTATCCCATTTCCACTCAGGTATGGGAAGAGGTTGCAATACTCCACCAGGATGTTGCCTTCCAGCTTTCACTTGTTGACAAACCATACACCTCGACACAAAATCAGCAATCTCCCTCTTCATATTGTCCCACCAAAAATGTTCCTTCAAATCTCTATACATTTTGGTTCTCCCAGGGTGTATAGAGAAATTGTAACTATGAGCATCATCCAGTAATTCCCTTTTTAGATCAGGTATATCGGGAACACAAAGTCTCTTCCCGAATTTCAAAATTCCATCCTTATACACAAAGTCCCTCAATCTTCCATCATTCACATCTTTAATCTTCTTCTGAAATTCTTCATCATCGGTCTGAGAACTCTTAATCCTTTCTAGTAATGATGGTTTGGAAACCATTTGAAAAATCATTGATGTTGCACCTTCCCTAGTTATTCCCATGTCCATCTTCACTAGATCCATGAAAATTGGATCCCTTTCAATTCTCATCACATTCAAAACTCCATGGTCTTTTCTGCTAAAAGCATCTGCCACCTTGTTTTCCTTCCCCGGGTGGTAATGTATCGTGCAATCATAATCCTTGAGTAGTTCAAGCCATCGCCTTTGCCTCATGTTGAGTTCTTTTTGTGAGAAAATATACTTCAAACTCTTGTGATCAGTATAAATCTCACATTTTTCACCATAGAGGTAATGTCTCCATATCTTTAAAGCAAAGATCACAGCTGCTAACTCAAGATCATGAGTAGGATAGTTTTTCTCATGAATTTTTAGCTGTCGTGATGCATAGGCAATGACCTTATCATTCTGCATAAGGACACAACCAAGTCATTTCTTCGATGCATCACTATAAATAACAAACCCATCATTCCCCGATGGTAGAGTCAATACAGGGGCATTGACTAATCTTCTCTTTAGTTCTTCAAAACATTATTCACACTCTTTTGTCCAGACAAATTTAATCCCTTTACGTGTGAGCTTTGTCAATGGGTTATCCAATCTGGAAAAATTCTGGACGAAACGTTGATAATAACCTGCTAAACAAATAAAACTGCGTACCTCAGTTATACTTGTCGGTGCTGGACATTCTTGGATTGCCTTGGTTTTAGAAGGATCAATAGAAATTCCATCCTTAGAGACAATATGGCCAAGAAAAGAAATCTCCTGAAGCCAGAATTCACACTTGCTAAATTTCCCATATAATTCATGTCTTCTAAGAGTCTTCAGGATAATGTGTAAGTGATTTTCATGATCTTCGTGGCTTTTGGAGTATACCAAGATATCATCAATAAATACCACTACAAAGTCATCAAGATATTCCTTGAAAACTCTATTCATTAGATCCATGAAAACAGAGGGTGCATTAGTCAATCCAAAAGGCATTACTGTAAACTCGTAATGCTCGTACCTTGTTTGAAATGCTGTCTTTGGAACGTCATCCTTATTCACACACAACTGATGGTATCCAAACCGAAGGTCAATCTTTGAAAAGTATTGAGCTTCATGTAGTTGGTCAAACAAATCATCAATGCGAGGTATGGGATACTTGTTCTTTATTATTATAGAATTGATCTCCCTATAGTCGATGCACAACCTCATATATCCATCTTTCTTCTTAACAAAAAGAACAGGGGCTCCCCAAGGAGAAACACTAGGGCGAATAAATCCCTTATTACTCAATTCCTCAAGTTGTTTCTTTAGTTCAATTAATTCCACAGTGGCCATTCTATAAGGGGTCTTCGATATGGGCCTTGATCCAGGGGAATTAAATCAATGGAAAACTCAACTTCTCGTTCTAGAGGATGTCCAGGTAAATCTTCCGGAAACACATCAACATATTCTCTCACAATAGGTACATCCTCTATTTGAATATTCCTTTCCTCACCCTCAGTAATTTCCTTCTCTTCCTCCCCAATAATTGAATTTAGTTGAGCTACTGGGGGTGGATCTAGATAAGAATTATGTGGCGACGATTTTGCTCTAAAGATAAGGTGTTCCTTATCATCATCATCAAGAATCGTAGCCTCTTTCCTCTTACAATAAATTTTTGCATCATGGTCTGAAAGCCAATCCATACCAAGGATTATATCAAATTCAATCATGGGTATGACGATGATATCAGCAGGTAAAGAACATTTAGGTGCTCTAATGGGAACTAATCGACAAAACTTTGTTGCAACAATACTTCCCTTAGGGGTTTTGACCGACAACTCCCTTGTTAAATCAAATTGGAAATATCTAATTTTCTTAACAAACTAGGAAGATATGAAACAATGCGATGATCCAGAATCAAATAATGCATTTGCTAAATTTGAGGAAACCATTAAATTACCTTCCACCACGTCTTTCGGAGCTTCCACCTCAGCAGTAGTGATAGCATAAGTCTGGCCTTGATCCCTTGGCCTCTTCTGAGGTAAGTTCCCCTGACGCTTCGGACATTTATTTGCATAATGTCCCTTCTCTCTACAATTATAGCATTCCACGTTGACAGCCACTTTCTTTCCCTTGCATTCATGAGCTTGGTGGCCTTTTTCACCACACTTGTAACATACTCCTTTTCCTTTTAGACAGGCACCAGGGTGCTTCCTACCACAATTATCACAGGGTGGAAATTCATTTCTACCCTTCTTCCCTGTTTCCTTATTTCCTTTCCCAGAGTTTTCAGCGGATCTCTTCTTATCTTGCTTTGATTTAAAGTCATATTACTTAGAGAATTCCTTTTCCGTCTTGATAGCGCACGAGACAATACCTTCGTATGAAGAGAAGGTTTGTGATACTAAAGCTCGACGGAGAAATGGTTTTAACCCATCAAAGAAACGATCAGTCTTACTTCTTGGGTTACGTATGTAATCTGCAGCATACCTCGCTAACCTTGTAAAGTTAGCCTCATACTTTGCGACATTCTCATCCTCCTTCTGCCTCAGACTCAGAAATTGCCTTTTCATATCTGCTTGATGGTCTCGAGGAAAGTATTTTTCTAAGAACAGCTCTTTGAACTCCTGCCATTCCATGTTTGTTAACTCATCATCTTCCTTTGTGTTTTGAATTAGTGACCACCATTGATCGGCATCTCCAGTGAGGCGGTAAACTTCCATGACAACTTTCTCCCTTTCACTACTCCCCAAGGCATGGAATATTTTCTCTAAGGAATTTATCCATTGCTTAGCTACTATAGGATTTGTACTCCCATTGAAGTTTGGTGGTTGTTGCCTCATGAAACGGTCTAGCATTGATCCTCCACGTTGCGGATCAGGGTGCTCCATACGAGTAAGGTTATTATTCATAACCTGCGTGAGTTGTCCCAGTACGGTAAGAAGTTGATCAGCACCAGTTGTATCACTAGATCCACCATAATTATCTTGAGCAGGAGGTCAATCCCTACACAGAGTGCGTGCATTGATACGGTTTCCATTCCTTCCACTAGGCGTCATTTCTAAATAATGGCATAAACTGGATTAGTTTATGAATCAAAATACATAACTCCATACTTGTAAAACACTTAACATAAATTGAACTAATTATGGATATAATCCATAATTATAAAAATGTTTTCTTTGAGGAAATATATACTCGTAACCCTTCATAGTGGTTTGTAAAGAAAATGGGAATTATCCTAAGCATATCCCCCGGGAGTGTCGTAACCAAGAATGCAGCAAGGCCCGTTGTCGTGCACCAGTTCCCGTTCAAGTCTAGCTCAAAGCGGTGTTTTCGGGTTTTACCCCTAGGTACATCTGTGCCAGAGCCACCTCTACCTGATCGTATCTAGACAGGGATGTATTGCTCGGAAAACTCACAAAATCTCTACAATACCAAAATTTTTAGGAAGTTCTTCTATACTAATCCTCAAAGTTCATCTTAGGTCTACGTGCTCTAATCTGAGTTTGTCTAAATCTAGCTTCTAAGGTTAGTACTAAACTGCCTCTGATACCAACTATAACGCCCCGACCCCAGCTACCCAGAGTCGGTGCATTACTTCGTAACATTGGCATGATCACAAAAGATCAAGTCTCGAAAGACCGATTAGTTTAGTAGCCTTGGAAACACTAGATACATTCATAAATCTTACATTACATCATAAAAATGAAAACTACAATAACATGGTCTCCCTAGTCCACACTCATATCCTCACTGACTATTCTTGCAAGTCAGTCATAATACACTTCTTCACATCCTGGGAAAAATAAAACATTGAAAGGGGTGAGCTCAAATGCTCTGTAAGGATAACAATATAGCGGAAAATTTCATAAGAAAACATAAGCATTTAAGGCAATGTATAACTAAAAAAAAGCCTTATTGAACTTGAACTTCAGCATAATATGGTAAAAGTAAAATAAAATAATGCCATTACTTACTCACATGGATATTCTACTAGACGAATAATCACATGAAATATCAATAACCACTTTCATAATGAGGGAATGTATAATGCCAGACATTCTGAAACATTTTGTCAAGGCCTCGGCCAAGACGTCTAAAATGATTAAGGCCTCGGCCAAAACCATAAATCAAATTGGGAAAGGGCCTCAGCCAATTCCACGTCTAGTTGTCTCATTAGACCTACCGATGCATCGAGGAGCTATAGCGGGCTCCACCCGTCACTTATTAAGTCCAATACATTCCTCATATAAATAGGTTTAAACATAACATAAATATTCGTATTAAAACTAGCATACGAAATGTCAACAATTTCTCCATAAACTATGGATGGTATAAAAATAGCACATCCACAGTCAAATATTTCACAAAATGTTCAATGGAAGTTTTGTATCATAAATCAATTTCAATTAAACTTAAAACCCATCAAAGGATGTTGACATGGATGAAATCAAAGCTATTTGAGAGAAATATCTCTCCTTTTTGAAATCATTTAAAAGTCCCATAATTATAAAATAATACATTTACTTTGAAAATGTTCTTATAAGCTCGTTAGGGAAGCTTTGACGAATTTATAATGGCGGAAAATAGCTGCACCCGCCGTATAAGTTAAAAAAACATTCTTACCTTAAATTTGTCAAAAAGATCAAAAAGTACATTGTTTGGAAAACGACGGTAAGATTCCTTTCAAAAACGTATAAGGGTATAAATGACTTTAACCCATTTTCCATTTAATAGTAAAAAAATTTTGAAATACATTTTTAAGAAACATGGATGTGGATGATAACGAGGTCCCAGTAGATAATTATGTATAAACAACCTTGGATAATGAAGAGGTTGTGAAGTAAACCCTTACCTTGTACTTTTCCTTGGTTGGGGTAGGTTAACCTCCTGTATAATGGTGAAATAATTTTTATTAAATTATACAAGAATCATATACATTCATATGATATCATATATGATCTTTTAACATTGCTTTGTTAACAATATCTTAGATTTATCGTTGTTTCGGGTGTTAACTTACTCATTTTCGTAAGTCATGTTTTCATGGATAGGTTGTATCTTATTCATATCCATAATGATATCATGTCCTTAAACATTATTTTTAGATCATCAAATGATAATTATACTTGAATGGATACGACGGAGAATGAATCTCATCGCGTTCGTGGAGACGGTAGTCCGTACGTACGCACGAGCGACAATATCATTATTTTGATAATAAATTAATATATAATTGGATAGTATATCATATATACAGAATCATTATCATGTTATATTTATTATTTACATGAATTACATATCATTATTATACCCATCTAAATAATAATATATTGAATAACAATTACACCACGACGTGGAGACGGTAAGCCGTACGTACGCATGTATGGTGACATGTCATTCAAATGATGGGTAGAATACTGAATATGGTTGTTCCATATTTATAATAACATCACAGTATATAGAATATACTGGAGTTATAATTTTAGAATTGAAATAATAAACAAAGAGGGAGTGGAAGAAGAAAGAAACTTGAAAGAGGGTGATGAAAATGTTACCTCTTCTTCGGGTTCTTCCTTTTGATTTGATCAAAAGGACTCCTTAGGATGGCTTTCTGACTAAAGTAAAGCTTCTAGGATGAAGGGAGAGAAGTTGGGAGAGTATTTGGGCAGAGTTTGGCCGAACCAAAAGGCTTGAAAGTGTGAATAAGGTGGTAGAGGTGGGGGCCTTTTATAAGAGGAGAGGAGGGGCTCTTTTGGAAAGATTGAAATGTTACATTATTATACAACGCTTTTCGGATTCTAAAGGTCCCACACTTATATAATTCA
Organism: Viscum album; assembly: GCA_963277665.1. NCBI lineage: Eukaryota > Viridiplantae > Streptophyta > Magnoliopsida > Santalales > Viscaceae > Viscum > Viscum album. The sequence goes on along the minus strand of OY728138.1, from coordinate 909,952,655 downwards.
TGGATAAGGTGATAAGGGTTCGAAATCTACCCATCCAATAGTCTTTGGACAAGTGTAAGCCTTGGATTGTACATTATCTTTTCATTTTATTAAAATCATTAAATAATGAGGTCATCGTTGCATCATAATGATGTCATAAATAATTTAATTTATTTAATGTCTAAAAATTATAAAAAACATACTATGATGTAGGAAATATTTTTAGCTTTACAATTACTATTTATAGTCAAACATATGACTTGTATAACCCCATGTAAAAATTGTTTTAGTAAAACATTTCATGTTTGTGTCATTTTTTACTTTAACATTAAATAAAAGGTATTTATGTCATTTTCTTACTAAAGTGGCTCCATGGGGTCCCCAAGTTGACCCATGGATTGTATTGGTCGGCCATGGAACATCCAATGAGGGTAGGACATGTGTCAAGCTCATCTCATATTATTAAAACATTATTTTTACCTTAAACTACACTAATTACCTCTAATCGCGATTAAGAACTTAAAAGTTACTATTCACCAAAAATTATTTTAATCTCATTGAACCACATTTTACTTCTTAATGACAACCATGTATGTCAGATTTTTGAAAATCAAATCACAGAAGTGGTAATATTTCATTTAAACGAAAAATCAGTTATTTAACTACCACTTAGTGGTTTCACTATTCATCAAAAATTGAAGTTTTTCAGAACAATGCCAAAACTTCACCCTAAGCTATAATTGATATTCCGAATTCAAAAATGATTTCTGTTTTAAAAAATTTCAAACATATAAGTTTCATTAATTAATTTTATAATTAATTCCCGCTGTCACAACAAATAGCATGTTTTTAAGAAACAATTTATATCAAAATATTGGCAATTGTTTATGTCCAATTTCAATGTTAAATTAATTCTAATGACCACCATTGGATAAAATGGTAAAAATATATTCTAATTATACTTTAAACCAATAAAAAGTATAATTTATCACTATAAATTATTTTGATTAAAAAAAGTTGTTTTTAAGTATTTTTCACTATTCATAAAAAATTAGTTCTCAGAAAAATACCAAAAATTCAACATAGGCTAATATTGATATTCCGAATTCAAAAATGAAGTCCATTTTGATAAATAAAATTTATAAAATTTCAAAAAGTAGGTATTACTATTCACAACGGCTAGTTTAATTAGTTGTGGTGTGTGTTAGAGCTCGAGGTTGCGTACAACACACACTATTGCATTATTCGAAGGGAAACGTACCGTGGAATCTTGGGGTGTTACAGTCCCTATGTGTGTGTGTTTTTATGTACTAAGTATTCTAAAAAATTAATGTAATGTCCATGTACGTTAAGCTTCAGGTCTCTATAGTTGGTATCAGAGGAAAGGTTTAGTCAACCTTTGGAAACTAGGATGCGAGAACATTAGTGAGATCCCTAGAGATATTTCTAAGGTATGTCTAGGGATGTCCCTAAGGTTAAGTATAAGTATAGGTTATAGTACTAGAATTACGGTAACCTAAGATGTTATATATTGAAGGTACTCCCCTTTTATTATGTTGTTTTCCCTAGCGTGATTTTTGCCTCTCACACTATTCTTTTTGGGTTTTAGATGATGGCTGGAACCCGAAGGAACCGTGTTGATCAATGTAATGGACAATGCAATGATTGTCCTCCTGAACAAACAAATTTTATGGGAGATTGAGTGCAAAATCTTATTTCTATACTTACACAAGCTATGAATCACTCTGGAATCCCAAATAAGCAGAGAAGGGAACAATATTCTATTAAGTCCTTCATGAGGCAACGTCCACCTTCTTTCAGTGGGTCTTCTGATCCACTTGTTGCTGAATAATGGATCATTACTACTGAAAAGATATTTTCAGTTCTTCAATGTTCTGAACATGATAAATTCATCTTAGCAGTGTATCGTTTGGAATGTGATGCTGATCAATGGTGGAATCTTATCAAGAATACGAGGCCAAGAGATGAAATTGAGTCCATGGAATGGGACGAGTTCAAGAACTTATTTTTCAATAAGTACTTCCCTCGTATTCTTTGAACAAATATGGATAAGGAGTTTCTTGAACTAAAGAAAAAGGATGATGAATCTGTTGGTATATACGAAGCGAATTTTATAAGGCTTGCAAGGTATTCATCTGGATTTATCATCCAACCTGAAAGTAAAGTTGATCGATTCTTCAGTGGATTAAAACCAAATCTTCGAAGGGAATTATCTATAAGAGACTTCAGTAGCTATGAAGAAATTGTGTGTTGTGCTATTAAGGTAGAAATGGAAGTTGGTGTTATATATCCATCTCATGGTTTTGACAAGAAATGAAAGATGGAGTTCAAGGAGAAATCTCATAATAATAGTGAAAAGAATATGAATGTTTCCTTATGCTCAAAGTGTGGAAAGAAGCATGGTAGAGATTGTCTTAAAGGGACTAGAAAATGTTTTAAGTGTGGAAAAGAAGGTCATCGAGCAGATGAGTGTCAAAGTAAGGGAAAAAGGGTTTCTAATGGTGTGAATAAAGAAAAGACTCCAGAGAATGCACCAACAACACTTCAATGCTTCAAGTGCAATGAAATGGGGCATTATGCTAATCAATGCCCTAATCCAAGGGTTAATGATGATCAACATGAGCAACCACTTAAGGAAAAGGACAAAGGGAAGTCACATGTGATCACTATTGGCGATGTTGAATATGACAACGATGTGGTGGAATGATTAAGTGTTTATGTAATGGGATTACAATATAATGTTGTATATAGTATCATGGAATATTGGAATATTTATGTATTGGTCTATTGTGGTTTTCAATAATTTTATGGTATCGGTAACCATGGAAAGTGATTGAGATATTTTTGGTAAGTAGATGATATGCGCATAATGAAGGGATAAGAAGATAATGAGATGTTTTATTGTATTCATGAGGTCATGATTGATATAAGGACTAAGTGATATCATGGTTTGAGTATAAAGAATTTTCAGGATTTTGGTATGTGGAAAGTGTTAACTTTTAACTGCATTCATGATTTCACTAAGGTTCAATGGGTATTCATTCTTTAAGAGAATACATGACTAAGGTATTCACATGTTTGTAATTTGAACAACAAGATATATCTTATGATATATGGGGGATAAATGATGGCATTCACGTGATTGTTATGTGACATTTCAAGTAATCATTTTCTTTATACTATGATCTTGGACTGAAGTATTTTAGATAACCCTAAAGATTAGAATGGATTATGTTGGACATAATTTAGTATTGTTTAAGGATAGAAATTTTTCAATATTATTTATGGGATGTTATAGTAATATATCTTTAGAAAAAGGACAACCTGCAGGACGGGCGACAGCCCATTGCGTCGGACAAGGCTTTGGGAATCGAACCCACAACCGAAGTGCGACTGGCCTTTATCGCCTACCACTGGCCTACAGGAAGTCCCTGGTTCGTAGAAACTAGTTTTATTTTATTACGCGGTATGATATATGAAGTATAAGTTCATTTTTGGAATCGTATATGATTAACCTCACCATAGATGGACTTATGTATATTTGATAACTTTTGCTAACCTTTTGTTTGAAACAGATGGAATGACCCATCATTCTATCACATGACTTGTTAACACTTCACGAATAACAAATTCAACTTCATTTCTTTAAGAGATGAAGTGGAAATTGTTCAAAGCACGAACAACAGTGAGATTGTACCAAAATCAAGCAAGTATTTCTTCTAATTCAAATTTTTCCACTTTAGGGAAATGATATTGAAAACCAAAAATGTTGTCCTAGGGTTCTTATATCCGATGAATCATATGGTACTTTAGATCATCACAAATTTATGGCTTTGTGATTGTTGTATTTTTCATAGCCATGTCCTCTACCACTCTCTATCAGAACATGACGGTTAGATTTCTCTTCCATATCCATATTTTCGCCTATGTTCTCCTATGTGAAAACCCAGTGATTAGTTAATTTGGGTAACCGTTACGTTTCATACTTTAGTTTTTAAATCCACGTTTTGGTATTCCTTTTTACTATGTGGGTTTCTATTAAAGAAACTTTCGAGTAGTAAACCATTTATAACCCCGACGAATTTCGAGGGCGAAATTCATTTTAAGGGGGGTAGAATGTAACACCCTGAGATTTTATGAAAAATATTCTTTTTAATGTCTTGTGTTGTACACTACACCAAAAAGATCTTGCACAACACGCATCTCTGACTTGTCTTGGATTACACACATTCGCGACCTTCCACGATAGCATGTGTTGTACGCAATACCGAGTTTCGCTAAACAACGATATGTTATATAAACTAGCCGTTATGAATAGTAATACCCACTTTTTGAAATTTTATAAATTTTATTTTTCAAAATGGACTTCATTTTTGGATTCGTAATACTGAAATTATCTTAGGGTGAAATTTTGGTACTTTTCGGATAACTTTCATACTTTGATGAATAGTGAAAATTACTAAATTTTAATTAAAAACAACTTTTTTAATCGAAATAATTAATAGTGATAAATTATTAATTTGAGTGGTTTTAAAGTATATTTAGAATATATTTTTACAATTTAATACAATTTTGGTCATTGTATGTAATTTCACATTTAAACCAGACATAAACAAGTGTCAATCTTTTGATAGTTATTATCTCTTAAAAACACGCTATTTGTTTTGACGACGGGAATTAATTTTTAAATTAATTAATGCAACTGATATTTTTTGAATTTGGTAAAATAGAAATCATTTTTGAATTCATAATATCAAATATAGATTAGGCCTAATTTTTGGTATTTTTCTAGAAACTTTCATTTTTTGGTGAATAGTGAAACCACTAAGTGGTAGTTAAAAAAACTGAATTTTTCATAAAACTTAATTTTACCGCTTCTGTTAATGGAATTTCAAAAATACGAGAGACATGGTTGATGTCAGTAAGTAAAATGTGGTTCAATGAGATGAAAATAATTTTTGGTGAATAGTAACTTTTTACTTTTTTTACCACGGTTAAAATTAAATAGGGTAATTAAGGGTAAGAATGATATTATTATTACCCTAACTCATGTCCTAATTCTATTGGATAAGTGTAATTAGACCAAAGACAACCTTAGGAATAAACTATGACCATTTAGGACCACTTGGATTAGATTAGGACATTTATTATTAATTTATTTAAAGAAGGGTTAAAATAGTTAAAATCAAAGTTTAATAACTAAATAATTTTTAATATAGAGTTATACATAATATAAATTCAACTAAAAATATTCATTAGAAATCTAAAAATAGTTCCTACATAATGATATTTTATTTGTAATTTTTAGACATTAAATAATTTAATTTATTTATGACACAATTATGATGCATTAATTATCTTATTAATAAAATATTGACATAATTGATGTTATAAATACCCAAATAAATATAATTTGAGAATTTTTATGAATTAAAATAATTTTATAGGTTAATATGACATGTTAGTATTGATTTAAGTAACTGTTTTTGAACTAATCATTCTATTATGATTTTCACAAAAATCAATTACCAAATAGTGTCAAAATTGACATAAAATAGTTTTTAAAACAAATATTATATTATTAATTGTTATTTTATTTCTAAAAATATAAGGTTCGGCCAAATGACTTAGATAAGGTTATATATATTAATAATAAACAACTTGGGGTTCGTTTGGCTTGTTATGGAAAGTTTATTAACCTTATAGTGTAAGAAAACAAGAAGACACTGTAAAAGTTAAATTATCTAACTTAAAGTTAAATCTAAATGATAAGGTTAAAATAGAAACCTAAACTTGTCTAAATTCTATTGGATAAGAGGATTTAGACCTATCCCCACCTTAGCTTAGAAATAACTCAATTTGGAGCTATTAAAAACCGAATATGACTTTATAATAAAATAATATATTAAGTTATTCCAAAGGTGTCTCTCTCCTCCCTTATAAAAGGGCACCTCCTCCCTCTCTTCCTCACACCACTATGAGCCTTAAATCTCGGCCACCCCTGCCAATTTCTCCCCTCCACTTCCCTATAAACATCCTAGAGGTTCTGGTCTTCTTCAAAGACCAATCTTAGTGCCCTAAGAGGAGGTTTCAAAAGGCGTGTCGAAAGAAGAGGTAATATTTGTTACCGTTTCTTTCAACTTTATTTCTTCTTCTAATTATTCTTCTTTAGTTGTTTCATTATGAATTAAAAACATCAGTATCACTCATATACTGATATGTTATTATAAGTATTAAGAAACTCTATTTCACTATCTATCCATCCTGCAGAAAATGAAATCACCGCGCGTGCGTACGTACGGAATACCGTCCCCACGCCGTGGTGTAATCTATTTTCCACTACCACCTTACTTGGATGCGTATAATGGTGTAAATAATGACTATATATGATTATTTTAAATTTTTATTGATTCTTAAATATTATACATACACTCCAATACAATTCCATTATCATGGGAACGATATCATCGCTCGTGCGTACGTACGGAATACCGTCTCCACGATGTGATGCGACTCGTTCTACATGATATTCATTGCATAATGATTATATAAATAAATTGAATGAATGAATATGATATATATTACACTAATACCATTTTGTAAATTAGGTATTTATAACCTAAAAAGAATAATAAGAATTTATTCAGCAAAACACGCATAAGAACAAAAAGTAATAAACACCCGAATAACAAGTAGCAATGAAATATTACTAATAAGAAGCTAAGAATATGAACATATATGATATCATAACAATGATTATAATTCTGGAATAATTCAATGACATTATTTAAATTATTATACAGGAGGTTCGGACACTTACGAAGCAAATCGGGCCTAAGGTAAGGGAAAATCTCACAATCTCATTTTTAACTGAGATTGTTTATACTTTGGTATTTACTGGGGTGTATTTTATCATCCACATCCATGTTTCCTCAATATGTAATATTATTTCCATCCACCTAAAATTTTTTAAATCCAATTTTACCCTTCGATGAGTTTTTAGTAAAATATATGAAAGGAATATTTTGTTGTTTTTCATATGAGGTACTTTTTGACTTTTCTGAAAAAAGTACGAGAAAAATGTTTTTTTTAACTTATACGGCATGAATGGATTTTTAAAACATTATTTACAAGAATATTCCTTTACATTTTTTCAAGTTTATTTTTAATCAACATATTTTAGTTTAAAATTTTATGACATGTTAAGAAAGGAAAAATGTTTTTGAAGTAGAAAGGATATTTTCCTCAAGAATGGAGTTCAAGTGTTTTATCAAAATTATTTTCCATCTAAGATAATATAGGGTTTTGTTTCTATCCCTATTTTTACATTAATTTGATTATGTTATGATGGAATTATTTTTATGATGTCCTCTTATCTTATATAGATTATGTTATGATGGTATGATGTTTAAGATTCCCGTTTTTATTACATGGGTCATGCTATGATGTATGGTTTATTATTTTGTGGCACAAATGAGAATGGTATCATTATGAGATGGGTGGGACCTATATCTCCCTCCAATGCATTGGGTAAAGATTTTATATCTCATGAGATAGAAATGGCTGGAACGGCAGGTTAAACCGGTTCAGTGAAACAGGACTGAAACGAGGAATGAACTCGGTTCAGAAATGGACATTGTCCCCTAAGATAGTCTTGGAAATGAGTCTTGACTACTAAGAAATGATTTTATATGATTATGTGTGTATTCCACAAAGTTTCATGTTTTAATTTATGATTATTGGGATTACATTTCACTACTATGATTCATCCCATGTTATGATATTATGATCTCTTTTGCAGGTTAAGATTTCCAAAATGTTGTGTTCTTATGAATATGATGTGATTGATATTTCTTTTGTTTACCCTTACTGAGCATTTGAGATCACCCTTTTGTGTTTTCTTTTCCCCAGTATGTAAAGAAAGGTTTTAGGTAAGAAAAAAAAGGGAATATCTTTATGGGAGATGTTGAGGATCTTTCACCACGATTAGAAGATTATATTCCAAGTTTCCAAAGACACTAAACTATTACGGTCCTTGTGTGTGTGTGTTTTGGTATGTACTAAGTATTCCGCAAAAGTAATGTAATGTCCATGTACGTTAAGCTTTGGGCCTCTACAATTATCCCTTTCCATTAGATTAAAAATATCCTATTTCATGGTTATTCTAGTTAAAATGATCCATATTTCCTTTCTCATAACCTAGACGGAGTCTTAACAAATTATTTGAAGGAATTTAGGTATTATGTCCTATCAATTGAATTAAATCACAGTTCCTTGATACTTTGAGTGGACTCCACAATCCTAAAATCCTAAAGATATATTTTCACAACACTTTCCTTATAGTTTCATCAAGACTTACAAAGGCAATCAACCCTTAATTCCAACTAAGTTAAGACAGCCCAAAACTTTTATTAAAACTCCCAGATGATTGAAAGTATCATGAAAAAGGACAAACAAGTACTTAGAACTATTGTTTTATTTTAACTAAAGTAATGGAATTGATTACTAACTTAATATTTTCTTTGAGTTATTTTTATCTTTATGTATATATAAACTTTATTTGATCCTTTTACATTTTTATTAATATTATGTCTATTTTACAAATTTAATTAACCATGTATTTATAAAATAATTTACACATAAGAATTTTATTATATTCTATATTTAATTCTTGTTAATTAATTTACTATATGTTATATAAAATACACACACATATCATAAAAAATAATTAACCATGTACAAGGAAAAAATAAAATAAATATATGTGTCATGATCATGAGCTTTTCTACTGGTTAGTTTATCGAGAGAATGATAAACTAACCCTTGACCTAAGGGGAATAAATCCTTGAACTGAGTTTGGTTCAAGTATAATTATTCTATCTATGACTTATAGATCTCCTTGTGTGAATTTTTTTCAACTCCATCTTGGACCATCACCAATCACCAAGGAGATCCTTCCTTTACATAATTTTACTCACACATAGGTGAATGGGACCAGGGGTATATGATTACATAAAAGAAACCATGGACATAAATACCCATACATAATAAATAGGATGGGATTATAAGTAGATTATAGTTTTAATTTAATAATAATTATCAAAAAATCTCAAGTAATTATAATTAAATTAAAATAAACCCCACACATACATAGGTTATTCAAGAATTTAAAACTATGCATGAAACAAATATGAATATTTGTTTCATCTATCCATGAAATGAATATGAATTTAAAACTAGATAACATTCATTTTAATTCATTATTTTTTAATATAAAATTATTAAATTAATAAATTAAATATCTTATTAATTAATTAATTCTTTTATCTTACTTTTCCATCTAAAAAGTCTTAGAAATTAGTATCCACTATAATTTTATATAAATTAAATAAATTTATTTAATTTAAAATCAATTCACATTTGGAATGAACTGACAGGGCATGTTTCGTGTACCCATCTAGTTATCCTTAAATTTTATCTCAAATTTAAAACATCATATACTGGAGGAAACATGATGTGTACCCTTCTACTTTGTAGGGAATGTAATACCACTCACATGGTGTGTGACTATGCTTTGTGTGGTATTTTTCATGTATCATATACATACATGACATGTATTCCTGTATCATGTGTCATAATATTACATGATATGTAGTTCCATGAGTCATTTCACTTAGTTAGAATTGTGTTTATTACACACAACATGCCATTAATATATGTGGTGTGTACCACTAATAATCCCCTTGAAGTAAAAAAAATACGTGTGATGATCATAAAAAAATGAGTAGTTCCAAAATAATGTGTAAAATGATTAATTAAGTATTTTAATTCTCGAATAACATGCCAAAATCACTCGACATGTATTTAGTTTGGTAAACCTTATCACGCATAGTGTATTCTAATAACACACCACATATTTTTGTTTAATTTTGTAATTAATAACCATTCTATGTAATTAATTCACACAGTGTACAACCTGTCTCAACATGTACTCTATATAAATGGGTATTAGTTGCATGGAGTTCACAACCCACTACACATTTTGTACTCCATTATCTAGTTGTATGAATCACACTCATGGGGACTCAGTGTGTATTCCATGTGTACATTTATATGTTACATGATGTGTAATCTATCTATATTCTGTGTAATCACAATATTCATATGTTTCTTGATTAGTATCCAATATGCTGGATATATTACTTACATGTCACATACTTTGACTGTATGAATTTTTGTGATTCCCATTAGACCTAACCATGTAGGTTAACATTGTGTATACACTAGCTACATACCATGTAAACCTATGAAACAACATGCAAACAATCAAGTGAGTATACGGCATGTAATGAAACCACATACAATTCTACAACGTGATGTATTAGGTTTTCTGTAACTCATCCTAGTGTAGTGAACATGGATACACAGTGTGTACTTTCAGTTATATGTCATGTAACTGTATTTTCCATGAAAAATCTCAAATACCTCTAGATGGGTCCTTTGAATATTCTTAACCTATTCTTGGCCTATTATTGGAAAAATTAAATTGAATGATCATGTTTTCTCTACTTTTAGATTAAGAAAAAATATAACTGTAAATGGAAAACTAACAAAAAATACATATTCCAATGAATAAATAATAAATAATTATAAATTAATATGTAATCACTATGATACAACTTATAGGTTTTTGGGAATAGTTTAAGTGGTTTGATCCCATACTCAACAATGGATTTCATTGTTTTCTTCAGAAAAGATCATCAGAACTAAATAATAGGAACCCCAATAATTTAAAGAGGATCCTTTCATATATAATTTATAATTACTTTATATTAATAAGAATTAAATTTTCTTATAATGATTTCTTGGTTATAGAATTGGCTGGAATTTCTTGGTATACTATCATTGTGATAAATCAACCAAGTGTAAAATCCCTCCAATGGTAGTCCACACAAGCTCCATAAACCTCAGAACATCTTTGTTGAATCTCTAGGTGTTAGTGTAGGTTATTCTAACCATTTTTGGCATTATTAATTGATCACAATAAGAATACCTTCAAAAATTGAAGTATCCAATCTAGTTATCTTGTTCTTGATATGAGGAATAGGAACATAAATCTCCATTCATGAGAGTGTTCTTGAGAAATTATCATTAATACTTGAGATAATTCTCTAGAAAACTCATTGTGTACACAATCCCCAGTATTTTCTATCTCCTCTAAAATGATATAATCAGTTTATATATCTAGGTCAGAGAATTGGTTATTACACAAAGTCCCTTAACCAATATATTAACCCTAAATAAAACCCCATTTCAAATACCATTATTATTATTATTATTTCTTTTACATGCGCTAAACTCATTAATATTTAAACAACTTTTTTTCTGGACTCTTAACTTGGCCCATCAATACTCCTTGGCATTTATTAAACCTTGAATAATAAATATTTATTTAAATAAATAAATTTCAATTTATTCTTCATTTAATAAATAAATAAATATCATATTCACTAAATCATGAATAAATATTTATTTAATATTAAACTCACATATATATTCTTTCAAATAACTAGTGACTGAATATATGTGATCAACATGAACTGGATAATTATTATTATTATTTAGAACATGAGAATAATATTTATTCTAATATTTAATTCATATATAACTTAACTAAGGTTATGGATACACTTAGTGTGTGACCTTATAAAACTCATTATCAATGACATTAAGCTAACTAGCCTAAATTATAAAATCAACATTTAGAAACAATTAAGGAACCCATGGATAATGATGTTAATATTTCAATAAGAACAATCTCAAATAGATGATCAATGTGTAATAAAATCTCTTTATCTATGTATCTTATTAATTAGGTTGAATTACTTGTTTCATCAACCTATACGCTTGATATATCTTTCTATGACTTTATTAAAATTATCCAGTTGATAAAACTACTCTGACCATGGTCTTAATTATATAGTTACATTACAATCAAAGGGTATGATATATCTACTTCCATTAACTTGGAAAGTGAAAATCCTTTCTTGAATTATTAATTAATTTCATATCACTTATTATGTACCCAATGTATCATAGTTCGCCGCAAGTATATATTTTTATGGTTTTCACCAATACATGTAAGTGTGAAATTCGTGATATGAATTAATAATAACTTCAATTTTAAGGACCAATACACACGGTTATAGATATGAATATCCAGTGAAATAAATAACATGTGAAATTTTTATGGGCAGGTCTGTTATCATAACCTCCACTCTTTGAGATTTCCAAGTGATAACTTCATGAGAATAAGTCTCAATGTCTTGTGATCCTCCAACTCCTAATATGATACATCATTTGTGTCCTATCAATATATTTTATCCATACATAGAACAAATATTTAAGAATATTTTAATATAAATTCAAGTTTCTTATCATATCGGGTAACTACTACTACCTTTCGATGCAATAGATACTCTAAGGAAATTACCGCATTAATTTTACATGAAATAATACTCATCATGTGATACTATATTTATTAATATTCAAGATCTTCAATATACAGGTAATTGAAAGTAAAGAGTAGTTGGTTTTAGAGAACCAACTCTAACATGAATTTATTTTAAAAATATTAGAAATTTTTCAAGGAAATATTGTTTATCATTGAAATTTTTTACCTCGATATAGAAAGAAACTCTATTTTGGTGAGTTATGTTTTCTATTAAAAAATAAATCCAATTGTTTTAGAGTTTCATTTTTTTCAAAAACATAGTTTTTTCATGAATTTTCTTAGTTTATCAATTGATTATAATGAATCTTCATTCCTTTCTCTTTTCCATAGTCTCGTAGATTTATATAGAAATTTGAGGCCCTATCATGGACTTAGTTTTTTGAAAATATTTAAAATTTGGTACTGACCTACATTATATAAATGTAATTTTGTTTTTCTTTTCTAAACTATATATGTTTTATTTTCCTTACATTGAATATACCATTTCTTCGATGAAATACTTCTACACAAGTATTAGTTGTATTTTTTAGGTGATCCAGTAAATTTTTCAATGGTAGAGGTAGGAAATATGGTATCCTAGATATATGAGCCTCTCCAACAGAATCAATATGTTCTTAAAGTTCTTCATAATTACATCCCACCACTCATACTATCATTAGAATTCTTTTTTTCTTTCATATCATATTTCTTCTTTTTCTTCCTCTTCTAATATGAAAATGAATTTAGCACTACTAGGATAGAGTTATCTCATTTGATGGTGCATATGATGAAACATGAAATGTGGATATGCATAATATTTTATGCCATTTGGGTATTCAAATATTTCCTCACTCTTTAATATAACAATATTCTTCACATTCATTACACATTAATCACATGATATCTATCTCATCATTTGTTATTGTTGACATGCATTATGAAAAGTAATGATTTCTTCATAGATATAAGTGGGTGACCCTCAAATCATGGGAGATAATGACAGTCAAATGATGATCTGTTTAATTTTAATAAAAATATCTTTTTAGTATGGACATGTTTATGAATTTAATTTTCATCAAAATTCTATTATTTTCATTAAATTTTATATTAAAAAAATATTTAATATCTTTATTGTCATCTTAATTAATTTAAAATGTATTTTTCTACATATATTTACATGATTGATGTGAAAATGATAATTAATAAAACTATTATAACATATTATTCATTATATTAATATATATTTTCATTTTGATCCCAATTATTATTTCAGTTAAATCATACAATCAAAAATAGATGATAATAGATGCAATTTTAATTATATACAAGTTATATTTCTACTTTTAATCAGTATCTTGGTTATTTGATCATTTATATTTATTATCATAACTTCACTCTTTTTTAAATGAAACATTTTCCAAACATATTCAGTAAAAACCAAGTTTTAAAACAAATAATGTCACAAACCAACCCGGGTCGGCCCTGAACCGGTCACCCGAGCTGGTCTGTGACATGGCCCGAGAGGCATTCCCAATCCTCCCGGGCTGGCGACAAGCGTCAGGGTATCAATAGAGGCTGTGAGAACGATTTTTCCCAATAAAAATAAATAAAATAGCAAAAATAAAACAGAGCAGCATAGAATAAATAAACCAAATAAAATGACTAAACAGGAACAAAAGAAAATAATGTTAACCAAAACTTGACGTCTGAACTAACTCCATGTGACCCCGTGGGTCACTCTCTGACTCAACTATCAAGCGTCACCCAAGGAAAGCGCACCCAAACTAGAGCCTGCACAAACACTAAAAACAGAAAAGAACTATAAGCATGAGTATTAAAACACAGTAGGATAGCCTGATATCTATTCCCAATTCACTACATTTAAAATTAAGAAACATCAATTCCAAGTTTGAACTAAAATATATCAAAGTATGCATTTTGATAATTTTTAATTGAAAACAAAGTAAAAACTATTGCCCTTAGTCATTTGAAAACCCATAACAAAAGAGTTTGGAACACATTTTCTATTGAAAACATTGTCATAGGAGTTAGGAAAACCAAAATGTCACTTTTCATGAAAAACACCACACAAGGGTACCAAAGCAGATATAGTAAGGGCAATGTGAATAGGTATGAAAATATCTCAACAGCAGTTCATTAGCTAAAACTGACTAGACATAGGTGAGCCCGAGAGATCGAGAATAATCCAGATGACACTAATACCTACGACCCCATCTACAGTAGCATGCCACATACGATGAAATCTAACGCTCTAAAATGCTCGTCCATCCTTTATTAGGCAGGCCGAGGGAAAATCCCACAGCAATAAACCCAAACATATCCATCTACTTTGGGCTACCATTCAGTACCATAACCTACCAGTATAGTACTCATCTCAAATAATTCTCTAAATATGTCAGGTTTGTAAGTCACAAGTATAAAAGGAGGTGAGCCAACAAATGCTTTTGAGCAACAAATCAAAACCTACATTTATAATAATATTCCAAAGCAGGACTCACCTCGAGTCTCCCCAAGGACTTCCTTCATGCATTAAATTCAAGAAATACCAAGGGTTCCCAACCGAGGAAACCATATAATGGAACTCAGGGATTCCATACTGAGGACATCCCAACCATCCCATGTCAACGAGTAATGAGGAACATCCACAAGGGTTTTACAACAAACACTTTAGATAATTTTTTTAAAGTGTCCAAACGAGCCCTTAAACACTATTTACAAAACCCACTTTTATCAAAGGTACAATTTCCACATTACTAAAAGAGATGTTGAAACATCATTAAACACATCCAAATATTGATAAAACTCTTTTTAATATAGTTATACAACACACTCAAGACCCAACCATTTTTAATGAAATGCCAAAACATACTAAAACACAAATCACACTTTTATAAAAGCCAAACCACTTGTAAAACCATAGAAAGAACCGAAAACATTGTTCCGCACATTTTTGATACATTTATAAACCCCAAAATTTTATTTTACATGACCCTTTACTCCAAAAAGCCAAATGGGCATCTTATAAAGAAAAAAAGGCATGAAATGTTGACTAAAACAATTTCAATTTAACACTCAACGGATTATGAACCCCAATCTGCATGCCATAATTTTATTTAAATTGTTAAACCTTGTTTTTAACTTTAAAAACCATGTGTGTAAACATTCTTTATTCACAACTCGACACAACGCACAACCCATTCATTAAAAAACTATTTTTGAAATAGAACGCACCCCAGAAATACCCTTTTTATAATTCGCACTACCAAAATAATTTCATAAATGTTTGAGAAAATCATAAAACACCAACAAGAGGAACAAAAATGTTCTATGTCAAAACACACCTAATTTTACACAAAAATACTAATTTAAAATTAACTGCACTATAAGACCATTTAAAACAAGACTTCAAACATCGACCGCATACCAAACAATTGACTAGAAGATTGCACCAATAATATATAACAGGTATGAAAAATGTGAAAAACATAGAAATAAAGTTTCTTAAATTTAAAAGTAAAGTGCAAGGGGATTCCTACCTGTAAACTGAAGCGCGAGGAATCAATGCATGTTAAAAAACACGTGGTAAAGTCCAACTCCCCACCTATTAAAAGTCAAGGACACAAAACACATACATAAAACCCAATTACGGTATGTGAAACCAAGCAGTGAGGAGAAAACCCTCACCTCAAATGACTGCGGTAACCCAAAATGATTAGAATCACCTTGCCTTCGATGGCGAACACCAGAACTTCCCTCCAGAGGTTCGGATAGGCATGTTGCAAACCACCTTCAAAGAATAAACATCAAATTTGGATTAAACTACACCTAGGGTTTAGTCAAACAAATACCTCACCAAGGTAAAACCCCAAAACAAGAGAAGAAAGGGAGAACACACTGAAAGAGGGCTGTTAGAGGCATTCGGTGGATGGAAAATCATCAGAAGGGGGTGCTGGACAGAGTAGGACCACGCGGCTGGAGGTGGGTTGGCCGAGGGGGAAAGCGTCATTGGTGAACAAGAGGTCTAAGGGGCTGCACCGCTGGGAGAAAAAGATCAGGGGTGTTGCACCGATAAGAAGAAGGGAGGCGGCAGTGGGGGTCGCACCGTACAGAGGGAGGGATCTTCGGGAGTTCTGTAGTCGTCGGCTCAGCCTGCTCGAGCACAGCAATGGGCGAATGTGGGTATCGGGTATGTCGAGTGTTGAAGGGAGGGTGTGTCAGGTGCACATATAATAGGGGGTGACGGGGTCGGCTAGCGCGGCTGGAGCAAGGGCGGAGGAGGGTGGGCTGCTGAGTCGAGGCAGCTGGATGGGGAGGGCATGCTGCTGGAGAAGAGGGGCGATGGGGAGCAGCACCAAGATGCAGGAGGGGCGGTGTTACAGGGGGGAACACATAGGGTATGCTTCGTGTGAGGGCAAGGAGGTGACTGAGTAAGGAGGAAGAGAGGAAGGGATGAGCCGGCCGGGAACCTTAGGGTGAACCCAACCTTAAAAAACACTAAATAAAATTTGTAATGACATAATAATATTATTATTATTATTAAAATTAATTCTAATGTTCACTTCATTTATAAATTTCTAATAAAAAAATAATAATCATAACTTTAACAATCTTATTCATAACATTTAATAATGGTAATAATAGTAATAATTGAAATTCTAATAGCTTAGTAATAATATCTTTTAACCTCCAATAAAAATAAAAAATTCTAATTAATAATAACCTTGATAAAATAAAAATAATAAATGTATTCATATCATTTTACTAATAATAAAATTTAACAATTTTAGTTTTCCAAAAAAATAAAAAAATATTAAAATTCTTAATAATCATTAAAATTTTAGATGATGCAATAAATTTAAATTTATTTATCTATTTTAATTCTTAAAAGATGAAAAGGCCACGCAGTTGTATGGGCAAAGCCGCGCAGCGTCACGCTCCACCCGTGCATCCAACGACATTGAACCCAAAACGTTAACTTTTTATCAAAACTCAAAAACTTTGTCTGAGACTCACCCTGGATCATAGAAAAGGATTTAAAGGGAAAAAAATAATTAAAATAAAATAGTCTCATAGGTCGGGGTGTGACAATTCTCCCCACCATAATGATTTCCGCCCCCAAAAATCCATGAAACCGTCCAGCCGATCGATCAACACCTAAGGATTCCACATAAACACGATCCAACCTATTAACCCTAGGACATTCCATTGACCAACTGTGGGACTCAACCTCATTTCCCGAAATAGATCACTAGTAAAAGAAGAGGCATGAACAGACTCCCCACCATATGGACCCAACTCGCACCAGATAACGATTTAAGAGAAGACTCAAAGAGATTCACAGTGGGTCTCCCCATCATAAAGAACCAACCTATACACGGCCAAACGGAAATATGACTTAGTCCTAATCTAGGTCTTACTCAAGCTAAAAGAAGTATGGAAAGAACATTACACCAACTAATTCTCATCTGGAAGAGATAAGAGCTCAACAAAAACTTCGTACGAACTCAAAACCCTAATCCCATGGGCAGGCAGGGAGGGACCAAGGATTTGATCAATGAAACTACGACAGACAACTACTCATGGATCACCACTTTGGGATGGACACAAACTAAATTCATAACTATTTCACATGGGTTGTCCACGCAAGGCCACTGATTAGAAACTTGAATCAAAAACGCACAATTACCGACATTGCACGAGGGATAAGTCCTTTACACACTTTTCGACAAGAGGAAAATTACAACGACAGAAAATCAAAAGAAGAAACACTAAAACTGTCTCACCACATGATAGAGGCACAACCTTAACTAAACTCCCTAAAATTCCCTGGGGTTCCTGACTACATGCCGGCTTCACTCTGAGACCTTTTGGCTGGAGCCATAATGGATAAAGAATCTCCTTCCTCGCAGTCAGGTTCTGATAATCCCAATAAGAAACATACACCTTTTTATTTGACAAAATAAAGGACAAGATTTTAAAATGAAAAACATAATGGCATTGAAGACCGAAGTTCATCAAATGACCCATGACAATCCAATACATTTCAAAACCCAAAACACCATCAATACAACTGAAATGATAAAAGATCCCTTACACTGAAAGGGAAACTTACACAAGAAACTTTGAACAAAAACCCAAAAGCACATCACTTATGAGAACTTCCTCTGTGATGCTTTCTAGAAATGCCCTGACAGAATCATCGCAAGTGACCCAGGTGTCCACATGCCTGGCATGGTTTTGGAGCACTTGGGCATGATGGCTTCTTGTGAACCAGCTTGCCACACTGATAACACATGAGGATCTCCCTCTCCAAAGAGGTTGATGAAAGATCCCGAGGCCTTTTTATCCCGTGAATTGCTCTATACACTTTCAACTGCTCACTCATCTTCTTTCTAGAATATTCACCACTACTCATAGGGATCGAAGGAGGGAGGACTACTTCGAGCACTCCTACCATCGCAGCTTCTACATGAAAATCCTTTCTCACCACATCGACAAATTAAGTTAAGTTGGACTCTGACATCTTTGACTGTAGATCGAGGTGGAGGTCCACCTCGAAGAATTGAGCCTACATGGGGTCATCTGTGGCATACCCTGAATCATAAGGGACTAGCTTCACAAAGCACTGGAAATATTCCAACATGGATCTTCCTCCCTACTGCAGACAACACATCTCCATACCCTTTCTCACCCTTTCTTCCTTAGATAAATACTAACGAATGAACAAAACCTTGAAAAACTCCCAAGTAATCTCTTGACGGGGCTTGTTTTGAGACACTGACTTCCACCATATCCACGGTGAACCCTCAAGCATGAAGGTTGAAAACTTGACCTTCAAAAACTTGGGAAACTCAATGAGGTTAAAGTCTCTTTCAATCTTACGCATCCACTCTTCTTTTACGGAATTTTCTGCTTGACCATAATAGAGAGGTGGATCTAGCTTCCGAAACTCAAGCATAAAATCTTTATGTCGATCAAACGTACTACGATCACCCATCAAAGCTTTAGGGGACAACCGCTAGACAAGAAAAGTCAAGATCCCAATCAATACTAACTCAATGAGTAAATAAAAACCTCAAAATAAAATATTGTATAGGTGAAAAGCTCGAAACACAAGAAAAAAAGTTATCGTAACATCAAAAAATTTCTCTTTGAAAACATCTTTAATTTAAAACAAGCTTGGTGGGTTAAACCCTTACCATTGGTATTCTTTAGAGTCTTACTCACATGCCTGTATCTATGCCACCCCAGGCATCCATCCACCATACCAGAAATCTGTTCATATTCCAACATACCACTCTGCATGTGATCACCCATCAGAACACCAAGGCCAAAACAAAGTAACTCCATTATCCAAAAACAAATCATTCATACAAATTCTTTTAAAACAATCCTCAAATTAAATATGTCAATTCAAACAAACATTTTTCAAAAACCAATTTTTTTCTGATACAAACTTCCAGAAGTCAAAAGAGACCCAAAATAACTCAAAAAGGGAACTAGTTTCACTGGGTGACCTGACCATATGGTTGGCGGCCATATGTCAAACACGTCACCGACACAGAGAGTCTTTCTGGACCTTACCCCTAGCTCCACATGGCTTGCCACACCATGTGCATTAAGAGGACTATTATCCCAACTCCCTTTTTTGTATCCCAATCTCAAAACATTTCCATAAAACCCAAATAAATAAATTAAACCACACTTCCCATGGAAACCCAAGGATCAGAATGATCAAGAGTTCGTAACGCTCTTCCTGCACTTACCCCTTGAGTCCCAATAATCCTACTCCCTCTACTTTGACATCCCAAATAACAAAGGGTGCTCTGAAAAATGAGGTCTACTAAGATCCAACCTCCTCTAATACCATTTTGTCACAAACTAACATGGTTCGACCCTAAACCGGTCACCCAAGTCGGTCTGCGACATGGCCCGAGAGGCATTACTGATCCTCTCAGGCTGGTGACAAGTGCTAGGGCATCAACAGAGGCTGTGGGAATGATTTTTCCCAATACAAATAAATAAAACAGTAGAAATAAAATAGAGCAGCGCAGAATAAAAATACCAAATAAAACGACTAAACAAGAACAAAAGAAAATAATGTTAACTGAACTCGACGTCCAAATTAACTCTGTGTGACCCCACGGATCACTCTCCGACTCAATAATCAAGTGTTTCCCAAGGCAAGAACACCCAAATTGGATCCTAAAAAAACACTAAAAACAAAAAATAACTATAGTTGTGAGTATTAAAACTTAGTAGGCTATCCCAATATCTATGCCCAATGCACTACCTTTAAAATTAAGAAACATCAATTACATGTTTGAACTATAATATATAAAAGTATTCATTTTTATAATTTTTACTTGAAAAAAAAGTACAAACCATTGCCCTTAGTCATTTGAAAAACCAAAACAAAAGAGTTTAGAACACATTTTCTTTTTAAAACATTTTCATAGGAGTTAGGAAAACCAAAATGTCACTTTTCATGAAAAACACCACACAAGGGTACCAAGGCAGATATAGTAAGGGTAATGTGAATAGGTATGAAAATATCTCAGCAATAGTTCATTAGCTAAAACTCACTAATACATGCGACCCCATTTGCAGTAGCATGCCACATACGATGAAATATAACGCTCCAAAATGCTCGACCATCCTTTCTCAGGAAGGCCGAGGGAAAATACCATAGCAATAAACCCAAACATATCCACCTATTATGGGTCACTAGTTAGTACCATAACATACCAATGCAGTACTCGTCTCAGAAAATTCTCTCAATATGTTAGGTTTGTATATCACAGGTATAAAAGGAGGTGATTCAACAGATGTAGTCGATAATCAAATCACAACCTATATTTATAATAATATTCCACAATAGGTCTCACCCCGAGTCTCCCCAAGGATTTCCCTCATGAATTAAATTCAATAAATACCAAGGGTTCCCAACCGAGGAAACCATGTAATGGAACTCGGGGATTCCATACCGAGGACATCCCATCCATCCCATGTTAACGCAAAACAATGAACATCAACGAGGGTTTTACAACAAACACTATACATCATTTTTTTAAAGTGGCCAAACAGGCCCATAAACACTATTTACAAAACCCACTTTTATCAAAGGTAAAATTTCCACATTACCAAAAGAGATGTAGACAAATCATTTAACACATCAAAATATTGATAAAACTATTTTTAATATAGTTATACAACACACTCAAGGCCCAACCATTTTTAATTAAATGCCAAAACATACTAAAACACAAATAACACTTTTATAAAATCCAAACCACTTGTAAAACCATAGAAAGAACTAGAAACATTGTTCTGCACATTGTTGATACATTTATAAACCCAAACAATTTATTTTACATCACCCTTTACTCTGAAAATCCAAACGGGCATTTTATAAAGAAAACAAGGAATGAAATATTGAATAAAACAATTTCAATTTAACACTCAATGAATTATGAACCCCAATCTACATGCCATACTTTTATTTAAATTGTTAAACCTTGTTTTTAACTTTACAAACCATGTTTGTAAACATCTGGTATTCACAATTCGACACAATGCACAACCCATTCATTAAAAAAATTATTTTTGAAATAGAACACACCCTATAAATACCCTCTTTTATAATTCGCACTACCAAAATAATTTAATAAATGTTTGAGAAATTCATAAAACACCAACAAGAGGCACAACAAGGTTCTATGTCGAAACACACCTAATTTTACACAAAAATACAACTTTAAAATTAACTGCGCAATAATACCCCATTTAAAAAAAGACTTCAAACGTCAACCGCATACCAAACAACTGACCAGAAGATTGCACCAATAATATCTAACAGGTATGTGAAATGTGAAAAACATAGAACTAAAGTTTCTTAAATTTAAAAGGCAAGTGCAAGAATATTTCTACCTCTAAACCGAAGCGCGATGAAGCAACGTGCATCCAAAAATGCGTAGTAAAGTCCAATGCCTCACCTATTAAAAATCAAGGACTCAAAACACATACATAAACCCCAATTACGGTATGTGAAACCAAGCGATGAGGAGAAAACCCTCACCTCAAATTGTTGCGGTAACCCAAAATGATTCGAAACACCTCACCTTCGACGGCGAACACCAACACTCACCTCCAGAGGTTCGGAGAGGCAAGTCGCACACCACCTTTAAAGAATAAACATCAAAATTGGATTAACCTACACCTAGGGTTCAGTCAAAAAAAATCTCACCAAGGGAAAAACCCCAAAACAAGAGAAGGAAGGGAGAACACACCGAAAGAGGGATGTCGGAGGTGGTCAGTGGATGGAAAATCATCAGAAGGGGGCACTGGTCAGAGTAGGACTGCGCGGCTATAGGTGGGTCGGTTGAGGGGGAAAGCGCCACTGGTGAACAAGAGGTTTGAGGGGCTACATTGCTGGGAGAAAAAGGCCAGGGGTGCTACGTTGATAAGATTAAGGGAGGCGGTAGTGGGGGTCGCACCGCACAGAGGGAGGGATCGTCAGGAGTTCTACAGTCGTTGGCTCGGCCTGCTCAAGCGCATCAAGGGGGGGATGGAGGGAAGTGGGTTCACCAAGCGTTGAAGGGAGGGTGCGCCAGGTGCATGCTGTATAGGGGGGTGACGGGGTCGGCTGGCGCGGCTGGAGCAAGGCCAGAGGAGGGTGGGTTGCTGGGTCGAGGCAGCTGGACAGGGAGGGCGCGCCGCTGGAGAAGAGGGGTAGCGGGGAGCAGCACCAAGATACAGGAGGGGCGGCACTACACGGGGGAACACATCAGGTCTGCTTCGTGCGAGGGCAAGGAGGTGACTGAGTAAGGAGGAAGAAAGGGAGGGATGAGCCAACCGGGAACCCTAGGGTGAACCCAACCTAAAAAACACTAAATAAAATTTGTAATGACATAATAATAATAATAATAATATTAATATTAATATTAATATTAAAATTAATTCTAATTTTCACTTCATTTATAAAATTTATAATAACAAAATAATAATCATAACTTTAACAATCTTATTTATGACATTTAATAACGGTTATAGTAATAATAATTGGAATTCTAATAGCTTAATAATAATATCTTTTAACCTCCAATAAAAATAACAAAATTCTAATTAATAATAACCTTAATAAAATAAAAATAATAAATGTATTCATATCATTTTACTAATAATAAAATTTAACAATTTTAGTTTTCAAAAAAAATAAAAAAAATATTAAATTTCTTAATAACAGTTAAAATTTTAAATGATGTAATGAATTAACATTTATTTATCTATTTTAATTCTTCAAAACTGAAAAGGCCACACAGTTTCATGGGTGAATCCATGCGGCATCGTGCTCTGCCCATGCGTCCAACGACGTCGAACCCAAAACGTGCACTTTTTATCAAAACTCAAAAACTTTGTACAGGACTCCCCTCTTACTACAGCAAAAGGATTTAAAGGCAAAAAATAATTAAAATAAAATAGTCTCATGGGTTAGGGTGTAAAAAATAATAATTGCATTGAATAGTTTTCATGTATTAATGAATTAAAATTAGAAATGGAAATCAGATATTAAGTTTTAAAAAGTACATTTACTTGGATAGTTAGAATAAATCACCATAGTAAAAACAATATATTTAAAAAAATAACATAAATATGATTTTACTATAAATAAATGGTTTATGAGTTTCTAAACTATTCATAATTTTAATGTTATTAATAAAAAACAATGATTTAATGATTTTCATAATTTTGTTGCATTATTTCATGTTTTTATCTATCAATTAGACTTTTCCCTATAAGTTTATTTCATACATGTGCTTACTTGAAAATTGATTTTTTCACCATTTCAAAATTTCGATTGAAATTTTATTTATTTTCTTAATTTTTTTAGTATATTTTTTTCAAGATTTATAAAAAATATTGTATTATTAAACTGTTATAACTGGTAAAATACTATTTTATAAAAAATTGATGTATCATAGATTTATGAAAAATTTATTAATTTGAAGATGTAAACCCTAATAAAACATTTTGTGCGTGTGTGGTATAGACACCCCCACCCCCATTCTAAGTTCAAAGTTAACTTAATCTAAAAATATATCTCTAAAGATATTTAAATTAAAAAAAAATAAACAAAAAACAACATCAAATGTTTCAACGATAATGACCACAGAGTAGAGGTTCCAAGATTTAACTAATCACTCTTCTACATCGAATTTTTTGTTTTTCCCCTAAAATATTAACAAATAATAATAAATTTTTAAGTAAAAAACATAATAGAAAGATATTTTTTTGTGAAATTGATTGAATGGTTATTGAAACTATGATGGATTTTGAAACTAGAAATAAATTATTAATCAAAGGTAATGTGTAACATTGATGAAACATGCATTGACTATTCATATGATGGTGATGATAAAAAATGGAAATAAAAATTTAATAGAAAAATAATAAGTATAGGGAACACAATGTAAATCCTCAAAATTTCACCCATTTCATTAACACATGGTCATATATATTGAGTATATATGATATGATCCAATATTTAATATTAACTCTACATATATAATCTAACATACGGAATTATAAAGGTTAGATAATATGTAAGGTTGGTCCATGTGAAGGGTTTTATTGCTAACTGAGGGTTCATCATCATTATCCATATTAGGATATCCACAAATTAATACTTCATAACACCCCCTGGATGTCATAATTTCATGGAATATTGTATAATAATCACTTAAAAACCATGAGGGAAAAATAAGTGAAGCCAAAGTAATTGAATTCCATTCCATTCTACCTCATTAAAACCCTCATTAGGAAAACCTAGTGGGAAACCCTAATAAAGGGAAAACAAATACAGCATTCACAACTCCCCCTCATTAAAAATCATAACTCATGGGGAAGGCCAACAATTTCCATTAATTATAAATATCCAAAATAATTTATAATTCCCTTTTATATGTATTATGATGTATGATTTCCTCATTAAAAATATCATCAATGAAAAACCATTCAGGGGAAAACCCCTTGATTAGGGAAAAATATTACCATAACATCAATTCCCCATAGTGTATCCAAATTGAAAACCTTATCAAGAAATCCCAATGGGAAAAACTTTACTAATGAAAAATGAGTACAACATTTACATCACCCTCTCATAATGTTCATCACTACATCATTTAACTCATGAAATATCCATGATCAATTCATAACTAAAACATTCAGTTTTTAATTTTAGAATAATAATAATTTATACCCTTTAGATTTTAATGAATAGGTAAGAACAATACCTTGAATTGTAATAATATTTATTATTATTTTCAAAATACATATACTCATGTGCATGTATATCCTTGAGGGATAAATATGGTGTTCATTTGTATTTAATCCTTTTGGTATAAGTAAGTTCTTCATCAACCCATCATGTATGAAATATATCACTATTGGAAGTAAGAGATTTAATTATTCATTAAGGGTAAAATCATTCTAAAATTTATTTGAGATTATTGATTTAAAATACATGGATATTATTTTTAATTATATCATCAAACATGACAATGATTTTGTAAACTCATCAGGATTTTTGATGTTATCCAAAATATATATGTTAATGAAAAACATCAATTTATATAAACCATGTTATGTTTGGATCAATCTTACATTCTTATTTATAAAAATATATCTTAATATTATTACATGAAATGTGATTAAGGAGTTTTTAAACCTTTAGGTATTCATATTTATAATATATATAAATAATGAAAACATCAGTTGTACATAATCCAAATATCCAAATTTATAAAAAAAAATATTTTTTCAACAAGATCAGCAATATTCAATGGTCTTTGTAGTTTGGATAATCAATCTAAAACATTACATGTTAAACATATCATAAGTTCCTTTAATAATTTTAGCCAATTATTGTGATTTTGACATATATAAAAATCCATTATCATCGATGAGTTTTGAAATTATTTAAAAATTAAATTATATTATCTACAACATTAAATGAGATCTCATAATTTTTCTGGTACCAGTTTCACTTTAGGGACAATATATAAAAAGATATAACATTGTATATTTATTTATTTTCTTCATCAAGGGAAAATATATTTATTTATTTCTACTTATAATTAATAATGATTTTATATAATCAGTTCAATCACACTTATGGTGTATTTAATAAGACTATTTATTTTTAACACTTTACATCTATGTAAGTATTGTGAGTATCTTTTCAATGGTTTTGTGGGACAATTTTCTATAGAGTATGTGATTACAAATGTTTATTTTAATCAATATACATAGAATGAAATTTATAATCACCAATAACTAATAACACACATGATCATTTAGTATATGAATCTTTTATATGGTATTTAAATGGATCACATGGTAGGTGGGTGTGCCTGTATATACTTTATAATTTGTTATTCATAAATATATGGGAAATTAATTTCTAGAATAGATTCTAATGATATAAATAATTTACCTCAATAATAGGTACCTTGATAACTAAAAACTCATGGTAAATTATTATACTAGGGGAATTCATAATAACCTACTGAGAAAAAATTATTTGATAATTTTGTAGAAATATATCCATTAAATAAATTCATCATTCTCCCCTTAATGGATGTCTTCTATATTATCAACATATTGATTCTCATGTATACTTAAATCAATATCTTTAATTATAATTGATCATGGATGTCCTAAATCATCATGTCATATATTTAAAGTATCAGTATCAGTAAACTTTTGGTTTACTGCTATTGATTCAATTGTACATAAGAAACTATTTATAATAACTCTTTATAAATGTCTTTTATGTATCAAGGTACCTATTTTAAACAATGTATACATATGATATTTTTATTTCAATAATACCATTGATATATATCATTGATAATTCATATATAACAAATCATTAATAATTTTTACTACCATATTGGAATATATTCACTATTCTTGATCCGTTAATTAATTTTATCTAATGGTAAATGTACTTACATGAGCATATAATAACTCATATATGAGTTCTTTTGAATCATTTATTCAAAATGAAATTTATAAAGATTTTTCTTCAATATATATACATAATATTTTCAGTATATTCCATTATGTATACTCATATTTTTCATTATAATTTACACTTATGGTGGTTGATGAATTCATGGTATAATTATAACAAGTTAGGACCATCACCAAGTGGATTATTTTATATTTTGGAACTATTGAGCCAAATATTATTTTAAAATACATGTACTTTGGTACGGGGCCCCAAAATAATTTGAAGCTTTTGAATGTTTTAGTGATAACCTATGAGGAAGAATCTTATGGATTCACAAAACACACCTTGTCACCATCAAAAATTATAATTCATAAAATAGCAACATTGACATTACCAAATGGAGGAGAAATCATTTCATAAAACTTCATCAGCTCTAAAATATTCTTGATAAAATTTTAAGTATGAGTAGAATAAATCATATCAAATTTTTCATGAATAATTTCATTCCCTTTAAGGAATGAAATAATGTAATTATGTTCATGTGAAGGAATTAATTAATTACTAATTTTTATTATTATGATGAACTTTTTTTAATCATTTATGGTGGTAAAATCATTTTATTAAAATATCACTACTAGAAAAATACTCTATACCAATGGTTTGAAACTGTTGGTATAGGCCTCCAAACTGTTGGTATATCCTATACCAACGGTTTGGAGAATCGTTTCCAAGTAAGCCATGGGGATAGGTCTATACCAACATTTTTGGAAAAACTATTGGTATAGACCTATACCAACGGTTTCCAAAACTGTTGGTATAAGTAATATAAAAAATATATACCAATGGTTTAATAAAACCATTAATATCTGTATTTCAAAAAAGAAGAATTATGTTGGTTTTGATCCCAGTACCTCCGGTTTATGATTGAACGACCTAACCACTAACCTAACTTGAATTTTGTGAACATAATTTCATAAATATATATGTATTATCATAAATATTTTAAATTTTGATTTATTTAATGTTCTCTGTAAGAAGATTCCATAAAAAAATACATGTAACTATACCAACGGTTCTCAAAACCATTGGTATAGACCTATACCAACAGTTTTCAGAACCATTGGTATAGATTCTTTGATTTTAGGACCTATACCAATGGTTTAGGACAAACCGTTGGTATATAAGTGACCTATACCAATGGTTTTCCCCAAACCATTGGTATTGGTCCCCCATATACCAATGGTTTGTCCAAAACCGTTGGTATATGTCCAAATTAGTGACCTATACCAACGGTTTTGGCCAAACCATTGGTATAGGTCCATATAAGTGAACTATACCAACGGTTTGCCCAAAACTGTCAGTATAGATATTATTTCCAATAGTATATATTGGATTATAATGGTTATGTAATTATGTTATCTCATCTATAAACTATAATATGAATAATATATTCTTCAAGGTAAATATCAAATTAATTACATTAAATGATATTAATAATCCATAAGCACATGATAATTGATAATTTAATTATTCTATATTGTTGCTATAAGAGTAATAATTTATAAACGAATATATATTTTAACATAATTCCAAAGTAAACTATTTTCATATATTCCTTCAGGGATGCATTATTTTATATTAATTATTATAATTCATTGAGCTATTTAAATTTTTATTGTTATCAAACCACTTTTGGTGGTTATATTATTATTATTTATTATAAATAAATATAGCACAATGATCATACAAAAAACATCATATTCACCATGAGTTTCATTTAAAATAAAATCATGTATATTTGTTTTAAATTTAAGGAATGAAATAAATGTTTTTCAATAAATATTCTCATTCACTTCAGAGAATGGAATAAAATTATTTTTTGTGTTTTATAGTGTCTTTAAGACAATAGCATGAATATTAAATTTAATATTTTCATCCTACTTAGAGGGATGTGTATTAATAAAATAAATATCATATCTATTATGATCATTTAAAAATCATAATTAAGTTTGACACCTATAGAGTGTACAAATAGATAGGAGATGTTAAATTTTATTGTGTTTCCATCATTTTCATGACATTATTAGTAAAATTTATTTTAGCACTTTCATGTATGATAAGTACACAATGTCCATCATTAATCCACTTTGGGTGGAATTATTTTAATATTTTATTTAATGAATGATATTTTTTTGCAACAACTATGTCAATTATTATCCAATCACATTCACTTTAGGGAATGAACTAGAATTTTGACAGACATGAGTCATTACAGCTCTTTAGTAGCTCATTATTTTTATCATAATAAAATATTAGGAAAATCATATATTATTTTCAAATTTTTCAAGAGGGAGAAAATAAATATGATACATAAAATAATAAATTCCTATTGAAATATATCTTTGAATGAGTGGATTCGATGTGAATGTGTAGATTCATGTCAAAATAATGATGTCTGAAAAAAGATGAGACATACCCTTTTCATATAATAATTATCTTATATTGATGATAGCATCTTCATGATGTGGAATATAGAGAAGAAGTCTATGCTGATAATGTATTGTGAAATTGATCGAACTCTGATTGAAACCATGAGGAATTTTGAAACTAGAAATAAATTATTGATCAAGATAATTTGTATCATTGAAAGAACATGTGTTGAATATTCATAATATGATGATTATGAAAAATGGACATACAAATATATGATAAAAACAAGAAAAAAGGGTAACACAATGTATCGTCTAAAAATTTTACCCATTTTATTAACATATAGCCATATATAGAGAGTAAATGTTATATGATCCAATAGTTAAGATTAATCCATATCATATATAATTCAATGATTGAAATTATAAAGGTTGGAGAATATGGAAAGTTGGATCATGTGAAAAGTTGTATTGAGAAATGATGATTAATCATCATTATCACTATTATGAAATCCACTATAGTGACCTAAGCCTTTTACACATATTAATACATAATTATTTTAACATAAAAAACCATTAGTTACAACCCAGAGATTGCGGGGCCTAGTGTCTTTAGAAGACTAGGTTCATATTACATAAAAATGAATTTAAAACATGGAATCCCTATTTTATTCACCATGATGAGATCATAATTCCATTTGAGCTCCTAAAACTACATAGGATAATTTGGGGAATTCATAAAGAAATGAGTGATCCAAAATCCTAGTAAGGGAATAAACATGATAAGGAAAGATAACATGTGAGTCAAAGGTATAAAATGATATCATAAAATAGTAGGTTCATGAGTCATCCCATAGAAGAATAAAATAAGGGAGAAGGTATCATAAGATCATATCAGTATAGGAAATGTGTAAACTATATACAACATGACATAAATATAAGTCAAGGATGAATGCTAAGACAACATCGCATTGTGGACAGTGTCTCATAATGGATTAGGTTCACTATCTAATTCCATACATGTTGTCTCATGAGACTAAAACATTAACCAATTAATTAGAGGGGTATATAATTATGTTCCCACCCATCACATTCATTTAATGTACATACATATGTATTCCATATAAGGAAATCAGTTATAATGCATAAACATAATAATTATCTATGGAATGATAATGGGTTGCATAATCTTTTCTCATATCATAATAAAATGATATTTCTTAAAAAAATCATTTTATAAATGATCATAAGTCATGTATTACCCAATAAAAGGAAAGGAGAGTGATATTAGGTATATATGTAAGAGACATATTTACATAATTTATAACAATTCCATAATCTCAAAGGTTGTTGTTGATGATGAATAGAAATACTTTTAAAAATATTAAAAACAATATTGAGGAAAATAACTTTTCCACTTTAAAAATAAATTTATAAAAATAACCTTGTAAACTTATAAAGGAATCTTCAATGAAAATAATGTTCAATATGGTGAATAATTATGTACATGCAAGTACGTTAAAACAAATATTCCTTCCATATTTTTATAAGAAAATTAAATAGGTACCTCGTTCGGAAAAAGATAGGAAGATTCCTTTTAAAACATTTTTTAAAAATAAAATCATGGGTAAAAAATAATTTAAACATCAATATTATAATATTAAAAACATTCTCGAAAACATTTTAAGAGAACATGGATTTGGAAGAAAAGGGATTTCAAATCGAAGAGAGTAATAAAGTCAGGTTTTCTTAAAAATGTTTTCTAAATCATTTAAGTACCAAAGATAGGAAAATGGTAATATTACTTGAAAATTTCATGAATAACCATATGATAATAAAATTAAAGGGTTTTATTATTAAATTATAAAATAATTTCCTTCAATGTAAATTTAATAATAAATAATCTCGATTAAAATGAGATAGAAGCATAAACCCTTACCGCATTGGTAGCTTTTGAATTATAACCATCATGAAATAAGTAAGTGAATTGTAACTGAAAAAAACATTAACTAATAAGTATTAATGATATAAAATTTAAATTTTTATTATATTCACTATATAAAATAAATTAGGTTCATTAAAGAACATGTGTCTCAAAGAAGGAAGTTTTGAGATGGAAGCTCATACCACAGGTCTAGACTTTGTCATGTATATCTTTTATCTCTTGTATAATAAAATTATATCAATTATTTTTTTATTAAGAACCATTTTAAGGATTAATCACTTAAAATTAAATCATTTACATAATTTATATTAATTGCATGTTTAATTACTTATTTAGTTATGTATCGTCGGGTGTTTTGAGGACACTTAGTTCATAATTTCAAAATGACATTGGTGTGTTGCCTCTGGTCAAATGGATCATTGCTACATCATCTCCAAAATAATAATATTGAAATAATTATAATTTTTATACATAAATTTTAATTTTAAACCCAACCATGAAATATGGTTATGAAAAATTAACTATGTTACAATCATGGAGATGGTATGTCATACGTTCTCATGAGTAATGTTTCCATTTTTCAATGATCATGGCGAAAAGAAGGTAAGTTTTATTTTATCTTTAAATAATTATAATTATATAATAAATATCATATAATTTATTTAAATACATTTACATATACCATCTATGTGATGCGTTAAAAAAATGAATCGCATCACTTCATGAGGCGATAGTCCGCCATACACACGAACAATGTTATCAATTTTCAATGGATGATAAGGTAATAAGGTATATGATATTTTAATTATATATAAATTTTAATATATCATGAATATATTATATAAAAATTAAATCTATAATTATTAATATACAAGCTAGGTGATGATTGAAAATGGATTACATCGATTCTTGAGGCGGTATTCTGCCGTACACACAATCGATGGTTTCATTTCCCATTTGAAGGAAGTGGAGATAGATTTAGGTTATTATATTAACATAATATCATATAAGTATATTGGATATAGTTATTTTATTATATTATCATTATTGATTAATATTTTAATGAGTTTTAAGAGTAAATTAAAAAAAGATGCTCAGTTTAGAATATTACCTCTTCTTTAGACCACCTCTTTAAGATTATAACTAAATCCTTCCTCAATTTTCTTTATGATCAAAAAAAGTATTCAAGGATTATGGGAGTGAATTAATGAAGATATTTTATTAGTTATTTTCTAAAACAATTGGGTTTTTAAGTGTTTAAAGGAGAGAATAGGGGGGTCCCTTTTATAATGAAGGGGGAGTGGTATTTTTGTAAATACCAAAAATTCTTCAATAAAGGAATATCATTCTCAATACTGGTGCCTCCAAATTTAAAAAATAAAATATTTTAGGAGATATAATTCTAATAAAAACCTCTATAATTCAAAATAAATATTTTTTAAACATGTTATCATTTTTACCTCTAAGGATACTCACTTTTACCCTTTTAATTTCTTTCCACGGTAACTATTTTTTTACTATTTTTACTATTAATTATGAAAAAAATTAAGTTTACATTATTATATAATATAAATTTTTATTATTAAAAATATGAAATCCTTTTTTTAATTCAATTCACATAAGTGGAATAATTTAATTTAAAAGTAAACTTGCAAACGTATCGAAACAAATAGTTTTTCAAGCAATGTATTTTTTATGCATAAGATGATCTTATAATAACTACATGAAAATTAATAATATTTAAATGAATTTAAATTAATATTTGTAGATATATAATCTATACATTTAATTTAAATTATTACCCATTAGGGGTTATTTTAATTAGCTAAAATGGATAAACATTATGAACTTCAATACAGTTTTCATAAAATTGTATTTTAAAACCTAAAAATAAACTTATATTAAAATCTGGTATAAAAAAGATTTAAATGTAATTAATTGGATTAAATATAACTAAATAATAATTTTTTAAATTTAAATAATATTAAAATAATATTGGTACATTTAAATTACTTAATTTATTAAAAAGAAATGACAGTTTTACCAAAAATCGGTATTTTTCCCTATTCACTGAAAAAAATATATATTTTTTGAAAAATATCAAAATTTCATCCTAAGTTAATATAAATATTCTTATTTAAAAAATTATTTTTATTTTATAAAATAATATTTCTACAAGTTCCAAAAAATAATTATAATATTTTCTCACAAAAATTAATAAAAATAATTTTTTAAGAAAACATATTTTTTGAAGAATAAAAGTTTTTATTAAAAATTAAGTGTTTATTTTATAATAATTTATAAATTGAGTATAATATTTAGATCTATTTCATAAATTAGTTAATCCTATTTATACCATCCAATTTTACAGCTAGGTTATGACGATCATATTTATATAATAATATTTTGATAATATATTGTGGTTTGTTTAATATTAGTGTTGTCTGTTGTATATTCTATCGAACATAATATTATTTTAAACTATCATGGTGTTACATTATACCCCCACAAATAAATTTCATATTTAAAATTTGAACTTGTTCTCATAAATCAAGGGTTTTTCATTTTAAAATTCCCTTTGTGGAAATTCCACATCATAAAAAAGGGTTAATAAAACATCCATTTAAAAAGGGAAAGGGAAATATAAAGGTCATATGAAATAACACGTAAATAGGTTTCCAAGTATTATAACATTGGTGGTAAGTGAAAATATAGACATGGAAGAAGAGCATAAATAATTATGTAGAGTGATAGAGATCATTAGTCATAAGAAATTGAATGATTAAGAGAAAGTTAATGACCACAAAACCATAAATTTTTGATGATATAAAAGGTAATTGGTTCATTGGATATGAAGGAAATATGATAAAAAAAAATCAGGATCATTTTACTAGAGTCTAGGGATTCTTTTATTATAGATAACATCATAAAATATACTTAATTTATATCATTTTATTTCAAAAACACAATTTCACCCTTTGGTTGTTCTTTAATTGCTTTCCACTTCACCTATTACTCTAAGGAATGAATATCCAATATGAATTTTTTATTCCCAAATAAAAAAAATTACATTTTAATGGATCATAAAATCCATAAAAGAGTAACAAGATTTTCCTCATATCTTTATTAAAACCTAAATGGTTAGCACAGTGTAAAATAATACCCAAAATGAATATGAATATATTAATCTCCAAAATTAAATAATAAAACCAAAGGATTGGCATAAATCATTACTTAAATAAATAACACGGTATCTCAAATAACCTCAATAAACTCAATATGAAATAATTTTTTAACCACAAATTTTATTTCATACCCTTCGAGTTATATCTCTAAAAACATTATATTATTATTCCCAAATAATCCATTATGTTAAAACTAAGAGTTATATATATCTCAACCCAATAAAACATTTCCCAAAATATCATTAATCGCGTTAAAATCCCATTACTTATAGTTATATAATCTATAAATCTTAAGTTAATCTTACATAAAGGAATATATGCTACTAAAATTAACACAATCCTTATATGTTTTATGATTATTATAACCAAAATACCATTGGTAAAAATACTTCTACAATATAATTATTGAATCCCAATAAATAGATACTTCAACCATTTTACTTTAATGATTTGGTATAACTTAGGTCCTTCCTTATTCTAGGGTCTAACCCTTAGTTTAGGTCATTGTCTTGGATAATTCCCAAGTTTTACAAATATAAGACATCTAATTCCTTGGAAATGATTTTCTTTATAACCTCTATTTCCACAGTGAAAACATCTTCCCCTCCATTTGATATATTCTTTTATGTTCTTCTTCCCACCTTCTTGACATGTAGGAAGTGGAATCGTATTTTTCTTAATCATATTTAACACTTGAACTCTCATGAGACATCATCCTTATCTTCTTTAATGTGTTTGTAAATTCAACTATGTTCCAGTTTTTAATTGTAATTTGAGATAGCTCATTTTGAATGATAACAAGATTTCTAACTTCTATTCTTATTAGGTTAGACATATTGTTGTAAAAAACATTACATTTCCCATCAAATTGGTTTTTGGAATGATTTCTCTTATTTCCCTCCATTAACTAAAAGAACAAAAAAACATGATGTGAATACATTAACAAATAAACATACAAAAGGGAAAACATACAAACTTGGGAGGAATAACTTATAAATGATAAGTATATCCAAATTTATGAGAATCTAGGTTTTAATCTTGGTTATCCATGGTAATTTTTCCTATTAGGTTTTATAACCTAGTAATTTTTTTAAGTCATTCATAATGGTATGTAGAGAGCTTTTGAATTTACAAAAGAATATCCCACAGGAGTGTCAAACCATGAGTACAACAAGGCACATTTTCTATACCAATCAAAGATCTATTCCACCTCAATGCACCTTTTATAGGCCTATTACCTCTAGGTACAACTATTCTAGAGCCACATCCACTTATAGAATCCAGACAGGGATTTATTTTTCATGGAAACCAC
The DNA here is from genome assembly GCA_963277665.1 of Viscum album. Lineage (NCBI taxonomy): Eukaryota > Viridiplantae > Streptophyta > Magnoliopsida > Santalales > Viscaceae > Viscum > Viscum album. Next base: position 909,916,254 of record OY728138.1, on the reverse strand, counting down.
TCGCTCTATACTTCACCAATATTCCAAGTTATTTTTATATACTTATAATTATCATTTGAATTTTCCCTAGGGTTCTCACTAGTGTTTTCTCATCATAGTTTCCAAAGGTTAACTAAAACTTTAAAATGATACCAACTATAGAAACCCAAACCTTTTACACATATTAATACATGATTTTTTTAATATAAACATCCATTAGTTACAACCCAAATATCATGAGGCTTAGTTTCTTTGGATGACTAAGTTTATATTACATCAAAAGAAACATAAAACATGGAATCCTTATTTTATTCTTCATAATTATCTCCTATTTCCTATTGATCTTCTAAAACTACATAAGATAACCTAGGTAATACATAAAGAAAGAGGTGAGCTAAAAATATCAATAATGGAATAAACATGATAAGGAAACATAACTTGTGATTCAAAGGTATAACACGGTATCATAAAATGGTAGGCTTGTGAGTAATCACATGGAAGTATAAGGAACGTGGTATCATAAGATCATATCAGCATAGGAAATATAGAGGATATATAAAATATTACATAAAAATAAGTCAAGTCTAACTATTTAGACAACATCACATGGTGGAAAGAGTCCAATCAGGAATTAGGTTCACTCCATAATCCCATATATGACATATCATGGGACTAAAAAATTTCCCAATGCATTAGAGGTCTACATAATTATGGTCCCACATGTCACATTCATTTCATTTACATGCATATTTTTTACACATAATAAAATATATCATAAGGAATTAACATAATAATTACCCATGGAAAGAAAATGGGTTGCATAATCTTGTCTCATACCATAATAAAATGATATTTCTTATATAAGGCATTTGAGAAATGATCATAAGGAGTGTATTACCCCATAAAAGTAAAGGAGAGTGATATTAGGCACATATTTAAGATACATTTAAACAAAATTTATAAGCATTCCATAGCATTAATGGATGTCTTTTTTTATTAATAGAAATAATTTTAAAATGATTAAAAACAATCCTAATAAAAATAACCTTTCCACTTTGAAAATCACTTTTTGTAAAACTAAAAACTAAAAAAATATTTTGGAAGTGATTTTAATTGATAATAACCATGTAAAAATATAAATTAATATTCAATTAAAATAATGTTCATGATGGAAGGTAATTTCATACATGTTGAGTATGTTAAAACAAATATTTCTTTCACATTTTTGAAAGAAAAGTAAAAAAGGTACCTCATTTAAAAAATGATAGGAATATTCCTTTTAAAAAAATTAAAAAATAAAATCATTGGTAAAAATTAATTTAAAATTTTATAGGATAATTTTAAAAACATTCTTGAAAACATTTTAATAAAACATGGATTTTTAAGAAAAAGGATTTCCAACCGAAGAGAGTAATAAAGTCATATTTTCTTAAAAACATTTTCTAAATAATTTTAAATATCAAAGAGAGGAAAATTGTATTATTACATGAAACTTTCATGAATAACCATATGATAATAATATTAAAGGTTTTTATTATCCAATGATCAAATAATTTCCTCCAATATAAATTCAAGTATAAACAATCTTGATTAAAATGATATTGAAACATAAACCTTTACCTTATTGGTAACTTTTAAATCATATCCCCCATAAATGAAGTAAGTGAATTTTAACTTAAAATAAAATAAATTAATATTTATTCATGATATAATATATAAATTTTCATTATATACACTATATAAAATATATTAGTTGTATAAAATAACATAATCCTCAAAGAAGAAAGTTTTGAGATAGAAACTCTTAATTCAAGTCCCGACTTTATCGTTTATATATTTTATCTCCTATATAATAAAATTATATAAATTATTTATTTTATTATAAAAAATCATTTTTAGTACATTATACTTAAACCATTTACTTCATTTATTTTAATAACATATTTAATTACTTATTCACTTATGACCACGTCAGGTATTTTGTGGACGCTCAGTTTATAATTTCCAAACGGCATCGGTGTATTGACCATGGTCAAAGGGGTAATTGCTTAATCATATCCATAATAATAATAATGAAATAATTATCATTTTTATACATCAAATTTACTTTTAAAACCAAATATAAAATATGTTTATGAAAAATGAACTATGTCACAATCATGGAAATGGTAGGTCGTACGTATGCATGAGTAACATTTCCATTTTTCAATGATCATGATGGAAAGAAGATGAGTGTTATTTTATAATTCTAGAATGATAATTATATCATAAATATAATATAATTTCTTTAAATGAACTTATGTATTACATCCATTTGATTCGGTAAAAAATCAAATCACATGGCTTTGCGAGGCGGTAGTCCGCTGCACACACAAACAATGTTATCAATTTTAAATGGATGGTAATGTAAGAAATTATATGATATTTAACTTTTTAATAATTTTTAATATGTCATTAATATCATATTTAAACATTAAATCCATCATTATTAATAGTCATGATAGGCGATTATGGAAAATGGATTACATCTGTTAGTGAGGCGGTAGTCCGGCATACACACAATTGATTGTTTTGTTTCCCATTTGATGGAAGTTGAGATGGATTTAGGTTATAAAATTAACAAAATAACATATTAGCATATTTTATATAATTATTTTATTATATTATCATTATTTAGTAATATTTTATATAGGTTTAAGAAGAAATAAAACAAAGATGCTCAGTTAAGAATGTTACTACTTATTCGGACCATCTCTATAGGATTATACCTAAAGCCTTTCTAGATTGTATTTATGATCAAACCAAGGATTATAGAATGAGGTTGTGAAATTTAGGAATTTATTTTGTTAGGTATTTTCCAAAATAATTGGTTTTTGAATTGTGTGAAAGATAGGAGAGACGATGCCCTTTTGTAAGGGAGGAGGAGTGACATTCTTGTAAATACCCAAAACTATTCAATAATGGAAAGTCACTCTCAAGAAATGTGCCTCCAAAATTGAAAAATAAAATAGTGTGAGAGATAAAGTCTATACACACCTAATACATTAAAAATAAACAATTTTTAAATATTTTATTCTCTTTACCTCTAAGGTTACTCACTTTTACCCTTTTGATTTTTTTTACCATGGTAACTATTTTATTATTATTTTTAATATTATTTATAAACAAAAATTAAGTAAAAATTATTATATAATATAAATTATTATTATTAAAAATATTTAATCTATTTTATTAAATTAAATTCACATAAGTGTAAGAATTTAATTTAAAATTAAACTTGCAGATGTGTCAAAAAAATAGGTTTTTAAGAAATGCATTTTTCAAACATAAGATGATCTTATAAAAACTATATGAAAAGTAATCATAATTAAATTAATTTAAATTAATATTTATATAATATATATGTATATATATATATATTTCACTTAAATAATTCCTTATTATGGGTTATTTTAATTATTTAATATAGAGAAACATTATGCACTTTAAAACGGTTTTCAGAAAACTGTATTTTAAAGCCTAAAAATAAACTTATATTAAAATCCAGTATAAATAAGATTTAAATTTAATTAATTGTATTAAATATAACTAAATAATAATTATGTTAATTTTAAATCATATTAAAATAATAATTATACTATTAAATTACTTAATTTATTAAAAATAAATGGCAGTTTTACCAAAAATCAGTATTTTTCACTATTCACTAAAAAATTAATATTTTCCAAAAAATATAAAAATTTGACCCTAAGTTAATATCGATATACTAATTTCAAAAATTATTTTAATTTCATAAAATAAAATTTCTATAATTCCTAAAAAATAATTATAATATTTTCTTATGAAAACTAATAAAAAACATTTTTGAAGAAATGTATATTTTGAAGATAAATATCTTTATTAAAAATTGAGTGCTTATTTCCTAATAATTTATAAATTTGGTATTATTTTTTTATATTTCATAAATTAGTTAATCCTTTTCATACTTTCTAATTTAACGGCTATGTTATAATGGTCATATTTAAATAATAATATTTTAATAATATGTCACGGTTCATTTAATCATAGTGTTACGTGTTGTATACGCTATAGAACATAGTGTTTTTTTAATATAATTTTGTGTTACATAATAAAATTAATATTTCACAACAATATACCCCAACTTAGTGGAACATTTAATTAATTAAATATATTTGACGTAAAATAGTTGGCCCCACATGGAAAATATATTACTCTTACTAAAACTTGTAGCTCTTTTTCCATTTGTCATACTCTGCACTTCTGATTTACCTCCCTCCTTCCAATTCCATGAAACTCATTTTCACTCCCTACCTTTGATTCAATGAAAACCCTATTCTCTTTTGTTCCATTATTCTCCCTCACCTCCAGTCAATCTCCCCATCTCTCTATATCTTTTCATCGCATATTTTACTCAGCGTCCCTCTTTTACCACTATCTCTGTTACACTACTCACTTAATCCCACCCTATACACATGGTATCTTCATAACCCTCATACAGTCTTTCCCCCCACATCCCCTCAGTGTATCCTTCTCCCCATGTCTCACTATCACACACTATTCTTAGCATCCCTTCTCTCTACTGGTCCCCATTGCTCTAGTTAGTGTCTCCTACTCTCCCTATCTCATTGTTGCATCCTTTTATTAGTGTCTCTTTTCTCCACTAGTGCCTATTTCCCTGGTCATTATTTCCCTCCTTACCCACACATAGCATATGGGGTTCATATCAATTTCTTTTCAGAAAGTTCTATCCTACTAGAAAATGAGGAGTTCTTCTGTGAAACATTTTTTACCACATGTTGCCTCAATTTCTTCACACAGACCATAGGTGGAGCTTCATGGATAAAAACTAGACTTATCGCTCCTACCTTCCCCTTAGTTGTACTAACATTTTTTTATTGCATTGTTTTCCAACTTTTAATTTAGGTTTGTCACTTCAGGTTTCAATCCCCACCAGGACTAAACTTTTATAGCTTGAACAGGTTTTCCTCATTGTAGAGTCTTACTGGTAATGATTTCTAATTTCAAATAACTTTTATTTTATTTCAAAAACATTTGAATATTACCTTTATTAGAATGTTTTATTTTTCATTTGAATGTGAAGTGTCTTTAAATTCATTCTCATTGACTTTTTTTGGTTTTAACTTGGTTGATTCAATTTATTTTCGTGATTATGTATCCATTTTATACTTTTTTATCATGTATGACATGTTTCATATTAGTTAAAAAGTGATTTATTCATTTTGTAAATTTGTTTTTTGTTCTATTTGGGAACTTTTCATTCAGTATCAAATAAATATAAATATTTTCACCAAATAAATCAACCTACATAATTGAGTCATTATAATTTGAATTGTATAGATAATAGGTTAGAAAGGTAAGCTTCCTTAAATAGCATATCATTAATTTATTAGAAAGAAACCATTTACCAACCTTCTATAAGAAGAATATAACGGATTTCAAATATGACCAACAATAACAATTCTATCTATAATGAGGTGAGACAACATTGAAAGATGATGTTGAAAGAAAATAGTATTATATTTGTAGGTATGTATTAGTAGTGATGTTGAATTATTACAATATTTAATCTAAAAATAATTTTAATTTTTAATTTATAAAAATGAAATATATATTGTGTTACAGGTAGCTCTTCTTATTGTGGTTATTCAAAATCAAATTGCTTGATGCCTATTTCAATTTAAATAGATCATTTTTCTTCATATCACAATAAGATGCAGATCATAGATTGAATTCCATTGTCAAACTTGACTACAACTGGTACCTTTATCTCCCTTTATGAAGTTAGACTTATAGTTTATATGTTAAATTATAATACAACTCCTAATGTTAAGTTTTTTTTACAATATATGGTTGGTAAAATGTTTTTATTTACTCCAGAAAATGTTTTACACTATGAGAGAACACGATTGAAAACTAGTCCAGCTAATCAAAAAGTAAAAAGACCTAGATATCTACCATAAAATTTTAGCCCACTATATATGATAGTGGTTCCATCGTTGTATGATGGATTTTATTCCATGATAATACTTTATGAAGATAGATTTATTTCTTCTATATTTAGGTAACTTCTGAATAATAAATAATCTATTTTATGAGTCTCATTTTACTAAAATATACATAATTTCATGTTCATAATGTAGGAACCAACTTCCAAGAGACCATATTGATCAAAAAAGTTTCATCAGATATTACAGTATCCCGCAACATTCCTTGTTCATAACTACCTTTGTTATACTATAACTTGATGTTATTTACTATTTATGTTTTTTTTTTGTTCTATAAGGTTATTGATGAATCAACTAAGTATCTTTTTGACCTAGTAAAGGAAAATATTTCCGATCATTCATGAATTAATAACTCAATTGTCTATCTCTACAAAAAGCATATCAATAATGAAAATATTATAACATCATATACTTACACACAACCAGCAGTTGATGATATGGGTATGTTATTAACTTTATTAGTTGATTTTTTTATTGTACTAATGTTTTTTTTATGAAATTAAAGTATTCATCTAATTATTACTTTTGATTGTTCAAGACATGAGTTACTATTCTTTAGTTGTATTACATTATAAAATTATATTGAATTTATTTATTTTTATGTTTTGAAACTATTAACTAAATAATATGTCCTATTATTCCATTCATATTTATGCTACTAAATATAAAATATAAAGGTTTATACTAAATTAATAATGCTAATACAATGTGTTTTTCATGACTAGTAATTATTTATATTTTCATATGAAAACTATTTTAACATATACTAGATATTGATTACTTGTACTTAGGTGATCCTCAACACTTTTATATCTATTGTTCTATGATGTTTTGGTTTGATAAAAGATTTAAATGATATAATGCCCAAAAATCATCAAAGTTTTCATTGTGCTACTATTTTAGAAAAATATAGTTACAAATATTACAAAAATATTGTACTTGAAGAACCTTTTTTTTCTTTGATCATTCTAAAGATGATAAAGAATTTCATGATAATTTTCATGTTTATAACTAGATGTTTTCATTTAAATCAATGGGTGATAGAATTGATAACTCCATAAATATTTGAGGTGCTCTAATGTTTATAGGCTAAATGGTCAAAATTATTATCGCATTGGTATCTTATTGCCACCTGATGGAAAACCACCAAAATTTACACAACTATATATTTTTGACACGTTGAACGAAGTAGATAACATAATTCAATATGTGAGGTACATTACATACTTGAAATGAATTGGTATTCTTTTAGTTTTAAATAAGTGAAGTTTGTATATATTTTATAGTGTTTTTATTCATTTCTGATCAAATAGAAATCAACATAATATTTTTTTCAACCCAGTTATAGTTGAAAATCTTAATGTATGTTTGATGAATGAAATCAATTAATCATACATTTTAGAACTAAAATAGATTTTTTTACATCAACTAGCACTCCATATTTGAGAATGTGACTAATTAGAAAGATTTATTCTGATCCAAATACTTACAACTTACCAACAACTTCAGAAATTGCTATGCATATAGTTGGTGAAATTGAAGATTTCAATGACACTAGAGATATTATCTTATAAAGAAAAGTAGGTGAACCACAATTTATAGACAAACTAAATCCACTATATATTCCATTAAATTACCCTATGATGTATGAAACTGGTGAATATGGGTATTCTAATAATATGTACTATAGTTTTCCCACCACAAAATATGAGAAATTGCATAGAGTTACAATGAGGGAGTACTTTGCATACAATTTTCAATTTTGACATAATCAGTTGTCTTCACTCTTATATTCCAGACTGTTATTTCAATAGCTTTTAGTGGATACATATATAGTGGTTAAAAACCAATGGTTTCCTTTATTCGATTTAATCAAAAACAGTTGAGATTTGAGTTGTATAATGGGTTGTTGGAAACTTACCTCAGTGGTGAGCATGACGAATCAATTTGTGGAATATGTATCATTCTACCTTCATATTTTACTGGTGTGCCAAGATTCATGATTGAGAATTATCAAGATTCAACGGATATTTGTAATTGGGTTGGATATCCATATTTTTTCATGACTTTCACATGAAATTCATGTTGGCCATAGATTCAAAAATTTATTCAAAATCATGACCTTCATTACAAAGACTTCCCCCAAATACTCTCAAGAGTATTCAATATAAAGGTGGATCATTTAATGAAAATTATAGAGGAAAAAAAATTAAAGAAAAAATTTGGTATGATTTTGGAAAATTTATTGATTTTTTACATTTGTAGTTGAATTAATACTATTTATTATTAATTTCATTAATGTATTTTTTTAATGTACTTGTTGTTGGAGTTGGTGCCCTAGAACCAACTTCCCTGTAATTTATGATAACCTGTATTAATAGTTTTGAATATTAACAAACTTCTTACCACATCATGATTTTTCTTCTATATAGTATGTGATAATGTTCCAAGATTAGTTTTCACACTAAAAGGTTATAGCAGTTCCCCACTATGATGATAACTCAGAATTTATATGACACTATTCTTAAATATATGTTCTATAGATAGATGATGTCATTTGATGGACACAAATGGTATAGGCTATCAGGGGTGGAGACTCATAGGACTTTGAGTCACCTTCTCATGGTGTACTCCTTTGGTAATATCTAGTAGTATATTATGAGAACAAGACCCACCAGTAGGAAATCCATATTTATATGTGTCATTGGATGTTCCTATATTTGTATGTGTGTATTAGTCCTTAGACTTTAATATTATTATTAATGAGTATTATGAGTCATATACTTTTATGTATTGATGAAAATTGTGATGATAAATGTTCACAGCAAGGTAGGATACATTAAGTGTGCCACGAGTAATATTGCATTAATGAATAATGTGAGAAAGGATTTACCCCTTCTATTATTTAATAGAAGTTGATATCTCAGGACCTTTTATGGAATTGCCTAAATAAATCCATGGCCATGGTGTACAATAGGAAAGTTCAATTTCTGGGAAGTCAAAGAAAGAAACATCGATCACATAGATTGATGGCACCAGCATGCAACCTACTTGATTTGAGATATCATAATAAAGGGATTATATTACATAGTAAGCATTCATATGAGTTATCATGTTGTTACGGCATTAACTTCTTTCTCTATGGGTACCTTGGGATGTTTCTAGATGCTAACCTTGGACTTTAGGCCGCTTCACCTAATGTCATTGAGAAAGAGGCCTAGAGGGTCACACACTAAGTGTATCCAAAATCTCAGTTAAATAATATATCATTATTTATTATTTAAAAATTTAAATAAATAGTATTCCTAGATGTGGTTTAATAATTATTAATGTATGCTTGATTGAATATAAATATTTATTTGTTATTTAGTGAATATAATATTTATATATTTATTGGTGAATAATACAGTGATATTTATTTAATAAATAAATAGTCATTATTCAAGTCCTAATAAATATTATGCAGGAATGGAAGACTGAGTTTAATGGTCTGGTGATAAATAATAAATATAAAATATTATTTGATTAAATAATATGTAATTTAATTCGCAATTTAAGTGCATGTCGATAAATAATATTATTATTATTATTATTATTTGACATGGGTTTATGCAGGGATTAAATATATAATAAAGGGAACTTGGAAAATTAATTTATTTTGACCCTAGTGATATATAAACCCAATTATATTATTTTATCAATAATCCAATTCATTTGTTTGGTTGTGCACAACGGATTTAGAGAATCCTCTCAGGACCTAGACAGCTCTCTTCTCCAAAAATGCCCCCAAGAACAGAGATCAATCTTCCTCCACATCTCACTCTCGAGTCAAGAAGATATCTAGGATAATTATTTGGAAGTGGCTCTTGAGGTGATCAAAAGCAGACAACACAAGTGCTAGGATCTGACATGATGGAACCTAGAGATTCCTATGGGGAAATTCGAAGATTTCTGGAATGTGTATGGATCACCACTAGAGGGAATCTAATTTGATTCCTCTAATGAAACGACAGAACAACATAAATATTTTGTTAGATCCATCAACAAAGAAAGAATTCCATCAAGTTAATTCTTTATTTAATTAAATTAATTATAAATAATATGTAATGATCCTCTCTATTGGTTTTGGAATTTTATCCCTTGTCTGTATTCTTTGATTCAATTCTATAGATCACGATGTTTATCATTATGTAAATCTTGGATTGATCGTTGATCATGGAAAAAACAAAGTTGGGCATGACCCTTCACATGCTTCCACTGCGCCCAAAACCTACACTTATATAGTAGTTCATACCATGAAATTTCGAAAGTGTGGTCTTCCTCATGTTCATATACTAGTATTTCTTTAATATTCATATAATATTTCAAGTGTTTCTGATGTTAATCGAATTATTTCAATAGAAATACCTGATAAAAAAGTCTAGCCTTAGTTATATAAGGCTGTAAAAAATTACATGATTCATGGACCTTATGGGGTTAATAGCCCGCACTCTCCATGCATAGAAATTAGAATTTTTTCAAAAAAAATTCCTAAAAATTTTCTTGCTAGTTCTTCTATGGATGAGGATGGGTATGCTGTTTATAGAAGATGATATAACAACAGAACAATAGTAAATAATGGGGTTTAACTGGATTATTGTTTTACTGTACCTTATAATCCATCCATGCTACTTCAATATCAGTCTCATATCAACATTGAAGTTTTTAATTGATCATGTTCGATCAAATATTTATTCAAATACATAAACAAAGGGTATGATCATGTCACAATAACTCTCTATGGATATTAAACTACAAAACATGGTCAAAATCAGGTTGATGAGATTAAAATTTATTATGGATTTTTATATATTTCACCGTGTGAGGTTTCCTGGTGAATATTCAGTTATGATATCCATTACAGGTTCCCTCCTATTAAAATATTACAATTCCACTTTGCTGGTGATAAAATTGTAAATTATAATGATGGATGCAATATTTAAGACATTTTATCAAAATCAACAATATCAAAAACTATATTTACTTCGTGGTTTAAATCTAATGAAACTTATCTCGAAGCTCAACATCTAACCTATACAGAATTTCCAATGGAATTTGTGTTCCAATCGCATGACTAGAAATGGTGTCCTGGAAAATGAGGCTTTCCTATTAGAATATTGCATTATGTTCCTCCCACCATTGGTGAACTAAATTATCTCTGAATATTTCTCACTAAAATTTTAGGAACAACTTCATATATTGAAATATTAACTGTAAATCATAAAAATTTGAATATATTTAGAGAGGCTTGGTTCTTAATGGGTTTACTTATTAATGATTCAGATTTTATGGAATCTTTATAGAGGATTCTTTTTGGGAAACCAAGAATTCCATGCCTGGATTGTTTTCTCACTTTTTGTTCTCAAAACACTGTTTCTCAATCTCAAGATTTATGGATTAAAATTTGTAGAATACTCTCATAAGATGTCTTATATGATCATAGGATAATGTTACAAACTGAAGGTATGTGATTTCAAAACTTATTTTTTAATAACCATGACATTTATATATAAATACTCTTATCTTTATGTATTTATTTCTCATCTCTCAAATTTTTCACTTCAAAAATGTTATTAGATGAAAAATAAAAAAAAAATTAAACTCATTTCATTTATTTATATGTAAATTTATGGATAAGTACTCCTATATTCTATCAATGAAGATATGACTACTTATAATTCATAATAAACATATAAATTTCACTTGAAATATGTTCAGGTCACAACCAATCAAAATATTTGATATTAGTTTGAATAATTTCTTGAAATATAATGGCATTCACATTTCTAGTTTTCTATAGAACAACATATGTCACTTGGTTTAAATAAATATTTTTCTGAATAAATTTGTTACACCATCATTATGATATTTTTTATTTCAATGTAATGACATAATTTCAACTAACTAGCTCTAATTGTATCATATTTACATCTCACTAACAGTAAATTACAATAGTATGCACTGCTGGATATTGATAACATCATTCGAAGCAATGGAAGATCATTGAGAAATTACCCTCTAATGCATGTTCCAAGTTATCAACTACATTTATTGGGAATATGTTGATTGTAACTAGAAAAAAATATGATAAGTATCTTATTCAAGCTGAATTTTTCATTTTGAATAAAAATATGAATATTGAACAAAAACATATATTCAACACCATTCTTGATACATCTTTCATAGTGAATAGTGGAGTGTTTTTTGTTCATGGGTATGGAGGCACTATAAAAACTTTCTTATGGTGTGCCTTAAAATCGATACTATGTTATAAAGGGCACATAGTACTTGTAGTTTCATCAAGTGGTATAAAATCCCTACCTATTACCAGGTGGTAGAATGGTACATTCTCAATTTCATATACCAAATGATTTTAATGAAGACTTGGAATGCAACATTCAACAAGGAAGTGAATTAGCTGAAATTTTACAAAAAAAATAATTATTATTTGGGATGAAGCACCAATGGTTCACAAATAATGATTTGAGGCTCTTGACCGTGAGGTATATTTTTTCACCACATGCTATAAATAGTGTTAAATTGCCTTTAAAAGGTAAAAATGTTGTCCTTGGTTGTGATCTTTGGTAAATATTTCATATAGTATAACATGGTACTAGAGCTGGCATCATATTTTTCAAGTATTAAATCTTCTTATCTTTGGAAGCATTATTGTGTTCTGACATTAAAAAATCACATGAGACTAAATTATATAGATACAGGTAATGACTCTTGGGAGGTAAATAAATTTTCAAATTGTATTTTTAACACAGGGGATGGGACAGTTAGCAGGAAAAACGATGGTGTGGATGATATTGAAATTCCAAATGAATATCTAATAAGTACTTTTGACAATCCATTAGATTCCATTGTTTATCACAAATACCCATGTTTAACATCAAATTATAAAGTCCCAGAGTAATTACAAGAACATACTATTTTAGAGCTGATATGACAAGCTATGAAAGAGGTAAATGACTACATGTTATCTTTAATTGATAGAGAAGAGCAGGTTTATTTGTGTTCAAATTCGGTTTGTAAATCAAGTTTGGATATTGAAACCCCGTAAAATATATATACACTAAAATTTTCAAATTTAATTAACATCTCTAGTCTGTCATATCATAAATTAATCTTAAAATTGGGGGTTCTGGTTATGTTTCTAAGAAATGGTGATCATTATTTTAAACTTTACAATGGAACATGTTTGGTCATCACCATTTTGGGAAATCATTTCATTGGAGTAGAAATTATAACGGGCTCTCATTTAGGACACAAGGATTTCATACTAAGGATTAATATGACACACTCAGACTCTAAGTTTCTATTCATGATTCAAAGAATATAATGTCCTTTAACTATATCATATTCAATGGGAGGGAAATCTCCATCGTCTATTGGGATTTTACTTCACTAGTGTGTTTTCTACCATGGTCAACTTTATGTAGCAGGTTCTAGAGTTACGAACAAAAAGGAGTTAAGAATTTTGATATATGATAGTGATAACATACCTAAGATATGTACAACAAGTATTATTTACAAAGAAATTTTCCAAAACATGCAGTAGGTATAAAGAATTTTTTATTATGGTTGAATGTGTTCTCTACACATTTCAATTGTAGCTCCATTGACTTATGTCTTACTTATTATTATATAAATAAATTCTATGTATAATAATATTTTTCTTTAGATTACCATATAACACTATTAAAATTTCCCATTCTTTTACTGAGTTGAAAAAAATATCTATGAAGATGATGGATGTTGAAGATTCAAGTGCGTATTATATTGATGTGGCAGAAAGAAGTATCAAAATTTACAGATGACATAGTTTTCATCAATATACTTCTTGTGGATGAAACTATAAGTTTACTTTCATTAACATTTCATAAATATTCATCAATATTTTTACATCCAATATAGAATTAATCAATTACTTAATTGTGATATGAGTTACAAATGATATTGAAATATTTGAAAATTTAGTCTCGAGTGTATAATTTATTATCATGTTTTGTTTATTATTTGTTAGTACTGAGATTATTAACACTAAAAATTATAGGAAATATAAATTCAAGCAACAATTACAGGCTGAAAACTCATTTTAAATTACATTCACTGTTTCGTGAAGGTGTCTATTATATAATAGATAATTTTCAAATCAATGAAAATAAAGGGAAATATTTAGCAAGACATCACAAGTGTAGATTTTTATTTAACTGGATAACTCACGTCATACTTTTATATGTGCCTTTTCCACTTTTTGTATTCCATTTTATTTCTTTCAAATATATCAAATAGGGGAAGGTTGCAAAATATTTTCTTATAGGTGTTCCATTATCATTGATAACACTTTCTAACAATATTATTGTGTGTATTTGTTCTTATATATTTAATATTTAAGCTTTATATAGTGATTTTATTTATTCCTCTTATGTAGTAATATTAATTCTCATTAAGACATTATAGTAAAACTGTTGTTATGTTCTATAATAACCCAAATAGTGAAGTTTTAACTTTAAAAATCAATTAGATGAGTACATGTAATGAAAACAGATTTATGGATCCTTTTTTATGGATATATTTGACTAAGAGCTTCTATTTTACAATAAGTTTTTCTTGTATTTATTTTTTTCTATGTGAATCAGTTTTTTTCGGTGTGATTCATCAATATCAAGCACCCCAACCTTGGGGAAACCCCAATAAGAGGATGCAGATTACCTTGAGGGATGGAAGGTAGTGTTCTATAAATAATTAAAATAAATAAACTATGTTACTCATACAATCCAAAAATAAATTACATTACATATGTAATTCTTACAGTGGAGAAACTCTTAGTTGTAAAATGTTGGATGAATATGTTGATCATCTCAGTACACTACTGCTAAATGAAGCAACATCAACTAAAATTTTAGTCCTTCAGCTTGTTTGTGAAAAATGGATCTACAGTATGTTTTTACATATAACACTTACTAAAAAATACTCTATTAATATGATAATAATTCTATGTATTATAGTTATCACTGAAATTGTTATTGAAATTCTGAAATAACTATTATTAAGATGAGTTTCAATGCCACCAAGATTCTACTGAATCCAGATTTCCTATAGTACACTCACTTGAAAATAAGTTGTCTGACTTTTTATTATTGAAAAATTATCTCCTGTCAATATAAAATTTTTATTTCTAAGTTAAGGTGTTCAGTTAACATATCTTATTAATATTCTACTATTTAGTCAAATAGTTATAATATTTTCATGACATAAAACTACTGTTATAATACTCTATAGTTAGTTATATTTTGTTTACCAGATTCATTGTAATTACTTTATAGTATGCTGACAACACCTATAAAAGACTACCGACACAATAGTGTAGAGAGTTTTGGTGCAGGAATATCATCTCAAAACAACCAGCCTTATTTCAAAAACAAGAGAAACATTATACATATTACTACATGTACTGAGGTAATGTACATATAATAAAATAGAAGTAAATTATTTTCTCTATACATATCTATTATAATTTGTGTAATCTTTTAACCCATATTTCATTGTAATTGAATTACATGTAACAAAATGTACCATGTTAGCCACTATTACCAAAATACAAAGTCATTACAATTGATATTATTAATCATGTATTTCTTTCAAAAAGGAGGCATACTTCTTTAATGAAAAAGATGTTGTCAAAATTATGATATACTCCAATTGTTAACTATACCAAGTTAATAGTTCATATTACACAATTTTGATAATAAAAATATGTTACAATTAGTTTGGATACATTTTATTTTCTATTTTAGACTAACATTTTTTCTATATATGACATCTTTGAAACAAAACTCATTCTAACATTTTTGTAACTTTTAAAAACAAATTTAAGAGTGGTGTACTGTATTTCAAGAAGTAAAATTGTCATAAAAACATTAAAAATACATGTTATTCTTTGTAAGTTATTCCAAATATATTATATATTATTGTGGATACTGACTGAAACTGCTGGTCAGTGGCAGTACTAGATATATATCTATTGTCTTCTTTGAGAAACAAGTGATGCAATTCGTACCAAAATCAGCATCTGAGCTAAGAAAAAAATTTATTCATGTAACCCATTGTTATTTGTGTTTATATAATTCAAATTATTATTTTTTTTTATTAATAACCAATATATATTCACTACATAAAAATGATGAGTTTGGTTTTTCAGCTGAGATGAATGTATTCAAACATAAAACACTACTCATAACTATTGAGATTTCAGATTTAAATGTCTGCAACCGACATCTACCCTATGAACAAAATACATTTAAGGTAATTTTTTGTTATAGATGATGTAAATGAGATCAAACTTCCCAACAGTCCTATACAATAAAATGAGGTACGACTTTCTCTTTTATTTATTGTACAGCAAAATTTTGTTCATTTCATATTACAATATTAAAATTTTACAGATTAAAAAATCATATGTAAATATAAAGTTCATAGAATAAATTTTTTACACTTGTCTTGATATAATATTTAAAAGAAGTAGAAAATTCAATATTCACTGAGTATATTCTTTAAATATTATTATGTAAGATGAAGACCATGTTGGATTTTCAAGCATCAACAATGTAACATCCCAACCCGAACCATGAGGTCTGTGCTGGAAATGCGACATGGCCTCATGTGTGCCTTCCCATATGCAAGAGGTTGCTGACTATAAGAGAGGGTCTTAAGTGAAACCTTGGGAAGATAGTACCCTTTGTATCATTTCATGGGATCAATAATAATGAATAAACTAAATAATAAACAAACAGAGTAAATGTGTAAATAGAATAATGACATGCATATAAGAGCTCCCAAAGTGGTAAACCTGTTCAGGGCATAAAGCAATAGACAAATATAAGATAAAAGTAAATAAACATCCATCTACAGGGTACTCTAGTGTATGTCCTGGTCCGCTCCAGCTCCATGTTCCACCACTCAACCATCTTCCATAGGGCCATTTCTCTTCACTGGATCTTTGATCATAAAATCTATAAGCACACTGAAATGCCTGAGTATGGTGTGAGTACAAGACTCAATAGTATACCACCAATGCATCCTTACCTGGTGTGCTCAAGTATAAATGTTTATACCATAATAATAATCAATGTGTGGCATAAAAATCAAAATCGAGCAGTGGTGTGCTAACCAAGCTTCCACAATCCCCTGATCGTACATGTTTCGACTCCATACTGAAAAATAATCATGGAATTTTTTCAAGGAGCATGGACCAGCGCATGGCACTCAGAATCCATCTCTGAATGGACTAGCACATGGCACTCGGAATCCATATATGAATGGACTAGTGCATGGAGCTCGAAATCTATCTCTCAGAAAAGTAGTTATTAATCAAACTAGTCACCAGACTAGTACATTGTTTCTTGAAAACCTCACGATATCGTGTGTACATGCAACTCAATTCACCCCCGGCCTAAAGTATGTCATGTTGTTCAGCATCTAGGAATAGAGTGTGCCACTTGAAAATTAACTAGGCATCGAGAAACTTGATACTTGTCTTCAATTCCCTAAGTGAA
Source organism: Viscum album (assembly GCA_963277665.1). NCBI lineage: Eukaryota > Viridiplantae > Streptophyta > Magnoliopsida > Santalales > Viscaceae > Viscum > Viscum album. The sequence continues at coordinate 909,898,628 of OY728138.1, read as the reverse complement.
TCTTCAACACTACTCCTTGATCATCATATCTTTGTCCTCAAGTATGGAATACTACTCAAAAATCAACTAGGCATCGAGTATGCCACTCGAAAATCAACTGGGCATCGAGAACACTGCTCGCAAATCAACCAGGAATCAAGTGTGCTCCTTGAAAATAAACTAGGCATCGAGCTGCCTGGTACTTAGGAATCAAGTACAGCTTCAACATGACATTCCATTATATCTCCACCCTGTGCTTAGGTCTATCATTGCAAAACAACACAAATCGAGTGTACTCCCCCTCTAAGGGGTAAAAATGTCACGATGGTCCACCTATTCCGTGTACCAAGAATGATACCTCCAAATCAAGGCAACATACATAAAGGATATAGTATACAATGACTAGCATATTATAATATATCCTCATGAGAAATAAATCAACAAACATAACATCATGCGATAACAATCAAACATGGAAAAGGCTACACTGATATTACTCATGGAATCACAACAGGTCTCATGGGCTACACACACACCCACATTCGATCATAATCAAGCATAAGATCAAATAATCCAACACATAAATCAAATATAGAAAACATGTGTAAATGAGAGCCCAGGAGATAAGGAACTTCCTACCTCAAAAGTTGGAATAAAAACCTCATCGTGGTTTTATTATCATCAAAAGCAACACGTCAAAGTCTTGAGTTTTCAACACGCTGATGATTGACGAATATCGAGGGTTTCCTAGAACCAAAAAATCTATTTTATTTCAAAAAGAAATAAAATATCACAAGAAATGATACATTCTCTCTCCTGGATAATTTTCAAATTATCGATTGAAATATCACATGAGATAATATTTTATTTCTCTTTGATAATTTTCAAATTATAGATTAAAATAGTACATACGATAATATTTTATATCTTTTGGATAATTTTTCAAATTATCATTTTATAATTATAATAATTATCCTTTGATAATACATGTAATTATTATATGATAATTTTGATAATCTCGTCACGTGATAATTACCTTATAATTATCCTTTAATAATTTGTATAATTATATTCTAATCATTATTCATTACAAATTATCATTTCACAATTATCTTATGATAATTGGTTTCCACAATTATCCTTTGAAAATTTAGTGCAATTATTATTTGATAATTCGTTGAAATTATCATTTGATAATTCTTCATCATTATCCTTTAATAATTTGTGTAAAAATTATCTTTGATATTTTCATACAATTGATCTTTGATAATTCATTGCACTTATCATTCGATAATTCTTAACAATTATCTTTTGATAAATTCACAATATTTATCTTTTGATAATTTCTTTATATATATATATATATATATCCTCTATTATTTGATATAATTATCATTTGATAATTCTTTATATATCATCTGATAATTTGTGTAAATATACTTTGTTAATCTGTTTAAGAACTATTGTCTGGATAAATCTTGGTTCTATCATTTTTAATAATTTATTTAAAAGTTATCTCTTGATGGTCCAATTAAAATTATCATTTAATAATTTTAAGAGTTTTTTATTTTTTTTAAACAAACTTCTTATATTATTTTATTTTATTTAATTTTTTAACCTATTATATTCAAGACATTAATAAGGAATAAGAAAGAGAAAAAGAAAAATTAATTAAAATAAAATAAAATGAAGAATAAACTTGCAACAAGGCGCACCGAGGAGGAGGAGGAGTTCACCGCGCCTGAAGATCTAACTGAAAATTATCAATCCAAATGTGGCAAGGGTGTATGAGATCGTTTGCACTCAATCCGATCCACCATGAATCACAATGATCAGTTCAGTTATAAAGGAAACCCCATGTCGCGTGTTCATAAATTCATGAATTTAAATACCCGATTTCAAACTAGTATTCAACATAGAAATCAATACGGAGTTGTTGATTTCCACTTAATAAGGTGTTAGTGATTTTTAATCGGTTCAAAACGCATTAAAATGGATATTTCAAATCCTCCAGGCATTATCAATGAAGGAAGCCTCATTGAAGAAAAAGATACCTGAAAAATGATTTTCCATTTAATTTTATTAAATTCAGATTTACCATTATATTAATACAATTAATTATTTAACTTAAAAATTAAATAACACCAAACACCTATTGCGTATAAAAATTATACCCTGCCTAGGGTAAACACCCCGTTTTAGACCCAACGACGGTCTCGGATTTCTCATACGGTGCATTGTTTGAGAGATATTAATTATTTAATATTCAAAAAATGGATTAAAATTTAATTAAATATTTAAATGTTTATTTTCCCAAGAAATACATCCAAACGTCTAACGCTTACAAATGTAATAATCCGCCTAGGGTAAACACTGTGTCTCGGACCTATCGATGGTATCATATTTCTCATATAACGTACCATTTTGGAGATATTAAATTATTCTCAAAAATAATATAATAAAAATTATTAAATAAATAATCTCCGTGAGCGATACATCCAAACGTCCAATGCATACAAATTTTATAACCTTCCTAGGGTAAACACCACGTCTCGTACCTATATGTGGTCTCAAATTTTTCATATGATACACCGTTTTGGAGTTATCCATTTTTTTAAAAAAATATTACACAAACTTAATATAACATATTTAATATTTTTATTCAATCTTCACTGAGCATTTGTGGGCCTCGAAATCTCACACTAACTCAGTGTCTAACTCCAAAAATATTCCACTGAATATTTCAAAGTGTTAACTGGAATTTTTCTCTTATGCACAGCCTTTAACATATTATTAATTCATTTCACTAATAAAACATTTTTTCCACTTAAGATATTAATAATTTATTACAAGAGGGTTTTTATTATCATTGTAAAAATTAGGATATTATAACTCTCCCCCTCTATCGACTTCTCATCCTTGAGAAGCATCTCTAGTGGTCTTGCTCAAACAACTTAGACCACTGAGCCTGAACGTTAGACTCGTGTTTCCACGACTTTTCCTAGATCTGTCAAAGTTTCCCTTGAAACAGGACTAGTAGTATCATTTTACCTTATATTCCTTTCTCACTCTGATATTTAATCCACACAGGATACTCATCATAAGATGCAACAGGTTCCAACTCAATGTCCTTGCAATCTATAATATGCACAGGATCAGGCATGTACCTTTGAAGGTGAGAAACGTGGAACGCATCATGCATACCTTGACAGCGAGAAGGGAGCTCTAGATGATATGTGACTGCCCCTATCCACTAAGTGAGTCCCTCATCAGTCTCTCACTAAAAGAAGCATTGATTATCACTCTCTCATATACTAGGGTTTCATGTAATCATTTAATGATATATTAGAGGAAGGTAAGTTGGGGAAACAAAACTCTTCTAGTAAGTCAAGTCCATACATGGCTTGTAGATATTAGGAAAACAGAAGTATTAAAACAAGGTAGAAGATCAAGAATTGCTCTAGTTCGTACCTCGTACGATAACAAATTCATTATCACCATCTGTTGGTGCTAGATCCATTGCATAGACATGGCTTGCCTCAGCTCCATGATCATACCTGCAACTTTCTCGAGACGTCATCATTAGGGGAGTCTGTATTCTCTATTGGGTTTCTCCACTCCCAGCATGTCCTGACCTCCTAGTACTCTTCTGGGAAACCTTTGAGCAAAAACATCAAAGATGGCCAGCCTTGCCACACTAGTGGCAGTCCACTGTTGGCTTCCTACAAATGATCTTATAACGCCCCTGCTACCTAAGGGTGTAATGTTGGCCTGAAAGCCCGACCGGCCCGGCCCGGCAAAGCCCGAGTCGGGCTGATGATTCGTCGGTCCAGGCCTGGGCCATTGTAAGCAGGCCCATGGGTCGGGCCAGGCCGGCCCGAAAAAGACCGACCTGCAGGCTCGTATGAAGCCCTGCCCATAAAAGCCTACCCGCTCTAAAAATACTGGGAAAGTGTCAGTAGGGAGTCTCAAACTCCCTACCACATGTTTCCAAGGCTGCACCTAGACCAGCTGGTCTAGGCGGTGTGTCTGGTTTAAAATTACCAGACTATATATATATTTATACATCAATGATTTAACATAATGTATATATATATATATAATAACTCATAATATATTAACAAAAAAACTTTCACTCACTAATGTTCTCGCACGCCCCCTTCCACCTTATTTTTTTAATTATGTTGCAACATGCATATATTATATATATAATATATACATATATAAATCTATTTAGAAAAAAAAATTAACTCGGCCACTGTTTCGCACCCCTAAATAATTTTATTTTATAACTTGCACATATAATATCTATAAATCTTTTAAAAAAATTAAAACACTTAAAATAAACGACGTAATATAATATATATATATAATAACTCATTATATATTAACAAAAAAACACATTTACCCACACCCCCCCCCCTTCCCACATTATTATTTTTTTTATGTATGTTGCAACATTCATATATTATGTATACATATATAAATTAATTTAGAAAAAAAATTAACTCACCCACCCCTACGCACCCCTCATTAATTTTTTTTACAACTTACACGTATTATATATATATATTCACATGTATAAATATATTTAGAAAAAAATTAACACACCCACCCACTGTTGTGCACCCCCAACCCCTCATAATTTTTTTTTATAACTTGCATATTATATATATATATATATATATATATATTAACATGTATAAATATATTTTAAAAAATTAAAACATTAAAAAAACATTTTAAAAAAATGTTTAAAAAAAGTTAATAAAATAATTCAAAATAAACATTTAATATAATCTTTTAAAAATTAATGTTTAGAAAAAAATGATTTAAAAAAATTACAAAAACATCAATCTATTTAGAAAAAAATTAACACATTTACTCATTCCTTGTTTAAAATTACCAAACTATATATATATATATCAACAATTTAACATTATTTATATATATAATAAATCATTATATATTAACAAAAAAATAGTCACCCACTAATGTTTGTGCATGCCCCCTCCCACCTTATTTTTTAATTATGGTGGAACTTGCATATATTATATATACATATATAAATTTATTTAGAAAAAAAATTAACTTGACCACTACTGTGCACCCATCAATAATTTTATTTTACAACTTACACATATTATATGTATATATATATATTCACATGTATAAACCTGTTTAGAAAAAAAATCAACACACTCACTCACTATTGTGCAACCCTCATTTATTATTTTTACAACTTGCACGTATTATATATATAAATCTTTTTTAAAAAAATTAAAACATTTGAAAAAATGTTTTAAAATAAACGATGTGACATAATATATATATATATATAATAACTCATTATATATTAACAAAAAAACATACTCACTTGTTGATATTTGCGCACCCCCCCACCCTCCACATTATTTTTTTTATGTATGGTGCAACTTTCATATATTATATATACTATATATACATAAATAATTCAATTTAGAAAAAAAATAACTCACACACTCATACGCACTCCTCACTAATTTTTTTTACAACTTGCACATATTATATATATATTCACATGTATAAATCTATTTAGAAAAAAATATTAACACGCTCACCCATTGCTACGCACCCCCAACCCCTCGTTAATTTTTTTATAACTTGCACATATTATATATATATATATATATATATTAACATATATAAATCTATTTACAAAAATTAAAAAATTAAAAAGAACATTTTTAAAAAAAATTAAAAAAAGTTAAAATCATTTTAAAATAAAAGTTTCATATAAACTTTAAAAATTATTGTTTATAAAAAAAATGATTTTAAAAAAAATTACAAAAACATCAATCTATTTTGAAAAAAAATAACACCCACTCACTGATGTGCACACTCAACCCCTCATTAATTTTTTATATAACTTGCACATATTATATATATATATATTAACATATATAAATCTATTTTAAAAAATTAAAACATTAAAAAAATGCTTTAAAACATTTTAAAATAAACTTTTAATATAAACTTTTAAAAATTAATGTTTAGAAAAAAATTGATTGAAAAAAACATTTACAAAAATAGAAATCTATTTAGAAAAAAAAAATTAACACACTCACCCACTACTGCGCATCCTTAACCCCTCGTTAAATTAATTTAAAAATATTTCAGTTGTAAAATGTAAATGTGGATAAGGAAGAAAATAAACGTTTAAAAAAATGTTAAAAGTTTAAAAAAACTAAAAAATGTTAAAAAAACATTTTAAAAAATATTTTAAATGAAATGTTAAAAAACATTTAAAAAATGTTTAAAAATGGCATAAAAAATAGGTTTCAAAAAAATCGTTGTTAAAAACTCCTAAAAAAACGTTTTAAATAAAAAGTTTTAAAAAAACATTTTAAAAAATCATAAAAACGTTTTAAAATAAACTTTTAAAAATTATCGTTTAGAAAAAAAAACATTTAAAAACATTAAATAAAAATAAAAATGTTTTTAATTTATTATATATTTTATTTTAAAAATAATAAAAGCCCACAAAGGCTGGCCAGTGGCCCGACCCAACAGTTTGGGTCGGCCCGTGGCCGGCCCGACAGTTTGAGTCAGCCTATCACGACCAGTCCCCCGGGGCCCATGTCGTGACTACCCCAAGCCCACCTTCCATAGGTCAGGGGTTGGCGACTAGCACCGGAAAGGTGTATCCTTAAAACGGGAAGCCATTGCCTTTAAACCTGTACAAACACATAGACAAGAATGCAACAAGATGCAACCATGAAGTAAAACTGTTGTAGTAAAAGTGTGTACTAAAGTAAGGGGCTGGAATACAAGCCCAACTGAAAAGATACAACTACAACTAAAAATAGAAAACAACTCTTGAGATCGTTCACCAGGGATCCTACCTGAAGGGTACGTACAACTCGTCTCCACAACTTTCCACGTCAACTGTCACCGTCATCCACCGTCAAGTCCTAGCTCGTGAGTCTCAGTCAAGGTTGTCTGTCATCTGCACATGACACAACAAGGTGCGGGCGAAACCCGTGTAGGGGTGAGTATAACAATACCCAGTAGAGACCCTGATACCCCTTAAGGTCTCTTAGAATTCTACAAAGGAAAACTACAAGCATGATCTCAATCACCAAGAACAAAGAAAAAGACACAGTTCAAAATGGGTATAACAAAAGTACAGTAGTACAGATGATTAGTCGTAAGGATAGATCATCTTACTCTGTTAAGAGGAACTACTGTTGACCCACACAGGATCGATAGGTACTAACCCACACAAGACCCACACAGGATCGATAGGTGCTGATTCACACAGAATCACTGGGTGCTGATTCACACAGAATCGCTTTGTGCTGATTCATGCAGAATCGTTGGGTGTTGATTCATGCAGAATTGTTGGGTGCTGATTCATGCAGAATCGCTGGGTGAGGATTCACACATAATCATTGGGTGATGATTCACCTAGAATCGTTGGGTGCTGATTCACACAGAATTGTTGGGTGATGATTCACCCAGAATCGTTGAGTGCTCATTCACCCAGAATCGATGGGTGCTTATTCACCCATAATCGCTGGGTGCTGATTCACACAAAATCGTTGGGTGCTGATTCACACAGAATCGATGGGTGCTGATTCACGCAGAATCGTTGGGTGAATATTCATGTAGAATTGATGGGTGAAGATTCACGCAGAATCGCTGGGTGATGATTCACCTAGAATCGTTGGGTGTTGATTCACGTAGAATCATTGGGTGCTGATTCACCCAGAATCGATGGGTGCTGATTCACGCAGAATCGGTCGGTGTAGATTCACGCAGAATTTCTGGGTGCTGAATCACACAGAATCATTGGCTGCTGATTCACCCATAATCGTTGGGTTCTAATTCACACAGAATCACTCGGTGCTGATTCACACAGAATTACTCTTTATTCTTCACGTCTCAGCCAGACACAGGATTCCCGCTCATAATACGCTCGTCTCTGGGAGAAACCGCTCCTCAATCCATCGGTTGTATTTCAACTGACACGAAGTCCCAAATATAATTTTCCCCATGATCCTTCATGTCATAAGGGTTCCAACGCAACAGACGGTGCGTCAACCGGACGCTCGGTCTGCAAGTTATTGGCATTTTAGTGCTGAGTGCCCGGTTGGATTCAGAGTCAATCCAACCTGGCCATACACCAACCTTCTCCAAAACTAACGTGGAGTATCTCAAAAGGATCGTCTCTCTCCAAGGATCCCAGCGTTGCAGATGGTTTGTCAATTGGATATCTGGTTCGCGAGATATGACCTTTTGAGCGTATCAGGGCCCGAGAGGGGTCTGAGTCCGATCCAACCCGGTCAGACCAACCCAGCCCGACCCGGTCAAACCGACCCATCCCGACCCGATTAGGGTACCACTCGACCTGGCCTGAACCGGCCTGGGTCGGCCCGATTGGGCTGGGTCATGAACCGGCCCGGGCCGCCGGATGGGCGCGGTCCGCTGGGCAGTCCGGCCCCCTGGCTGGCGCGACCCACGCGGGGATCACGCGGTCTGCCTCTTGAACTACTCAAAGATCCATTTGGTTTATTAAAGGGTGGCACCAGGAGGCACTACCTCGTCACCCGCGGGACCCGCAGGGATCGGGTCTCGGGCTTCGTAGTCATGGCCCGTTCACCGCAGCGCACAACGGTGCGCCGCCTCCCGCCTCCACAGCCGGTCGAGCCAGCCGCATGTCTGTCTGTCACGGCGTCGAGTGGCGCTATCTTCATCCACGACCGACGAGCGCTGGTCGTCAGTGTCTCGCCGATGAATCTTCCACGGGCCACCGGGTGAGCTCTGGAGGTTCATTCTTCCTTCTGGACGCGTCTACGACCCTCCTGGGATGTCATCATCATTGCGTACCTCCAAGTTTCTACTTTCCATCCAGTTAAAAAAATTCCCCATGAAGAACACAATGAAAAACAAGCAGCGGAGGGTCCGGGCCTTGTTCTTTTGGCTTGCGCCCTCCACGTTAGCATTATAACAAGTAGCAGTAATTTATACATCACATTAAAAATAATGATAAACCCCATTCAAATCCCCTCGCAATGACCACCCACAAATTCAAGAATGAGGAGAAGATTCATGGGAATTTCTTGAATTAAATGACATCCTCTACCTCAAGAATCGTTGGAGTCATCGCAGTGGTAGAAGGAGAATCTCTGCTTTGATGAAGCCACCGACGTTCGTCGCTCCTGGTTCGTTGCCACCCGAGCTTTCATCTCTGTCAGTGGAAGGTTTTGCGTCACTTTGCGAAAGGTTCCTCACTTGATGAAGTCGTGTCAAAAACTCTACCCCGAGCCCCATTTAAATAGAAGGGGAAAAGGTTAAGTAACACACCGAGGAATTAATGATATTCATTAATTGACATAATTAATATGACACATTAATTACATGAGGGGAGGTTACGCAATCAAACTGTAACCAGACAATTAATATTCGATATTTAAAAGTATGACTACCTCTGTGGTCCTTTCCACCACTGCTCAAGAGGTGGTAGGAAAAAAAGAAATAAAATAACAATTCCTATGTTATTTTATTATTTCTTTAAAAAGTGGTAAAAACTAACTTTTTCACCCGACCAACTGCGGCTGAAGTTAAGTCTCTTTTAAGCAAATATCGGCGATGTGGATTCAATGGTGCCCTCGTATTTTTAATCCGAGCACTGATTCAAAAGATAGAAAATGTCACTCGTGCATTTACTAAACGTACCTTTAAAAAAGTTCAAAAATTCATTGTGGGCACATCGGGCCTCAGAATCACGTGCCGTAAACTTTCACAGACTCATAATAATCCCAAATAATTTTTTTTTTAAAAATCAATGGAATTTTTCAGTTCTTTACATTCTCCCCACCTTAGGGCTTTTCGTCCCCGAAAGCTACAACAAAACTAGGGGAACAAATGGGGGTACTGAGCGTGTATCTGAGCCTCCCGCTCTTATGTTCTCTCCTGGAGATTCCCATGCTACCAATGTACTTAAACTAGAGGAATCAACCACCCATGAAGAACCCGCTCCTTTCGATCCTCTATCTCCACCGGGAACTTCGCAAACGTTGCTCCATCATCGATGTCCAGCTCGCCCCAATCGACAACGTGCAGTGGATCATGCACGTATCTCCTCAGCTGCGACACGTGAAAAACATTATGCACCCATTGCATCTGTGGGGAAAGAGATAGACGGTACGCCACCTCACCTACTTTGTTGATGATCTGGAAAGGTCTGATGAACCTCAGAGATAGCTTGTCGCCCCGACCAAACCTCTGTAATCCTCGTCTGGGTGAGACCCGTAGGAAGACATGGTCTCCCTCTTCAAACTCCAAGGATCTCCATCTCCTGTCGGCATAAGACTTCTGTCGGCTCTGTGCAGTCTTCATCTGCTCCTGGATGATCTATACCTTATATGTGTTAGCCTGCGCCAACTTTGGACTCATAAGTGCTGACTCCCCTGGGTTTGTCCAGCAAAGAGGTGATCTACATGGTCGTTCGTACAAGGCCTCAAACGGATCTATGCCGATGGTGGAGTGATAATTGTTGTTGTATGTGAACTTCATTAGGGGCAGGTGGTCCTCCCAACTGTGGCCAAAATTGAGGACACAAGCACGAAGCATGTCCTCGAGTGTCAGTATAGTCCGCTTCGTCTGACCATCTGTCTGAGGTTGAAAGGCGGTGCTCAAGCGTAGCTGAGTCCCGAACGCCTCCTGTAATCCCTTCCCCAAGAGAGATGTAAAATGTGTGTAAAGTCCCGGAATTTCCATATAATTTTTTTTAAAAATATATGAGAATTTTACGAGTCTGCGAAAATTTATGGTGCGTGATTCAAAGGCCCAGAGTTCCTGGAATGAATTTCTGAACTTCATTTCGGGTACGTTTAGTAAACATGCGAGCAGGTTTTTCTAACTTTTGAACCGGTGCTCAGAATTTAAATCTGAAGGCACCGTTGAACTCACAGCGCCGATATTCATTTAAGGAGACCTTTACCTCGACTATAGTAGGTCGAGGGTGGAAGTTAGCTTTTCACATATTCATGAAAGAATAAAATAAAAATAAAAATTATGTAGCTTTATTTTTATTTTTATTCCATGTGGAGGTTGAGAGGTGGGGACCACCAGACCTAAACCTCCCATGAGAGGTTATGGTGGTGGGGACCACCCGAACTAACCTCCCATGAGAGGTTATGGTGGTTGGGACCACCCGAGGTATAAACCTCTTGAACTCCCTATTAAGTGGGGAGAAACCTCTTGAGCTCCCCACTTAATTATGCCAACCCTCCTCCAACATTTATTATGCCACCCTCCTTTAATTAATTTTGTGCCAACCTCATCAATTAATTAAGTGGAGCCAATTTAATTAACCCAATTTGAATTTATGACAACAAATATAATAGAACACATAATCTCTTATTTTGGGGCTACCATTTCATTTTGGTGGAATTGGGAGAGGAGGAGCCTTGGGAGAAAATCTCTCCAACGAAGAACGCCTCTCCTTTGACAAATTCTTCTCCAAACTCCGTCGAAGGATCCCCAACGACGCATGAACCGACAATCAAGGAAAACACCAACAACACTAACTTCCATATTTTCCCAACGATTTTTCTTCTTCCTCGCGACCTCGTCGACATCATCAAGAGAATGAGGTAGGGGTTTATTTCTATTTTTTTGTAACTTTCCATGTACACCCATTCTATTTTCTTTTGCGGGTAGGGAACAATCATTACAGGAGGATAGGATTTGTCGTTCATGTTTATGTTCTTGATGATCCATATACTACCTCCCTAACGTGGAGGGTACGGTCCAAACCAACATGGCCCGACCCTTCCGCAAATCTTGTGGTGTTCTTTGCGATGGAGGAGGATGGAAACAATCCATGGTTGGGGCACGAGAATGGCGGCTGGCACCACCGCCGGCCGTGACGAAGTCGAGGGCGCAACGGTTCCGCACCGCGGCCACCACCGCTGCCACGCGGCCTCCGTGACGACCGCAGCCACCACTGTCATTCGCGGCTCCGCACCACCCCACATCCAGACTGTTGCCCCGCTACCCCACGGCCGGACCGCTGCCCCTCACGGCCACCCGCAACCCTCTGCGGCCCCTCACGGCCTGTCGGGCCGGACCCAGTAGGCCGGGCTGAAGCTAACAGGTCAGGCCGCCCAGCGGGCCAGGCCGGACCTAGCAGGTCAGTCCGGGTTGAGCCGAGTCGGTCCGACTGGGTCGGACTGGACCTGGGCCCACTACGACCCAATTACATTCTTTTGGCCATAACCTTGGCATCAGACGTCCGTTAGATGAACCGTCAGAGGTGTTGGGAACCTTGGAGCGAGTTGGTCCCTTGGGGTGATACCCCACTATGTTTTGGATTAAGATGGGGAACGTTCAGGTTGGATCGAGCACGAATCCAACCGGGCCCCCGGGACTAAAAGGCTAATAACTCACAGACCGGGCGTCCGATTGACACGTCGTCTATTACATTGAGACCCCTATGATGTGGCGTACCTTTGAGATACATCTTCGTGGGAATTTTTGGTAGTTGAAGTATCGACCAGTATCTTATGGAGCGAATCCTCCCGGAGATGAGCGAGCATAGTGCGGGAACCCAGTGGCTGGCTGAGACTTGACGACTGCTGACTATTTTGACTTGGAGTGACTTTATAGGCCTAGTGGGGAGTGCCTTGGTGACGCGGCAGACCCACGGTGGGGAGCGCCTTGGTGATGCGGTAGACCCACGGTACTCGACAGGAGGAGTAACTCAGTAGGCCACGAGGGGGAGTGCCTTGGTGACGCAGCAGACCCACGGTGGGGAGCGCCTTGGTGATGTGGTAGACCCATGGTACTTGACAGGAGGAGTACCTCAGTAGTCCAAGGTTAGTGGGAAGCGCCTCTGTGTGACGTGGCAGGCCCACTGTACTCGATAGAGGAGGATTTCTCCAGCAGCCGAGGTGTTCGACGTTGTGACTGGGAATATTAATTGATACTACCCTTAGAATAAATCCTGGTGTGAGCTAATTCAGTACCTCTGTGTTTTCCTCATGATTGATATGGATTACTTGATAACTTAGGTATATGTATGGGCATATGTCGAAGTAGGTTTATCTATTGATTTCATACTTTGTGGTTTATCCTTTATGGATTTTTTGAGACCATGAGGGTCTCAGGGTCCCTATTGAGTATCATTATACTCACTCTTGCACGGGCTATGCCCACACTTCATTGTGTTTGGTGTAGACAACGGACATCGCTGACTAAGGACATGAGTACCAGGACTGGACAGTTCCTGGAGGTGGACCATACAGCGTGTTGATACGCGAAGGAGACGGACGGACGTGGAGTTCTGAGGAGGTGATTTGTACCTAGACTTTAGGTAGGATCCTCAGAGGACGACCCAACAGCTGACTTTTCCTTTTCTTCAATTGTATTGTATCACAGTTGTACTTGTACTTTCCAGTTGGGCTTGTATTCTAGCCCCTTTTACTTACTACACTCACTTTGTTTACAGTTCAGTTTACTTGTGTTCCTATCTTGTTGTGTGCTTGGTTACGTGTGCTTATAGGTTATAAAGGAAATGCCTTCCTAGTTTTAGATAATATGCCTTCGGTACTAGTCGCCAGCCCCAGGCCTATGGAAGGAAGGCTTGGGGTAGTCACGACATGGGCCTCGAGAGACGGGTCATGAAAAATTGGTATCAGATGAGTCAGTTCTACCGCAGAACTTAGGACCCTAATCTTTCTTTTTAACGAAAATAGTGTTAAGTGTAGTGAGTGTGGTTATCAGTTTAGGAAAACCAGTGTTAGTGCGGCGGCCGACGTATCCATACACCAGGACCCTGACTTCTGATTTCCGACTCAATGCACGAAAACAATGATTGTGTGTGTGTTTTCAAGAGTTTTATTTGTTATCTATTGAGTCATCTCACCAGGAATAACTTATTAACCATGGCGCACCTGTTTCTTTTCAGGATGCCTCCACGCAGATAGTCGGCTAGGGTTCTGAGAGTTGTACGCACTGATAGCCCACCGAGCGATGAGGCCTTAGTGCAGGGCCCTTTTCTAGTAGAGGCACCAGCGGAGGCACCAGTGGTACCACTCCCCATTGGGCCACTGATGCCACCAGCCCCAGCAGCAGATGGTGCACACTGCTTGAGTGAGTTGCACGAGTTCCAGCACCAGAGGTCACCTAGGTTCAGGGGAGAGACAGACCTGCAGGCGGCTGAGGATTGGCTGGAGGCTGTGGTGAGAGTCTTCCAACTCGTAGGGACACCGGCCAATCTCATGGTGATCCTTGCCTCCAACCTTCTACAGGAAGCAGCAGACAGATGTTGGAGCTTGATGCTCCATGTTCACGACAAGGTGACGCTTCTCTGGGTAGACTTCGAGAGCCTGTTTCGGGCAGAGTTTTTCTGAGCAACTCTTTGCGCATTGCGCATACAGGAGCTTCTTCATCTGCAGCAGGGAAGCATGACTATGGCTCAGTACTCATTGAGGCTCACTAACCTCTCACGCTACTCCATAGATATGGTGTGAGACCCTTTCTTCAGGGCCCGGACCTTCGAGTAGGGGCTCAGGTGAGAGATCAGGGCTTCGATGATCTCACTCAACATCCCAACGCAGGTGGGGGTATTAGAGAGATCCCTCTTGGTGGAGTGTTTCCTTGCTAAGTATTCACCAGCAGTGAGACCCACTACCAGTCATCATGTAGTGGAGTCTTTTACAGCTAGCAGCAGATAGATGTCACAGAGGTCCAAGAGGACCAGACCTACAGGTGGATGACTGCATGACTCAGGATCGGTTGTGCGGGGCACCCGAGGTGGATCCAGTTATACTAGGAGCAGGTAGTGTTTACATGCAGCGGGTAGGGTCATATGGCTTGTGACTATCCGACCCATCGTACGAATGATCATAAAACGGTCGAAGGACCGCCCAGGCAGAGACAGAGGTTCGACTGAGGAGGTCCATAGGGAGAAGGTGAACATGGTAGGGGATATGGTCGTGCAGTTGGCAGTGGGCGACGATTTGAGATGTTATCGCAACCGCCACCAGGAGGTCCACCCCAACCGCAGGGAGCAAGTGGACAGGGGCGACCTCAGCTCCAGGCAGCTGAGACCTATGATCACGGCGCTCCAGAGATGATACATGGTACGATTTGCATCTACTCCACCTTAGCTGCAGTACTTATAGACACAGGTGCCAGTCATTCTTTTATTTCCACTGCCCTCGTTCAGAGCTCTGAGATTCTAATGGATTCGTTGAATCGATCCTTACGGATAGAGACTTTTACGGGATCATATTTGACGATTACACACTGGTGCTGGCAGTGTGAACTTACTCTAGGCGGCGAGAGCTTCGGCTGGGATCTCTTAGTAGCGGCGTCGAGTCCTTACAACGTCATCTTGGGTATGGACTGGTTATCTACAGTCTATGCTTAGATTGACTGTGTTAGGAACAAAGTGCGGTGTGTCCGCACGGATGGGACCAGGTTTACCTTTACCGGTGAGAAGGGAGCCTTTTCAGCACAGGATGGAATTACTGGGAGGAGAGTACAGCCGATCACTCATCAGTTGGCTAGCCTTACCCTCGGAGCTGTTGATGTGGAGAGTCTGAGCTATCCTGTAGTGGTGGACCAGTATGTGGATGTTTTCTCTGATGATGTTCTGGGTCTACCTCCTCGTAGAGGGGTGGACTTTTACATTGACTTGTACCCCAAGATGGAACCGATATCTACACCAGCATATCAGATGGCTCCCTCGGAGCTTTGTGAGCTGCGGGTATAGCTGAAAGACTTACAGGGGAAGGGGTTAATCCGGACCAGTGTTTCACCTTGGGTAGCCCCGATTTTGTTCGCCAAGAAGGTGGATGGGAGCTTGAGACTTTGTGTCGACTATCAGCGCCTAAACCAGGTGACCGTGAAGAATAAGTACCCACTTCCAAGGATTAACGACCTCTTCGATCAGCTGAAGGGAGCACGATGATTCTCGAAGATAGACCTCAGATCAGGTTATCACCAGCTCAGAGTACGAGATGAGGATGTGCAGAAGACGACATTCAGATGTCGGTACGACCGTTATGAGTTCTTGGTTATGCCATTTGGAGTAACCAACGCACCAGAAGTGTTCATGGGACTCATGAACAGTATCTTTCAGCCATACCTTGATCACTTTGTAGTAGTCTTCATCAATAATATTTTGATCTACTTGACTACTGAGGAGGAGCATGTCTATCATTTGTAGGTAGTATTGGACACACTCCGAGAGCACCATCTTTATGGTAAGCTCTCCAAGTGCTAGTTATGGATCTTAGAGGTTCACTTTTTGGGACATGTCATATCAGAGGCTGGAGTTGTAGTGGATCCATCAAAGATTGAGGTGGTACTTTCTTGGGAGCCACCCAGGAGTGTGATGGAGGTACGGAGTTTCCTGGGTTTGGATGGATATTACTGGAGGTTTGTGCCAGATTTCTCTCGAGTTGCAGCACCACTATTAGTCTTGACGAAGAATGGGAAACCCTTCATGTGGTCGGAGAGATGCCAGTAGAGTTTCCAGGAGCTGAGGCAGAGGCTAACTAGTGCCCCCCGTCTTGAGGCTTCCAGAGGAAGGTGTAGGGTATGTAGTCTACTGCGACGCATCAGGGACCGGGCTCGGATGTGTCCTGATGCAGGAGTAAGCAGTGATCACATATGTTTCTCAACAGCTGAGACAGCATGAGCAGAACTATACTACCCATGACCTGGAGTTAGCAGTAGTGTTCTTCGCCTTGAAGATGTGGCGACACTATCTGATGGGTGAACACTTTACAGTCTACTCGGATCACAAGAGTATCAGGTATATCTTCTCTCAGAAGGACCTGAACCTGATACAGCAATGTTTTCTTGAGTTCTTCTAGGACTATTACTTTGAGATAGTCTATACTCCTGGGAAGGGAAATGTTGTAACAGATGCACTTAGCAGGAGATCTGGTATAAGGCTGCTAGGTGAGGTGACGGAGCAGCTGTCCGCTTTACAGATATCCTTTGTGGATAGAGATGGAGCAGCTTTTCTTCAGTCTCTTACAATCACTCCCCCACTTCTTCAGTGAGTTAAGGAGGCACAACATGGGGATGCTGACTGCGAGGCTCGACATGCTTAGATATCCACAGGCTAGGAACCTGATGGATTTTCTGAAGGTGGGGAGCACGTCATCCTCTTCAGAGGATGTACCATGGTACCAATGTCACTTCAGGAGGAAGTGTTGAGGGATTTCCACACTTCCCCTCTAGCGGTACATCCAGGAGTGGTGAAGATGTACCAGGATCTCCGACAACAGCACCGGTGGCCGAGAATGAAGAAAGAAGTTGCAGAGTTTGTTTCTTGGTGCCTCACTTGTCAGCAAGTGAAGGCAGAGCCTCAGGTACCAGAAGACTTGGTTCAGCCTTTAGAGGTCCCAGAGTGGAAGTGGGATGGGATATCCATGTACTTCGGGACAGGACTTCCACGTACATCCAGGGGACATGACTCGATTTGGGTGATCGTCGACCGACTCACCAAGTCGGCCTTCTTCCTACCGATCAGAGAGCAGGGTTCAGTAGAGAGCTTGGGATGCCTCTATGTAAAGAATATTGTACGGTTACATAGAGTACCCTTGACGATTATCTCCGATCGTGATGCACGTTTTACTTCCCAGCTATAGAAGGGGTTGCATGAGGCTTTCGGGACGCAGCTTTGTTTGACCACCGCCATCCATCCTCAAACGGATGTCCAGACTGAGTGAACTATACAGACCCTTGAGGACATGTTGCGTGCTTGCGTCCTTGACTTCAGTTGCGGTTGGGAGGATCACTTGCCTTTGGTGGAGTTTGCATACAACAATAGCTATCACTCCACCATTGGGATGGCACCTTTTGAGGTGTTGTACGGGCGACCTTGCATATCACCTTTGTGTTGGACTGACCCAGGGGAGTCAGCACTAGTGGGACCAGAGATGGTACAGGCTACCACAGAGAAGGTGTAGATCATCCAAGAGCAGATGAAGACTGCACAGAGCAGGCAGAAGTCGTATGCTGACAGGAGATGGAGACCTCTGGAGTTCGAGGATGGCGACCACGTCTTTCTACGGGTCTCTCCTCGATGAGTTTTGTGGAGATTTGGCTAAGGAGACAAGTTATCTCCGAGATTCATCGGGCCTTTTCAGGTCCTCAGTAGAGTTGGTGAGATGGCATACCGCTTAGCTCTTCCACCTCAGTTGTATCGGGTGTACGACGTCTTCCACATATCCCATCTGAGGAGATACATGCACGACCCATCTCACATCATCGACCATGGCGATCCGGACGCCGATGATGGGGAGACTTTTATAGAGGTTCTAGTAGAGATTGAGGATCGATAGGAGCGGGTCCTTCGTGGATGGTCAATACCTCTGGTGTGTGTTTTCTGGTAGCACGAGAACCTCCAAAAGAGCACATGGGAGCGGGAGGCTCAGATGTGTGCTTAGTACCCCCACTTGTTCCCTTAGTTTGAGTTGTGGCTTACGGGGACGTAAATCCTTGACGTGGGGAGAATGTAAAGACCTGGAATTTTCATGTAATTTTTTTTAAATATATGGTAATTTTACGAGTCCGCAAAAAATGAAAGCGCATGATTCTAAGGCCCGGAGTGCCCGGAATGAATTTATGAACTTCATTTCGAGTACATTCAGTAAAAGTGAAAGTAGTTTTTTCTAACTTTTGAACCGGTTCTCAGAATTGAAATCTGAAGGCACCGTTGAACTCGTAGCACTGGTATTCGTTTAAGGAGACCTTCACCTCGACCGCAGTAGGTCGAGGGTGGAAGTTAGCTTTTTACATATTCGTGAAAGAATAAAATAAAAATAAAAATGATGTAGCTTTATTTTTATTTTTATTCCATGTAGAAGTTGAGAGGTGGGGACCACCAGACCTAAACCTCCCATGAGAGGTTATGATGGTGGGGACCACCCGAACTAACCTCCCATGAGAGGTTATGGTGGTGGAGACCACCCAAGGTATAAACCTCTTGAACTCCCTATTAAGTGGGGAGAAACCCCTTTAGCTCCCCACTTAATTATGCCAACCCTCCTCAAACATTTATTATGCCACCTTCCTTTATTTAATTTTGTTCCAACCTCATCAATTAATTAAGTGTAGCCAATTTAATTAACTCAATTTGAATTTATTCCAACAAACATAATAGAACACATAATCTATTATTTTGGGGCTACCATTTCATTTTGGTGGAATTGTGAGAGGAGGACCCTTGGGAGAAAAGCTCTCCAATGAAGAACACCAACGAAGAACACCTCTCCTTCGACGAATTCTTCTCCAAACTCCATCGAAGGATCCCCAACGACGCATGAACCGACAATCAAGGAAAACGCCAACAACACTGACGTCCATCTTTTCCCAATGATTCGTCTTCTTCCTCGCGACTTCGTCGACGTCATCAACCGAACGAGGTAGGGATTTATTTCTATTTGTTTGTCACTTCCCATGTACACCCCTTCTATTTTCTTTTGCGGGTTGGGAACAATCATTGTGGGAGGATAGGATTTTTCGTTCATGTTCATGTTCTTGATGAGCCATATGCTACCACCCTAACGTGGAGGGTACGGTCCAAACCAACATGGCCCGACCCTTCCACAAATCTTATGATGTTCTTCGCGATGGAGGAGGACAACAACCACCCATGGTTGGGGAATGAGAACGGAGGCTGGGACCACCGTCGGCCGCGATGAAGGCGACGGTGTAACGGCGTCGTCCCGTGGCCACCACCGATGCCCTGCGGCCTCCACACCGACCGTGGCCACCGTCATCGTCCACGTATCCACACCGCCCCGCGGCCGGACCGCCGCCCCATGGCCAAATCGTTGTCCCCGGCCGAGCCGCCCCGCAGCCTCGTGCCCTTGCGGCACCCTCTGCGGCCTCGCGAACACCCGCAGCCCTCCGCGGCCCCTTGCGGCCTGCCGGGCCGGACCCAGCAGGCCGAACTGCCCAGCGGGCCGGGCTAAACCCAACGGGTCGAGATGGACCCAGTGGGTCAGGCCGGGTGGACCCAAACTGGGTCAGGCCTATTTGGTCCGACTGGGTCGAACCGGACCTGGGCCCACTACGACCCAATTACATTCTTTTGGCCATAACTTTGGCACCGGACGTCTGTTAGACGAACCGTTAGCGGTATTGGGAACCTTGGAGCGATTTGGTCCCTTTGAGTGATACCCCACTGAGTTTTGGATTAATATGGGGAATGGTCAAGTTGGATCGAGCACGAATCCAACCGGGCCCCCGGGACTAAAAGGCTAATAACTCACAGACTGGGCGTCCGATTGACGCGTCATCTATTACGTTGAGACCCCTATGACGTGACGGACCTTTGAGATACTTATTTCTGGGACTTCATGGTAGTTGGAGTATCAAACAGTAGCTTGTGGAGAGAATCCTCTTAGAGATGAGCTAGCATAGTGCGGGAACCTAGTGGCTAGCTGAGACTTGACGACTGCTGACCGTTTCGACTCGGAGTGACTTGACAGGCCCAATGGGGAGCGCCTTGGTGACACGGCAGACCCACGATGGGGAGCACCTTGGTGATGCAACAAACCCATGGTACTCGACAGGAGGAGTACCTTAGCAGGCCATGAGGGGAAGCGCCTTGGTGACACGGTGGACCCACGGTACTCGAGAAGAGGAGTACCTCAATAGTCCAAGGTTAGTGGGAAGCGCCTCTGTGTGGCGCGACAGTCCCACTGTACTCGATAGAGGATGAGTTATCCAACAGCCGAGGTGTTCGACGTTGTGACTGGAAATGTTACTTGATACTACCCCTAGAATAAATACTGGTGTGAGCTGAGTCAGTACCTCTGTGTTTTCCTCATGATTGAGATGGATTACTTGATAACTTAGTTATATGTATAGGAATATACCTAAGTAGGTTTATCTGTTGATTTCATGCTTTGTGGTTTATCCTTTGTGGATTTTGTGAGACCATGAGGGTCTCGGGGTCCCTACTGAGTATCATTATACTCACGCCTCCACGGGCTATGCTCGCACTTCATTGTGTTTGGTGCAGACGACGGACAGCGCTGACTGAGGACATGAGTACCAGGACTGGATGGTGCCCGGAGGTGGACCATACGGTGTGTTGATACGCAGAGGAGACGGACGGACGTGGAGTGCTGAGGAGGTGATCTATGCCTACCCTTCAGGTAGGATCCTCAGAGGATGACCCAGCAGCTGACTTTCCCTTTTCTTCAGTTGTATTGTATCATAGTTGTACTTGTACTTTCCAGTTGGGCTTGTATTCTGGCCCCTTTTACTTACTGTGCTCACTTTTTTTACAGTTCAGTTTACTTGTGTTCCTATCTTTATGTGTGCTTGGTTTCGTGTGCTTACATGTTATAAAGGCAATGTCTTCCTAGTTTTAGGGAATACCCCTTCGGTTCTTGTCACCATCCCCTAGCCTATGGAAGGTGGGCTTGGGGTAGTCACAGCATGGGCCTCGGGGGATGGGTCGTGACAACGTGTGTTGAGATCTGATACGATCATTGACATCACTCTATGAAATTGCACAATCTCTTTCATGTAGAGGCGTCCCAAGCCCACTATTGATCCCAGCTCTCGGATGGGTAAGAAGTGGGCTGACTTGGTGAGTCGATCAATGATCACCTAGATAGAATCGTGGCCCCTGGACGTACGTGGTAGCCTTGCCATGAAGTCCATGGAAATACCATCCCACTTCCACTCTAGTACCTCAAGTGGTTGTGCTAAGTCTGCTGGTACCTGATGCTCAGCCTTCACTTGTTAACAAGTGAGGAATCGGGATACAAACTTTGTCACTGCTTTCTTTATTCCTAGACACTAGTATTGATGTTGGAGGTCATGTTACATATTTTACACTCCAGGATGTACCACTAAAGGGTATGTACGGAACTCCCTCAACACCTACTCTCGTAGCATCACTGGTATCATGGTGCATCCTCTGAAGAGGAAGACGTGCTCCCCAGCTTCATAAAATCCATCAGGAGCCTGTTCTGAGGATATCTGAGCACATCGGGCCTCACAATCTACGTCCCCAAGTTAAGCCTCCCGAACTCGCTGAATAAGTGAGTGAGTGACACTCATATACTGGAGGTAAGCTGCTCTATCTCTATCCACGAAGGATATCTTCAATGCGGTTAGCTGCTCTGTCGCCTCACTCAGCAGCTGTAGACCAGACCTCCTACTGAGTGTGTCTGCTACTACGTTCCCCTTCCCAGGAGTGTAGACTATCTCAAATTCATAGTCCTGGAGGAACTCTAGCCATCGTCGTTGTCTCAGGTCCAGGTCTTTCTATGAGAAGATATACCTGAGACTCTTGTGATCAGAGTAGACTGTAAAACGTTCACCCATAAATTAGTGCTGCCACATCTTTAGCGCAAAGACCAATGTTGCTAACTCCAGGTCATGGGTAGCGTACTTAGACTCATGTTGTCTCAACTGTCTTGAGCTTTAGGCGATCACCGCTTGCTCTTGCATCATGACACAACCCAGTCCGGTTCCTGATACGTCGCAGTAGACTACATACCCAACACCCTATTCTGGTAGCCTCAAGATGGGGGCACTCATCAGTCTCTATATCTGCTTCGGAAAACTCTACTGGCACTTCTTTATCCACAAGAAAGGTTGCCCCTTCTTCGTTAAGGCTGAAAAGGGTGCTGCTACCCTGGAGAAGTTAGGTACAAATCTCTGGTAGTACCCAGCCAATCCCAGGAAACTCCGCACCTTGGTCACACTCCTGGGTGGCTCCCAAGTAAGTATTTACTCTATATTCACTGGATCTACTGTGACTCCAGCCTTCGAGATAACGTGCCCCAGGAAGTGGACTTCCTATATCCAGAATTGGCACTTCAAGAGCTTGCCATAAATCTGGTGCTCTCAGAGTGTATCCAGAACTATCTGCAGGTGCGTGGTGTGCTCCTCCTCCAACACTGAGTATATCAAGATGTCGGTAATGAAGACCACCATGAAGTGATCGAGGTATGGCTGGAAGATCCTATTCATGAGTCTCATGATCACTTCTGGAGCATTGTTCACGCTGAAAGGCATCACCAAGAACTCGTAATGACCATACTTACATCTGAAGACTATCTTTGGTATGTCCTCGTCTCGTACCCTGAGCTGGTGATAGCCTGATCTGAGGTCTATCTTCGAAAACCAGTGAGCTCCTTTCAGCTGGTCAAAGAGATCATCAATCCTCAGTAGAGGATACTTTTTCTTAACGGTCACCTAGTTCAGGTGTCGATAATCCACACAAAGACTTAGACTCCGATATTTTATATTGGCGAACAAGATTAGGGATGCCCATGGAGAAACACTGGTCCTTACGAACCCCTTTCTCTGTAAGTCCTCTAATTTTACCCTCAACTCACGAAGCTCCATGGGAGCCATCCGATATGATGATGAAGATATTGGTGTCATCCTGGGGTACAGGTCAATGTGAAATTCTACCTCTCTGCGAGGAGGTAGTCTTGGAACATCATCAGGGAAGATATCGGCATACTGGTCCACCACTACAGGATAACTTGAACTCTTCGCGTCAACTGCTTCGAGGGTGAAGCCAGCCAACTGATGAGTGATCGGTTGCACCCTCCTCCGAGATAGTCCATCCTACGCTACAAAGGTTTCCTCCTCACTGGTGAAGATAAACCTGATCCCATCCTCGCGGACAAACCACACTTTACGCCTAAAATATTCGATCTGAGAATGGACTGTGGATAGCCAGTCCATACCTAAGATGACATTTTAAGGCATCGACGCTACTACTAGGAGATCCCAACCAAAGCTCTCGCCTCCTAGAGTGATCTCACACTAACTGCACTAGTGTGTAATCATCGAATCTTCTCATGTAGGAGTCTATAATCGCAAGGATCGAGCCAACGGCTCCATCGGAATCTTTGAGCTCCAAACGAGTATCATGGAAATGAAAGAGTGATTGGAACCTGTGTCTATAAGTACTATATCTAGGGTAGAATAGACACAGATCGTACCTCTAATCATCTCCAGAGCACCATGGTCATAGGCCTCTGCTACCTGTAGTTGTGCTCTCCTCTGTCCACTTCTCCCTATGGTCGAGGTGGACCACCTGGGGGTGGTGGTGGTAGAACCTCAAACCATCGTCCACCACCTGTTGTACGACCTGATCCTCTTCCACGTCTGCTGCCCTGTGGACCTCCTTGCTCGAACCTTGGCTGCTTCCTCGGTGGTTCCTCGACTGTCTGCTGATCGTCGGTATGCCGGGTCGGGTAGTTGTGAGCCATGTGGCCCTTCCCACCGCACGTGAAGCACAATCTTCTTCCCTGCTGACCCCCTCTGCCTCACGAGCTCCGCACCTCTGACCCTACATCCTGAGGTCGCCCTCCAGAAGGTCTAGTCTGCTTGGACCTCTGCATCATTTGCCTACTGCCTGCTGCAGATGACTTGGTCACCTGTCGTCTGGTGATGGCTCTCACTGTTGGTGCATGCTCAGCTAAGAATCTCTCCACTAATAATGCTTGCTCAAGCACTCCAGCCTATGTCGAGATATTGAGTGATATCATTAACGCTCTGATCTCCAACCAGAGACCCTTATCAAAGGTCCGGGACCTAAATAATGGGTCTCACACCATGTCGGTGGAGTAGCGCGAGAGGTCAGTGAATCTCGTCGAGTACTAGGCCACTGATAAGCTACCCAGCTGTAAGTGCAGCAGCTTCTGGATATACACAGAGCATAGTGTCGTTGGGACAGACTCCAACCTGAAGAGGCTCTCAAAGTCCGTCCAAGCGAGGGTCATCTCATCATGTAACTGGAGCGTCAGGTTCCACCATCTTCCTGTCGTGCCTAGAAAAAGACTAGCAGTTGGGATCACCATCTGCTATGTTGGTGTCCCAACTAGGTAGAAAACTCATGCCATAGCCTCCAACCAGTCCCCAACTGCCTGGGGATCTGTCTCGCCTTGAAACCTCGAAGGCCTCTTCCACTGGAACTTGTGCAATACGGTCAGTCGGCGTGCACCATCCACTAGTGGGGCTAGTGGCAACTACTTCCCTCTGAGTAGTGGTGCTGCTGGTACACCACCTGAAGGTGCCAACATAGTAAGAGGTCCCTGCACCGAAGCCTCGTCACTCGGTGGGACGTCATCGTGTACTCTCTCGGGAATCCTGACTGGCTGTCTACGTGGCGGCATACTGAAAAGAAACAGGTGTGGCACAATCAATAAGTTATACCTAGTGAGCTGACTCAAAAGAGATTAAAGTAAAAACATTTCAAAAACACACACAATCAGTGTTTTCATGCACCGAGTCAGAATTCAGAATTCACGGTCCTGGTGTATGGACATGTCAGCCGCTGCACCAACACTGAACTCCCCGAAGTGAAAACCACACTCAAAACACTTAACACTATTGCTCTATTAGAAAGATCAGAGTCTTAGTTCTTCGGTAGAATCGACTCCTCTAATACCACTTTGTCACGACCTGTCCCCTAGGGCCCATGTCGTGACTACCCCAAGCCCACCTTCCATAGGCCAGGGGTTGGCGACTAGCACCGGAAAGGTGTATCCTTAAAATAGGAAGGCATTTCCTTTAAACCTGTACAAACACACAAACTAGAATGCAACAAGATGCAACTATGAAGTAAAACTCTTGTAGTAAAAGTGTGTACTGAAGTAAGGAGTCGGAATACAAGACCAACTGATAAGATACAACTACAAATGAAAACAGAAAACAACTCTTGAGATCGTCCATCAGGGATCCTACCTGAAGGGTAGGCACGACTCGTCTCCATAGCTCTCCACGTCAATCGTCATTGTCGTCCACCCTCAGGTCCTAGCTCCCAAGTCACAGTCAAGATTGCTCGTCGTCTGCACAAGACACAACAAGGTGTGGGAGAAGCTCGTGCAGGGGTGAGTATAACAATACCCATTAGGGACCCGGATACCCCCGAAGGTCTCTCAGAATTCCACAAAGGAAAACCACAAGTATGATCTCAATCACCAAGCACAAAGCAAAAGACACAGCTCAAACCAGGTATAACAAAAGTACAATAGTACAAATGATTAGTCATAAGGCTAGATCATATTACTCTGTCAACAGGAACTACTACTGACCCACACAGGATCGATAGGTACTAACCCCTGGAAGACCCACACAGGATCGATAGGTGCTGATTCACACAGGATAACTGGGTGCTGATTCACATAGAATCACTATATGTTGATTCACTCAAAATCATTGGGTGCTGATTCACCCAAAATCGATGGGTGCTGATTCACACAGAATCTTTGGGTGCTGATTCACACAGAATCGCTGGGTGTTGATTCACATAGAATCGGTGGGTGTTGATTCACACATAATCTCTGGGTTCTGATTCACACAGAATCGTTGGGTGCTGATTCACATAGAATCGCTGGGTGCTGATTCATATAGAATTGTTCAGTGCTGATTAACACAAAATCATTGGGTTCTAATTCACACAGAATCGTTGGGTGCTAATTCACACAAAATCGTTGGGTGCTGATTCAGATAGAATTGGTGGGTGCTGATTCACATAGAATCGTTGGGTGCTGATTCACAAAGAATCATTGGGTGTTGATTCACACAGAATCGTTGGGTGCTGATTCACACAGAATCGCTCAATGCTGATTAACATTGAATTGCCAGGTGCTGATTCACACAGAATCTCTCGGTTTTGATTCACACAGAATCTCTCTTCATTCTTCACGTCTTAGCTAGACACAGGATTCCCGCTCATAGTATGCTTGTCTCTGGGAGAAACCGCTCCTCAAGCCATCGGTTGTATTTCAACCGGCATGAAGTCCCACGTAGAAGTTACCCCATGATCTATCATGTCATAAGGGTTTCAACGCAATAGACGGCGCGTCAACCGGATGCTCGGTCCGTAAGTTATTGGCATTTTAGTGTCGACAGCCCGGTTGGATTCGGAGTCAATCCAACCCGGCCATACTCTAAATTTATCCAAAACTAACGTGGAGTATCTCAAAAGGACCGTCTCACTCCAAGGATCACAACACCATAGACGATTCGTCAAACGGACATCTGGTTCGCAAGATATGGTCTTTTGAGCGTATTAGGGCCCGAGAGGGGTCCGGGTCTGGTCTGACCCAGTCGGGCCGACCCGGCCTGGTTGGGCTGGGTCGCGGTGGGCTCGGCCCGCTGGGTTACGGTTCGGCCCGCTGGCTAGCGTGACCCGCGTGGGGGTCCCATGGTCCGCTTCTCGAACGGTTCAAAGAGTCGTTCAGGTTATTAAAGGGTGGCGTCAGGTGGCACCGTCTCATCCCCCGTGGGACCCACAGGGAGTGGGTCCCGGCCTTCATCGCAGACCGTTCATCGCAGCGCGTGACGGTGCGCTGCCTCCTACCTCAACGGCTGGCCGAGCCGGCCGCCTGTCCATTCGCCGTGGCGCCGAGCGGCGCCGCCCTCATCTGCGGTCGGCGAGCGCCGGCCACCGCCTTCACCGCCGGCGCCGATCGTCGGTGTCGCGCTAGCGGACCTTGCGGGACACCGAGTGAGCTCTAATGGTCTTTTCTTCCTTCCAGACACGTCTACGGCCCTCCTGGGATATCATCGTCATTGCGTGCCTCCCGGTTTCCGTTTTCCATTGAGTTGAAAAATCGCTTCATGAAGAACGCAATGAAAAACAAGCGGCAGAGGGTCCGAGCCTTGTTTGTTTGGCCCGTGCCCTCTGCATTAGCATTATAACAAGTGGGAGTAATTTATACATCCCATTAAAAATAATGATAAACCCCATTCAAATCCCCCCACAATGACCACCCGCAAATTCATGAATGAGGAGAAGAATCGTGGGAATTTCTTGAATTAAAGGACAACCCCTATCTCGAGAATCGTTGGAGTCGCCGCGGTGGTGGAAGAAGAATTCGTGCTTTGATGAAGTCGTCGGCATTTGTCGCTCCCGGTTCGTTGCCACCCTAGCTTCTGTCTCCGTCGATGGAAGGTGTCATGTCACTTTGCCATAGGTTCCTCGCTTGATGAAGTCGTGTCAAAAACTCTACCTCAAGCCCCGTTTAAATAGAAGGGGAAAAGGGTGAGTAACACATCAAGGAATTAATGAGATTCATTAATTGACGTAATTAATGTGCCACGTTAACTACACGAGGGGTGGTTATGCAACCAAAGTGTAACCGGGCAATTAATATCTCATATTTAAAATTATGACCACCTCTATGATCCCCGCCACCGCCGCTCAACATGTCGTAGGAAAAAAAAAGAAATAAAATAACAATTCCTATGTTATTTTATTATTTCTTTAAAAAGTCGTAAAAACTAACTTTTTCACCCGACCAACTGCGGTCGAAATTAAGCCTCCCTTAAGTGAATCTCGGCACTACGGATTCTACAGCACCCTCAGATTTTTAATCCGAGCACTGGTTCAAAATATAGAAAACACCGCCCACGCGTTTACTGAACGTACCTTTAAAAAAGTTCAAAAATTCATTCCGGATACACCGGGTCTCGGAATCACGCACCATAAACTTTCGCAGACACGTAATAATCCCAAATATTTTTTTAAAAAAATGACATGGAATTTTCTGAGTCTTTACACGGCCCGAGGCTGGGCTCGGGCCGCCTTATGGGATTGTTCGGGTCGGCTCGACCTGACCCGAATAGTGGTTCACAACCTAGTTTTTTGGAGGCCAGGCCCAAGCCGAGCCGAAATTACACCCTTACTGCTGCCCAAAATTGTAGCACCTTCTTGAAAAGGTTCTATTTAGACCTGACTACCCATCACTCTGCAGCTCCTGGTTTGCCTTTCTCTTCCTACCCTGTGATGGGACTCCTATAGTAGAAAGGGAAAACTCAGTCACTAGTCCACCATGAGTCAGAAGTAATCATATTGTCTTATCCTCTTCTAACCCCTTCTCAATGGTCAGGGCCTTATGAAGCACCTGAGAGTGTGTCATCAAGTCAAATCCCCTAACCATGTGTCTCAGCTCCGGTCAAAGACCTTTCTCGGACTTCCGAGCTTTTTGTGCCTCATTCCTAGCTAACAAAGGAGCAAAGCAAACTACTCTCTAAAACGTGCAGAGTAAGTAGGGACAGTCATAGAACCTTGTCGTAATTCTATAAAATCCTAGGCATGATCCAACTTCATCATGTCAGGGAAGTATTTTTCGAGGAACAACTCCTTAAAGGTCATCCATGTAAGACCTTCTCATCTCCCATCCTAATTTATGGCAGTCCACCATCTCCTGGCGAGTCCTTGGAACATAAAGGTTGCCATAATTTCTATCCCTTCCTTAGGGGTCTGGACTTGCTTGAGAATGCTCTCGATATAGTCTAGCCAAACCTCTGAATCCTTTGGGCCACCAATACCCTTGAATGTCGGAGGATGATGAGGCTGGAAATCCCTAGCATGGTTGGTCATAGTCCTCTGAATAGCTCCACCCTGTATAGGAACTACCCAAAAAGGTCTTGGTTGAGCAAGCTCTGCAGCCTGGATTACTTATGCTGATACAGGATCATGCTGGGGTATATCCCCCTGTACCACAGGTGGTGGCACGGGAGCATCCTGGGTTGTCATAGCGGTGGTTCCATCAAATATCTCTAAGGCGCCATCTCTCCAACAAAACGAGAATTAGGAACACAAGAAGTCCTAACAGTCTATGGGATCAAACAAGGTTTTCCTAGGAGTCTACCCTGAATCCAAGGTATACCCCTCCTAGCATTAACTCATGTTGCCATCCCTATACGTTAGTCATAGTCATCATATATATATTAACACAACAACATGTTATGTTTAACTAATTAATGCCAATAAAGATATATCACACAACATGGAAACACATATATATCACATAGAGAAACTATCCTGAACAGATAGTACAAATCAAGACATTTAATTAATGAATTACTATGCAACACAACAACTGATGTATATATGGCATGTGAACCAACGTGGCTAGTCATGATGCATGAACATACATGAAATCTCATAAATCACATATAACATCATGTGTGTCACCTAAGGTGAATCAATAGCAACAACAGAACATAAAATCCCCACTTTATGGCTACTAGGAGGTCCACTATTCAGTGTTGGCCAGACACTGTCAGAATTCCCCTGCTCGAGTCTCAATTTCCTATCTCCTGTCTAACCTGTCCCAACCCAACATAAGAGAAGAAACAGGTTAGTGGGTCTTAATCCTCTGATACCATTTTGTAACATCCCAACTCGGACCTGGTGGTTCGGGTCGGGATGTTACAGGCAATCAACAGGCTAAAATTGTTTACATGTCTCCCTCCAGTGTAGTAACTTCGGTACAATCTTCTAATATCTTTTCAAATTTGAAGTTTCTAAAAATTCAATAACTTTGGCTTGTACGCTTCTTTTATTTTCACACTAAAATATATATTATACACACATATTTTTAAGTCATGCCCTAAAGGTAATACATAATATATGTGCAAAAGAGTTTGCTAAAAGATTGTGAACATGTTGACGAACCTGAATGTAATGGAACAAATTTGGATTGTCAGAGCTCAGAAAACAATGATGTTCAATTTCAAATAGCACCTTCCTCTATTTCAAAGAAAATGAAGTATGAGAAGATAGACTAACTCTTTGCCATCCAGGTAATGCATCAAGACTAATCTACCATTAATTTCACTTTCATTTTAAAAGCACATTATATATTTCATATTGGGCATTCAAAATATTATTTATTTTCCATTGTTCTCTACCAAACTGTTAACTGTGTTTTCATTTAAAATTGCCATTGTTTTTTAATGGTTGTTCTGTTAGAATGCAGAAAAACATGTTGGGTAATTAAAGTGCACAAAGCTAATTTGACCCACTAAGCACCGTATTGATGTTTACTAAATACCTGATGTGTACGTTATACAATATAGATTATATAATTGTCTTCTTTTAAGAGTGTATGTTTACTTTTCCATATAGTCATGGACAATTCATTTTAGAAATGTACATATTCATACAAATCATTACTAGTTGTATAGATTTTATTAATCAACTTTTACATATAGATTTGTAAAATTTATTAAACATGTGTACAGATTTAACATAAATATATATACATGTACACATTTAACAATTTGTATATATTACTAACTTTCCATATTGTACAGTTTTAATGAATTGCATAGATTAGTACATTTGTAAGGTTTTGGTGTACAGATTTTATACAATTTGCATAGTTTATGACATCTGTGAGGATTTGATGTGCAAATTCATGCGTTTTGAATAGATTTAATGTATAGATTCATGCAATTTTCCATAGTATAGATTTAAAAATGTACGAAATCATACAATTTTCCTAGATTTTTGTTAATCGTTTTTTACGTATAGATTTGTACAATTCATCAAATCCTGTTCGTATTTAACAATTTGCATAGATTAGTACAAATTTAATGATATAGAATGTTTTTGCATTCAGTTTGCAAACATTGTTCTAGTCTTATAATTTGAATAGATTTGATGTACAGATGCATACAATTTTTCATTGTACAGATTTAAAGATATACATATCCATACATTTCGCATAGATTTGTTAATCATTTTTTACATATAGATTTGTACAATTCATCAAATCTCGTACATATTTAACAATTTTCATAGATTAGTAAATATATAAGGATATAGAATGTTTCTTCATTCAGTTTGCAAATGTTGTTCTGATCTTATATAGTATTAAAATTAGCATCATCTTATAATGTCTACAATCGCTCTTATGATCTTAGCATTTGGATTTTGTTAAATCCTCAATCAGTGTAATGATCTTATGTTGTATTCTTTAGTAGTTTCCTTTGGAAACTGTTTAGATTTGTATAATTTTAATTGTGCATCCTTTTACCACTATACTTTTGCGAATATTAAAAATAAAAAATGTTTACAATCTGTACATTCTTTAAGCACACTGTGTAGGCATATAGATAGAAAACTCGATATGTTGTACCATTGCAGATATATTAATCCATTTAACAAATGTACACGTGTAATCATGGAGGGTGCTCCTTTCATTATACATTTATAAATCCATTTAACAGTTGTACAAACCTTTTAATTCATTACTAATTGTAAAGTTTGGTATCCTTACCTCATATGCAATGTAAAAAACATGTTTGTATTGTACCAATCGGTACAATTTATTTAGTACATTCTCTTGCAGTTTAAGAAAACAAAATATCTTGTTAACGTACAAAACAATATATGTTGCACATTATTCTTTTTTGGTTCAATTATATTGAACTCCAGTTTCCAAAAAAAAAACATAGTTATCATTGTGTATTGGATGTAATGCATATTGAGTAGCATTTGTTACAAATTGCATACAATAGAATGTGATTATGTAAAATCCATTTTCAGGTATTTTTTTTCTATAGTTTCATTTAGTAATCCATTTGAAGTTGTCTTCCCGTGAGCCAAATTTTGTACATCATAAAATGTTCATGTATTTTTTTCCCTACAGTTTTGATTAGTATAGTATTAAAGTTGTATTTCCATAACACATTTGACGGTGATTCTTTGATTGTACATCATGAAATGTCAAAGCACATAATGTTTTATATACTAATAATATTTTTAATTTTTTTACTAGGTTTAAATGATGCGAGAATTTCATAATAATGAATCACCTCAAACGGGTTCTCCTACTTGCAAATCGATATTGCATGATTTTTATTCTCCTGTTTTCTTCAAAAAAAAAATATTTACAACAATTAGAAACTATTCTTTAAATTGTGTTTTCTTTAATTTAGATCCTCTACGTTTATATATTTGTTTCATAACTCATTTTTTAAATGTTTTATGAGTGGTTGAACAATATCCCAGGATTCTTTTCACCTCTATTATTTATTTTAATTTATTTAATTAATAATCAAATCATTGTTTTTAAAATTAAAAAAAAACATCAAATCTAGTGCAATTTGCTGGATGAATTAATAGTTTAATAAAAAGATGTCACCTTTTTTGGGGCGGAACATTCCATTAAATAAATAAATTTAGCTGGACCCACGCGCACAATTTAGTAGAAAGATGTATGCTTTATTTTTTTGGCGGAACATTCAATTAAAGAAATATATTTGATGGAATATAGCCGTACCCACACGCAAAATTTAGTAGAAAGTTAAAAGAAATATATTCGATGGAATATAGCCGTACCCACACGCAAAATTTAGTAGAAAGTTGTCGGGTTTTTTTTTTTTTTTGGAGGAACATTCAATTAAATAAATATATTTGATAAAGAAAAAGCTGCCCCCACGCGCCGCCGACCGCCATCCCGGCCCTCCCGGCCGCTCCACCGCTCTCGACCGCCCCGCCCCGCCCCGTTCACACCTCTAATAGTAAGGTGTCCACTTGTTCGGTGTTTGGTGCTCAGGTTGGGCCGTTATGTTCGGCGACTCGTGGCATCCTCTGATTTGTTTAGTGTGTTAGATGATTAGCCCTATGTACTACCTCATGTGTACGAACATGTTTGAATTTCAGAGCAGTTTTGAATTTTTGTTTGGTGAATAAGCAGAATTTTGAATTGGGTTCAGAATGGAATTCCTAAAGTTTACATGTCTTTAAGTGATGTTATTTGCCATGGCTTGAGGCTCGGGAGGTGTCTCGGATGTTCGAATAATACTCGGGAGCTTCGAGACGAGTTTTTGGAGTTTTTGGAGTTTTATGTCCATGGTGCACAGTTTGGTGTGCACGATTTAAAGAGGGATCGTGCGACACCTAGAGCGTGGAGCGCTTTTCAGTTCAAGTTTTATAGTGCTAGATTGAGTTTCACGGTTAGCACGTAGTTTAGGGTAAACCATGCGAGCTACAAGGGAAAGCATGCAAAGTGATAAGGGTTTGGAATTTGGTGCCCGATTTGCACACAGGTGCAGACAAACCGTGCGTCTTGTTGCAGAGGGTTCTAGAGCCGAATTGCATGGTTGACGCATGGAACCGTGCAGTACAACCGTGTGAGGTTGGGGCTTTGAGACAGTGTTGATCGCACGGTTGGCGCACAATTTGAAAAACCGCGTGGCCAAGCCGCGCACCCCTTAAAAAGTGGGAATTTTCCATTTTTTACCCTTACGATTTTATAACCCCCAATCCCTCCCCCTCCCTCCCTCCCTCCCTCCCCTCTCTTCCATGGTTGATCTCCCCCATATTTCATCTGTTTCATCCGACATCGCATGCGATCAAGAGCCTAAGCAAGGCTACAACTCCTTACTCCGCTCCTTGCCGCCTTCTCTAACTTTGGTTCTCGGGGATTTGAGAGATGATTCCACCGAAGGATGGTGGAATCATCTTGAGATGTTGGGCCTTTTGTGCAACCTAGTTAGAGGACAGTCCTGAGACAACGTCTGCACACCGTCGCCCGTCGTTTTGGTGGAGGTAAGTGGTCGAATGAGTTGATCAAGGGTTTTTGGGCTAACTTAAATGTCATCGCTTATGGTTTTATTCCGGATGATAGGTCTTTGGCCTGGGTAAGTGTCGAAAGCTTGGCATAGGCCTTCAGAAGATCATTGGTCTCAGCTTTGGTACGACGGGAGCACTTGGTGATTAATTTACGATTATGCCTATGTGAGTAGTGTTGGTTAATTGTTGCAATTAATTAATTAATTACAATTTGATTATAATTAATTAGTTTGAGTTGTATGGATGTGAAATAGGATCGCAGGTGGTTTGAGGGCTGGCCTTTGATCTTGCAGAAGCTCGAGTGGCGGGTTGCCAAGCTAGTGTTAAATGGAAAAGCTTCGTAATCGAGATAGGTGGTCCATTGAATTGCCCATGGTCTTGTTAAATTTTAAAAATGCATCGGTGGTGCGGTCTCACCGGCTTCTCGGGGAGTGACCTCAGAAATGAAATGGATCCCACTGTTAGGTTTTTGCCTTTGCTAAATATCTAATTAAATATTTTATAGGCCAATTGAGAAGGGAGGTTCCAATGTGACCCTCTACTTAGCTCATGACCTTAATTTTGGCCTAATGAAATAGTATAGTTATTGAGGATGGAAATGAAAGAATATGGGATTCCTTGTTTGGTTATTTATGTTTAAAGGTTAAATGAAAGTTGTAATTTGAATCGATGGTTGTGAAATGGAATTTCACAACCATCGATAACTTGCGAATGGGTTAAATCTTGAACTGGACCTATTGGATTGTGAGAGCAAAATGGTAAATGGATTTATCCCTTGAAATGAATATATTAAATGATGATGTTGGTTAAATAGAGTTCCAATAAGCAGCCTATAAGACGCTTTCCTTTATAGTTTGTGAATGACATCCTATTTAATGAAACCTTGGGAAAATGATAATAATTTTATGTGATGGCAAGTGAATTTTCTTAATGGAATGAGTCCTAATGAAAGTTCTGGTAATTAGTAAATGGGTATTCTTGTGTGAATGATTGTTTATCGATGGAATGACTTGGGTTTCATCCCTTGGATTCAACTTTGGATATGAAATGGGCGAAATGCCTTGTGTGAGTGTGGATTCCGTTAGGGGACTTGCTTGAATGTCATGGAAGGATGCCTTATTGGATTCAAGGATGCACAAAGCTAAGGAATTCCATAAGCTACCTTGGATTCCTCACCAATTCATCACTTTGAATGCCTCAGGGTGGACCCCCCTTGGATTTGGGTAATGTATTATGTATTGAATCCCATAGATTAATGTTGTGGATTCCCTTGACGTACCCTTGTGAATGTTGCATGATAAGCTCCTTGAATTCAGCTTGATTGTATGAGACAAAATGCTATGGGTGTGGAATGAGATTTTGGTCAAGCCTGATACTTAGAAATCCTTGGACATGCGGTCCCTTGGATTCAGTTTAGAAAATGCGATGATCAGATTCCTTAGATTCTCCTAGATAGGACTAAGGAAGACTCCATGGATAACTACCATGGATTATGGATGGTTTGGCTAGCTGGGAATTCCCAATGGAGCTTGAATGAACCCTAGTGGAACACAATGAGATTCTGAATGTGAATGAACTAGTTAGGTGCGTACCCCAGTTGACTTAGGTGCCTGACCCTGTCGACTTAGGATGTGCCTTTAAGAACATGGTGAGAGTGTGAATGAACCTCAGTGGAACTCTAGATCAGTTCTCGAGTTCGAGTGGTCCTATGAATGGTTTATCATGGTGAGATGATTTGGTTTGAAAAGTGTCGAGGGTTTTTTTGCTTGGTGAAATTAGCATATAAGGGAGAAGCATAACCAGTGACTTGTTCTTGTGAGCCAAGTTTTGGTGAGATGCGACTCACTGGAGTTGAGTCTTGTCCTTGTGTTTGGGTTGCTTTGGAGCATGAAACCGATGAGTTTTGATGGAATATTATAGGCAAGTGTAAGTGGAGATGTTTTGTTCCGTTTTAGGTATGGATTGGGCATTATGGAAGCATACTCCTATGATATTTAAATGAGAAATAAGTCGTGTGTGTTGAATGGGTACCGATGTGGTTTCAATGAGGATTTTATGGGCAAGGTGACCTGGGGATTTTAGGTGAGAGTTGTAATGTTTTGGTGGTGGGGGATCAGAATTGTGGACAGATCATGTCACGACCCCCACCCTCCAAAGATACTGCAATGAGGGGAGAGAGATAATGATCCCCGAGTCTCGTCTCCAGTAGGCCACAGTTTGGTGACCAACACTGAGGGTATAATGATCTTATGTAATGGGAGGAATTTCCCTCTATAATAACATAGGACCAGGTGATAAGATGAATCATCGACAAACAACTCTAAGAAAAAATATAAAAAGAAACCAAAACCATCCCACATGCATGTATAAATAAAACTGATAGATATTAAAGTCTCCAGAGTAAATACCCAAAAGAAAATCTAAGGCAGGTATACAACAACTATCCAAAGGTCCGAGCTAGTAATGTTTAGCACGATCCATGTAATCCTCCTGGAAACCTGAAAATAGTTTATATACATAGGATGAGCATACAGGTATATTCAGTAAGAAAACAAAAGTTTCTCATGCATGTGTTAATGGAGAATACTAATGCACACGTGAAAAAATAATAGAACTAAACAACACCTATACAAGTATACTAACCAAACCCAACCTCACCAAGGCACACTCACCAAACAACTCAAGCCAAGTAATATAATAAAATACGAATCACATCGATATATGGTACCCCACACCACTTTCCCACTAGTATGATTCTCTCACACCCCAAAATCATACGTCATGGCTCTACCATATCTTTTGTATACCGCACCACCCCATAATAATGGTCACAACACATCATACTGAGGCCACCACCCCACAAGCACGGTCACATCTCATCTCACCCACAGACACCTGAGCCATAACACATCCAAAACCATAACCATAGTAGTAGGGTATCATGAACATGTAGAACATCAACCACATGCCCTCCTCCGACCATGCATGACTCCCACCACAATCTTCCCCACAAACACAATCATATCACACCTCGCTCGAAAACACCTTGGCCACCACCCCACAAGCTCGGTCACGTCTCGCCCGAAAACACATGAACTATCAAAACCACCATCTAATGCACTAATAGAACTCCAACCATCACAGCCCATGTAATAACTACCTCGTATGGAAGGGAGAGTGGAAAATATCAGGTACCCATCCATTCCTCCTCACCAGATGTCGTGAAAAACACCCCCGTGCGACTATGCAGGTGTCAACACATAGTGATCAACATAGGTGGGGTGTGTATAGAAATCACAAAGAATATAAAAGTATATAAATATATCCACATACACAAGCCCAACCTATAGTTTCACAACCAAATACTAACCAACATACAACATCTCCACCTTTAATTCCACCTCTAAATGCATAACATCAAATAATAAGCCATAAGCCCCATTTCACATTTCCAACCAATTTCATTACCCTTCCAATTAATTTCATTATTTATAAAAAACCACATTTTACCACACAACCCACCATTTAATTATTCATAATCCACTTCCAACCCATTAACCAAACTAACCCATGCTATTTCAAAACAATATTAAAAAATATTTATTCCATCACTACCCGAGCATCTAACACAAAGAAACCATATATCACAATTAGCTCAATATTTTCATCACACCATCACCCCGCCGCCCCAAAAGCACGACCAAACAACCACCACCTCACCTCCCCAAAATCATGGCCAAAATAACCACCTCATCACCCTAAAAGCACATCCAACAACAACCTCGCCACCCCAAAATCATGGCCAACAAACCACATATCACACCACACCCCATCAAAACCACACAACGCCGCCCCACAAGTATGGTCACACATCAAAACACATCTAGGACCATTTTACATATTTAAAAAAGGGTTTTTATCAAATTACACTTTATTTTAGGGGCCTTATCACACAAACCATGATCCTGAGGAAACCATTTTATTAGCCAAATATAAGTGGTTAGTCAATTTTCATTTTAGGGTGATATCAAACAATCAAAAAAAGTCACAACGGTTACAACACATATTAACTAATGAAAAAATAGCCCCTAATGACCACAAATTTTAGCGGGGAATCAATCTCATACATTCTACAATATCACAATAATAATAAAGATTTAAAACATGTGAATCAAACCCCTTTACCAATCAATTTAAATTTAACCAATTATTTATTTTTCATTAATCCAGAATAACCATAACCCATAGATAAAAAAAGAAAACCCCTCCCGCATGATACTCAATAAATAGAAATGAGGGATTATCCACCTTGAAGAAGCATTGTCGACTCTTTGTCACAGGGTAAAGAAGAATGCCCGCAAACCACAACAGCACCACGAGAAATCACAGATCAACCTACACCGCACCCAAAGACCATCAAAATGAACCAAAACACAAAACCCAACCCAAACCACACCACCACAACAAAAATTCAAATAATAAAAAAAAGGAAACATATGAGAATGAGATGATAACTCACCATAGATTGAAGACAATAAACTGAGAATAAATCCCTATAAAAAGGAATCTCAAAATGCCTCAAGGGAGCACCATCGACCGCCTGGAAAAAGAGAGAGAATAAGGTTTGAGGAAAACTCGAGTGATCTGTAGCTTTATGACTGCACTGCATCGAGGATTTACATAATGTGTAATCCTTGTTCACATAGTGTAATCCTCGGGGTTTGTTTTTTCCAAAAAAAATGCATCTCATTTTTATTATTTAACCTAAAAATCTACATGTCATGTAATAACCTGTGGACCTAGATTCAAAATTCATGAACAACAATTACATGGCGTATAAGATTTACATGTCATGTATTCACTCTGCTTCCATTATTTAACACCCAAACTTCACTAGGCCTACTCTAGGCCTCACCCAAGCACCTCCAACACAAAAACCAACAAAGTAACAGACCAATAAGGCATGAAACTTTACATCTGATACCTCTCAAATGATTCTCTCCCTCAAGAATCCAAAACCAATCCCAAAAGAAAAGGGGACCAAACAACCACCGTGTGATATACCTCTCAAGGATCTATTTATACCTCAAACTCTACCACCATCCAAACACACCAAACCAAATGACCACAAAACATCTTGCATGACCTATCACTACAAAACCACAAACCTAATTACCTAAACACATGAATCCAGTAATTCCATCCTCCATGTCAAGATATTATCCACTCTGGGTGACACTGACTTTCCCATATAGGTTTAATCACATCACAGTTAATGAATCTCAATTAGGAATTAGGCCCTCCTCTTTTCACATTTTAGGAATTTATCACACATCATACATCACACAACACATATAAAAAATAGGGAAAAAACTCATTAGATAAAATAAGGTATAAAAATCACACCACAAAGAAAAACAAGGCAAATAAAACTCAAAACAACTCTGGTTATTGAGAATGAACCTACTTCTCTCACTCCCAAGTACTCTTCTCCAGGAAACCATGCCTCCACAACACATGATCCAAAGGAATGGTTCATTCTCATATCACTTTCTCCTGAAAATCCTGAATCTCTACTAGATTCTCCACGAACGATGCATCGTCCTCAATATCTAACTCTCCCCAGTCAATGACATGGGATTCATCATGAAGATACCAATGAAGTTGAGAGATGTAGAAGACGTCGTGGATCCTCTCTAGTCACAGTGGAAATCCCAATCGACATGACACCTACCAACTCACCCCAACATCTCAAAGGGCCTAAAAACCCCGGAGAAAGATTACTCCCCCACACATTTCTATCGGGACAAAAAACCTCTCACAAAACAACACCTAGTTCTGACCATCCTCTAACCATCCCTTTGGAGCATTACCATGGGAAACATGATCACACATCACCTCTACCTCTGAGTCTCCCTATTGAGACTCCTCTACCTACTGCATCAGAGAAGAATGCATTATCATCTAAAACAAGAATCCACTACCACTATCCACCCTTGCATCTATGTGTAAGGCTGTCAACTCCTCCATCACTCTCAAAACATCACTAGACTTCTAAATAAAACCATTCCATGAATTTCTAATCAAAGAATCAGCCAAAACATTCCCCTTTCCTGAGGTGTAAAATATCTTGAAATCTTAATCCCGAAGAAACTCCATCCACCTCTACTTCCACAAGTTCAGATCATGCTGAGAAAAGATATACCTCAAGCTCTTGTGATCCTTGAAGATAAAAAAGCACTCCTCAATGAGATAATTACACCAAAAATTCAATGCAAAAACAGCTGTTGCTAACTCCAGATCATGTATGGCATAATTACACTCGCGGGGATGTAACTTCCTGGACCCATAAGAGATCACCGCTTGTTTCTGCATCAACATGCATCCAAAGCCCAGAAAAGAATCTTCACAAAACATATCAAACATTACAACCTTATTAGGAAACTGAAGCACTGACCAAATTCCCCTTAAAGTAACCAAACATTGCTTGTAACTGATTAGTCCACACAAAATCCTGGTCCTTCCTTGTCATAGATGTCAATAGGGATGCAACTCGAGAGAAATCGGGCACAAACCTCCGATAATAGCCTACAAGACTAAGAAAACTGTGAATATGTGCCATGTTATTGGGTGTCTCCCAAGAAACAACTACCTCGACCTTCAATGATTCCACTTCCATACCCTATTGAGACACCACATGCCCAAAGTAAATTCACCTCTAGTGTATATTACTTACACTTGGAAAACTTTCCATAGATATGGTTGTGTCAAAGAACCTGCAAGACAGTTCTGAGATGATCGACATGATTCTCCTCTGAATTTGAGTAGATCAAGATATCATTTATGAATACGATAACGAACCAATATTGGAACTCATAGAACATGGATTTTATAATCCTCAAGAACATGGATGGTGCATTTGTAACACTGAATGACATGACTATAGACTCAAAGTGTCGATACCTACATCTGAAGGAAGTCTTTGGGATATCTACCTCCTTCACCATAACTATTGATATTCAGATAAAAAATTTATATTATAAAACCAACTCACCCCTCTCAGTCAATCAAAAAGATAATATATCCTCAAAAGAGGGTAACAATTCTTGATCATCACCTGATTCAACCTCCAGTAGTCTATACACAACCTCAGACTACCATCTGCCTTCTTGGCGAATAATACTGAAGCACCCCATGGTGACACACTGGGGTAGATAAAACCCTTATGCATCAAATCATCTATATGAATCCTAAACTTTTGTAACTCATAATATTATATCCAATAAGGAGTCATTGAAATTGTAGAGGCACTAGGATGCAAGTCTATCCTGAACCCAACATCACATCTAGGGGGTAGCATCACAACCTCATTGAGGAAAACATTCAGAAACTCCCCAAAAAACCCTAGGGACCGCCACTATCCCAACCTCTACTAATTCCATAGAAAAATCATTCAAAAAAGAAATAAGGGGATCCACATACTGACTGCCCACCTAACAACCCTGATCACCAATGAAAACCACACACTGGCCATCCACATCTGAGAAAACGAATCTCCTCCAGAAGCAATTGATAACTGAACATAAGGAATAAAACTAGTCGATGTTAAGGATAACATTGTATGACTACATATATAGCAATAAAATATCTCCATGAGACTGATGTGGCCCCATCACCAGTCTACACCCATGACACACATCAAAAAAAGATAGTATGGCCTCCAAATAGCGTAGTCAACACCATGGAATGTGAAGAATATCTATATCCAGTCCCATAGAATAGGCTAGAAGGAGTAAAAATATCCTAAATCAAACAAGGAAAA
The DNA here is from genome assembly GCA_963277665.1 of Viscum album. Taxonomy (NCBI): domain Eukaryota; kingdom Viridiplantae; phylum Streptophyta; class Magnoliopsida; order Santalales; family Viscaceae; genus Viscum; species Viscum album. The sequence goes on along the minus strand of OY728138.1, from coordinate 909,856,443 downwards.
ACCAAGAGTACTAAAAAACTGATCGTACCTTTGATGGTCTCTGTCCCCTCCAACATTGCCGCCTCCATTGAGTGCAACTGACCACACCCAACTTCTTTACCTCTATACTAGAAACCACCTCCACAAACATGCTCGGGTCAAGGTCCCTGAACACGAGGAACATCCTGAGGTTGGACTCTACTTGCTTCATCTCCCCTCAATAGAGAATAAGCCCACTGCCCCTACTATGGAAAAAAGTCTCATTGGAAACTGCTAATGAGGATGACACTGGACCTATCCACCTCAACCAAACTAATCTTAAGGAACCATATCGAATTGGTTCTGGAGATATCCACAACCCCCAAAAAAACACATTTTCACAAATAACTTAGGAAAAGAACAGAAATTACTGGCCCCAAAAGGCTGGAGAGAAAGCTGCTAAGGTCAAATTCCTACTGGTTGAACCCTCAAAGGTCTTATTTCCTAAGACCTACCATTGAAAACTATACTCATTTAGGAACCATATTGGTTCCCTTCGCATAGAAAACCTCCTCATGAGTGAATCCACTTGATCACCTCCAAATTTTTCTGAACCCCCAAGTATGTTGGTAACGTTAAAGGAGTGACTGTATACTGGATAGAAGGACGAAGTGCCTCCTCAAGATGTATTGCACGAGAATTATCTTTTGAAAAAATATATAGCACAAAATGAATAAGATCCTTGAACTTGATTCCCATCTCCCACACTGACATAATCCCCTACTGAAGAGAAAGAATCTCCTACCTCTTCACTACCTTCATGGTCGATGAAAGAAACTCTGCCCAAAACTCCTTCTAGAAGTCAAACCATGAAACATATTCCCCCTTCTGATTCCCCAGATACAGTGTCCACCATTGACACAAAAATCCCCGCATATGACTAACTACCAAAGAGACTCAATATCCCATCAGGGCCTAGATCAAGCTGAAATCAATCTAAAGCTCCTCCAGCCAGCTCTCTGTCTCTACATCTAAAACACTGCCCCCATACTTCTCCAAATCCTATCACAGAAAAGCATGCAACACCCTATACCAAGCCTCATACTCTTCTTCTGGATCAACCCTATATAGTTCAACTAGATATGCCTTATAAACCTCAACTACCTGAGCTACATGAGGACAATGAATAAGATCCATAGCTGAAAGGGGAAACAAAGATTTCCTAATCCTAGGTAGTATGGAATTTTATTAAAATTCATTTTATTAATTTTAAACTTCCAAAAACAACCCAATTCAAACAAGAACACTAGTAATTATAATTCATGTACCTCTCCTAGGTCTTTACCCTACAAAATAGTCCACCTCACTTGGACATTCAATAATCTTAGATTTCGTGCACTAGATCATGGGGGCCCCTAAAATCCTGTGTCCTAGACGGTCTCCCTGACCTATGCCATGGACCAAGGTCAATTGAAATTTTTTCATACCAACCTATGCAATATTCATTGTTTCTAACACCAAACTTCATCCTATATCTCAACCATAACCTTTGAAACCACTATATCACGACCCCCTCCCTCCAAAGATACCGCAATGAGGGAAGATAGATAATGGCCCCCCTGAGTCCCGCCTCTAGTAGGCCCTGAGTTGGACCATTTATCGATTTTTTCATGTCATCCTTACACATGGGACATGCTAATATTCTCTGTATCATTCCAATTTTATTGAATGTCTCTGAAGAGATAGGCCCGGGGTTGGAGAATAGCATTGAGGGTATAAAAATATCATGTAATGTGAGGCATTAACCTCTATAATAATGTAGGATTAAGAGATAAGATGAATAATCCAAAAAAAAATCCAAGACATAATATAAAAATAAACCAAAACCATCCCACATGCATGTATAAATAAAACTGATACAAATAAAAGTCTCTAAAGTAAATACCCAAAAGAAAATCTAAGGTAGCGACATAGTAGTTATCTAAAGGTCCAACCGCTTCGGCGGTGGTGTAGTGGTGGGTGGACGAGGGTCGTACAACAGGCATTTGGTGAGGTCTGGGGTTCGATTCATGGGAGCCCACTCTTGGGGGAATTTCCACCTCCCATGTACCACTCGTCTTGCCGGGTCACCTGGTCTCTCACCGGGTGGTCAGAAAGGGCGCACTTCACCTGATTGATAGATTGTTGTGTCGAACCATTGTTGATTGAGGTGTAACCCCGAGGGGATTCTCTTTCATCTCGGCTGACAACAACTCCTCCCTGGCTGAGGCTTCTCCAGATGACTTCTTCGTGGGGAGGGGGGTTCCTAGGTGTGGAGGGTTCGAAAAGGCCACTCCTAGGAATTACCTTTTTTAAAAGAAGTTATCCAAAGGTCCAAGATAGTAATGTCCAGCATGGTCCATTTAATCCTTCTGGAAACCTAAAAATAGTTTATATATGTTGGGTAAGCATACAAGTATACTCAGTAGAAAAATCAAAATATCTTGTACACATGTGAAAGGAGCATACCAATGCACCCATGAAAAAACAACATAACTAAACATCACCTATACAGATATACTAACCAAACCCAACCCCATTAAGACATGCTCACCAAATAACGCTAGCTGAGTAATATAATATAATAAGAATCACATCGATATAGGGTATCGTGCACCAATTTCCCACTGGTATGCCACTCTCACACCCCAAAATAATACGTCCTGGTGCTCCCATATCTCCTACATACCACACTTCCCCACAAGAATGGTCACAACATATCATACCCGCAGACTCCTGGGCTACAGACCCACATGCACAATCACATATCTTCTCGCCAGCAGACACCTAGGCCACAACACATCCACAACCATAACCAGAGTAGTAGGGTATCATGAACATGTAGTACATCAACATCATACCCTCATAATACCATCAGCCAGCCAGAAATCATTTTTTTTCCATTTTCTGAAGCCGGTTTAAGGGGTTGCCGGTACCCATACAGTCTTTCAACTACATCATCACATCCGAATAACAAACCACAATTCAAGTTTCAAGTTTCAAAATCCAAGCTTAAAACATTCAACTTCAAATTCAAATTCAAATTTCAAATTGCCGCTCCATCCCCATCAACGCCTTGAGCCACGAGCCCCGACACGCGGCATATCACGCGCCGACCTCGAAAACTGAAGTCACTCGATTGTTGCGTCGCCGATCAGACGCGTCACGTTCCTATCTGCATCGAACTCGAGATGCGAGACTTCGTGAATCCCAATGTCACCTCCGGCCAGGTCGCCGGCGAGACACACCGGACCTGCCACTGAACAAAAAAACCATCCGTAGTGACGCCGGAGAGAACCCGTCATCTTCTTCACAGAATCAAAGGACCGCAAGCATCACGCATTCCACAGATCATCACAAATCCAAACATAAAAGAGAAACCCCACAACTTCAACCCTAACCACCGAAGAAAACCCCCAGAAAACCTCAATCGCACTCCACCGCCGCAGCTCAGACGACGATCTCCACCAGTTGAAAAACCGCCACAGCACAACAGCTCATCACCAAGGGAAAACCCTTGGACGCTCCGTAGAGTGTGCCGGTGAATCCGGTCTTACGCCCTTGGATCAGACCATCAGAGACGAAGAAGTCCATGCGCAACGCAACAACAAGAAGAGAACGCCATGAGACCGTCGTAGCGAGCACCCGAGACCTCCGAAGAAAGTTCCCCCAGAGGGAAGAGGCCGCGGCGAGAACCCAAGCGGAACCAGCTTCAAGCGTAAACCGCTTAAGCGAAAACCTTCAAAACTGAGAATCAACACAAAGAAAACAAGAAACAGAACCCCCCTCCCCAGACCACTCCAGATCTGTCGTCAACCACAATGAAAAGGAAGTCACCTCCGAAAAAACCAGGCCCTGTCGGTCAAGTCTCACAAACGGCGACATCGACAAACCGAGCCGGCCAAGCCAGAGGGACGATTCAAAGTGAGGAGAGACGGGACGGGAGAGCCGGGGAGGGAAGAAACAGAAGAATCGAGGAGAAACCCTAGGAGCCGCGGGAGAGAAAGGAGAGGCCGCTCCGAGGCCGTCTCCAAAGACATACTCCTCATAATACCATCAATTACCCCTACTAGAAGCCTCCCTACAAGCACAATCATATCACACGTCGCCTGAAAACACTTGGGATACCACCCCACAAGCACAGTCATGTATCACCCGAAAACACCCAAGCTATCAAAACCACCATCTAATGCACTAACAGCCCTCTAGCCATCACAAATTTTGAAATACCTACCTCTCCTGGAAAAGAGAGTAGGAAAGAGTGGGTACCCATCTATATGTCCTCCTCACCGAATGTCGGGAAAAACACTCCCACATGACTATGTGGGTTTCGGCACATAATGCTCTACATGGGTGGGGTGTATATAGAAATCACAAAGAATATACAAGTATATACATATATCCATGAACATAATCCCAACCTATGCATTCACAACCAAACACTAACCAACTCACAACATTTCCACCTTTGTTTCCACATCGAAATTCATAACATGAAACAACAATCCACACGCCTCATTTCACATTTCCAACCAATTCTATTATTCTTCCAATTCATTTCATTATTTATCAAAAAACACATTTTACCACACAATACACCATTTAATTATTCATCAACCACTTCCAACACATTAACCAAACCAACTTATTCCATTTCAAAACATTATTAAACAATCATTTATTCCATCACTACCTGGGAATCTAACATAAAAGAACCATATATCACTAGCAGCTCAACATTCTCATCATATCATCACCCCACCACCCCAAAATCATGACCAAACAACCACCACCTCACTACCCCAAAAGCATGCCCAAACAAACCACTTCATTGCCCCAAAATCACAGCCAACAACAACCTCTCCACCCCAAAAGCGCGACCAACTAACCACACATATCCCCAAACCCCATCACAACCACACAACACTACCCCACAAGCATGACCACACATGAAATCACATCAGGGATTATTTTACAGATTTACAAAAGGGTTTTTATTACATTTTATTTTATTTTAGGGGAATTATCACACAAACCATGATTGTGGGGAAACCATTTAATTATAAAAATATAAGTGGTTAGTCAATTTCCATTTTATGGTGATATCAAAAAATCACAATAATTAAAACACTCACAATAGTCACAACACATATCAACCAGAATAAACAAATCCCCCAATAGCCACAATTTTTAGTGTGGCATCAATCCCAAAAAATCCACAATATCAAAATAATAACAAAGCTATAAAAACATGTGAATCAAATCCATTTAAACATTAATTTAAATTTAACCAATTCTTTATTTTTGATTAGGTCAGCACAACCATAAACCATAGATAAACAAAATAAAACTACCTTTGTCTTCTATTTTTAAAGAATAACATTTTCATATGCCTCTTATTATATTTCTTCAAGATCAGACAATTGGAATTTGTGTTTCTCTTCAGCAATCTTCAAATCATAATTTAAAGATTTAACAGCCCAATATGATTTATGCACAAGCTCCATGGGTAGGCAATAGGGTTTTCTATAGACCAAATGAAATGGGGACATGCCTAGTAGAATCTTGAAAGCAGTTCGGTACCCCCATAAGGAATCATTGAGCTTTGTGGAGCAATATTTTATCAAGACTCCCATGGTATTTTCCAGGATTTATTTAAGTTATTGATTGAAGACCTCCACTCATCCACTGTATTGAGGATGGTAAGGTTTTATCATGTTATAATTCACCTCGTACTTCATTAGAATATTCCTTATTGAAGAATTATTGAAGTGTGTCCCCCTATCACTGGTAAGAACCTGGGGAATACCAAATCTGCTGAATACATTCTTCTTAAAAAAGGAAAAGACTACCTTTGCTATGTTTTGTGTTGTGGCAGTAACTTCCACCCATTTAGACATATATTACACACATAAAAGAATGTATGTATTCCCATATGATGGGGGAAATAACCCTATGAAGTCAATACCCCATACGTAGAAGACTTCGACCTCAAGGATGGGGTGTTGAGTCATTTAATCTTTGCATCCAATGTTACCAGTCCATTGACATTTATCATCGCATTCCACAAAGTGTTGGTCATCCTTACGCATCATTGGCCATAAAATTTAGATTGTAGAATCTTAGCAATGTTATGGTTTGACCCGTGATGCTCCCAGCTGGAGAGGAGTGAAAAAACTCTAGAATTATATTGACTTCATCATCAGGTACACAAAAAAAAATCACCCCATCTCCACATGAGCTGAAGAGCATCAGGTATTCCCAAAAATATCTTTTTTTACTTCTGACTGAAAATACTTCATTTTCTAGAAAGTGAGATCAGGGTGGAGTACTCTCATAACCAAATAATTGGTGATGTCGGCAAACCATGGATGAGGTGTGGCTACTACTAAAATAATTTTCTCATTTGAAAAGTATTCCCTAATTTCCCTATCATCTTATTTTTCCAAATGGGGTAATTCCAAGGGAAGAGATGATCAACAACTAAATTTTCACTCCATTTCTTATCACAAATCTCCAAATCAAACTCTTGTAGAAGAAGAACCCAATGAATGAGTCGTGTATTTTCATCCCTCTTGTTTAAAAAGTATTTGAGTGTTGCATGGTTAGTATAAACAATGAATTTCAATAGCACTATATATGAGTGAAATATGTCGAATGTAAAAAATACCATCAAAATCTGCTTCTCAGTGGTAGTGTAGTTGATTTAGGATTTGTTTAAGGATTATCTTGCATAGTAGATAGGACTAAAGATGTGATACATCCACTATCCAAGAACTGCTTCCACAACATAGTCACTCGTATCACAAATAATTTCAAATTAGTCATCCCATTTTGGAGCAATCGTGATGGGAGATTCGACCAATCTCTACTTCAAGAGTTGAAAGGCTGTAATGAATGTTTCATCAAATTCAAAGATAGCATCCTTTAAAATAAGATTAGTCAATGGTTGGGATATCTTTGAAATGTGTCTAAGAAATATATATATATTTCTTGGACATAAGTTGGAATGGGTAGGTGTGATATCACTTAAATATTTCCAAGATATACTTCAATTCTCTTATCAGAGATTCGGTGGCCAAATATAATTCCATTCTGCACCATAAAATGACATTTCTCCCAATTTAAAACAAGATTTGTGTGTTTGAACTACTCCAAGACTATTTACAAATTCTTCAGAAATGTATTTAATGAATTTCCATAGATAAATCATCCATGAAAACTTCTAGAATCTGCTTCATCGTGTCATGGAAGATAGAAAACATGCACCATTGGAAGTTTTCTAGAGTATTACACATGCTAAAAGACATAAAATGATATGAAAATGTTCTATATGGTCTTGTGAAGGTGATTTTATCTTGATATTCGGGGGAAATATAAATTCAGTTATACCCTAAGTAACCATCTAAAAAGAAATAGAATTTGTTCCCTACCAATAACTCCAACATTTGATCCATGAATAGAAGTGGGAAGTGATCCTTCCATGTAGCATCATTGATCTTTCAATAATCCACACAAACCCACCATCCTGTAACCATACTTATTGGGATTGGATCATTATTTTCATTAGAAATCACGGTGATACCCCCCTTTTTGGGCACCACTTTCAAGGGACTCACCTATGAGTTGTTAGAAATTGGGTATATAATACCTTCATCCAAAAGCTTGATTAATTATTTCTTCACAACCTCTTTCATTGGAGGGTTTAATTGTCACTGTAGTTTCCAAGATGGCTTGGCCCCTTCCTCAAGTGGCTCCTTGTGTGTGCAAATGGTTGGACTGATTCCCTTAAGGTCAACAACCATCCAACCAATAGCTTGTTTCCTTCTTCATAGAACCTTTAAAAGTGCATTCTCTTGATCTTGTGTTATTGACACATTGAGAATCACCGACAACATGTTCTTGTATCCCAAGTACCCATATTTCAAAGAGGATTAGAGATGTTTCAATTCAAGATATGGGGATTTAAGAACTAAAGGAAAAATGGGTTCTACCTTAGGACACTATAAGATATCAAGAACCACTTCTCATTGCCAATAATGACTGCCTTGGCCTGCAATAAACTTTAATTCCTCTGGTTCATGTGTTGGGACAAATGTTTACTAAGGACGGTTCATCAGAAGTAGAGCAACGTCCCATGTCACTCGCTGTGCAGTTAAAATAATCATCAACTGTGGTTAAAGCATAGAAATCCTCATTCTAAATGAATGAAAATTTCTTGACAACTTTGAGGATGTTGTAAGATTATCTTTCATCTCCTACTTTGAAAATAAATTCACCTTGGTGAACATCTATCAACACTTTTCCAGTGGCCAAAAAGGGTCTTCCCAAAATCAGCAGTACCTATGCATCTCTGTAAGAACCCAGATCTTCTTTTCAGGTATGTCTTTCCTTTTTTGGAGTTTTTGATAATTTTTGGAGTTTCTGGAAATTTTTGAAGTACACGCCGTGTACTTTCTGAGTACACACCATGTACTCTTTTCCCGCTCGAATCCGTGTGCTGGTCGTGTCCGGGCCACACACACGGTGTGTAGGGGTGACATGGAGGCCGATTTTGGTGGAGTACGGAAAAACCCACTACACGCCGTGTACTTTAAAAATATAAGCCGTGTACTTTTTTTTCACTAAACGGATCGGGGTCGCGCCTAATCGCCATAATCATCTTCTTCTAGGTCTGGTTCGTCCGAGAGCGACTCGTACGACCAGATCTTCCCTGAGCTCCCACCTCTCCATCCGTTCTCCGATTCGATCATGGTCGATTGTGTTGGAAGCACAGCGGTGAGCTCTCCCTTCTGATTGAGCCTTGTTTTCCAATTCTTCCTCCTTCTCGGGTTATCTAAGGTTGAAAGTTTTGTGCTTTTTTTCAGATCTACGATGTTCTAGGGAGAATCAGCCGTTGTGGTTCAAGTATATTGAACTCCTAGGATCGACGTAGGTGTTTTGTGCCTTACCGTTCAAAGTCTCTGAGTTTTATGTGCAATTTCCACCAATACCCGTGAACGGGGTATTGCGTGTTTACCTTTTTGCCCTTGTTGTTTTTTATGAATTACTTGTATGCTTGTGTAGAGGTAAATTTGACTATGTTAGAGGATAATTTTTTTGTTCTTGGATGTTTTTGCCCTTGCTTTGTTCTGTTTACGACCTTTGGGTCTCATTTGCCTTTGGCTGCTACACCTGTTTTCATGCCTCGTGGTTATAGGTTGAAGTGAAACTCATGACATGCTTGTTGCCTTATAGACTATTTAGCTAAGTAGATCTATAGGTGTACTTTGGTCAGCCAAGTAGCTCTATAGGTTTACTTTGGCCTTATAGAATTATTATGCACTGACTGGCACGGGGCTGAGAGAACCTGGTGCTATAGACTATAAGGGATAGACCGAGTGAGCTTCCCAGAGAGTCTTAGATATTACATACTACAGAGGGGATGGACCGAGTGAGCTCCCAGAGAGTCTTATATTTTACAGACTACAAGAGGGTAGACCGAGTGAGCTTCCTCAGAGAGTCTTACCTTGTTTGAATCTCTTTAAGAACCTTCCCAGGCTAGAGGAGGAATTGACCGAGTGAGCTTCCTCAGAGAGTCTGTGGTATACCTGAGGCAATAGGAGGAATTGACCGAGATAGCTTCCTCAGAGAGTCTCTAGACCTTGGGGATAAGAGGGTTAGACCGCGTGATCTTCCTCAAGAGAGTCCCTGACTACCCTAGACTATAAGGGGAATTGACTAAGTGAGCTTCCCCAGAGAGTCTCGTAAATTCGTATGACCAAGACAGAGGGGTTAGGCTGAGTGCACTGCCCAGAGGGTTGTGGTACTTCTTAGATAGGACCAGAGGGGATGGCTGCGAGTACTTCCTAGAGGGTTTCCGACTTTTTAGCTGTTTGTTTCACTGCTGTTGATTGGTTGTGGATTTATTGCTGCTATGTATCCTCCTGTTTTACTGCTTACTGTTTACTGCCCACTACTTGCTGATGCTGGTTACTGCTTATTGTACTTTTACCTTCCATATACTCACTGAATGTTAGGCATAGATCTTCGGGTGAATGCCTACTGGGATTTTATCTCACACCCTATTTGGGCCATGCTTTTGGGCCCAAGCAGACTATGTTGTTGCAGGTATAGACAAGGGCAAGTGCCCTTCTACTTCTGGAACTTGATTTCTTGGAGCAGGAGAGCATGGGACCAAGATTTGGCTTGCGATGTTGAGGAGCTATTTTACGTTCTTTTGTACTTGTTTTGGTACTGTGGTGTTTTCAGCATTGTGACTTGTTTGGATGCTTTCCTAGAGTTGTATTATGCATCATTTCATATATACATATGTGCTCCAGTTTGTTGATTTAGTCTTCCACTGTTATATTGTTGGGTATTACTACTTCTTCTATTGCATGTTTATTTTTCTTTCGCTGTGTACTCTGCCAATGAGGGCATATTTTCCCCACTATCACGCCCAAGGCCCTCGCTGCTAGTCGGAAGCCTCTGGAATTTGGGTAAATGCGCTTGAGGCCATGTGACCAACCGGGTACGGGGCGCCTCTGGGTGGTTTCCAGAACTGGGACGTTACAAAGTGGTATTAGAGGAATTATTTTCTCTTGCATTATTATTTGGAGACTTTATCCAGGGATAGAACGGATTCGGTACTTGGTAATGACCTGTGCCCGAGAGTAGCTAACCCGTATACAGGGAAAAGCCATACTACCTCGTTTATTGCAGTTTTCTAGTTTTGAGATTTTACAGTTGATATGATTTCACCTAGAGTGATTCACATGCTTTGTATTATTATTGTTTTGATATTACGGTTCTATTTCTGCCGCAACCCGATGAGATGAGGGTATGCCATCTCATGCATCATATAGGCACTTGTAGAAATCACATGCCATGCATTCTTGCCATGCCATTTAAGGTGAATTAGCAATTGCATGATGTTGTGATAGACGTTGTGTAGATTATGCACGCTGTTGTGATAGATGATTCATAGAATATTTGCTGCTTGTTAGAGAATTGTTTGTATTGTAATTTGTTTAAATGAATGCCAAATTTTGATTTTTGAGGTGTTATGGGACCTCTTGAATCGGAAATTTGTGGATCATGATCCTGTTTTCTCTTGTACATAACTGTAGGGGATGCCAAGCTTTGATTTGCGGGGAGTATGGGCCCTCACATATCGGAATTTGGTACCTCTTTGCCTTGTTTTCCGTGTTTCTGGGCTTCTGTGCAGTTTCTGAACTACTGCCCAGAAAAACCTAGAATACACAGCGTGTACTTTCCGGTTACACGCCGTGTAGTTTTTAGGCCGTGTTACTGACTGTGTGTGCAGGAACACGGTGTTGTGAAAATAACGTCAGGAGCACGCCGTGTACGGTATGTACACGCCGTGTAGTGTAGAGCCTTGTATCCGGCCGTGTCACGAACAACATGGGTCAGCGTGACCTTCTCTAAGACACGCTGTGTTGCTTTCGGAACACGCCATGTAGTCTTGCCCAGATACCCAGCCATGTCACGAACAACACGGGACGGTGTCACCTTCTTCTATACACTCCGTGTTTGTTCAGAACATGCCGTGTAAGGGCCATCCATGTAGACGGTCATGTAACTAACAACACGGGCCGCCGAGGTGGTGTCTAGTACATGTCGTGTCCCTAGGGAACACACCGTGTAGTCTGGGGTTAGTTTGAACCGTGTGGGTTAGCCGTGTAAGGTGACTCGGACAGGGGTTTAGATTTCAAGTACACGCCGTGTGTGGGAACAACACTCCGTGTAGTTTGGGGTGTTACACGACCTGTCGGGCAGGGGTACACGCCCATGTTAATGGATTAAGTAGACACACCGTGTAGTTTTTATATACACCGTGTAGTCGTGGTTTGTAAAACTTGACAGTTTCTTCCCCTTGTTCCTGCTTTGTACTCTCGTGTTTTCAATCATTGTTAATCTTGATCTAAGGTGTACTTTTGACCTTTCAGATCTATGCCTCCGAGACGTCCTCCGGTTGTACGTCTATCGTCAGGCAGTGATTAGATGCCAGATATGGCTGATCAGGGACTTCCTGCCGATCCTCCAGTCGAGCTAGCCTTGGCACCGGCTGTCATACTAGTCATAGGTGTTGATGCGCAGTTCAGGGAAGGTTTTATTAGGATGATGCAAACCTTCCAGGGAGCACTGCCTCCTACCCCGTTGATGGCTGAGTTGATGTGGGTTTTCTAGCAGCAGTATCCTCCTACTTTTTCAGGGGGTGGAGGACCTCAGGCTGCAGAGTCATGGATAGAGGCCACACTGACCATCTTTGAGCACCTAGAGATCCCTCTAGAGAAAAGGGTAAAGTTGGCTACTTATATACTCCAGGACACCGCCAAGAGGTGGTGGGAGGTGATCTCATGGTCAGGGCATCAGCAGGATATGTCTTAGGACGAGTTTCGACGCACCTTCTATGACTACTTCTATCTGGAGACCCTGAGAGCTGATCGAGCCTGGGAGTTTATGAGTCTGCAGCAGGGTACTCTCTCTGTTATGGAGTACTCATCTCACTTCACTTAGTTGCAGCGTTTCACACTGATCCCAGCAGGTTATGAGTTGTTCCTTGCTAGGAAGTTTGAGCACGGTCTCAGGAAGGAGATCTGTTCCTAGGTGAATATCTTCCAGTTGACTTCTATATCCTCCATCGTCAACCAGGCGCTAATCACTGAGCGCAATTTGAGAGATTTTGGAGCAGTGAGCCAAGGCAGTTAGATATCCAGAGCTGGTGTTCCTCCTACGGACAGTAGGAAGTGTCGTAGAGAGTCTTATCGAGGAGATCTAGGTTCGTGGGATGCGTCTTCTGGCAGCCTGGTTTTATGCTACCAGTGTGGTAGGAGTGGGCATATTAGGCCTCAGTTCTAGAGAGATCCGATGGAGTGCCAATCTTGTAGCAAGATGGACCATCTTCAACGCTTCTGTCACATCTTCTCACCTTCAGCTGGTGGTAGGGGTTCCTCTATGACCCCGTGATCTGGAGATGCTTCACTAGTTTCTCACTAGTCAGGGAACTGCAGTTCTTCCAGCCGTTCGGGACGAGGTGGAGGTCGTGGCCGTAGTGGTCAGTCACCAGGTCATCAGCGACAGCAGATTGGATCAGCTCAGAGCAGTCAGTCAGGGGCGCAGGGCCGTGGTGCAGGCCAGTCTTTCTCCGTGGGGCAGACCTATCAGGAGTAGGATCCTGGCCCTTCTACAGTTCGAGGTACGATCCTAGTAGCCTCAGTTTTATCTTCATCCCTTTTCGATACTGGTTCTTCCCATAGCTTTATCTCTGTTGCGGTTGTGGAGAGCCTTGGGCTCTGTATCTTTTCGTCTGCTGACTTGTTGACTTTTGACACGCCGTTGGGAATGATGACATCTAGTGTACGACAGTGCAGAGAGTTCCCTCTTGAGGTTGCGGGGTGTCATTTTTTATGGGACCTCTATGTCCTAGAAATAACGGTCTATGACGTCATTCTCGGTATGGACTGGTTAGTTACCTTCCAGGCAGTCGTTGATTGCTATCGCCGCAAGGTGAGTTTCTTATCACCAGAGGGCGGATCTTTCCTTAATAGAGGTGATTGGTATGTCTAGGCGGGTAGAGCTGGACCAGAGAATCATGGGCTAGGGGAAGTTACAGCCCAGATTTCCAGTCTTTATCTGGATGACCAGGAGACTTCACAGTTAGACTTTCCTCCAGTGGTGAATCGTTTCAAGGATGTCTTTCCAGAGTACTTTTTAGGTTTACCTACGGAGCGTGAGGTAGATTTATCGATTGAGCTTGTGCCAGGAGAGACACTGGTGTCCATCCCTCCTTATAGTATGGCTACACCTGAGTTACAGGAGCTCAAGAAGTAGTTGGAGGAGTTGCAGGCAAAGGGTTTCATCCGACCCAGTACCTATCCTTAGGGTTCACCGGTCCTGTTTGCAAAGAAGGAAGACGGTACCCTTCGGCTTTGTGTGGATTATCATAAGCTGAACCATTTGACGATCAAGAACCGATACCCCTTGCCGAGGATCGATTATCTCTTTGATAATCTTCGAGGAGCCTGGGTGTTCTCGAAGATCGACTTTAGGTCCGGTTATCATCAGTTGCGCGTTAGACCATCAGATATACCTCTGACAGCTTTCAAGAGCAGGTATGGTTCTTTTGAGTATACAGTCATGCCGTTCGGTCTCACGAATGCGCCTGCGGTTTTCATGGCACCGATGAACTGAGTGTTCCATTCGTACTTAGACTCTTTCTTCATGATCTTTGTGGACGGCATCTTGGTGTACTCTCACACTCGACACAACCATGCCACACATCTTGAGATCGTTCTGAGTACACTGAGAGAGCATCAGCTATATGTTAAACTCTCGAAGTGCCACTTTTGGATGGATCAGATTCACTTCCTGGGTCATGTTATCTTGGAGAAAGGAGTGTCAGTGGACCCAGAGAAAGTGAGAGCTGTAGTTTCCTGGGAGCAGCCGAAGAACGTCTTTGAGGTGAGGAGTTTCCTAGGGCTTTCCAGATACTACAGATGATTCATTTAGAACTTCTTGTTCTTAGCAGCACCATTGATAGGTCTGACCAAGAAGGGGGGAAATTTTTATGGTCAGATTCTTGTGAGACAGCCTTTCAGGAGCTGAAAAGGAGGTTGACGTCAGCACCGATACTAGTCTTGCTGGAGCCGGGCAAGGGCTACACTGTTTATTGTGATGCTTTAGGTATCGGGTTTGGAGTTATGCTTATGCAGGGAGATGGAGTCGTTGCGTACGAGTCTCGGCAGTTGAGGCCACACGAGAGGAACTACCCGATGCACGATCTGGAGTTGGAAGCAGTTTTTATGTCTTATGCTATTGGAGACACAATCTTCTAGGGGAGAACTTTTTGTTTTTTACCAACCACAAGAGTCTCAAATATATCTTCACTCAGCGTGATCTGAATCTGAGACAACACAGGTGGGTTGAGTATTTTCAGTCCTTTAACTTCGAGCTCGCCTATAAGCCGGGAAAGGGCAACGCAGTGGCTGATGCTTTGAGCAGGAGAACTCAGATCCAGGCAGTTCAAAAGACGAGCAGCGAGTGGAAGCTTATGGCCCTGTTCTCTGAGATGCATCTGGAGGTGCATGACAGGAAGGGACAGACTGTCCTATCTTTTGTAGGTGTTACCTCTACACTTCTTGATCGGGTACGAATGAGACAGCCATCAGACTCAGAGTCCTTGGTTCTGCGGGAGAGTGTGTCAGGAGGGGACCCTTTTCCTGGGTGGACAATGGGAGAGGATGAGATCTTGCATTTCTAGGGGCGCGTATGGGGGCCAGCAGACATACGCGAGGAGATGATGTGGGATTTTCATTCCTCAGTTTGGGAAGTTCATCCTGGCATCACCAAGATGTATCGGGATCTTTATCGCCAGTACTGGTGTCCAGGTATGAAGAGGGATGTTGCTGGTTTTGTCATGAGATGTTCTACTTGTCAGCAGGTGAAAGCAGAGCATCAGTGACCTACAGGCCTCTTACAGTAGTTACCCATTCCAGAGTAGAAGTGGAACGATGTCGCGATGGAATTTGTGACTGGATTACTGAGATCACCTTGGGGAAGTGATGCTATTTGGGTCGTCGTTGACAGATTTACGAAGGTAGCACACTTCTTACCGATCAAGGAAACCTTCAGTGTTGATGATCTGGGATGACTGTACATCCGATAGATTGTACATCTACATGGAGTTCCACACTCCATTGTTTCAGACAGGGATGCACGCTTTACCTCTCGGTTCTGGAAGGGTCTTTAGAAGGCTTTGGGTACACAAGTACTTTTAAGTACAACATACCATCCCCAAACTGATGGCCAGTCCGAGTGCACGATCCAGGTTCTTGAGGATATGCTCCGATCTTGCATTCTAAACTTCAGAAGTTCTTGGGAGAAGCATATACCTCTTGTGGAGTTTTCCTACAACAACAGTTTTCAGGCGACCATTCAGATGGCACCATACGAGGCTTTATATGGTAGGCCATGCCGATCACCCTTATGCTGGCTGGAGGCAGGAGAGACAGCTTTACTAGGACCTCGTCTTGTTCAGGAGACCTCAGAGTAGATAGAGTTGATTCGGAAGAGGATGGATACAACACATTCTCGACATAAGTCTTATGCTGATCAGCGGAGACGACCTCTGGAGTTCGAGGTCAGAGATCTGGTTTTCCTACGTGTCGAACCGAGGTTGGGACATAAGAGGATTTAGAGATAGGGTAAGATTTCACCATGGTACGTCGGGCCATTTGAGGTGTTGGAGAGAGTTGAGCTGGTTTCCTATCGATTGCAACTACCTCAGAGGTACCGGGCGATGCACGACGTCTTCCACATCTCTCAACTCCGATGTTACTTTTTAGACCTGTCTCATGTCTTTCAGCCCAAGGAGGTTGAGCTCAAAGAGGATGCATCGTTTGAAGAGCATCCTATCCAGATTGTCGATCAAAGTACAAAGGTTCTCCGAGGCCGATTTGTTCCTCTGGTACGAGTGCTATGGCAGCATGGGCGAGTACAGGATGATACTTGGGAGAGGGAGGCCGAGGTTCGATCGTAGTGGCCAGAGCTGTTCGAGGATCCTTCTTCTACACCCACCTAGGTAAATTTGAGGAGAAATTTCTTTAAGGGGGGAAGTTTGTAAGAACTCGGATCTTCATTTCAGGTATGTATTTCCCTTTCTGTAGTTTTTGAGAATTTTTGGAGTTTCTGGAAATTTTTGAAGTACACGCCGTGTACTTTCTGAGTACACACCGTGTACTCTTTTCCCGCTCAAAGCCGTGTGCTGGCCATGTCTGGGCCACACACACGGTGTGTAGGGGTGACGTGGAGGTTAATTTTGGCGGAGTACAGAAAAACCCACTACACACCATGTACTTTAAAAATACACGCTGTGTAATTTTCTTTTTTTCCACTAAACGGACCGGGGTCGCGCCTAATCACCATAATCATCTTCTTCTAAGTCTGGTTCGTCTGAGAGAGACCCGTACAATCGGATCTTCCCTGATCTACCGCCTCTCCATCCATTCTCTGATTCAAGCACTGTCCATTGCGTTGGAAGCGCAGGGGTGAGTTCTCCCTTCTTCTTGAGCCTTGTTTTCTAATTCTTCCTCCTCCTCAAGTTATCTAAGGTTGAACATTTTGTGCGTTTTCTCAGGTCTACGACGTTCTAGGGAGAATCAGCCATCGTGGTTCAATTATATCGATCTCCTAGGATCGAGGTAGGTGGTTTTTGCCTTACCGTTCAAAGTCTCTGAGTTTTATGTGCAATTTCCACCAATACCCGTGAACGGGGTATTGCGTGTTTGCCTTTTTTCCCTTGTTGTTTTTTTGCCTAGCTTGTATGATTTTGTATAGGTAAATTTGACTATGTTAGAGGATAATTTTGTTGTGCTTGGATGTTTTTTCCCTTTCTTTGTTCTGTTTACGACCTTTGGGTCTCGTTTGCCTTTGGCTACTACACCTGTTTTCATGCCTCACGATTATAGGTTGAAGTGAAACTCATGACATGCTTGTTGCCTTGTATACTGTTTAGCTAAGTATCTCTATAGGTGTACTTTGTTCAACCAAGTAGATCTATAGGTGTACTCTGGACTTATAGAATTATTATGCACTGACTGGCATGGGGCTGAGAGAACCCGGTGCTATAGACTATAAGGGATAGACCGAGTGAGCTTCCCAGAGAGTCTTAGATATTACAGACTACAGAGGGGATGGACCGAGTGAGATCCCAAAGAGTCTTGGATTTTATAGAATATGGGATAGAAGACCGAGTGAGCTTCCTCTGAGAGTCTTACCTTATTTGAATCTCTTTAAGAACCTTCCCAGGCTAGAGGAGGAATTGACCGAGTGAGCTTCCTCAGAGAGTCGGTGGTATACCTGAGGCTATAGGAGGAATTGACCGAGATAGCTTCCTCAGAGATTCTCTAGACCTTGGGGCTAAGAGGGTTAGACCGCGTGATCTTCCTTAAGAGATTC
The DNA here is from genome assembly GCA_963277665.1 of Viscum album. NCBI lineage: Eukaryota > Viridiplantae > Streptophyta > Magnoliopsida > Santalales > Viscaceae > Viscum > Viscum album. Next base: position 909,838,485 of record OY728138.1, on the reverse strand, counting down.
CTTGACTACCCTAGACTATAAGGGGAATTGACCGAGTGAGATTCCCCAGAGAGTCTTGTAAATTCGTATGACCAAGACAGAGGGGTTAGGTTGAGTGCACTGCCCAGAGGGTTGTGGTACTTCTTGGATAGGACCAAAGGGGATGGTTGAGAGTACTTCCCAGAGGTTTTCTGGATTTTTAGCTATTTGTTTCACTGCTATTGATTGGTTGTGGATTGATTGCTGCTATGTATCCTCCTATTTTACTACTTACTGTTTACTGCCTACTGCTTGCTGATGCTGGTTACTGCTTATTGTACTTTTACCTGCCATATACTCACTGACTATTAGCCACAGATCTTTGGGTGAATGCCTACTGGGATTTTATCTCACACCCTGTTTGGGCCATGATTTTGGGCCCAAACAAACTATGTTGTTGCATGTATAGAGAAGGGCAAGCACCCTTCGACTTCTGAAACTTGATTTCTTGAAGCAGGAGAGCATGGGACCAAGCTTTGTCTTGTGATGCTGAAGAGCTGTTTTACTTTATTTTGTACTTGTTTTGGTACTGTGGTTTTTTCAGCATTGTGACTTGTTTGGCTGCTTTCCTAGAGTTTTATTATGCATCATTTCATATATACATATGTACTCCAGTTTGTTGATTTAGTCTTCCACTGTTATATTGTTGGTTATTACTGCTTCCGCTATTGCATGTTTATTTTTCTTCCGCTGTGTACTTTGCCAATAAGGGCATAGTTTCCCCACTATCACACCCAAGGCCCTTGCTGCTAGTCGGCAGCCTTTGGCATTTGGGGAAATGCGCTTGAGGTCATGTGACCAACCGGGTACGGGGTGCCTCTGGGTGGTTTCTGGAACCGGGACATTACAATCTCCCTCCATATCGAGTATGATAAAACTAGTTGGAAGAATATACTTTACCACATTGACTATAACATCCTCAAGTAGACTCTTTGGATACTTAATGGAGTGATCATCTTGTTGTAATGCCATAAAAATTGGTTTTAGATCGTTTAACCCCATCTTTTTAAAAACTCCAAATGTCATCAAATTGACACTAACCCCCAAGTCACAAAGGGATTTTACAAACTCACAAGATCCAATTGTGCATGGGATATTAAAACTTATAGGATCTTTAAGATTTGTAGGAATAGAGTGTTGAACCACTGTTGAGTATTCCTTATTGAGGGGAATAGTGCCCAAATTCCCCATCTTCCTTTTATTTAACAGGATTTCCTTCATGAACTTTGTATAGGTGGGAATTTGGGTTAATTACTCTATAAAGGGAATGTTAATATGAAGTTTCCTAAATAACTCCATAAATTTTCCAAATTGCTGGTCCAATTTCCTCTGCTTCATGTGTTATGGGAATTGTAAGGTGTGTTCATAGGGTTTGACCACCTCTTTTCCTTTATCATGTGTAGCATCATTCCCTTTTGACAACTCTTGTGATGAGGAGGGATCCTTGAATTAAATTTCTTTATCCACATATTGAGTAGATTTATCTTGGTTTCTATATTTAAATTCTATTTGTTGTGCTGGTACATGTTGTTGTAACTACTTCACACTTCTCAAGGTTATTACATTAGCTTCCTCCTGTGGGTTCTTTTCAGTGTTACCTGGTAGTGTGTCAGGTTTCCTTGAAGAAAGTTGATTGGACAGCTATCCAATCTACTTCTCAAGAAATCAAATGGATTCTTCTTGATTCTAAAATCTTGTCTCGTATTTTGTAATGAACTTAGACATAATTTATTCTAGTATTGATGGTTGTTCTTTCTTAGGTTGTTTTTTCCAACTTGTTGAGGTTGTGGTTGTCATGAAGGATACGTCGGATGAGGGTTTTGGTAACCTTGATCCTGATAGGAACCCTATTGATATTTATTTCCTTTTTGTTTTCTTGGATATGGATTTTGATACTGATTCTGACCATAACCGGGTGGATTTTGAGTTCATGGTTGAGGATTTTTCTATTATTTCCCCAAACCCATGTTCACATTATCTTTCCATGTCGGGTTCTAGTATTGAGGGTATATGTTTGTACCTCAGTTCTAAGAAACATAACTTCACTTGTTGAGGGGATGGTACTTGACCCTGGGCATTCACCCATGATGTGGTTATCACCACATTCACTGTAATCTGGATGATTTACTTCTTGAACTTGTGACATTGCTTTCAGATTCAAAGAATCAATATTATTTGATATGGTGTCAAGTTGAGTGGCTAGAATCGTAGTGGAATTAATAATGTGAATACCTCTCTTTTGATTTCCCCACTCATAATTCCATTGGAATCTATTTTCCGACATGTTCTCCAAAAGATCAAATAATTCTTCAGGGGATTTTCTCATTATCGTTCTGCCAGCAGCCACATCCACCATGGATTTGGTGTTCATCATAAAAACTCCATAAAAGGTTTGAACCTTTATCTATAGCATAATTCTATGATGAGAAAATTTCCTCAACATCTCCTTGAAGTGCTCACAAGATTCATACAATGACTCTGACTCATGCTGCTGAAAATTGTGAATTTCATTATGCAATGTCACCATCTTGGATGGGGGGAAATACTTGGACACAAATTCTTGGTCCAATGCCTCCCAAGTGAGGATGGAATGATAAGGTGTCCCTTTAATACAATATTTGGATTTGTCCCTTAATTATAATGGAAATAAATGTGGCTGAATTTCATCCTTCAACACTCCATGGTAACAGAATATGTCACATATTTCTAGAAAATTGGAGAGATGAACATTGGGGTATTCACTTGATAAACCCCCAAATTGTACCATATTTTGAATAAGATGCATGATATTTGGATTAATCTCAAAATACTGGGCTTGCACCGGTGGTCGGAAAATACCCTTATTTTCTCCATGAATAGAGGGAATCCTATACTTCATAAGGGTACGTCATGGAAGAATTTGTTTTGGAGGAGGTTGAGGCATGTACTGTTGTTCTTATAAAAAATAGGACTATTGATTTTTAGGCATATACAACATTGGTTTTTGTGTAAGATACTACTACGGTTTTTGATGGCCATATCCTAGTAGAAATTGAGTTAGCGGTCGTTGGTGGTTCTGTGGCACATATTTCATAAAATTGGTCAGAGGGTGCTGATTCAGCTCACCATCAGAAGCGAGCTATTGGTTATGATTACCATCATGTGAAAATGGTTTCCCAATACCATGGATAGTAGTGGGGTCTTTATCTTCAAAATTATCCATGGGAGCATTCTGGTCGTGTTCTCCCATAAGTGTCCAATGTCGCCTTGATAATGTTCATTCAATATCAGGGTAAAACAAAAGTGTTTCCACTGACTCAGTTCTCTTAAAACAAGTAATTTGGCATCTCATTCACCTATGGTACTGCACAAAACCAAAATACACACACTAAGAATAAAAGGGGAAAACAAAAAATAATTGAAAATGGAAATGGGGTTAAGAGCAGAATTTTTTGGAATTTATAATTTTTATTTTCACTTAATTAATACAAACTCAAATTAACAAAACATCATTTAACTGACTCCCCAAAAATAGTGCCATAATTTTGTGTTGTTTCGGCCAAAGTGTTACTTTCGAAGACCCAAATTGATTAACCCACTCTCATAACTAGTATAGTGTAAGTATGGGGTCGATCCACATGGAAAAATTAAAATGTTCTGTTCTTGAGTCGTTATTAATTAATTGAATGTTTACTAAATTTAGAGTTGATATTTTATGTTTTTGAGAGTTTTTCCAAATGGTTTAATGATTAATTCTTTAAATTATCTAATGGTTTACTTTAAAATAGGAAAACACAGAAACCGTTTTTAAATAATTGATGGAAGAAATGCATGAGGGATGTGGGTGTTCAAGAAAATCATCAAGAATTGATTTGCTTATTGTGTTATGTTATTCAAAATAACTCATATATCTAGGTTTAAAATGTATTGGAACCCCCTTGATCCAGTGAGTTCTGATTAAGTTAATAGAAATCAACTTCTTGGTATGAGAATTGGTGTTTAAAAACTTTATGAAAACAAACCCTTTTGAGATGACAGGTGCACCCAATGATCATGGTATTACTTATCATAATTTTCCTGGATATCCCTAAAAACTCCATCCTTGATCTAATATGGGATTTCTAGGAAGATAAAGGAAGATATTGCAGGGGGATTATGAGAGGTAGAATCAAACAAAACAAACACAACAAGAAAATTAATTATCAATGAATCTACATTGTCCACAACCCCAACACACAAAAGTAATTAGATACTTATTAAATAAATTATGACAAAAAATCTCTTAATACCTGAATTATTCATTATAGTTGAGAAAAGAACAACAAACGCTAATAAACCACAAGATAAATCTACAAAAAAAAAAACACATAGAATGAGTTTCAAGCTCCCTTCTTGCCAAGATAACCCCCCTTCGGATGATGATGATCCTAAAAAAATAGTCCCCCTAAAATTAATTGGTCACCCCCACTCTCCAAGGGTGGTTAGGGGTCCAAATACTGGGTCAAATGATGGGTAGAAGGGGTAGATAGAAAGTAGGTGGTGGCATGTTGACTTCCACACAGTTAAGGTGCACAGTTAGTTAAACCATGCACCAACCATGCTTAAGGTCCTTCCTTGATGAATTGTAGCGCATGGTTTCCTAGGCTAGTCCACATAGTTTGTAAAACCTTGTGGATACCATGTGATGAGCCATTGTCTCTTAACCAACATATTCCGTAGGGTTTCCTGGAAAATTTGCACAGTTTATCAAACCATGTGGAAACTGTGCGGATGGTTCTGTCTTGAGTCTCCAAGGTGTTCACGGTTATTCGGGCTGGGGTTCACGATTTCCTGGACTTAGAAATAAATTTAAACCTTGGAAAAAGGGTCCAAATGTCTCTGTTTTTCATATGAATTTCCTGATTTGTACCATATATTCTTGTCCCTTCCTTTAATGACTAAATTTAACCTATCAAGACATGTTTAGGTTATAAAATCATAACAATTTATCCAAAAAAACATTTGAAATATGCATAAAATAATAGAAATTTCTTATGCACATGAGTGCACCAACTTTTATAGGTCGTTTTTTAATATGATATGTCAACAGAGCTATGTTAAGATTTATCAAAATTAACAAGTGTAGAATTAGTTTTCAATAAGTGGTATGGTCAATTTCTAAAATGACAAGTGTTATAATCACTTTTCATTAAGTTTTGTAAAATAATTTGGTTGAATTTATAATATATAAATTTCATTAATATCTATCACTAATAGTGATTAATTTAATTTATTAAGATAAATGACTTTTTGGGCATAAAGATAGTTTTTCATAAAAACACATCCTTTATATTGGATTGGTTTTTATTTTTATTTCTAATTAATTGATCATCAAATAATTCATTTTATAAACATGTGTAAACCATAGTTTTATAATTTAGTTAATATTATTCAGATCTTTCATTCTAATGGCTAGGTGATAACTATAATAATATTTTAATAATAGTATTAATAGTATATTCTAGTTCGGTAAAACTCAGTCTTGCGTGCAATGCAAACTATTGAAGGAACTCGACATTGTGTGTAACACAAGCCAAACATAGTGTTGTATTTACCAAAATCTAATATAAGTGTTGTGTATAGTTCAATCTTAACTATAGAATATAAAGCAACCATAACTTGGTGTAGCATGCAATACAATCAATCAAAGAATTTTAATTTATTCGAAAAAATAATAATTCATAAAAACTTGAGGTGTTACAGGAGGCGCTTGTATGACATAGACAACTTGACTTTTTAGTCTTAATTTATGAATAATAATTGTTGTATATAATTATTAACTTTAATACCAATGGAATTCATAGATTACTTGACCAAGTTAAACATTGGAACTGGAAGAGAGGGATCATCACATATAATTTAAAATTAATTTATGAGTAGATCTAGGATTATCGAAACTTGTAATTATTTTTTTGACGATATGGTTGAACCAATCTCATAGTACTATCATTGTGTTGTAGGATTCAAGTATAGAATCCCTCTAACAATTATCCAAATTTTTACCACAATATTTGAATGTTGACAAAGAATCATTGGGTTCTAGCACAGTTGATCTTGATCATTTGTGTTGTTCATGGTTGATCACAACAAAATTATTCTATGAGGAAAAATAACCCTCAACAATCTCTTGAAGGCTTGAGATAAGAGGAGGATAGAGCACACTTTAGATCTCTATAACTCTCCCTAGGGCTTGAGAGAGGTTATCTCTATCCGTTGTGCACAAAAAGTGTGTTTATAAAAAGTGATATAATTGGATTTTTATTATGGCAGGTTTAGGGTCGACAACTTGCACACAAGCCCCTCTCTAATTACTTACTTTTTAGTGAACCTCATTTCTTAATAATAATATAATTATTATTCACTATACATGTACATCACTTAATAATAAATAAATATCATTTATATCATTTCCAACCAGAACATTAAACACGGTCCACTTATCCTCCTCGACATTTATCGACCATTGAATAATAACTATTTATTTAACAAATAAATATCACTGCATTATTCATCAATAAATATAATAAATATTATATTCTTAAAACCTTGAAAATAAATATCTATTATTATTTAACTCATTTATTATTTTGAATAACTTGTGATTAAATCTTGGCGATCAACCAAACCTGAATAATTATTAAATAAAAAAGTAGGAATATTATTTATTATAACTTGTTAAATTAAATATTGAATTTAACTGAGATTGTGGATAAACTTAGTGTGTAACCCTATAGGATTATTTCTAAGTTATAATAGGTGGAAACCCCTAAAGTTCAAGGTTGAATTCTAGAAATATGCCAAGACACCCATAGAGAAAGAAGTAAGGTTGCATACTGGTGTCATCAACCTATGTGTTTGATGTCTCTTTCTTTGACTTTCCAAAAATGAATTTTCCCATATAACATCATGGTCATGGATTTATCCAGGTTTTTCAATTTACATAAAAGGGTATGAGATATAAGCATTCATTAATATAAAGAAGGTATAAATCATTTCTCACATTATCCATTAATGCAATATCACTCATGATGCACCCAACGTATCCTAATTCATTGTGAACATATGTCATCACAGTTTTCATCAATACATTAAAGTACGTAACTTATATTATTTATTAATAATAATATTAAAGTATAAGGATCAATACACACATATTAAAAGAGAAACATCCAATGACACATAAAATGTGGATTTCCTACCAGCGATTTTGTTCTCATAACCTCCCTTCTTGGAGATTACTAAGGGTGAACATACAAAGAAGGTGTATCAATATATTATAAGCCTCATACCCCTGATACTCTATATCATTTTTGTCCTATCATACAATTTCATATTTCTATAAAACACTTATTCAAGAATACTTTCATGGCACCTCTAGGTTCCCACCATAGCGGGGAACTACTATGACATTTCAGTGCGATATATATTCTTAAGATATTATCACATACTACGTCTTGAAAACAAACAATCATGATGTGATAAGAAAATTAATATTAAAACAATGAATACATGTAATAATCAAGTAATTATAATTTAGTTTCATGGAACCAACTCCAACATGAACCTCATTCATGCTTTTTGTTAAAAAATTCAACAATTTTTGTAAATGCAATTTACAAAAGTTGTCAGTGCATTACACGACATGTGTGAACTATGTTTATGCAAGCAGGGTAATAAATGATGGGCTTGATCCTTGAATGAATGGGTTCACACAAGAACCCATAAGTGCTTATGTGAATAGTGCTCATGAAATTTTATTATTCTGGCTTGCGTGAACAAAGTTCACAAATGCGAGGATCCATTTTGGAAATTATTTTCCGACATGACCCTTTTAATATTTACTTTTTTTATAAAATCCAAAAAAACTCATTAAAAATTCATTGTTAATATATACATTTTTCTTTCAAGTAAACATTAATGTTCCTCATGCATAAATTTTTTATTCAATTGAATTGATTAATTGATTGGTTTTGTGTTTAGGTTTCATTTTCATGAAATTTAAGGTTTTTTTAACTCATTCATTTGTGGTGTATCCATTGATTGGAATAAAATTTTACTATTTTTTTCATTGATGTAAGATAACATATTTTCATCAAAATTAGATCCTCTTTCCCAAACTTAAATATTTGAAAAAAATGAAAATTCAGAGTAGACATTGCTTGAATATGTTTTTTTTTCATAATAAAGTTATGTATGTTTTTTATTATTCTACATACAATTATTATGATTATAATTTTTTGGATGATATCTTGAAAAAAAAAAGAGATAGTGTGATTATTTACCACTGAAATTTAAACTTGTTGCTCAATATAGGGGGAAGGCATCGAAAAAATATTAGTTTATATAAAATGAATGTATCATAGATTTATATAAAATATAGTAATATGAATGCAAAACCCAATTAGTATGGATGTACGTGTGGCATTTATGTGTGTGTGTGTAGTGGTGACACTGGTAAAAATCCATAAATGGTTGTTTTAATTTTTTTTTAATTTTTAGGTTTAAGTTAAATATTTTACCAAAACTAGTTATAAAATGTGAAATCATTTAAGGCTTTTTCCCAAATATTGGGGTGCTAAAAGTGTTGAATGGTTTCATGATTTTAACATTCTAATTGAACTAAAATCTTGAAACCATTTCACACTTTTGATAATTTTTTAAAAATGTTATATATATATAGAGAGAGAGAAAGATAAATTAAAATAATTTTAATAATATTCTTATTTTTTGGAATTATTTGCATCAAATTATTCCAAAATATAACTAAAACCCTCACTTTTGACTCTATCTTATAAGGGAAGAGTCCTTTTCACCCTTTAAAAATGTTGATATGGGATTCAAGTTCCACTTTATCACCATTAAAATAATAACATGTTATTAATTATAATGCATAATTAATAACAACTGGATAATAATATCTTTAATAATTAAAAACATGATTAATATTATTCATAGTTAAGAATGTAATTAGTAATTTAATTGATAATTAATAGTAATTAACTATCAATTAAAAAAATTAATAATTACTCCCATGTCTGAAATTCTTTGAATTTTTATTTTTAGATGATCTTATTTTTAATTGGGTTGAGAGAGAGCTCTTACATGATATAGAGTCTATGAGACATAAATGTATTTTTACATTTTTTTTCATTGACCCGGCTTCACTGAAACAACCCATCTTCGAAACCTCTTCAATATCTACGCCTAACTCACCACCCAATGATGTGGTCAGACTGTCCTTACCCCTCATAGTGCTACTTGGGGCCTAAACTCAGTAGTATGTCTGTCATTACCCTTTCGATTTGCATTCGATTAGCCCTACAAGAAGACCACTACTGCTCTAACTCATCATCATGAGGCCGCTTCGATATAGTCAAATTGCCACACTTTGATGGTTTGGAGGCCCAATGCATGGCTCGAAAGCCCAATCATGGCAAAAATTATATATGCTTCAACAATTAATAAATGATAAAATACATGTAATTATTAATCATATTAATAATTAATAATTATTATTTATTAATTATCAATTATTTCATTAATTATTAATTATATTATTAATTATTAATAAGTAATAACTAATGATTAACGATTGATTATTAATTACTAATTAATAATATTATTAATAATTATTAACCATATTTTTAATAATATTATTAATTTTCAATTTTACTTATTAATTGTTAATTATTTATTATTAACTATATTATTAATTATGTTATTGATTTTTAATTATATTATTAACTATTAATTGTTAATTATTTTACATTATTTACAAATTATATTACTAACTATATTATTAATAATGAATAATATTAATCATGTACAGTGTAAGGACTATTTCTAGTTAGTGGTGAGTGGGAGTTTTAATTATATTTTTGGATTAATTTAATATAATTAATTATAAGTACAATAATAATATTTTAAATAATGTTCAAAAGAATATATGTGCCCACACATGGGTGGATAGGTGGGAGGTTGGGGGTAATCATATGACATTTGACGCTACATAATCTACTATCTATTAAAAAGATGGGTGTCTTCACCATCGACGAGCTTCTCCGGCAACTCCAATCTTCCATCCACTTATTTCCTCCTCTTCCCACCACTCTCATTCCATCCATTACCCATCCCTCCCACTCGTGAGTTTTATTGACTCCTCTTAGGGTTCCTGCTGCATATCATATGCTTCATGCTCCATGTCCTACAACCCCTTTGATAGTTTTTTTTGCCATCGACGAGCTTCTCTGGCACCTCCAGTCCTCCTCTATTTCTCCTCAATCGACTATCGACTGTCATGCTGCATGCCCTGCAACCGATTCACAAATATCTTCACCATCTCTATCACCTCCTCTATTATTTGAAAGTATATCTTTATGTTCCTTTGTAGAACTCGACGATGGGTCAAGATTTCCCCTTATTTCACCTTCATCACGTTCCTAGATCTGCACCGGCCAAATTCAAACACCATACTCATATATCTCCGGACGCATTCTTCATACAATGTTTTGTTCTTATTATCTTATATATTGAACTAATCTATGATATTCTCTTTTTCATTTCACTCTATTCATACAAAATTTTCATAATATATTACAATACATTTGTTTTCCCGATTCAGGAATTAGGGATTTGTAACATCCCGAACCGGATTACCCTCGAACCGGTAGCCGGATCGGTCGCCACATGACCTCAAGCACATCTCCCCGTATGCTAGAGGCTGCCGACTAGCAGTGAGGGTCTATCGATAGTCAATGGGAAGATTATACCCTCATATTCAGAGTGCACAACAGAAATAGATAATAAACTCAGACAACAGCAGAAACAGATATAAAACAAGAATCAACTGAATAATAAAAATGACTAACACTGGTTTATACAATGAATTCATGTCATGGTGATACATATCAGAAAGCCATAAACAAAACATAATGCTTTAAATTCCAATACAGAAATAAATAAAAGACTCAAAGCCCCAAGGTCAATCTCCACGAGCATCTAGAGCTCCCGCTTGGTCCTTTTCTCCTAACTCCCAAGTACAAGCAAACAACAACAAGCAAAAGTCCACATTCCTGCAAACAAGAAAATATACTCGGGTACCCCAATGCAATGGCGGCCCGAATAGGGTGTGAGATATACATCTCAGTAGGTCAGGAACATCAATCATCTATCTCAATCTAGACAATGAAATATAAAAAACGGTGTGTAGATATAACAAGGCAATAACAAAACTGAATAAATAACCATCAACCCATCCAGGTTTCAAAGGGACACCTGACGGCGATACCTGCATCGGCCTGTAGTCGGAATAAGAGTCTGCACAAGAATCATACAAGCATATTTATCAAGCATAAATACCTTTCAACACTTTACCAATTATTCTCTATTTAACCATTTATTATCTCCAAGGTTCCCATGATTGCCCATACCTCAATACTAACTTTAACTCATGCCAGAATTCTAATCATTCTCAACCTTTCTTTATTTAATCACATTTAACTCAAGTTTGATCCACATCTCTCATTCATTTCATAATTCATTATTGTCCTTCATTTGGTATTTGAATTCCATGTCAAACACCTCAATTCTCATTTAGTGTAGATCGCCATGTCTAACACCCCAATTATCATCTGGTGTAGATCACCATGTCTAACACCTTACATCTAAGCACTTAGATAGTTGTTGGGGAGGAACTCCATGTCCAAGTCCCAACTTCTACATTGGTCTAGAACGCCATGTCTATCACCTAATTCTCATTCATTTATTAATTCACAAATTAATTAATTCAAACTCAATAATTAATTCCTCAAGAATTATCCACATTCATTCCCCCACTAATCCAATGATTAGTGAAACACATCAGATCCATTAGTTAACCCCACAATTAACTAAATCCACAATTCCATTAATTAATTCATCAATTAATTAATCTATTAACACAAATCTCATTCCATAATTAATTCTCCACAATTAATTATCCAATCCATATCACAACTTGTTGTAATTAATCTCACAATTAATTATATTAATCAAACATCAAGGCACATAATTAATCCACCATTAATTATCTCAACATATCCAATTCCACATCTCATAATTAATCCCTCGATTGATTATCTATATTACAAAATCAAGCACATAATTAATTCACAATTAATTATTCCATTCTAAATCCCATATTTCCATAATTAATTTCTACAATTAATTATTCAAAACATTACTACAAAATCACATAATTAATTCACAATTAAATTATCTCAATTTCAATTCTCAAGGTTCATAATTAATTCACAAATTAATTATCTTGACCTATCCAATTCACTATCTCATAATTAATCCTCAGATTAATTATCTAAATTACAACCTCAAGGCATATAATTAATTCACAATTAACCATTACAAATTATCCCACATAATACTCATAATTACCACTTAACCCAAATGCGTCAACATGTAAGGGTATCAATAGAGAAATATATATCAGCAGGCTAAATGAACATATCAATCTAAACATTATGTTTTTAACTTGAAGGCAGCGCACCTCCGTTGGAGGAGTTTTATTATAAAAACGTGATTTTGTAATCTAACAAATCATTTTATACCAATAAAACCATTCATTCGACATTTTCAATTAAATTCATCATCAACAGTAATTTAACAATTACTGCGTTTTATTAATTGAGCAATGTTGAGGAATCTACCTCAAGGAATTGGTTTAACCAATGCTTTCTAACTTAAATCGTCATTTTCTCAAGTGCACGCACCTCAACAATAGTGCGCGTGCACTCATAATTGTTCGCATTACCCTAAAACGATAATCGACACCCACAATTAGTGCGGCAAGGACCAACACACCTCCAATTAATTAACTGAAACCCAAAATACATCATTAGCACCTAATTCAAGGGGTGCAAAAACAATTATCGAGTATATAGGCTTACCCGAATATGGCGCCGATGAACCAAATCAAGACAAACCTTCACGCCTTCAGCGACGGTTGTCGAAATACGGACTAACGGGTCCCGATATATCCTCTGCACTACCTAGAATCGAAAGAAAGGAAGAAACCAAATTAATCTTGAGCCTTAGGGTTTCGACCTAATGGAGACCGGGAGAAGGAGAGCTGAAATGGCTGATGTGAAGAAAGAAACATGTAGAGAAGGACTTACCTCGACGAGACAGACAACTTTCGTGAATGAATCACTGCAATCCGACGCACGAAAAGGAGTTGGGAAGAGTGGGTGGTGCACCTCCACCATGGAAGAGGAGTGGGGTCGCGCTTCACGTAGGAGGAGATGGGGTGCGCCTCTTATTTTTTCCCTCAAATAACCCCAATTATATTTATAAGAATTAATATAATAATAATAGCAACAACAACAACAACCATATTATTATTATCATCATTTAACCTAAAGGCTTCTTTGATAAACCTCATAACCCCACCATTACACATCATTTAATTAAATTATCCTCCAAAAAAATTAATTAAATAAATTTCAACTCATCATTATTTAATTAAATTCTCTCAGTACAATTTAATTAAATAAAACCCTCATTTTTCATCAAATGATTAAATTCATCCTAACCAAGAATTTAAATTAGATAAAACTCAAACTCCACATTTATTCCTCATTTAATTAAATTCCATTCACTTGGATTTAATTAAATAAAACTCCAACTCATTATCATTTAATTAAATTCTCTCAACATTAATTTAATTAAATGAAATCCCGTTTTGCATCAATTAATTAAATTCCTCTTAACTTAGAATTTAATTAAATAAAACCCCCATTTAATAGCATTTAATAAAACCCCTCTTTACCAGGGATTTAATTAAATAAAATAACCTGTAACCCAAAACTGGGTGAGCCGCACGATTTGGCTCACACAATCTGAAAAATCATACACCAATCGTGCAAAATCTTCTGTCTAAGGAACCCACTTCACACGGTCTATCATGCACGGTTTGCCTAACCGTGCGTAGACCGTGTGAGTGTCTCTGTTTAAGACACTCACCTCGCACGGTTTACCTAACCGTGCACAGATCGCGCGAGCACCTATGTCTACTAGAATTAAGCTGCACAGTTTCCTGTAGCATGCCGCACGGTTTAACAGGTCATGCATCAATCGTGCGCTCTCTGTTGTTCCTTAAAACCCGACTTTTCCCGATCTGACACTCCGGAATTCTAATCAGCCATCTGAGAAACTCTTCGAGCCTTTACCCAAGCCCGGTATAAACACGTTTAAACGATCCCAACTCACAAAACATCAACCTAAAGCTTGGTTTTAAGACCGACCCGTCCAAAAAACGAAAAATCTTAAAAAAACTTTCGTATTTTAACTCTGTTAAAAACACGGGACTTTACAGGCATCCACTTCCTTCATTTGGCCAGAATTTATTTACCACTTTGTGTTTTCAATGACTATAAACATCCATTGCTCTGTAAAAGGTATATTATTCATAGCTTGTTGTTGGGGCGCAGCGGAGGTGCGTGGTACCTCAAACACACAAAACGGAACAAGAACGGAGGAACACAAGATTTAACGTGGTTCGGCGAGTTGCCTACGTCCACGGGAGAAACAGGGCTGCTTCTCTATTCCCTTCTCTCCGAATAATCACGGAGGATCACAACAAACAGATCTCACACACCCTTCCCTTACAAACAATGGGATTTTCATCCCGTTTAAATAGAGGAAGGACAAAACAGGGGTTCTCCCGGTTGGTGGGGGTAGCTCATCTACCCATGAGTTCCTGCTATCGCTGGCTACCCACCGCGTCGGCTGCCCACCATGAAAGACCTTGCAGCCGCCTGGGTAGGTTCTGCCGACAATGAAGACTCCCAAATAGGGAGTGGCCCCCACAAATCTCCCCCTCACGACCAATTTGGGGTAGAAGCTTGACCTGCAGTCTCCTTGCAGGTGTTGAAAACTTCATCAGCAAATCGAACACGCTTCTTCACTCCAGATGACGTGGCACTTCCATCGTCTTCACTCGATCTCGAGCTGATTGCGGTCTCCATCAAATGATACAACCCTTGAGACTCCTTCTCAGTAAGCTTCACTGTATCCCCACGCGAGACTTCCAACACTCCACCTGCTATGGAAATCTTGAACCCTCTCGCATCGAGCCTTCTCAATGATATCAAGTTCCGCCTCATCCTCGGAACAAATTTCACATCAGCCAGTTTACGAATTCCTCCATCGGGTGTATTCAATTTCACCGTCCCGACTCCTCGAACCTCGCATGTTGACCCATCACCAAGTCTCACCGAGTCCTGCACCTACTGAAAAGTATCAAATGTACCTCTCGTCGTACATATGTGTGTCGAGCTCCCCGAATCCAGAACTCATCCGTCTTCCTTTGGATTTTGAGCCCGCACGTTCTTCCTTCTCAGAAAACGACATTCCCGCTTCATGTGCCCGTATCTTTTGCAGTAATGACACTGCACTTCTCCACGTTCAACTCGCTCATCTGAGTGCACTCTTCCCGTTGTCACGCAGATTTCATCATCTGCATATAATCCTGTGATGTTCACATCCTCCTCTTCAACTTTCTTCTTCCCAGCAACGTACCGTTTGCGCTCTCCACAATCACTTTTATAGTGACCCTTCTTCTCGCACCAGAAACACGTGATTTCGCTCAGATCACGCCCCCTGGATTTTGGCCGCCATTCTTTACCTCTTGACTGTCGATGTCGGCTCCTCCCACGCTGAGCATCTCGCATCGCCATGATTTGATCACCTGAATGCGTCGTGGGTCTTCGAAATGCTTCTGAATCTTGAAGCGACGCCATCACATCGTCCAGCTTCAATGTCTCCTTCCCCACGAGCAATGCAGTCACAAGCCCATCAAATGAGCTTGGTAGTGATGGCAAAAGCAAAAGTGCTTTGTCTTCCTCTTCAACCTTCACATCGAGCCCCAATAATTGCGTCAGGATCTTGTTGAATTCATTGGTATGATCCAACAAATTCGCTCCCTCGTCCATGCGCAGCTGGTACAGTTTCTTCTTCAGGAACAACTTGTTGGTGAGCGACTTCTCCATATATCGCTGCTCCAACTTCTTCCAGATCTCTTTCGGTGATGTCTCATCCAACACCGAGTACTTTACCTCATTCGCCAGACATAGCTGAATCGTGATGAAGACCCGCATCTCGAGCTCTTCCCAATCATCTTTACTGGTTGTCTCGGGCTTTTCTCCGATCAACGGTCTGATCATGCCCTGCTGCACCAAAAGACCCTTCACCGTGCTTTGCCACAAGCCGAAATTATTTCGACCATCGAACTTCTCGATGTCAAATCTTGGAAGTGTTCCGCCACCCGTCATCGTCGTTGTCGCAAAACGCGATCACCACCGTCGATGTCGCACCTCTTAATCACCGCCTGACAGAGTGCGAATTTTCAAAAACTAACCGTACAGATGTGTCCGGAACGGTCGAAATAGTCGGAATCGACTCTTGGATCATCGAAACCGGACACCAATTGACCGAGATATGATCAAAACACGTTCAACGGTCCAGATCACTCGCTGACGTGGCGCTGACGTGTCGCTGACATGGCACGCCGGAGCTCTTGCCGGAATCTCGCCGGAATTGTCGCCGGCGTCATGAACAGTACCGTCTTCTCCGGCACAGGGTTACTGTTCATCCGCGGGTTTGACCAAACTTTGACCGGCCATATCTCCTTCGTTTCAACTCCGTTTTCCTCGCCGTTTGCGCCGTTGGAATCGTCTCGCCCTCCTCTTCCCGAATCTACCCTCGGAAAAATTTTCCGACCACTTTCAATTTTCCGGCCACCGGAAAATTTGTCGTCGTCCTGTCGGTTCACCTCCGTTCGCTCCGACTCGCCTCTGATACCACTTGTTGGGGCGCAGCGGAGGTGCGTGGTACCTCAAACACACAAAACGGAACAAGAACGGAGGAACACAAGATTTAACGTGGTTCGGCGAGTTGCCTACGTTCACGGGAGAAACAGGGCTGCTTCTCTATTCCCTTCTCTCCGAATAATCACGGAGGATCACAACACATAGATCTCACACACCCTTCCCTTACAAACAATGGGATTTTCATCCCGTTTAAATAGAGGAAGGACAAAACAGGGGTTCTCCCGGTTGGTGGGGGTAGCTCATCTACCCATGAGTTCCTGCTACCGCTGGCTACCCACCGCGTCGGCTGCCCACCATGAAAGACCTTGCAGCTGCCTGGGTAGGTTCTGCCGACAATGAAGACTCCCAAATAGGGAGTGGCCCCCACACTTGTGTAATTTTTTTTTCATGAAGCATTCCGCATACAATATTTAGTTCTTCATATCTTCTCTATTGAACTTATCTTCGATATTCAATTTTTCATATCACTCTATTTATACAAAATTTTCATAATATATTACAATAAAATTTGTTTTCCTGGATCAGGAATTAGGGCAACCAATTCATTTGGTCAGCTAGTATTTATCTAGCACTCTCTGTCTTGACCGATCATAAACATCCACTGCTCTGCAAAAGGTATGTTCTTCATAGCTTCTGAAATTATTTTTTACTTTTCTCCAATATTTAGTATTTCTATTTTTATATGAAATTTTTATACTTTATTACAATACATCTTTTTTTTGATTCAGTAATTATGGAATCTACTTCTTTCAGTCACCCAATCTTTTATCACCTATATGTTTTTTCAGGGTTGAAAGATATTTGCTCCAGCACATCAAAGCGTGTAGCAGTTTAGGTAAGCCTAACTGATTTTATTCAATACAAAAATCCTTTTGTTTCTATCAGAAAAATTTTATGTACTCTTCATTGTTGTCTATATAAACGTCTATGATTACATGCATAATCAATTTGTTGTTTTCCTTTACAATTACATGCAGTATACAACATATTGTTTGTTTCATAGGCTTATTTATCTCACTTTGACTGCTTTATCTTTTTCAGTAGAAACCTACTGCTCCTCCTTGGTGACAGGTTCTTTTCAAATCCTTATATACCAAATTTTATTTTGATTCTTCCTTCTATTGTTCTTCCCCCTTTGTTCTTAGGTTGCTTTTCTATGTTCTACAATTGTTCCTCTTCTGTAACTCTGATTTTATTTTGTTTCTAAGTTCTATGGTTAAAGCCCTAATTTTATTGTGATTTTGTATGTGTCAGTGGTGGCCATAGGTTTCTCCATTATTAAGAAGGATAGAGTATTCTTTCATACCAGTCATAGTGAACTATGACCATTTTCCCAGATAGCATCTATATTCTATGATCAATTTTCAGTAATAGTATTTTCCCATATTCTACTTTTTATTACTATTGTCCACTTATATTTCATTTTTTATTTGATATATATTAACCAACATTACATCTTTTGCTATGGGAGCATCATTATACAGAGAGGCCATGAAAATGGGTGAAGTGTACCACCAGTTGAAGGTTAGTATTGTTTTATATGCATTTTCTTTTTAATAATAATGATTCCATTAAAATTTTGATTTTTTAAATTTAGTTATTCATTTTTTCATTAATCTTTTTATTTTAAAATTTTAGTTATAAATATTTTGTTTCATATTATACATGCATGCACAAACTGATTACTTATCTCATCAATTGTTCATCAGGAAGCAAAGTATTTAGGCAATTATTCCTATTCTAATTTATGTATTTTGGTATTTTTACATATTTCTAATTGTTGTTCTTTGCTATTCATGAATTTTTTTTCCTGTAATGACATGCATCACCTCTTTTAAAATGATTTCAATTCTTCTAAACTGATTACATTCCTCATTAATAATATTTTTTCTAATTCATGTTTTTTCCTACTCATCAAATTTTCATAGGAGTTTTGTGGTTTCTTTCCATGTCATAAATTCATTCTATCCTACAATGACATGTATTCTTTCAATTATGCTCTCAGTTAAAATTAATAATTTCTACGAAATGTCAAAACTTATTATAATCATTTTATTATAAACATCATCAATTAAAACATAATATGTATGAAATGTAAATATTTCTCAACTCATCATTTGTTTTTTATTTTATGCTATGGCTTGAATTATGTACATTCATAATTTTTTGTATTCATTTTTATTCTGCATGGGTGAAATACTAGAATTTCAAGATGATGCTATTATTTAATTTTTTCCCTTAAAAACAGATCTTCTAAATTGATTTATACTCATCCATGATGTGTTTTCATCTAAGGTATTTCGTGATTTCTATTTTTCTATGACAAGCATTTTGATTTCGTACACTATTACCGGTATATGTTGATTCAATTTTAATATATTAGTAATAATATGAGGCGATTCTTGCCATTTATACTTTTGTATATTTTATCAACTCTAGTAGAAAAGGTATGTGAAAAAATCTGAAGTGTCCTTCAATAAACTGTCATAGATACATAATGAATATGGACCAATGGAGTATGAGATTGGTCCTCCTTCCAAGCTTACACCAAATGGGTAGCTTGGATGGTAGTGGGTCTGAAAACTGGAGTCCTCTGGGTCATGTGCAAGAAAGACGAAGCCCCTAATCCCATTGTTAGTGTCCTAGTGCTTTTGATTTTGATGAGCAATGTGTTTTCAATTGGGTTGTTTCCCTAAGTTTTTTTCTTTTATGTGACTGAAGATTAACACATGTAATGGTTTCTATTATGATAACTTATCCCCAAATAAAGATTACAACCATAAGCTATGAACTAAATCCTGGAGTGGCTAGTACGTTAATAATCTTGCAAGTTCATGAGTTAAGGAAATTTTCATAAAATTTGTTTTCTTTAGTTTTTTTCCTTCATATCTTATCTCACGATCTCATCCCTCCTCTTCCTTTTGTTGAAAGGTACACATAATCTGGAGGGGTTGTGCCTTTCCGGCCTACTCAATACTTTACAACCCATAATAGACCAAATAAATCGATTAGGGGGCTGAGAGAGAATACGAAGAGAGGTCAAGCAGAGACTAAGTATTGTGCATGCTAGCAACGGTGTTCGGTGAGGTCTGGGGTTCGATTCTTGGGAGCCCGCTCTTGGGGGAATTTCCGCCTCCCATGTACCGCTCATCTTGTCGGGTCACCCGGTGTCTCACCGGGTGGGCAGAATGGGCGCACTTCACCTGGCTGACGGCTTGCTGTTTCGAACCATCGCTGATCGAGGTGTTAGCCCACGGGATGCAATGTCATCTCGACTGACAACGACTCCTCCCCGACTGGGGCTTCTCCGGAAGATCTCTTCGTGGGGAGGGGGTTCTCGAGTGTGGAGGGTTTGAAAAACCACTCTCGGGAATTCCCTTCAATAAATGAACTAAGTACCGCGCATGGGAGCTGCTAATGACAGGTGCTCCATTTGGTGACTGCATGA
This sequence comes from Viscum album, assembly GCA_963277665.1. Lineage (NCBI taxonomy): Eukaryota > Viridiplantae > Streptophyta > Magnoliopsida > Santalales > Viscaceae > Viscum > Viscum album. The sequence goes on along the minus strand of OY728138.1, from coordinate 909,818,118 downwards.
TTTCTAATGCAGTAAAATTGTCAAGTTATGTATTTCATATGTTTTGAGGTATGTGTCAACTAAGAGAATTGCTTTTTTTAACCGAGGAATCATTTTTTTGGATTAGAAGCAGTAGCTTGTACTTTTCATTACGCACAGTAACATACTTTCCGATTACCCAGCTTTTGTTTCAATGATTTTTTGTTCACAGTTTTTTAGTTTGGCATATGTATTTCATATCCACTGTACACATCCCAGTATACTCAGCTTTTATTTCAACAGTTTTTATGTACAAGCAACATAAAAATACTATGCAATGTATAAGTTCAGATACATGAACCACTTTTTAGAGCATGTATAAACCAGGTCACTACTTGCAAACCAGCCACCCATATGCATTGGTTTTACAGATTCCTGAAAAAAGAAACATATTTATGTATTCTACGTCACAGTTTAGCACTTGAGCATGCACAAACCGATTCAATCATTTAATGGCACTTTGCATCAACCTTTGTTCTCATTGATCCTCCATTTCTCTTCACATCTACTAGGTGCTTCTTAGATTTGCTTTTCCATTCATTTAAATACATGCCCATTAACATCATACTTCAGGGTGGCAGATATAACTATCAATGAGCATTTGATAGTTATATTTGTACCAAGTTTTCCACGAACTGAAATACATTTTTTGTTTTTGACCACATTCTTCTTCCCTAAACAAGTTTCCCCATCTCCGACTTATTAGAGCATCTCCACATGCCTTGAGATCCTACTTTATCATGCATTAAACATATGCCACCATATAAGCAGATTTAGCATGACAATTAAACTTTTCATATTTTTAAATCCATACACCTTTTTCTTTCGTGCAAACACCTTCACCATGGATTGTGATGGCCTCTTTTAGTTTTCATTCATTAGATACCAATTACAAAAAAGGGGGAGAGGGGGTAGGTCCACCATCCTCAAGCAATATAAGTAGTTTTGAATAAGTGGTATAAGCAGGTTTGAAATTGGAAACTGTTATAGGTTGTTTTTTAGTATGATATGCCAACAAATCAATATTAAGATTTATCACAATTAACAAGTGTAGAAGCAGTTTTCAATAAGTGGTATAATCAATTTTTGAATTGACAAGTGTTATAAGCACTTTTCATAAAGTTTTGTCAAACAAAGTCTTATAGATTCACATTTATCATAACTATTGTTTTAATATTTTTTTCAATATGTAATGTCAAACATAGCCCTACAAATTAATATTATAACACAAATAACAACCGGCATAACCTGTTTTTAATGAGATTTAAATGGTTCATAGTGATAAAACAGTTGGTTCAGTTGGTTCCTCCTTGCCTTTGATATGTTTTACCATTTTTTATCATTAAATTGTTTCTGCATTAAGGTTGCTCCAACGCAATTGTTCATTAGTTGCATTACGGGTTTTTTGTATGTCACTATTAAGCCATAATCTATTACATATGCATCAAAAAAATACATTTAGAACATGAATTTAATAATATAACCGGTTTTTGTAAATAAATTTAATTTACTCATTTTTTTTAAAAAAATACTCATTTTAATTATTGACGGACAAAGCCATCAGTTTGGCAAATTTAGCCGGGGGGGGGGGGGGTCATTTTTTTTTATTTTAATGGGGTAGGGTAGAAAATATTTAGGGAAATGGGTGCCTTTAGCGCCACTTGAAGTGGCGCTATTCAAAGAAATGAATAGCGCCACTTCAAGTGGCGCTAAACTATTTTTTTAATTTTTTTTTAGTTTTTTATATTTATTATGTTATATTTACTATAATTAGATAATTTTTATATTTATTATAATTATTATATTTATAATTATTATATATTCAATATAATATTAATTATAGAATTATAATAAATTTATAATTATAAATATAATAATTATGATAAATATATAAAAATAATAAATATATAAATATAGTAAAAACAAAAATATAATAATTATATAATTATAAATACAGTAAATACAAAAATATAACTATATAAATATAATAAAAGTTATAAATGTAATAAATATAATAAATGTAGTGTAAATGTAATTATATATTTATGTATACATTACATATATATTTTCGCATTGTAAATATGCAATTTTAATTATATATAATGTATAATTAATATATGCCTAGAATAATTATTTATTTTAATTATATATTTATTATATTTAGTGTTATTAGTATATATGTATACATTATATAATTCTATATATATACATTATATATATTTTTTACATTATAAATATGTAATTATAAAAAATATGTAATTATAAATAATATATGCCTATAATAATTATTTATTTTAATTATATATTTATTATATTTAGAGTTATAAGTATATATTTATAATATTTATAATTATAATTATATATTTATTATAATTATATAAATATAAATAGAATAAATATATAATGTATATGTAAAGATAGAATAATTTGTAATAATCAAATATTAATAATAAATAATTTGTAATTTAATTAATGACAATTAATTATTTATAACTAATTTATAATTATAATAACTTACAATTATAATAATTTGTAATAGTTACAAATATAATTACTTATAATAATTTGTAATAATTGTATTTTACACATATAACAAATAGTTAAAAAAAGGAATTTCATAAAAAACGTCGACGGGAATTATTTTTTAAGAAATCAGACACTTATTTGAAACTTAAAAATGTTTCAAATACTTGTCTTTGAAAGACTATAATAGATAAACTATAACACCGATATAGATTAGACTTTAGTCATTGATTAAACATATAATAAATATTTGAAAACATAATGAATTTAATGAAAAATGTTGAGAGAAAATAATTTATAAGATTTCAATTTGAAAGACTATAAAACATAAACTATTACACGGATATAACTGAAACTTTAAACATTGATGAAACATATAATAAATAGTTGAAAACAAAAGGAATTTCCAAAAAAAATGTTAGTGAAAGATATCATTAATTATTAAATTTAAAATAGAGAACTTTAAAACAGTAGAAGGGTTTTAGATAAAACAGTAAGTGTGTCTTCCTCCACTCTCACTCGGAGGTTTACCACGGACGTCTCTCCTTCGTTGAACGGTACGAACCCAGGGGCATCAGAATTGGGGGGTTAATTTGGATATGTGACTGATATTTCCGTAAAAATGAGGGGCTGTCCAGATTTAAGGAAACTGAATTGAACAGTTAAGCTGCATGTAAGACACTCTGGTGGTGTTCCCCCCAAAACGAAAGGCGACTTCAACCTTTCTTGATATCCAGTATAGATTTTGATATCCAATTCACTGCAACAAATACCAGAACCTCCACATAAACACACCATTTCTGGTATTTGTTGCAGTGAATTGGATATCAAAATCTATACTGGATATCAAGAAAGGTTGAAGTCGCCTTTCGTTTTGGGGGGAACACCACCACAGTGTCTTACATGCAGCTTAACTGTTCAATTCAGTTTCATTAAATCTGGACAGACCCCCATTTTTACCGAAATATCAATCACATATCCAAATTAACCCCTCAATTCTGACGCCCCTCGGTTCGTACCGTTCAACGAAGGAGAGACGTCCATGGTAAACCTCCGAGTGAGAGTGGAGGAAGACACACTTACTGTTTTTTCTAAAACCCTTCTACTGTTTTAAAGTTCTCTATTTTAAATTTAATAATTAATGATATCTTTCACTAACATTTTTTTTTTGGAAATTCCTTTTGTTTTCAACTATTTATTATATGTTTCATCAATGTTTAAAGTTTCAGTTATATCCGTGTAATAGTTTATGTTTTATAGTCTTTCAAATTGAAATCTTATAAATTATTTTCTCTCAACATTTTTCATTAAATTCATTATGTTTTCAAATATTTATTATATATTTAATCAATGACTAAAGTCTAATCTATATCGGTGTTATATTTTATCTATTATAGTCTTTCAAAGACAAGTATTTGAAACATTTTTAAGTTTCAAATAAGTGTCTGATTTCTTAAAAAATAATTCTCGTCGACGTTTTTTATGAAATTCCTTTTTTTAACTATTTGTTATATGTTTAAAGTTTCTGTTTTTTTTTTCGTTTCATAGTATATATTTTATAGTCTTTCAAAGTCACGTACTTGAACCATTTTTAAGTTTCAAGTAGGCGGTTTTGAAAGCTTATAGATTACTTTTCACTAACATTTTTTTTGGAAAATCCTTTTGTTTTCAACTATTTATTATATGTTTAATCCATGTTTTATGTTGTTTTCGAGTATTTCTTATACGTTTAATCAACGTTAAAAGTTTCATTTATATTATTTTGTATATACTATCTATTTTATTTTCTAATTATATGTCTAAATAACATTCATTTCTCTAAATAAAGAGGATTTTTAACATATATATCATGACATCTGAATAAATCAACGTCGATGCCCCCCGGTACCACAACGTGGCGTTTGAATCTCACGTCCTCCCCGTGTTCGGCGTACGTGTCGCTCCGGTGTCCTATCAACGGGATCCTCTGCTACTGGTGCATCCGGTGCCTCCTCATGATGCTGTGTAGAGGGCTGACCAAAATCATGCATGGATGACTGCCCAAAATCATACGTGGATGACTGCCCATAATCATGCGTCGAGCCATATGGTCCTGAGGCTCCTAAAAATGGTAGAAATGGCATACTGAAGAAGTCCTCGCCGGGAGGAGAGGGGGCTGCCACAAGCTGTGTTACCTGATCCAGCTCGTAGTCCATAGTAGTCATCGGAGATGATAGATGTGGTCTATAAACGTCTCCCTGCTGTGCAACCTCATCAATAAGTTGGGCATGATCATCTCTATGTGGTGCTGCCACATCTGCAGGAGGTGCTCTCGGATGTCTATCTCGCCGCCTCTGCCCCTCCCGAGGTCCTCGTCTCCGTCTCTCAGCTGGCGGCGGTGGTGGCGGTACATCGTCATCAGCAGGCATATCAGACACATCATCACCCCCACCCTCAGGAGCTCCAGCTGGAGGATATGGATCAGGATATACCTGTGGCTCCTCGTCATAAAAACTGTCTCGTATCATCCGGAGATGGTCGTAGAGAGCCAACACATCTCGATGAACTACATCACGTCTAATATATGCCTCCTCCTGAGGATGTGTGATATGTGCAAGATGATCAATGCTGTCTGTCTAAAAATGAAATGACATTCAAATTAATACCATAAAAGAGTTAAACAAATATAATATATCTTAATAAGTTTACCATCTGCTGAATGTCAATCCCCTGACGTGTAAGATGCATGATGGTATGACGTCGATACCAATCTGCATAATCCCCCTGGGCAGATAACTGATACTGTGCTGTGGGATATCCATATTGAGAAATACCATATCGGGCACGCGTGTCCCACAGCTCAATATGAGATGCATGAAACTGCCGCCAGTTCGTCGACTGTCTACCTGTAAGTACAATCGAATGCAACCCCTCTGGCTGTCCTGGTGCCATCGGGATATGCTGTATATAACCGAACTGGCGCATGACCCGGTCGGGCTGGTGCCACTCAATAATATGGAAGTGGATGAGTGGCACCACTGCAGCACGATCTCCAATCATAGCTGTGCAGTATGGTGGAAGTGATGCATAGACATAACCTGTATATGGAGTCCACGAAACCTGAAATGTAAACTCAAAAAGTAAGTGACATATTAGCAAGATAATTTTGGTAAGATTACATTGTAAGAACTTAAAATAGTGATAACGAAATATAAAAAATTACTGTTTGACTTACATCAGCTGGCACTAATGCATCGAATATCTGTCGAAAGCTGTGCACACTATGTCTCGGTGTGTGTGCATGCTTCTAAGACTGACTCCACCTGGATACAAAATAGTAATACACTGTAAGTTGATAAAAAAAAACAGAAGTACTAAATAACTGAAAGTAATGAAGTAAACATACCATCGTCCATGAGGACAATCCTGAAATAGATTTGCTGCAAGAGGTGCGATAGCTCGAGGAGCGATGCGCGGAAAACGCTCCCAGACCCACATCTGTACTAAAGCCATACAACCAGCAATCTGATGTGCATCTGCCTGGCAACTGGTACAAAGGGATCTGTACAGATGTGCTAATATAACAGATCCCCAACTGTATGTAGCTGTATGATCAAGATCCTCAAGTAATGGGAGGTACATCATGTGTACCAAAAGGGTGGAGTAGTCGACGCATAACATGCCTCCGAGTAGTCGTAAAATATATGCACGTGTATGCCTAATGAGCGTCTCCTCGTCTGCGTCATCAGGAATGACAGCGAAATGCTCATCAAGCCATGTCATGCGCAATCGCGAACCCACGAGGACACCTCGTACGCCAACGACATCAACGCCTAATAGTCGCTGTATGACGACAACCCAGTTGCCACTAGTGGCACCCGTAACTGCCTGTCCATGGATGGGCAAACCAAGCATGTAGATGACGTCCTCTAAAGTAATGGTCATCTCCCCCTCTGGAAGATGAAAAATGTGTGTCTCTGGCCGCCATCTCTCAACCAATGCTGCAATCAAATGATGATCAATAGTCTTGAAGTCACACATAGCGACTCCATAAAATCCCGCACGTCTAAGGTATGGAGAAATAGCTGCCGGGGGCGCATCGTGATGAAAATGATGTGCTCTCCGAACAGCAAGCTGTCGAACAGGTCGTCGCGCCAACACAAGACGCGACACATGCGTCTCCTGACCAGATAATAGTGGCTGCTCCATCTGATTGTACAAATAGTAAAACATTAATTTCATGTTAGTCATCACATTTATCATTTAAGGTATGAAATTTATCATGTAACGTATGAAAGAAGTGTGTAAGTAATTTAGGATATGTTCAATATATAAAGGAATTTATGATATGTTCAACATATAAAGTTGATGATATATTCACTTTGGATGATTTCAAAATTCAACGATGACATTGGATTTTGAAAGATGTCAACGTCACAATAATTGACCAAAATTATTAAAGGAATTAATGATATGTTCAACATATAAAGTTTTGGATTGATTCTCCAACTCAATATGCTCAGTCAACATCGTTTAGAAGGAATATGAAAAAACCTTTGATCCATGTACGGTTGACATGAAAAAACATCCTCCTAATTACATTTAATTAACTCCCTAATTACAATTAATTAACTCCCTAATTACAATTAATTAACTTCCTAATTACAGTTAATTAACTCCCTAATTACAGTTCATTAACTACCTAATTACAGTTCATTAACTACCTAATTACAGTTCATTAACTACCTAATTACAGTTCATTAACTCCCTAATTACAGTTCATTAACTCCCTAATTACATTTCATTAACTCCCTAATTACAGTTCATTAACTCCCTAATTACAGTTCATTAACTCCCTAATTACAATTAATTAACTCCCTAATTACAATTCATTAACGAGCTAATTACAATTAATTCACCAGCTAATTACAATTAATTAACCAGCTAATTACAATTAATTAACCAGCTAATTACAATTAATTAACCAGCTAATTACAATTAATTAACTCACTAATTACAATTAATTAACTCACTAATTACAATTAATTAACTCACTAATTACAATTAATTAACTCACTAATTACAATTAATTAACTCACTAATTAGAAATCATTAAGTAACTAATTATAATTAATTAACTAGCAAATGAGAAATCACTAATTACAAATCATTAATTCACTAATTACAAATCATTAATTCACTAATTACAAATCATTAATTCACTAATTACAAATCATTAATTCACTAATTACAAATCATTAATTCACTAATTACACATCATTAATTCACTATTTATAATTAATTAATTCACTAATTATAATTAATTACTTCACTAATTATAATTACAAATCATTAATTCACTAATTACAAATCATTACTTCACTAATTACAAATCATTAATTCAGTAATTAGAATTAATTAATACACTAATTAGAATTAATTAATACACTAATTAGAATTAATTAATTGACTAATTAGAATTAATTAATTGACTAATTAGAATTAATTAATTCACTAATTAGATTTAATTAATTCACGAATTCGAAATCACTAATTACCTAATTAGAAATCATTAATTAACTAATTAGAAATCATTAATTACTAATTAGAAATCATTACTTCACTAATTAGAAATCATTACTTCACTAATTATAATTACTTAATTTACTAATTATAATTACTTAATTAACTAATTACAAATCATTAATTGACTAATTACAAATCATTAATTGACTAATTACAAATCATTAATTGACTAATTACAAATCATTAATTAACTAATTAGAATTAACTAATTACTAATTACAATTAAATAATTACTAATTACAATTAAATAATTACTAATTACAATTAACTAATTACTAATTACAATTAACTTATTACTAATTACAATTAACTAATTGCAATTAAGTAATTACTAATTACATTTAACTAATTACATTTAACTAATTACAATTAACTAATTACAATTACTTAACTACTTACTATTAATTAACTAATTAAAATTGATTAATTAACTAATTATTATAATTAATTATTAAACTAATTCTATAAAGTAAACAAATAAATTAATAAACAAATTCAATAATCTAATTACACTAACTAAACAATTAAATAAACAATTTAAAATATTAAACAAATGTAAATAAAAACTTACCTCGAATTTGCAGAATTTCGAATCCCCAAAAAACTCCTCAGTTGGATGAGAATGAGGATGAGGGAGAGCGGTTGGATGAGGATGAGGGAGAGGGGGAGGATGAGGATGAGGGAGAGGGGATGAAGAGAGTGAAGAGGGAGAAAGAGGAGGGGAGTGGAGTGGAGGGAATGAGGAGAGGAGGGGGGAGAGGGGTTTTATAGGGGTGGGGAAAGATCAGCGCCACTTGAAGTGGCGCTGATAGGCATATGGATAAGGGATCAGCGCCACTTGAAGTGGCGCTGATCCCTTAGGGATAAAACGATCGGCGCCACTTCAAGTGACGCTGATGCATAATTACCGGTTTCCCGGTTAGCGCCACTTCAAGTGGCGCTATGATGTTTTTTTCCATTAGCGCCACCTGAAGTGGCGCTAGAGTGACCCATTTTCTTAAATAAGAAAATGGGTAACCCATTTTGATAAAAAAATAAAATAAAATGCCCCCCAACGGCAAATTTCCCCCATTGTTTCCATGTTTTTTTCATTATAACGCACATAAGTAAATAAACCAAACCGGGGACTCGATCCCGTGACCCCGCCGGCGTGGGCCCACCAGCTTCCATGTTTGAGTCACAGTAAACGAGAAGTCAACTTTTTTCCACAAACTTAATCTAAAAATATATTCTCATGATATTTAAATTAAAAACCATTTAGTCAAAATTCAATGGAAGGAGATATGATGGAAAGTAGCCGGCTCCACGCGCCGCCACCCGCCATTTTTCTAGGCGGAGTCGATACTTATGCAGCGCCAGCCTCTGCTTCACTGGTGGTTGAATTCAATTGAATTGGATTACTGATGCACGATGCTTCTAGCTTTCTTTCTCCTCGCCTGTCTCTCCGCCTCGCCCTTCTCCCTTGGCCTTACCGAGGACGGCCGCCACTTGCTGGCCGCCAAGGCTGGCCTGGACGACCCAGATGCAACCCTCGCCTCGTGGAGCGCCCGAGACGACGACCCCTGCCACTGGGCCGGCGTCCGTTGCCACCCCACCACCCGCCGAGTCGTCTCCGTCACCATTGCCAACTCCACCGTCTCCGGCCCCTTCCCCGCCTCCCTCTGCCGCCTCCCTTCCCTCGCCTCTCTATCCCTCCCCAACAACTACATCAACGATTCGCTCGCCCACGTCGACTTCTCCGAATGCCGCAGTCTCCGCCGCCTCGATCTGTTGGAGAATCTCTTGGTGGGCCAACTCCCGCCCAGCCTCCCCGACATCCCCAACCTGCAGTACCTGCAACTATCCGGAAACAACTTCTCCGGCGAGATCCCGGCCAGTTTCGGCAGGTTCCAGCGCCTCCAGGTGCTCAGCGTCTTTGGGAATATTCTCAACGGAACCTTCCCATCGTTCCTGGGCAACATCACAGCCCTCAAGCGCCTGCATCTCGCTTACAACCCGTTCGCAGCGAGTCGGCTCAGCCCTGATCTGGGCAACCTGACGGATCTGGAGGACCTCTGGCTCACCCGCTGCAATCTCATCGGTCAGATTCCGGCGAGCTTTGCCCGCTTGAAGAAGCTGAAGAACTTTGACTTGTCCATAAACATGCTCACCGGGGCGTTCCCTGAGTGGCTCCCCGAGTTAACCGGTGCCGTTCAGGTAGAGCTATATGAGAACCAACTTTCCGGAGAGTTGCCCCCTAGGATGTCCAACATGTCGGCTCTCCTGCGAATCGACGTGTCGGGGAACGACCTGGAAGGAACGATCCCGGATGACCTCGACCGTTTATCCCTGGAATCACTTGCTCTGAATGACAATCGATTTGTCGGACCTTTGCCGGAAAGTATTGCCCGGTCGCCGAGTCTCTCCACGCTGGTGGTATTCGGAAATCGACTCAACGGCTCTTTGCCCGGTGAACTAGGGACCAAGTCGCCCTTGGCGACTCTCGACGTCTCTGAAAATAAATTTTCCGGCCACATCCCGGCGAATCTCTGCTCGAAAGGGGAACTGGAGATCTTGAATATGTTTGGCAACTCCTTTTCAGGGAAAATCCCGCAGGAACTCGGCAACTGCAAGAGCTTGAAGAGGCTAAGGTTGCAGAACAACAGGCTGTCCGGCGAGGTACCGCCGGAGCTATGGGGTTTGCCGCGTCTTTATCTCCTTGAACTCAACGAAAACTCATTGTCCGGACATATCTCCCACATGATCTCCGGTGCACAGGACATGTCTAGGCTGGTAATTTCCAAAAATCACTTCGGCGGCCCACTCCCGGATGAAATCGCGTTCCTGAAAAATCTTCATAGTTTTTTGGGCGACGGTAACGATTTTACGGGGGAAATCCCGAGCAGTCTGGCGAAGCTGACGCAATTGGGTGAGCTGGATCTCAGCAATAATAATCTTACTGGTGAGATCCCGAAAGGGGTTCAGTCATGGAAGAAACTAAACGAACTAAAGCTGGCGAATAATCGCCTCTCCGGGAAAATACCTCGTGAACTCGGAGGGTTTCCCGTCCTTAACTATCTGGATCTCTCCGGGAATCGGTTCTCCGGTAACATCCCACTTGAGCTGCAGAACCTGAAACTCAATTTGTTGAACCTGTCCAACAACCAGCTCTCGGGGACCATCCCTCCTCTGTACGACAAGCCCATGTTCCGAAATAGCTTCGTCGGCAACCCCCGGCTCTGCGGGAAAGGCCGCGACCTTTGTTCTCCCACCGCTACCCGCAAGAATCGAGGCCACATGTGGATTTTGATACTCTTCCTCGTGCTCGCCGCGGTGGTTCTCGTGGTCGGGGTGGTCTGGTTCTACTTCAAGTGCCAGAAGATCAAGAAGGCGAAGAAGGTGGCGATGAGGTCCACGTGGCGGTCGTTCCACAAACTGGATTTCGACCCCCTAGAAATCTTGGACAGCCTCCGCGAAGACAACGTGATCGGAACGGGGTCTTCGGGGAAGGTGTACAGAGTGGTCCTCAGCAACGGCGAAGCGGTGGCGGTGAAGAAGCTGCCCGGCCGGTCGAAGGAGGAAAGCGGTGGGTTAAAGGTGGGGAAGGACGCGTTCGAGGTGGAAGCGGACACGCTTGGGAAGATCAGGCACAAGAACATCGTGAGACTGTGGTGCTGCTGCCAGGTGAAGGAGTGCAAGCTTCTGGTTTACGAGTACATGGCCAACGGGAGCTTGGGGGACGTGCTGCATGGCCCTAAGGCGGGGGTGCTGGACTGGCCGACGCGGCTCCGGATAGCCTTGGACGCGGCCGCGGGTCTCTCGTACCTGCACAACGGAACCAGTCCGCCGGTGATCCACAGGGACGTGAAGTCCAACAACATACTGTTGGACGAGGAGTTCAACGCCCGGATTGCTGATTTTGGTGTGGCGAAGTTGGTCGATGGCGTGGAATCCATGTCTACGATTGCGGGGTCATGTGGTTACATTGCTCCAGGTCCGTATCGTCTCGTGTTTTTCATTTTTTTTTATGGGTGGTGGTGTCGAATAGTTGGGTATATTATGCAGAGTATGGATACACTCTTCGGGTGAGCGAGAAGAGCGACGTATACAGCTTCGGGGTGGTGATCCTGGAGATGGTGACGGGGAGGATGCCGGTGGATCCGAATCTCGGGGGGCTGGAGATGGTGAAATGGGTGGCGGCTACGTTGGAGGAGAAGGGGGTGGAGAGCTTGGTGGACCCGAAACTGGATCCCATCCACATGGACCCGATTTGCAGGGTCCTGAATGTGGGGCTCTGCTGCACCACCGCCCTCCCCCTGAACCGCCCCACCATGCGCTGGGTGGTGAAAATGCTTCAGGACGCCGCGGCCGCCGCCGACAAGATCGCCCCTGCTGACGATGACAGCAAGCTCCCCGCGTAACAAAGATCAATCTAGAGATTGAATTGACGTGAGCAGGACAGCAAAATCACTGCGCCCCCCCCCCCCCCCCCCCCAGAAAGGTAATGAATAGAACTCCGATATCGTCTATTTAGTATGCATTAAATGCGAATCATCAATTAAAAATGTTTAACTGTGACTGTCATTTTATCCGGAACTCAACTTGCATTCAAATATAAAAAAAATGAGTCATACAAATATTATTTGTATGTATATTTGTTGGGTCACGGGAGCTCCTTGCCAACTAAATAAATACAAAACAGAACGAAAGTGGAATAAAATGAAAATTTACGTGGTTCATGCTGTTGATCCTGGCTAACTACGTCCTTGAAGTGACTATTTTCAGATTAACCCATGTTGATTGGTATAATGAAATGGGTAAGCGGTTTGATCTAGATTTCTATGCTGCTTTCCTATCATTTACTTTTTTTCTAAGGTGGAGAATTATATATTGGGAAGCTCTTTTGAATTTAGGTTTGATACAAGATGGGTGGTAATGGGTTTTGGGATGATGTCACTCCCAAACTACTGTGGATCTCTAGGATTCTATTGGTTTACAATGGAAGATGAAATTGTGGGGGAACCATTGCATCCTTGTATTCCCCTTAGTTGAATTGCAACATTTAAAATAATATGCATGCATATTTAGAAAATTTGAGTGTGAATTTTTTTTGGAGCAGATGATAGTTTATCTTCACTTTTACATGACCTTCCATCCATCACAGAGTATGGTAAGTAGGTTTCAACATTTTCTATGGGTTATATGACAACGTATATTTTATTTTTATGAGACTATGAATTGCATAATATTATCATGAAGCCAGTTCTCATCTCTCGATTTAAGGACTGTGATTTATCATTATAAAGGTCATCAATTGAGCTGTGAGTGATTTTATTTTGATTCAGTTAATAGTTTATTTCACTTGTAAAGAAATCTGTTGAATGACTTCAATGCTAATGATACGATCAGACACAATGTCTCACTGACTGGTGACTCCACACCACCATCAACTGATGTCACTGATCTTCATATTCAGATAAAGGATAACTTAAAAAAAAACACAGGCGAAGTTGACTACAAGTTTTTCTTGTAGTACTTATCCATTTTGGAAACACATTTTATGCAATCTGTAAGTTTCAAATGGCCTATTACAAATAATTTCGCCACTGTTATGTCTACTTATACTGTAGTTTACTAATACACTGCAATGAAATTTTAAAATCATAAAAAAATAATCCTTGTTCTTTTTATTAATTTATGTTTAATAGTTTCCATTTAATGAAATTATATACATTAAAACAGATGGTAATTCTGTTTAAAACATATGGTTATTTGTTTAAAACAGATGCTTATTTGTTTAAATAAATACTATTTAATAATTTATGTTTACTAATTTCTAATTAACAATTTCTATTTAATAATTTCTGTTGAATGAAATTACAAATGGTTATTCTGTTTAATAATTTATCCACTTGATGGGAAAATTATATACATTAAAACGGATGGTTATTCTGTTTAATAATTTGTGTTTAATTTGTGTTTAATAATTTGTGTTTAATAATTTGTGTTTAATAACTTGTGTTTATTTAAATTGTAAACATTAAAACATATGGTTATTTGTTTAAAATAGATGGTTATTTGTTTTAATAAACACTGTTTAATAATTTTTATTTACTAATTTCTGTTTAACAATTTCTGTTTAACAATTTCTGTTTAATAATTTCTATTTAATGAAATTACAAATGGTTATTCTGTTTAATAATTTATCCACTTGATGGGAAAATTATATACATTAAAATAGATAATCTATGTTCTAATATGTAATGACTCTTTCCATTAATTTAGTTTTCCCCTATTATGATTTCTCAGTTTTTTTTCCACTCGACCAAATTTACCATTCTAGGAATTGTCATTGTTTTTTTTTCCAGTAAAACAAATTTCCCAATTAATGAGTTTTCAAGTATGTTTCCATTAAAACATATTACTCATTATCTAAATTATGATGTTTGTTTGTTGTATAACATGATTCCAATAATATGAATTATTAAGTATGTTTCTGGTTAAACTAATTATCAATATTTTTATTAAGCGTTTTTTTGACTAAAACAGATTTCACTAATTTTGATTTTGGATGTCTATTTACAGGAAGAAGATGGTCAAGAACAGCCCCAATCTAAGGTAATGGGAAAATTTCTAATTTCATATTTTGATTTTCTTCTCTTTTCTTTATTGATCATCCTTCCCAGCTAGCAACATTTATTCCTTATTTCTTTCTTCGTGTTCCCTTATTTTACCCATCTGTGATTTTATGTTTCCATTTAAGAAAAATAACAAGTTGACTTGCAATGTGGGTTCTTGTGTTTACATTACCGTGTGGGTTCTTGTGTTTACATTACAACGTGGTTTCTTCTATTGAAATAGAAGTCTAGAGAAATTCCATCCCACAGTAAGAGCTTACTGCATCATCAAATCATGAAGGGGAGATCACACTGGCAAAACATGAGGTGTTGGTGAAGTCCATCTTCACTGTTGGATCCTTTCATGGTATCATGTTGAAGAAAGCCATCCCTTTCTCTCTCCATTGTCATCCATCATTTGTTTTCTGGATTTGAGATTTAGAAATAGATTTTGTTGGTGCCAACATCCAGATTATGTTGGATCCTGCAGGATTATTAACAAACCACTATTGTTGTTCTATTCATCTTTTTTTCTTAAGATAATTTCAGTATTAGTTATTTTTATTAGTGTTTCACTATACTGATTTACATGGCACTAATTCACATTTTAGTAGTGGATATTTTTTTTAGATCATTGGATAATATCATCGTGCGAATGCACGAGTGAGTACTAGTATATATAGATAGGGGTGAGAATAAAATCATATTCAGTAATATCCTCTCCAAAACCTCTCAGGTAAATGCGGAATAACAATACAAATTACTCAATGTATAAATGGCATAAGATACTCGTTACCTATGACAAGTCATCTATAACCCAACCCCACCAAATCTCACTCACCTAATATCGTATACAATTATAGTAACATAATATTGAAATAATATATGTATGAAAGCACCCCATAACCACTTTCCCACTAAATTAGCCACCCTCACACTCCAAAGACATACTTCCTACACTCCCATCCTATCAATATTCACATAACCACATAATGACATTATAACCACAATCACTTATCCACAACCACATCACAACTGCATTTCCATACCACAACACATCATATCCACAATCAAATCATAGACACTCTATGTAAGGGTATGTAATTATAAAGGACACCAACCTCATTCCATCCTCCTTCTATGTACAAACCCACTATGAATCCATATCATCACATCATCACCACATATCTTATCATAACCTTAGTCCATCACAATCTATCTTCATAATATCAGGCCATCACAACCTACTCTATGTTTAGAAGAGATAATGAGGAAGGGGGATAGCGAGTCATCTGTATCACCTCTATCTATGATATTGGGGAAAACTCCTAGAACCCTTGAACTAAAATGGGCGTCGATAAGGTTACATGACTTGATTGGCGGTGGATAAGAAATAATAAGGAGAATGCATTTAATATTATAAACCACACAAGTCCAATCTAAGGTTAAAGTCATATATATAATACATTTATTACTATGACCTGCAATAGTCACTTCATCTCAAATGCATCATATCGAAAACTATTTCCATGAATATCCATGACGCAATTTGACAACACCATCACTATAAAACATCCACATAACTTCCCATTTTATTACATAATTACCAATTTATTTATTTTTCACTTACCCACCACATTAAATTTATCTGTTCCTAATTATTTCCAACCAATACTTATTAATTTAACAATTTTTATTTGATCCATTGATATTCACATCAACTATCCCCTTTTCACATTACAGTACACAATTTCCCGCTTGTTGTTAATCACCATTTTCTCATCAGATTCAGACCATCACCATTAATAATTTCATTAATTCATTACCATCAATATTTTCGAGCAATTAAAATACAACCAAAACAACATCTTCTAAAATTATATCAACCATTACAATATCCCACACTAATAGAAAACACATAAATTCCACCACTTTCTCAACCTCATCCACTTCCTCACCACATCAACCCTGAAAAACCAGTACCACAACAACAACATACCATCATATTGATTCAACCAAAACCATCAATTATGCTTAGATTACTCTAACAAAAACATGGATAAATAAAATAAATATAGTATAAAGGACCATAAATTACTACAAAATGAAACATAAAACATTCTATTTTACATATACTTCTATACTTCTATATTTTTTTTTATAAAAGTCTAATAAATAATAATCA
This sequence comes from Viscum album, assembly GCA_963277665.1. NCBI lineage: Eukaryota > Viridiplantae > Streptophyta > Magnoliopsida > Santalales > Viscaceae > Viscum > Viscum album. The sequence continues at coordinate 909,801,231 of OY728138.1, read as the reverse complement.
ATATATCTTACATGAACTTATATTCATTATTAACTTTTAATGTGCTAACATTTAACACTTTATATTATCATTTTAAAAAGCATTAATTTTTTTATTAATGTATTTATTAACTAGTGCTCTAAAATCGATAATGAATATAAAAAATAGGCACTAATAAATGTCGATTTTCTAGTTGTGTTTGTTAATATAACTACCTCTATATAAAATTATAGAGAAATATATTATTATTTTTATATTTAAATGTAATAGTGCATAACTATTTTATGATCATTATTATATATAAGACCTTTTCCCTAGTTGTTGGATTCAGGTTTTGTTTTATTGTGTAATGACCCACCAATTCTTATTGGCTTGAGAGTACAACGAGTCATTCCCAAGTCTTAAGCGACATCCCCAAGACGCCAAAGGCTGACAATAAATGCCAAAGGGTTTCAAATACAAGTGGGGGACAATTTAACCTTTAAGAAATAAACCAATAAACCAACCAACCATAACCAAACATTCACTATATGATGCATGGACAAATGAAAGACAACTCAACAACTTCATGTATCTCAAAACCACATCAAAGTAAGCAACAACATAGGAATAACCAAGTATCAAAGTACACATCGGATAAACTACACAAGACTCTCAAAATACCTCAAGACTCCATGCTCCACATGCTCCAAGCTCCACAATCTCTAAATAGACCAAATATCACGAGGTAGTGCTAAACACGTGTGAAACATTACCTTTTCCATTGTCCCAGAAGATAGCATCTGCAAAAGCACCAAACTGCCAAAGCAGGGGTGAGTATAAAACTCAGTAGGTTTTCCCCAATGAATTCGCTACTCATGCCACTAGGATAGAAAAGTTAGAAACAATTATATAAAACAGTTTATATAAAACAATTTCTCAAAAAATTTATAACTAAATATAAACAAGTTTCCAAAACCATTCATTACCAAAAGCATACAAGTGCAATTGAAACAAATTTTCCCAGCAAGATATTTTTCTAGAGAAATAACTAAACAAGCTTTAAAATCATTTCAAAATATCCCATTCTTGGAATACCCAACCATTCCATAAATCCATGCAACCAACCATGCATGCTACGTTATGACAGTTCCATACTCATGAGAAGTTTATTGTTGATCTATCAAGTCATCACAAGGTAATTGTTTCCCATGTTCCATTAACCCTTTGGCATCGAGCACAAGGTAATATTTAAACCAAGCCCCATATATGCAATATGAAATTTATATCCCGTGTTCTATTTAACCTTTAGCACTGAGCACAAGGTTATATTTAAACCAAGCCTCAGAAATGCAATATGAACTCACACACCAATATGATTAAGGATCATGCCAAAACACCTTTTCAATAAAAGACCCTTTTTATTGAAAACAAATTCCATCAAATTCATTTAATTACCAAACCATTTCAATAAAACACCCTTTTTATTGGAAACCAAATTTTCATCAAAACATTTAACAATTCCAGCAAATCAATAATTTAAAATCATCATTTTAAAGGGAAGGCTCTAGGTTGGCTCCAACTTGTGTGTGGAGGGTTCTACAACCTTCTAGGGAGAGTAATCTCAAAATAGGGGCGTTTTGAATCCAAAACGAAATATATAGAGCAAAAACGAGTAAGCTCCTAGAAAATAGGATATAGATTTGACCTCTGCGGAAGGTTTGACCACACAATTTGGGCCAACCGTGTATGAATCATGCGACCTTCCTTTTGGTCCTAACACTCCTTATAAAACCCCTAAATTATCCCATCCTTAACCTTTAACCTTTTTATGGAAACATCCCACTTTATGGAAACACCCCACTTTATGGAAACAACCCACTTTATAGAAACACCCCACTTTATGGAAACAACCCACTTTATGGAAACAACCAACATTATGAAAACACTAAATATTATGGAAACTCTATATTTTATGGAAACTCTCTATTTTATGGAAACCCCATCAAAGACACACCATTTTAAAAAACATGAGGAAAGGGGTTATGCACTCGAAACTGAGGGTACTACATTCTCCCTACCATTGGTCTTTCCATCCTCAGAAAGTAGAAAAACCTCACTATCCAAAAAAGAGTTTTGGACACTGCTCTTTCATTTCCTTCTCACATTCCCAAGTCTCTTCCCGAATCTGAACATGTTTCCATAAAACCCACACTAGGCCAATGCTTTTCCCGTGTAAGGATTTCTCTTGTCTATCCATGATCTGCACTGGGATATGCACCAATGATGCATTCGATTATAGGTCAACGTGATCCTATATGATCACATGGTTAGGATTAGGGTGATATTTTTTCAACTAAGAATCATGGAACACATTATGCACCGAACTAACCGTGGTGGTAATGCCAACCGATATGCCACCTCTCCAACCCATTCTAGTATCTCAAAAGGGCCAATGTATCTAGAAGATAACTTTCCCTACTTCCCGAAGCAACGATGTCCAAGCCTTGGAGAGATCTTCAAGAAGACATGATCACCCACAGCGAACGAAAACGGTCTTCAACGGTGATCTACATAAGATTTCTGAAGACTCTGAGCTGTCTCCATCCTCTTTATAATCAACTGGATCTTCTCTGTTATTTTTTGGACAAGGCTTGGCCCGACTAGTGATGTTTCATCCATTTCCACCCAGCATAGTACAAAATGACAAGGACGCCCATACAATGCTTCAAACAGAGCCACGTGTTTCGAGTCTTGATAGATGTTATTGTATGAGAACTCCACTAAGGGTATATGCTCCTACCATGAGCCACCAAAATCCATTACACAAGCCCACAACATGTCTTCCAATGTCTATATCGTCTGCTCGAATTGTTCATCCGTCTGAGGATGATATGCCGTGATCATAGTCAACTGAGTCCCAAGAGATTTCTATAAAGATTTCCAGAAATGAGATGTGAACCTCAGATATCTACCTGAGACTATTGACACTGGTACACCATGCCTCTTTACCACTTCTCAGATATAGATTTTTGAAAGATCCTCCACCGTATGAGGTTCATGAAGAGGGATTAAATGGGCCGACTTGGTTAGACGGTCCACTATCACCCAAATGGAATTGTGTTTATGGACCATTCTTGGAAGAACTATAACAAAATCCATTGCTATCTGATCCTATTTCCACACTGGGATGGGAAAAGATTGTAACATACTAGCTGGTCTCTGATGCTCTGCTTTAACTTGCTGAAAAGTTAAGCACCGCGAGACGAACTCGACCACCTTTCTTTTCATGTCGCTCCACCAAAACTGCACCTTCAATTACTTATAAATATTCTGTGTACCTAGATGTACAACCCATCTCGAATGGTGGTAAGCATGAAAGAGCTGTTCCTGTCAAATCATAGGTACAAACATCCAATCTTTGAAACACAAAACTGAACCCCCATTAAGTTTCTATCCCTCAATGGTCTCCCCACCATTGAGTTTTGAACTTACAACCAGACATTCTGCATCATATGTTTGTGCCTCTTTGATCATTTTTACTAAATTGGGAACAATTGTAGCTAAAAAGAAAACCACAACATCACCTCGGTCTTCACATTCCACATGCATATCGGCTAAGACCGACATAAACTGCTATTCAAATATCGCTGTGAGAAAATGCATTTCAATATTTTGGGATCCGTAAACACAGTAAATTTCTCACCAAATAGATAATGTCTCCATGTTTTCAAAGAATGGACGATTGCAGCTAACTCCAAATCATGTGTTGGGTAATTATTCTCATGCACCCTCAACTGCCTTGAACCATAAGAAACCACATGATCTCTTTGTATGAGAAAACAACCCAACCCTGATCCCGAAGCATCACAATACACCACATACCCCTGTCTGGATTCTGGAAAGATCAAGATAGGTGCATATGTAAGCCGAACTTTCAGTTCCTGGAAAGACTTCAGACATTCCTCCTTCCATTGGAATGGAGCATTCTTCTTTGTCAGAGCTATCATTGGTGAATCTAGTAGTGAGAAATCATGCACAGAGCATCGGTAGTAACCAGCTAGACCAAGAAAACTTCGTATATCAAAAATATTCTTTGGTGGCTTCTAAGAGATAAAAGCTTCTATCTTTTCAGGATCAACAGAAACGCCTTTCTCAGAAATGACATGGCCAATAAAATGTACTTCTTGTATCCAAAAATTACACTTTGATAATTTGAAATACAAACGATGATCTCTCAAGATTTGTAAAACTGTTTCCAGGTGCACCTCATGATTAGCCCTTATCTTTGAATATACCAAAATTTGGTCCACAAACACCACAACAAAAGAATCCAGATATTGTTGAAATATCCAATTCATCAATGCCATGAAGACTGCTGGTGCATTTGTTAGACCAAAAGGCATGACTACACATTCATAGTGGCCATATCTACTTCTAAAATATGTCTTTGGAATATCCTCTTTCCGAAATCTCAATTGGTGATATCCTGATCACTAGTCAATATTGGATAACCACTGAGCTCCCCTTAATTGATCTAATATATCATCAATGCGTGGAAGTGAATATCATTTCTTTATCGTAACTTGCTTAAGCTTATGATAATCAATACACAACCGAAGAGTTCCATCTGTCTTCTTCACGAACAAAACCGGTGCTGCCCATGGAGACGTACTTGTTCGAATGAAACCCTTGATTTCCAGCTCCTCTAACTGCACTTTCAATTCCCATAACTCTATTGGTTCCATCCTATAAGTCGGAAGGGAAATAATACTGGTCCTCAAAAGAGATCAATCATAAAATCCACTCCCCTTATCGGTGGTAACCCTAATAAGTTCTTGGGTAAGACATCTATAAATTGATTCACAACAGTTGGAAAACTATTTTCCTCGATCTCTTCCATTGATTCCAAAGTCAACGCTGCCAATTGTTAAGAGATCATTCCCACCATTAGTTCCAAAAATCTATTTTCTCTCTTCTTTACAATCCCGTCTCCTCTAAAGAGATGCTCGATGCCATCCTCAATCATGAAACTAACTCTTCTCCTACAATAGTCGATTTGATCCTTTAACATTGTCAACCAATCCATACCCAGGATTACATAATAGACATCCATATCCAACATGGAGAAGTCCCATTTTAGCTCAGCTCCATCAACAGTTATAGCACATGCTCTACACACAAAGGATTGACATTCACTTTCTCCAAGAGGAGTTTGTAGTTTCAAAACAGTAGGCATCATTTCCAGTTTGAAACACAGCAAGTCAACAACACGATAAGCAATGAAGTAATGTGATGCACCAGTATCAAACAACACTTTCACAAAGGTAGAATTCAAATGAATCGTACCTCTCACTGTAGATGGTCCATCCTAATCATCAACAATCATATGCTCATATCCACACAATTGATTATTTTCTACACTGTTCTCCTTGTTTCCTTGCTGAGGTTCCCCTGGTTGAGGAGTCATGGTATTTCTAGAATCACCATGGATATATCTGCTCTTCCGACAAGACTGATTCTACTGTCCTTGTCCAGTCGAAGCATACGATGCTTGCGACGCCTGAGAAGTGTCTCGAGCACTTTACCTTGGAGAACTGCGACAATAGTGCTGAAGATTTCCCATATTGTTGAAATTATGACATGCTATAGGTTATTCCATACAGTCTCTCTTTATGTGGTCAAGATAACCACATTGAAAACAACCTTCTTTGCCCTAGGGTCGTGGAGGAAAGTTTATTGATCCAGTCATCTAGTTCTGATTTCCACTTTCACCTTGGAAATAGGTGTCCCTTTTCTGCTTGTTCCTAGTGGTTGAGTTCCCACCATTTTCTGTAGGTATCATCATGCCTCCTCCCATAGATCATGAGATATCACGTTCATCCATAGTCTCTCTATTCACTATCTCTGTATAATCTGTAATACAAAGTACTGAAATCTTTGATCGAATCTCTTATCGTAGCCCTGATTCGAAGATGCATGCCTTCAAAGAGGCACTTGCTATAAATTTTGGTGCAAAGCGTACTAAGTTCATGAACTTAGCTGCATACTCTATGACAGAGAGACTCTATTGTTTTAGGATGAAGAAGTCCATCATTTTCTAGATCTTGAACGTGTGAGGATAGAATTGTTTGTTGAACAATTCCTCAAAATCCTCCCATGTAAGGCCTTCATCAAATTTAGTCCGCACCGCTAAATCCCACCACTGACGTGCATGATACTCAAACATATATGTCGCCAGTTTGACCTTTAGCTCTACCAGTGTGCCGATGAAGTCAAATATACGATTCATCCTACACAGACACACCTCCACCTTCTTGGGTTTGGAATCACCCCAGAAATTAGGTGGATTCTGCTTCATGAACTGGATGGTATGATCCACATGTCATGGCTCATTCCTATGGTTCCCTGTGTCCATAGCTTGAAAAGATTGGACAATACTCTGAACCAGCTCTTGGTTCACACATGGTTCAGGTGCAACCACGTTCTCCGCAGCTTCTTTAGGTTGGTTTCAACGATGTCTACCAGGTTCCATTTTCAAAACTAACAACAAACTCTTTTAATCTCACTCTCTAGCAACTGTTGGCTTAGCATTTCAAATTCTATCACATCAACTATAACACCATTGTTTTCCAAAACAACCTTTTTTCCCATGTTCAACCATTTTTAAAACACTTCACATGCTTTTGAAAATTAAACCATTTTCAAAATAGGATAATAATTCGCTTTTTCAAAATATTTCATTTGAAAACCAATTCCATACTTTTTAAAAAATTAACACTTTTTTTTCACAACATGAATCATTTCTCAAAATGATGTATGCACTCCTAGTGGGAATCCATTCCTCTACAATGCATGTCATGCTCGTCTCATTGGCTAAACCCATGACAATGAGATTTTAAAATCCTAGAAGTGTCTCCAAGCACTTACTTACCCAACTCCCTGGTAACTTGAAGTTCATCATAAAAGGGTTAGCTATGTCCTTTTATGGTATACATTTTATGTTCCGATAATCCTTGTCCTTTCTAAGATTCCCACCCAAGGAATAGACAAGAAGGTATTTCATCTTCAAAACTAGGAACATCTATGACTACTTGTTAGGCAAGGACCGAACAAGATGATACCATTTGTAATGACCTGCCAATTCTCATTGGCTTGAGAGTACAACGAGTCATTCCTAGGTCTTAAGCAACATCCCCAAGATGCCAAAGGCTGACAATAAATGATGAAGGGTTTCAAATACAAGTGGGGGACGATTTACCCTTTAATAAATAAACTAATAAACCAAGCAACCATAACCAAACATTCACTATATGATGCATGAATGAATGAAAGACAACTCAATAACTTCATGTATCTCAAAACAACATCAAAGTAAGCAACAACGAAAGAATAACCAAGTATCAAAGTACACAACGGATAAACTACACAAGACTCTCCAAATACCTCAAGACTCTATGCTCCACAAGCTTCAAGCCCCACAATCTCTGAACAACCCAAACATCACGAGGTAGTGATAAAAACGTGTGAAACATTACCTTTTCCCTTGTCCTAGAAGACAATATCTGCAAAAGCACCAAAGTTCCAAAGCCGGGGTGAGTATAAAACTCAGTAGGTTTTCCCCAATGACTTCCCTACTAATGACACTAGGATAGAAGAGTTAGAAACAATTATATAAAATAGTTTATATAAAACAATTTCTCAAAAAAAGTTTATAACTAAATATAAACAAGTTTCTGAAACCATTCATTACCAAAAGCATACAAGTGCAACTGAAACCAATTTTCCCAGAAAGATATTTTTCTAGATAAATAACTAAACAAGCTTTAAAATCATTTCACAATATCCCGTTCTTGGAATACCCAACCATTCCAAAAACCCATGTAACCAACCACGCATGCTACATTATGACAATTCCATACTCATGAGCGGTTTCTCATCGATCTACCAAGTCGTCACAAGGTAATTGTTTCCCATGTGCCATTAACCCTTTAGCACCGAGCACAAGGTCATATTTCAACCAAGCCCCGTATATGCAATATGAAATTTATATCTTGTGTGCCATTTAACCATTGGAACTGAGCACAAGGTAATATTTCAACCAAGCCCTAGAAATTCAATATGAACTCACACACTAATATGATCAAGGATCATGCCAAAACACCTTTTTAATAAAAAAACCATTTTTATTGAAAACCAATTCCATCAAATTCATTTAATTACCAAACCATTTCAATAAAGCACAATTTTTATTGATTTTTTTTTCATCAAACCATTTAACAATTCTATCAAATCAATAATTTAAAATCATGATTTTAAATTCAAGAGGCTAAATCACTTTTCACAATAATTCACCAAGATTTCACAATTTCACTAAAATCATCACTAAAGATGATTTATTCCATGCTTTTCACAATCAATACCATTAAAATAAAACAATTTGAAAATAAACCCATTAATTATAGCAAGAGGAGATGAGAGTGAAGTCACATACCTTGAAGGTTTTGACGAAACTCGACAACAGACGAAGAACACACAAGAAGGTGGGTTGATTCTCCAAGAACGACCTTAGTTATCTTATCCTAGAAAGATCACGAATAAACATTGAATTATTTGGAATCAAAAAATGTAGATCTACCCACTATAGGTTCATATCATAGAAATAATGGAGACCAAAGAAGTAGATCTAATCAGATCTAAGAAAACATGACAAATCAGGAAAGAATGGTGACATACCTTAAGAATCAGATCAAGATTCCAAGAAAGCAGCTTTGATCTATTACTATATCATGAAAAACATCATATGTATCCTTAATTGACGTTAAAAAAATTATATCTACCCACATGAGGTGTAGATATAAGAAAACGAGAAGGAGAGAAGGAGGAGTTTGTAGAAAATGGAAAAGAACCAAGAAGATCGACACTTACCACAAGAATCGGGCTTGAAATTACCATGGGAAGGCTCTAGGTTGAATCCAACTTGTGTGGGAGGGTTCTACAGCCTTATAAGGAGAGTAATCTCGAAATAGGGGCGTTTTAAAGCCAAAACGAAATATATAGAGCAAAAACAAGTAAGCTCCTAGAAAATAGGATCTAGATTTGACCTCTGCGCAAGGTTTGACCACACGGTTTGGGCCAACCGTGTATAGATCGTGCAACCTTCCTTTTAGTCCCAAAACTCCTTATAAAACCCCCAAAATTTCCCATCCTTCACCTTTACCCTTTTTATGGAAACATATTTTTATGGAAACATCCCACTTTATTTAAACACCTCACTTTATGGAAACAACCCACTTTATGGAAACACCCCACTTTATGGAAACAACCCACTTTATGGAAACAACCAACATTATGGAAACAACAAAATTTATGGAAACTCTATATATTATGGAAACACTCTATTTTATGGAAACTCTTTATTTTATGGAAACTCAATCAAAGACACACCATTTTAAAAAAACATGAGGAAAGGGGTTATGTACCCGAAACTGGGGGTACTAAATTGCCCCCACCATTGGTCTTTCCTTCATTACAAAGTAGAAAAACCTCGCTGGCCAAAAAGATTTCCGACCACTGCTCTTTCATTTCCTTCTCACGTTCCCAAGTCTCTTCCTAAATTTGACCATGTTTCCATAAAACCCACAATAGGCTAATGCTTTTCCCACACAAGACTTTATCTTATCTATCCATGATCCACACTGGGATATGTACCAATGATGAATTTGGTTCTAGGTCAATGCGATCCCATCTGATCACATGGTCAGGATGAGGGTGATACTTTTTCAACTGGAATACATGGAACACATTATACACCGAACTAAACTGTGTTGGTAATTCAAACTGATATGCCACCTCTCCAACCCATTCTAGTATCTCAAAATAGCCAATGTATCTAGAAGATAACTTTAACTGATTCCCTAAGAAATGATATCCAAGCCTTGGAGAGATCCTCAAAAAGACATGATCACCCACAGTGAATGAAAATGGTCTTCGACGGTGATCTGCATAAGATTTCTGACGACTCTGAGTTGTCTCCATACTCTTTATAATAAAATGAATCTTCTCCATTATTTCTTGGAAAAGGCTTGGCCCGACTAGTGAAGTTTCTCCTATTTCTACCATACATAGTGGAGAATGACATGGACGCCCATACAATGCTTCAAACAACTCCATGTGTATCAAGTCTTGATAGCTATTATTGTATGATAACTACACTAAGGGTATATTATCCTTCCATGATCCACCAAAATCCATTACAAAAGCCTGAAACATGTCTTCCAACATTTTTATAATCCATTCGTATTGTCCATTCATCTGAGGATGATACGCCGTGCTCATAGTCAACTGAGTCCCAAGGGATTTCTATAAGGATTTCTAGAAATGATATGTGAACCTCAGATCTCTATCTAAGACTATTGAAACTGGTACACCATGCCTATTTACCACTTCTCAGATATAGATTTTTAAAATATACTCCACCGTATGAGTTTCACAAACAGGGATGAAATGGGCCGACTTGGTTAGATGATCCACTGTCACCCAAATGACATCGTGTTTCCGGACCATTCTTGGAAGACATGTAACAAAATCTATTTCCATCTGATCCCATTTCCACACTAGGATGGGCAAATATTGTAACATACCAGCTGGTCTCTGATGCTCTGCTTTAACCTGCTGACAAGTTAAGCACCGTGAGATGAACTCGACCACCTTCATTTCCTACCGCTCCACCAAAACTATGCCTTAAACTTCTTATAAATTTTCTTTGTACCTGGATGTACAACCCATCTCTAATGGTGGTAATCATGAAGGATTTATTCTTGAAAAACCATAGGTACAACCATCCGATCTCTGAAACAGAAAACTGAACCCCATCAAGTTTCCAGAACTCAATGGTCTCCCCACCATTGAGTTTTAAACTTACAACCAGACATTCTGTATCAGATGTTTGTGCCTATTTGATCATTTTTACTAAATCAAGAACATGCGTATCTGAAAATAAAACCGCAACATCACCTCAGTCTTCACATTCCACATGCATGTCGGCTAAGACCGACATCAACTGCTATTCATATGAAGCTTCTTCTGCCAACTGAGCATATGAATTTATACTCAATGCATCCGCCATCGAATTTCCTTTCCCTGGTGTTCATATAAAGTAAAAGACAAATATTTGGAGATACTCTATCCATATAATTGCCTAAGATTCAAATATCGCTATGATAAAATGTGTTTCAAGATTTTGTGATCCGTAAACACAGTAAATTTATCACCAAAGAGATAATGTCTCCATGTTTTCAAATCATGGATGACTTCAGCTAACTCCAAATCATGTGTTGGGTAATTATTCTCCTGCACCCTCAACTAACTTGAACCATAAGCAACCACATGATTTATTTGCATGAGAACACAACCCAACCCTGATCCCAAAGAATCACAATACACCACATACCCCTGTCCTGATTCTGGAAAGATCAAGATAAGTGCCGATGTAAGCTGAACTTTTAGTTCATGGAAAGACTTTTGATATTCCTCCATCCATTGGAATGGAGAATTCTTCTTTGTCAGAGCTGTCATTGGTGAAGCTAGTCGTGAGAAATCACGCATAAAGCGTCGGTGGTAACCAGCTTGACCAAGAAAAATTTGTATCTCGAAAACATTCTTTGGTGGTTGCCAAGAGATAAAATCTTCTATCTTTTTAGGATCAACATAAATGCATTTCTTAGAAATGACATGGCCAAGAAAATGTACTTCCTGTATCCAAAAATTACACTTTGATAATTTGGCATAAAAACGTTGATCTCTCAATATTTGTAACACTATTTACAGGTGCACCTCATGATCAAAACTTGTCTTTGAATAGACCAAAATGTCATAAAAAAACACCACTATAAAATAATTTAGATATTGTTGAAATATTCGATTCATAAATTCCATGAAGACCGCTGGTTCATTTGTTATACCGAAAGGCATGACTATATATTCACAATGGCTATATCTTATTCTGAAATATGTATTTGGAATATCCTCTTTCCGAACTCTCAATTGGTGATATCCTGATCGAAATTCAATATTGGAGAATCAATGAGCTCCCCTTAATTGATTGAACATATCATCAATGTGTGTAAGTGGATATCTTTTCTTTATCATAACTTGGTTAAGCTTATGATAATCAACACACAACCGAAGAGTTCTATCTGCCTTTTTCATGAACAAAACCGATGCTTCCCATGGAGACGTACTTGGTCAAATGAAACCCTTTCTTTCTAGATCCTCTAACTACACTTTCAATTCCTGTAACTCTATTGGTGTTGTACTATAAGATGGAAGGGAAATAGGACTGGTCTCTAGAAGGAGATCAATTGTAAACTCCACTTCCCTTAGAGGTGGTAACCCTGATAAGTTCTTGAGAAAGACATTTAAAAATTGATTCACAACAGCTGGAAAACTATTTTCCTAGATCTATTTCATTGATACCAAATTCAACGCTGCCAATTGGTAAGATATCGTTCCCAAAATTGGTGCCAACAAGCTCTTTGCACTCTTCTTTACAATCCTCTCTCCTATAAAGAGATGCTCGATTCCATCCTCAGTCATGAAACTAACTGTTCTCCTATAATAGTCGATTTGATCCTTGAACGTTGTCAGCCAATCCATACCTAGGATTACATCATAGATATCCATATACAACATAGATAATTCACATTTTATCTCAGCTCCATCGACAGTTATAACACATGATCTACACACAAAGGCTTGACATTCTCTTTCACCGAGAGGAGTTTTCAGTTTCAAAACAGAAGGAATCATTTTCAGTTTGAAATATAGAAAGTAAATAACACAAGAATCAATGAAGGAATGCGATTCACTTGTATCAAACAACACTTTCACAAGGGTATAATTCAAAAGAATTGTACCTCTCACTATAGATGGTCCAGCCTGATCATCAACAATCATATGCTCAACTCCATACAATTGCTTCTTTGATACACTGTTCTCCTTGTTTCCTTGCTGAGGTTGCCCTGGTTAAGGAGTCATGGTATTTCTAGAATCACCATGGCTAGCTCTGCTCTTCCGATGAGACTGATTCTACTGTCCTCGTCCAATCGAAGCATGCGATGCTTACGACGCATGAGAAGTGTCTCGAGCACCTGAACTTGGAGTACTATGACAATAGCGATGAAGATTCCCCTTCTTGTTGCAATTATGACATGATCTAGGTTGTTCCATATAATCTCACTTTATGTGGTCAATAGAAACACATTGAAAACAACCTTCTTTGCTCTGGGGTCATGGAAGAAGGTTTACTGATCTAGCCGTCTGGTTCTGATTTCCACTTGCACCTTGGAAATAGGTGTCCCTTTTCCACTTGTTCCTAGTGGTTGAGTTCCCACCGTTTCTTGTAGGTATCATCATACCTCCTCCCATAGATTCTGAGATATCACGTTCATCCACAGTTGCTCTATTCACCATCTCTGTATAATATGTAATACAAAGTACTAAAATCTTTGATCGGATATCCTATCGTAGCCCTGATTCGAAGATGCGTGCCTTTAAAGAGGCACTTGCCACAACTTCTGGTGAAAAGTGTACTAAGTTTATGAACTTAGCTACATACTCTGTGATAGAGAGACTCTCTTGTTTTAGGATGAAGAAGTCTGTCATTTTTTGGATCTTGAACGTGTGAGGATAGAATTATTTGTTAAACAATTCCTCAAAATCCTCCCATGTAAGGCCTTCATCAAATTTATCCTGCACTGCTAAATCCCACCACTAATGTGCAAGATCCTCGAGCATATATGTTGCCAGTTTGAACTTTATCTCTACCAGTGTGCCGATGAAGTTGAAGATACGATTCATCCTACATAGGCACACCTCTACCTTCTCAGGTTCAGAATCACCCCAAAAATTAGGTGGATTCTGCTTCATGAACTGGATAGTATGATCCACATGTCATGGCTCATTCCTCCAGTTACCTGTGTCCACAACTTGAAAAGCTTGGACAATACTCTGAAACAGCTCTTGGTTCACAGGTGGTTTAGGTGCAACCATATTCTCAACAGCTTCTTCGGGTTGGTTTCGACGATGCCTACTAGGTGCCATTTTCTAAACTAACAACAAACTCCATTAATCTCACTCTCTAGAAACTGTTGGCTTAGTATTTCAAATTCTATCACATCAAATATCACAAAATTGTTTTCAAAAACAACCTTTTTTCCATGTTAAACCATTTTTGAAAACACTTCACATGATTTTGAAAATTAAACCATTTTCAAAATATGATAAGCATTTGATTTTTCAAAATCTTTCATTTGAAAACCAATTCCATACTTTTTCAAAAACTAGCACTTTTTTTTCACAACATGAATCATTCATCAAAATGATGTATTCACTTATAGTGGGAATCCATTCCTCTACAATACATGTCATGTTCGTCTCATTGGATAAACCCATGACAATGAGATTTCAAAATCCTAGAAGTGTCTTCAAACACTTATTTACCCAACTCCCTGGTAACTTGAAGTTTAGCATAAAATGGTTAGCTATGTCCTTTTATGCTATACATTTCAAGTTCTGACAATCCTACTCCCTTCTAAGATTCCCACCCAAGGAATAGACAAGAAGGGATTTCATCTCCAAAACTAGGAACATCGATGACTACTTGTTAGGAAAGGACCAAACAAGCTGATACCATTTGTAATGACCTACCAATTCTCATTGTCTTGAGAGTACAACGAGTCATTACTAAGCCTTAAGCGACATCCCCAAGATGCCAAAGGCTGGGAATAAATGTTGAAGGGTTTCAAATACAAGTGGGGGACAATTTACCCTTAAAGAAATAAACCAATAAACCAACCAACCATAACTAAACATTCACTATATGATGCATGAATGAATAAAAGACAACTCAACATCTTCATGTATCTCAAAACCACATCAAAGTAAGCAAAAATGGAAGAATAACCAAGTATCAAAGTACATAGTGGATAAACTACACAAGACTCTCAAAAGAACTCAAGACTCCATGCTTCAAAAGCTCCAAACTCCACAATCTACGAACACACCAAACATCACGAGGTAGTGTTAAACATGTGTGAAACATTACCTTTTCCCTTGTCCCGGAAGATAACATCTGCAAAAGCACCAAAGTGCCAAAGTAGGGGTGAGTATAAAACTCAGTAGGTTTTCCCCAATGACTTCCCTACTCATGCCACTAAGATAGAAGAGTTAGAAACAATTATATAAAATACTTTATATAAAACAATTTCTCAAAAACAGTTTTTAACTATATATAAACAAGTTACCAAAACCATTCATTACCAAAAGCATACAAGTGCAATTGAAACCAATTTTCCCAGCAAGATATTTTTCCAGAGAAATAACTAAACAAGATTTAAAATCATTTCACAATATCCTGTTCTTGGAATACCCAACCATTCCACAAACCCATGCAACCAACCATGCATGATACATTATGACAGTTTCGTACTCATGAACGATTTCTCATCAATCTACCAAGTTGTCACAAGGTAATTGTTTCCCATATGCCATTAACCCTTTGGCACTGAACACAAAGGTCATATTTCAACCAAGCCCTATATATGCAATATTAAATTTATATCCCGTGTTCCATTTAACATTTGGCACCGGGCACAAGGTCATATTTCAACCAAGACCTAGAAATGCAATATGAACTCACACACCAATATGACCAAGGATCATGCCAAAACACCTTTTCAATGAAATACCCTTTTAAGTGAAAAACAATTCCATCAATGTCATTTCATTACCAAACCATTTCAATAAAACACCATTTTTATTGAAAAACAAATTTTAATCAAACCATTTAACAATTCCAGCAAATCAATAATTTAAAATCATCATTTTAAATTCAAGAGGCTAAATCACTTTGCACAAAAATTCACCAAGATTTCACAATTTCACTAAAATCATCACTAAAGAAGATTTATTCCATGATTTTCACAATAAATACCATTAAAAATAAACCAATTATAAACTTATCCCATCAATTATAGTAAGAGGATATGAGAGTGAAGTCACCTACCTTGAAGGTTTTGATGAAACTCGACAACAGACGAAGAACACACAAGAAGGCGGGTCTATTCTCCAAGAATGGACTTAGTTACCTTATCCTAGCAAGATAAAGACTCAAAATTGAATTATTTGGAATCAAAAAATGCATATCTACCTAATATAGGTTTAGATATGAGAAATAATGGAGATCAAAGAAGCAGATCTAAGCAGATCTAGGAAAACGTGACAAATCAGGAAAGAATGGTGACATACCTCAAGAATCGGATCAATATTCCAAGAAATCAGCTTAGATCTCTTCCTCTATAATGAACAACACAATATTTATCCTTACTTGACATTAAAAAACTTATATCTACCCACAGAAGGTGTAGATCTAAGAAAACAAGAAGGAGAGAAGGAGGAGTTTGTAGAAAATGGAAAAGAACCCAGAAGATCGGCACTTACCCCAAGAATCGGGCTTGAAATCACCAAGGAAAGGCTCTAGGTTGGATCCAACTTGTGTGGAGAGGGTTATCCAGCCTTCTTGGTAGAGTAATCTCGAAATAGAGGCGTTTTGAAGCCAAAACAAAATATATAAAGCAAAAATGAGTAAGCTCATAGAAAATAGGATATAGATTTGACCTCTGCACAAGGTTTGACCACACGGTTTGGGCCAACCGTGTATGGATTGTGGGACCTTACTTTTGGTCCCAAAACTCCTTATAAAACCCCCAAACTCTCCCATACTTCAACTTTACCCTTTTTATGGAAACATCCCATTTTATGGAAACACCCCACTTTATGGAAACAACCCACTTTATGGAAATAACCCACTTTATGGAAACAACCAACATTATGGAAACACAAAACTTTATGGAAAATATCTATATTATAGAAACTATCTATTTTATAGAAACTCCCTATTTTATGGAAACCCAATCAAAGACACACCATTTAAAAAAAACATAAGGAAAGGGGTTATGTACCTGAAACTGGGGGTAATACATATTGTGTTTCTTTTTATTTCTAAAAACATCAATCTCATACATACTATTTTAGTTAATTATGGTTTTTAATTTGTTTATCTTTCATTTTTTAGTTGTTATTAAAACTATCTCTCATGTATCACCAATTTTTATCCTCCAATTATAAAGACAATTATATCTAGGGTTTTTATTGAATACTTTTGGGTTTATTTATAGAAATGTATAAAATCTCACACTTATTTAAAAAATTTTCCCCATATTTATATATGAAAATTATGGTTCCATTCAAAGGATTTTCCATGTTTTCACTAGTAGAAAAATGGTTTTAATGTCACCATTTTGATGTCATTTCTTCAAGACCAATGTTAAAAGAATTCCTTGAGGGATTCTAATGTTATTTATTTAGTAACTGATGTTAAAAGTCCTTATGAAAGGATTTTTACATCGGTTATTTAATAACTATTATGAAAAAATATTAAAAATATCATTTTTCATGTCATTTTTATGATAACTGATGTTAAAAGTCCTCATGGAAGGATTTTTACATTATATTTTTAATAACCGTCATGAAAATATATTAAAAATATCATTTTTAATGTCGTTTTTATGAAAAAAATCATGAAAAAAAATTTAAAAAATTAATTTTTACATAAGTTTTATGATAACTGACGTGAAATACTAGCTTTTAACATCATTGTTTTCAAAAATAAACATTAAAAGTAATTTTTCAGGTCAGTTTTTCAAATAAATAATGATAACAATATTTAAGAACTTTTAGTTTATTTCTTAATTTTCAATTGTACTCATCGTTGAGTTGAAATGGAATAATGGATCAAATGTTATGGATGTCTGAAGTTGGACTTATCTAAGCCTTTTTTTATAGATGATCAACTTCTGATGTCTATAACTTTTGATATGTAAGTCTGTTTTAGCTCCATGAACACTCAAATAAAAGTTTGAGAAATAAAAAAAATATCGAAATTATCAACATTGGTTTTTAAAAAATTGATGTGAAAAATTAACTTTAATGTTGGTTCTTGAAAAAAACCATTGTTAAAAGTCTTATATAAGAAATTTTAATATTGGTTTTTCAGAAACCAATGTTAAAAGTCATTTTTCATGTCGTTTTTAAAAAAAAAAATATTAATAATTTTTAAAAGTTTTATTTCATTTCCATTCTTCAATTCGAGTGGTCATGGATCTAAAACGGACTTACATATCAAAAGTTATTGACATTGGAAGTTGATCATCTCTAAACAAAGTCTTAGAGAATTCCAACTTCCAACGAGCATAAATTTTGATCTGTAACTCCATTTGATCTCCATGAATAGTAATATAAAATCTTATAAAATGAACTATAAGTTTTTAAAAAAATTTAAAATTTATTATTTGAATAAATAAAATGAAATTAACTTTTAATGTTGGTTTTTAAAAAATTGACGTTAAAAGCTAGTTTTTCACATCAGTTATCATAAAACTGACATAAAAAATAAAACTTTTAATAAATTTTTATGACAGTTATCATAAAACCAATGTAAAAAATAAATTTAATATCTCAAAAAATGTGTAATTTCAATTTTTTATATCACAACATCAACATTTTCAATTTCTGCCTAAAATTTATAATACCATGTTTAGTTTTACCATTTAATTTATATATTTTCACACTCTACATATATTAATTTCATGATTAATTCTTTCAACCATCATCATTCCACCAAATCAACTCATTTGATCTACATCATAAATCCATGATTTCTTATTTCAATGATATCATCATGGTATTTGTTATCATTTCTCCATGATTTATTTTTTTATGATTAGTTTTCTTAATTGATATACCTGTTAATGATTATATTTTTTTAATAATGAAGAATACTTCTTTGTATCATGGTAAAATTATAATGATTCATTCATATTATAAAATGTCATATAATCCAATTCTTTGGTTTTCTCATGAGATCATTCCTCGGAAGAAAATTATATCCACTAAGACTTCAACAACATTGAAAATTATATCAAATGTTTAAGTTTTTTTCTATATTTATTATGGTTTATATGATTTGTTTTTATTGATATTTTAATTTCTATGGATTAAGTAAATAAATATGAAGAATGTTTTTTGAAACAATTATTTTTCATGCCTGTTTTTAGAAAACCGATATGAAAGACCTATTTTGCAAATCAGTTTTGAGAAAAATGACATTAAAAATAGTCTTTGAACATCGATTTTTTAAAGAAACCGATGTTAATATGGTCTCTCACATCAGTTTTTAAAAAATGACATGAAAAATAATAAAAATTATATTTTAAGGTTGGTTTTTAATAAAATTTGTTAAAAACATATTTACAATGTTGTCTCTAATGACTTCTCCTCAAGAACCGATGTTAAAAATATAAAAAAACTGACATAATAAACATATTTTTGTACCAGTGTTGTTTAAAAACATGAGACATTTTTTTTTCATTCAATAATCTTTGTTATATATTGAGGTTATTTAATTTTTATGTGTGTGTTCATCCATATAAATAGTATATGTTAAAACATAATGTCAAATTTATATTTGATCACAAGTCTTGACAAGGTATTTAGGTTCTGATATATTATATATTGTATTTCTTTATTTTCACAATGAGATTTTTTTTGTGGTGTTCACATAATTTACATATGTACAATGAGGACAAAAACACATAAATATTCATGATCACTTAATTTTTTTTATTTTATCCTTGTTATATATTTTTCTCTTGTTTCAGTTTTACCTAAAAGGATAATAGGAAAATAAAATTTTATATTGATCAAATAGGGTTTCCATTAATCAAAATAGAAACTAGGGTTTATATATCATAAATAATATCCACAAAATCAATATCACATTATTTTATCTTGATCATTATGATTTCTATTAAGTTTTAAAATATGTAATTTTTATGGTGAAAATTATTTCAATTTATGAAATAAATTTGTGATCCTTTAGTCTAACATGGGATTCATGATATGATTTATAAAAATAAAAATAAAATTATTACCCCATCACCAAATGGAAAAAACCTATAATCATATGTGAATATACACTATAATATTTTCATTAAATCCACCATTACTTTAATTTTATTCTTTGAATGATAATGTTTTATATGAAGTGATCAATGAGACCACTATTGTCTCTATTTTGATTAAGTTTGATAACATGTATATGTATATTGAATTTTTTTATAATGAAATTAATTTTTATTCTTTTATGATAAATTCCAAAATTATAATCCAAGAATATCTAGATGAATTTGCTAAAATATTTTTTCTTTGTGTTCATTGTTAAAAAACTCGATTGTACTACTATATAAATTTAGTTTTTTAAAAAAAAAATAGTATAAAGGTTGGAAAAGTTAGTCATCTGAGAATGATCTACAAATCTGGAGAACTTGTAAAATATTTTTTCCACCATATAAAATCAAATGCTAAAAAATTTAAGTAAAAATGAAAATTTAAAATGACTATGGATGAAAAAAACTTATGATAATAGGGATTTAAAGGTTTTGGGTATTCACATCACCTTCATATTCCTTAAATTTGTTTGCCAATTCAATTTTGTTATGAAATAAATGATATATAAAATGAGTTTTAGACTCACTTCATTAAATGTCCCTAATAATAGTCACAATTTAAAAATATAATGAAAGTACTATTATTAAAATCAAAGAAATATAACTAATGAGATATTTAGGTTATCTTCATAGAAAAATGAACCAGAAAAAGGAAATTACAAATCCCTCTTATGACACCCAATCCCATACTCTTGGATTTTGTGATATAAATACACACTTTTCACTGATGCTCTAATACCAATTGTGATAACCCAAATTCTACATACACATGTCAGTCAACATTATATATGATTATACACTACCACTCATGATTAAAACATAATCTTGGAACCTAAATTTTTAGTATCTTTAGAGATTAGCTACATTTTAATCTTATTACACAATACAATATCCATTTATTTCAAAACATACTCTACACATGAACCCCTCATATTCATATCACTATATAGTAAACCATGGGTAAATACATAAACAATGGGTATGGTGGAATAAATATCCCAATAAGGGAGAAACAAATGAGATACCAATCAAAGCAACATGGGTGATCGTGAATAATATCATATAAGAGTGAATAAAAATGAAAAAAATCAAGGTAAATGAAATAAGTATGAGGAAATCATATTGATTTGGTTATGAAACATGAAAAAATAAACATAAATCATATCATATAAATGTTTCATGTTAAATGAATTTAGAACATATATAATCATAATATATCATAATCATAAGTCAATGTTAACCGCCAATAAAATCATGTTATAGTGGGCTGGGATAACCAATCATGTGCTATAATGTAGTGGACAGGGTTCATAACCCATGTATAATAACATAATAGATTAGGCTAACGAATCATGTCTCATAACATAGTGGACCAGGATAACCACCAATACCCCATAACACAGTGATCTAGGTCCACTACCCATGTCCCATTACATAGTGCATTAGGATAATAACCCATGTTCCATAACATAATAGACTAGTATAACAACCAATGTCCCATAATATAATGAACTAGGATAAATTTACATTTCCCTTATAAAGTAATATCATGATATGTAAATATTTATACAATTCACTGGCGGAATATATAATTCCAATACCTCACATCATATAAATTTTCCAATGCATCCCATAAAGAATGGAAAAAAACATTTTCAGAACCATAAAAATATCATCAATTTATTTTGATAAGAAATAATATATAAATGGTATGAACACTCTCATTTACCTATATTAGTTATCTCAATAGACTTACTAGTTTACTAAGGGGATATATAATTTTAATCCAAACCCAACACATAAATCTTCCAATTCATTTCAGCATATGATAAAAATTGATATAAAATACATATCATAATGTTCAGTAATGTAAAAAATATAATTAAATGTATTTATAATCAATGATTGACTTTATAAGGTTTTTCTATATATAATAAAGGGTTATACTATAATAATAATAATTTTTCCTAGTTAATCAAATGGTTTGGTTATCTAAGTGAAAACTATAGAATTAAAACACTTAAGTATAGGGTATTCTCAAAATTAAGTATATGAGAAGGTATTGGTAGAAAAGTAATCATTATTTATGGTTTATGATATAGAAAGATAAAGAAAATGATAGATCAATCATTTATAGATATTTTATTTTTATAGCATCATGAATATATAGGAATTTTAATATTATTTTAATATAGTAATGACTTATAAAAAAGGTATAATGAGAGGGAATATAGAATAAATAATTTTATAAGGGTGGAATATAAAATAATATTGAAATATATGAAAAATAATTCATAGAAAGAGAATAAATTGTAAAATATTTTTAAAATAGATTCATTAGTTTTTATGAAAATTTTAAATTATCATAAATAAATAAATTTTATTTTAAAAAAATTAATTCAAGAGAGATATCATGAAAATTTATTTTTAAAAACATAAAAATGAATGAATTATAAATCAATTAGAAGGGAATGACTTATAAATACCTAAAATAATAAAAAGAGAAAGAATGTGGGAATTTAAATGGAAAGTACATAAAAATATTACAAAGTAAGGTTATATATAAATAATATCAAATAAAAAGAGATATTGAGAGAAAAAACTTTATGAGAATCATAATTTGTAAGGCAAGGATTAAGGATCAATCAAATAGAGAATATGAGGAGGAAATCTAAATACTTAAATTTAAAGTAAAATATAATATGGTGTTTTGATGGGTAATATATACACAATAAAGAATAATTTTATAATAGAATGACCGAGATATTTCATTGACCATGTTCAAACATCTATATACCCCAAGAATGTTCCCCGATCACCAGGGGATGGTGATTAATACATAGAGTCTGAGTTATTTATTAGGGAATGATTTACAATATTTTAAAAACAATTCATGTCAATAAAAAATCCTACTATAAATACAACATGATCCATTTATATATAAAAAATTCCAAAAAATTTAACTTGTATTCCATGGAGTAATTTCCATACCTAAAAAATTTTATATAAATAGAAATATTTATATGTATGCAGAAAAAAGTCTATAAACAATCCTAAATAAAAATTATTTAATAGAAAACACCAAATTATAGAGGCCATGGTTTTTACTAGTCCCATAAAATGTGGTTTTTTTTCGTTGTAGGTGTATAAAGAGAGTTTGGAAGATGCTTAAAAGTTAATAGATGTGTCTTTTTCTTTTGAGGTAAACCACAATATAGTTTAGTCTCATTATACTAATGTTAGTCTGGGTTGGTTGTGGTTGTAGCGGCTCATCCATTTTTCTAAATATGAGGTGTTGGTATTGATTTTTTCTATTTTTGATTAGTTTTATTATGTGTTATAGTAAAAAAGTTCAATGATTCCCATTTTAGGTTTGTGGTTTAAGGATAAATTCCAATTTTAGATGAGAAGGGTAAAAACACCCATTTTTGTTATTGTGGTAAAGAAAATGAGATTTTGGGAGAAATATATACCATGGTCATTTTATGGATTTAAGGAAAGATTTAAGGATTTCATAGTAGTCTAGTATAGATACATCATGTTCTAGTTGAGTCATGTATGAGGAAGTGAAATATACAGTGACATTTAATAATATATTTTCAGTTTTAATGCTGTGGTTTTTGAATATGTATTAATTGATCCAAACTACGATTTGGTTATGACTTAACATGTCTAAGTTTTTTCACCCATAGTTTTATTGTAAATTCAATAGTACATATACCTTGGTTTAATTATCTCACCTTCTATTAAACCCTAGATGATCTGAATTCTCAATTTTGATGCCTTTGGATGCTCGTTGTGGTCTCTTAATCCCTTAGCTTTGTGCGATTGATTCCTTATGATCCAAAATCATATTATCTTCATTTAATTTAATAAATTATTATTTATTTCATATTAATGAGTCTATGGTAGTGGATCATGCTTGTTTTTTATAAATTATTTAAGGAGGTTTGATGTAGTATTGATGTGTTATAGGTTTATTATGAGATCTTTGTGAGTTTTTGATGTTTGGTCTTTAGTTTTTTTCTTAGAGTTAGGATTGTTTGAGCTCTATATGAGGTAGGTGATTTATATACTCTATTATTATTTTTTTTTTGAATTATCACGTTTTTATTTTCTTTGGGTAATGAGTTGGAATTGACTTAATGAAGATAATGATTTAGAATAGAAAAATAAGATAAGGGTGTCAAATGCAGTTTACATGATTTATTTATAACAATTTATGATGTTTCTTATTGTTTTTATGAGTATGGTGCGGTGTTTTAAAATTATAGAATCATGTTTTTAATTTTTTAATTTATCAAAAGAAGATAATAAAGTAAATAATAAGAAATATATAATTCTTCATTGATTTTGTTTTGTTAATCATGTGTGGTAAATTAATGAGAAGAGGTGAGGAAATGGGACAATTGTTTAAATTATATTACAACTAAATTTTTTCTTGAATTTATGTATTTATAGTATGTCTTGGTGTGGTTACTTGTTGTGAAAGTTTTATAAATATTAATGTGGGATGTTTTTGGTTTGTTGTTATAGAAATATAAAGAGGTTGATATGTTTCTTGATGTAGATACCTGGGAATATGAATTATGATGAAATAATTGAATGAATTGAATAAATTATAATGGTAATGGGTTGTGATGAAATAATAAAGTGTTGAATATGATTAATTAATGTAGCTAAAAGAAACTATATGTTAATTTAATTATGAAATGTGAAATAGGAAGTGGTTAATGTAAAATAATGGTGGAATAAAATCATTATATCGTTAATAAAATTAATGTGATTGGTAAATAATGAAAGTATAAATTATTAATGTGAAATATTAAATGGTTTTTGAGGCTGTAACATGCCAATATTTTACTCCACGTCTCTTTTTAAATTTAACTTCTTTGATAGCTTACATTGTACACATCGCCGAGCTTAAACGAACCATGATATACTATTAATATTATTATTTAAAATAAAATTATCTCATAGCCATTAAATTATAGGTTTTTAATAGGATTAAATAACTTAAGAAAATATATGATCAAATTCATTAGTTACCAATAAATTATAAATAAATATAAAAACTAATTTAATATAAAGGAAATGTTTTTATAAAAAATTATTATTATGTACCAAAGGTGTTTTATCCTAATAATTAAATTAATTACTATAATTAAATGATATTAATGAAATTTATATATTATATATTCAATTAATTTTTTTTCAGATTTATCCAATATATTTGATATATACAAGATAAGAAAAATCCAATTTTATGGGTAAAAGCAATATTTTTCTAAAGGGAGTTTTTTCACCTTTTAATGGCGCACTTATTTTAAAATTAAATTTTGAAACTTTTATAAATTAAATTTTAAAAAATAAAATTTATTTTTAAAATTATAATTTAAAAATTATCTTAGGGTGATTTTTTTGTTTTTTTTCTGAAAAGAGTGATTTTTCAATGAATAGTGAAAATACCGATTTTAATAAAACTTTAATTTTATTTATATTAAAAAGTATCTTTATAATTTTAATTTGATTTCAAAGTAAAATAATTATTGTTTATTTATATATAATATAATTAATTTTATTTTAATCATACTTATATCTTATTTTGGTATAAGTACATTTTTGGCTTAAAAATGCATTTTTTAAGAAAACTGTTTTTCTTTGCATTTCACTAGATTAAAAGAAAATTAATTTCTAAAACTTCTATTTTTTGAATTTATAAAACTAGTTTCCATATTTGGATTCAATTGTTCAAAATTTATTAAATAGGTCATTTTTATTTTTGACCAATATGAATAGTAACCTTGGCAATTTTAATTATCACAGTAAAGGGTAAATTGGGTAATTTAGATTAAAAATAAAATGATAAGGACTAGAAAATAACCATAAACCTACCCCAATTTTATTAGATGGGTTATATTATACCATAATCATCCAAGTATCTAAATTATAAACTTTTTAATCAACTTGGATGGGAGTATGTAATTTATAATATTTTATTTAAAGAAAAGTCAAAGATGTCATACTCATAATTTTAATAAGTATATCATTTTTAATATAGGGTTATTCAGAAGATATCTTCTACTATAAATATTTATTTTAAATATTAAATACATATATATATCATGGGAATTTATTTCTAATTTTTAGTGATGAAATAATTACCTTAAATGTGGACATAATATTGATGCTGTAATTATTAAATTAATGAAAAAATAAAAAAAAAATGATATTAAAAACATTAAAATAAATATAAATTGATATAATTATTATAGTCTAATACTTTTATGGATGAATTTGATATGTTAGTGATGTATTAAAATATTTTTTCCTTCAAATTTACCATTTTTTATATTTTTAAATGTCTATATAATGAATAGTGTCTAAATTGACATTAATGATATTTTAAAATAAATAATATTTTATTAAATGATATAAAATTCTTAAAAATCATAAATTTGTCCAACTAATTGTGATAAGGTTTAAAATTTCATTAATGATCCACTTATGGTTATTTTTTCATTTAATAGTAACTTTATTGACTCTCAAAGAGTAAAAATCCATGTTGTCACGGTAAGAGTAAAATGGATTAAATAAGGGTTAAAACCAAAAGATAAGGGTAAGAATGCGACCTAAAATTATCTGAAAATTGTTGCATGGGAGTTTTTCGGCCCATCCTCATCTTATCTATGAAATAACACATTTTGGATCCATTTGAAATGGAAAATTAATTTATATTAATTTAATATTTAGAGTTTCCAAAAGTGCCCCTCACCTCAATTATAAAAGGGAATCTCTTCCTTAAATTATTCATAAAAATTTGATCCTTATAGTTTGTAGCATCCCCAAACTTATTAACAACCCTAATTGTGTTATCGGGCTGAGTACCACTAGCCTTAAGCGTGCCTCCTCGAACACCAAAGTCTTCTGATTAGTAGCAAGGGTGTGAAAGAGGTATAATAGGGAGGTTATAACCTATAGGAATTATGTAATACTAGTCTAAGTAGATAATTATAACATGCATCGAAAAATTAAGACTCAACATACTTGAACCAGTCCCGCCAATTACAGAAGCATAGTCAATAACAATAAATAGTGGAATCAAAACTGAATAAGCAGTGGAAATAAAATGAAAAGACAACATACCACTTATAGCTACTAAAACAAAACAAAAGAGAAACATATCCAAACAGGTCATACATATCAATATCCATAAATAAGGGTTTCCAAAGGGATGACCAAAGTATGTACATATACATAGCATGTTGATACAAAAAAAGAAACTAAAATAGATTCTCCATCTAGGAATGACCTTAAGTTCCAATGCTAACCTCAATGCCAAACAACTACTAGGGTTCAGCTCTTGAAGCTGATCCCTTACCTAAATGTAAAAAAATAAATTCGACATGTGTCCCAAAGGGCCCGTGTAGGGTGTGAGAACTTCTCTTAGTAGGATACCACCCAAGTTTTCATACCCAATATGAGTTTTTAGAAATAAGTGCAATATTGAATTAAATAAAAGCAACAAATCAAGAATTTAAAATAAATACAAACTCCACTGGTGCCCAACAACCACCAGAGAGATGTCACCTACTTCGACTAGTGCTAAAAGTCCGAATAGGTAAGGATCCTTGGCCCATGTCCCAAGGTATCCCTATAATGTCATCAACATAGGTGAATCCTCAGGTTCCACCTCAAATAAAGTAACCTGACACCACATACCTCCTCACACCTCGTGTATCAAACAAATAACGAATGTTCTGAAGGCATGCCCAAACAAGTCACCGGTCCCTCGGACCCCTGCTCAAAAGCACTCGTTGGTCCATGGCCCAATATATAGAGGCACAAAGATATCTATCCTCAAATAAAAATCATCTTAGTCTCTTATAAATTCATCCTAAGAAACAACAATATCCATTCTCCCAAATCAATCTAGGCCCATGGTCTTAATACAATGAGCCTCATCCCCCAACGAATAGCTTCATTGCTATCAACGTAAGGATACCTACCTTCCACATGGATTTCTATAGAAAACACCCCCAAACACATTTCCTAAGACACACTACTAGGGACCTCTACCCACATCAGTGGTCAAAACCACCTTAAAATTGATTCAATCTATACGAACATGACCCAATTCAACACTTTCACAGGTGAGCAAAAATAACCAAATTAATACTGTTTCCTCTAGAATCGGGGATGATCTCATTGATTTAAGATTCAAACATTCCAAGCAGTTTCTAACGGGTTTGTTCGTAGAACCAGAAACATCCAATGATTCCATATCCATTTGGACCTACTTTCCAAAGGTAGGTGCTCATTAGTTGTGAACCGATGAGTCTTAGGAATTTGCATTGGTCGAGAGGATGGGAGGTCGGACTCATCACACCTTTTTGAGGGGAATTATTATCTACTCCGGGAATATCTTTATAGATTTAAGTTATGTTCGTGAATCCTTATTACATTACTAAGTATAAAATGAGATTTTCTTTAGATCTGACAATCAATGATTAAATATGTAGGAAATTTAGAGAATATTTTATATGTATTCGAGGTTCTTCATCGATAGAGAATCATCTATATTTGTTAGATATTCTTGGTCAATGGTATCCTTCGACACATTATATAAAAGTCTCTTGGTCATTATGATGACCATACTGGTTTTAAAGCCACTCAGTGGGGCACTTGAAGTTTATTGTCATTCATAAGGACATGGATTATTTCAGAGTTGGGATCGTACCCACAGATGGGCTACCTATGTATCCTTTTTTTAGAAAATGAATCAGAACCCACGTAGTTCGAGTAAGGGAGTATGATGTTTATGTATTATTTATGGCTCAAAGAAAGATGTCATAATTACTTTTACACTCTAAGCTCATGTGAGTCATGCTCTGTGTGAGAAACAAGAGGTATTGGTAAAACCAGACAATTGTGCCATGAAAGATTCAATCATAATAAATGATGTGGGGCTTATGTATGTATGACTACCCAAATAGATGAAGATTAAGATTTACTTTAGGGAAGAAATACAGGAACATGGTCCATAAAGGTATATGTACTTTATGGAGATTTGGATACTCTAATCTTGGGGCTTACTCCTAAGGAAGATGCTCAAGTTAGGAGGGGATTTATGATTGGGTTTTACTCCTAAGAAGGAAGCCCAGATCAAAAGTAGATTAGGACTGGTTAAGAGAAATTAATATCGGGGCTTAATCCTGAAAAGGAGGGCCAGGTTAAGGGGATTGAAGAAAATTAAGGAACTTGGGACTTACTTCTAAGGAGAATGCCCAAATTAATGAGGACTTTGGGCTTACTCCTGAGGAGGATGCCCAAATTAATGAGGACTTAGGGATAACTCCTAAGAAGGATGCCCATATTTGTAGACTTTGAGACTGGGGCTTACTCCTGAAAAGGAATCCTAGGTTAAGGATTCTCTCATCTTAAAGGATGAGGTTGAATGAATGAACTCTCTAACTTTAGTGATGTAAAGATGTGTAAATCACTAGGTTTTGAGAGATGTTCCACAGAATTCCTTTCAGATAAGGAAGCCAACAAGGAGATCATGCCATAAATGGATTTGGAGAGAGTTCTGAAGGTTTAATCCTAAATAGGAGAGAGGGATAGGTGTAAGAGGGGTGAAATGGGCAGAAAGGGCAACCAAAAAGAGAGGGGCGCGCAAGTCCTGGTGGGCGCGCATGTACTGCGTGGGTGTGTAAGTTTTGGTCGCGCAGGTATACCTGCGTGGCACATGGGTACTTGCGCGACTTTTAGCCCTTGAGGTAATACTTGGGCGAGACTTGGTTCAATCCCTTAGTACTATCCCTAAGGGCTTACAGAAGTGTGGTGTGCAAGTTCTGGTGAAGGAGAAAGGCGACATGAAAGTGTGGCCATTTCCCTTAAGGGCTGACCACTCAGGCGCGCAAGTGTTGATGAGTTTCAACACTTTGGCCTTCCTCCCCCTCTCTAGATATTCCATTCTAGGTAAGAAATTACCTTAGAAGTTTTAGAAAGCTTTGAGAAGATACTAGGGTGCTGGGAGCTCAACTTTGAGGTTCTGGAATTTTTTCGTCCACAAAATGGGGGGCCCACAGGGGTATTTATAGGCTGGAGAGACCCTAGGAGAATTTTCAAAAGGGGCGCGCAAGTCACCTGCGTGACCATTAGGCGGAGCGCATGTGTACTTTCGCGACCATGAGGGAACTTGCGCTACCCACGTGCATTTGAAGCCTTGTTCATGCCTTTGTTAATTTTTGATGTTTTTGTCAAAGGATGAATCACTTTATGCTAAGGCATTTGCCTTTGCATTCGTTTAGACTCTGTGACAAAAAGGAGCGTCAACAAAAGCCCCCCCTCAGAGTTGAATCCGAAAGAAAATGAGGATGTAACTCTGAGGAAAGAAGAAAACCAAGGAAACTTCGGCATGCAGGTATTGAGCGCGCAGGGGGCGGTGCGCAAGTGCTGATCGCGCGGGTTGTAGAGCGCGCTAGCTTTAGGCACATAGGGGTGCGGTCGGGCCTATATATATGTGGCCATTTGTCGCGCATAGCACCGAATTTCGGATTTTCGAGCTCTCGCTGCGCAAGTTACCTGCGCCATGCAAGTTGCTCTCTTTTTCGCTATTTCTTCGCTGTCGCGCTGCTGTCAAGGTATTTGGACTTTCATAGTGATACTTGCGCGCCAAACACTTTCACGGCACATCCACACTTGAGCGACATATTCATACTTGTGCCCCAAGATTAGACTTGCGCGCCTTAATGCCTTAGCCATTTTTTTCGGAATTTCTTTAGAAATTTTATGAAAAATAAACCCATTTAAGAGTTAATTTATTAAACTTTTTTGCAGATTCAATGGCTCCCAAGAGAATCGGAATGGCTGATGAACTGGAAAGCAAGCGACTTGATGATATGATGAGCATCATTGGCCATGATTACTATACTGTCTGTGATAGCACTCTCCCAGATTTGGCTAAGTATTTGAAGAAGTATCATTGTGACGTCCCCCAGAGCATTTATATGACTTTGTATGGCTATGATCATCTATGAGAAGTTACCATTCCAGAGGCAAAGAACTATCTCCCAATTTTTTGTTTTCAGAATTATACCAACTTTTCTTCAGCAAATATTTCATGTGGGGGAGCATTTTTAACTGCTGGAATAGTGGAGAAGGCCCATATGATGCATCACAGACCTTGTACGATAGATCTGAAACCTCATAAGACCGAGATACAACCACATTGTTATCCCTCAATTTTCCAAAACTCTCAGATGGATCAATCCAAAGGCTGGAAGAGAAGTTGGGACTTCCATCCTGGAGGAGGTGTGAAACCAACTTGGATGTGGGCATACTGGGTACGAAAAACCTGTGCAGAGTTTGTTGCGGATTTGAAAGGAGTTGCAATATACGAAGCCGTATGGGTTGGGCAAACATATGTTTACAGACATGATAACTTCATGCCGAAGATACTCAGTCATTGGAGCCCAAAAACCAATTATTTCCATTTGACTAATGGAGAAGTAGGCATCAGTCTGTGGGATGTCCACAAGATCTCAGGGGATCTAATTTTGGGTGATATGTATGATTAATTCATCCCTCCCAAGGTGACTTGGAATGATTCAGAGAAGACTCCGGCTTTAGCTCGGGAATTATTTAAAATATTCCACAAGCTCAAGAGTTCAGAGACCTCCCCAACTCATTCCAGAAAGGATATTCATCCAGAGGAGTGGATGGATATGTTTCTTACAAAAAAGCAAGAGAAGTAACCAAAGGAGAAGGAACTGAAGGAGAAGGGATCCAAGAAAAAGAAGCCCAAGGAGAAGATGCCCACTCGTCCTACCACTTGTCCCAAAACAGAGAAGAGGGGTGCTCCAGGCACATTCTGGCCAACTCTAGAAGTAGGGGAATTTGAGAAGTGGGGATACAAAGTGAATCAAAGAATCCCAAAGAAGACTCATCTGGAGGGCTTCTTGGCCTTGTGGCTTAGCATTTATCTTTTGCCAGTCAGGGACTTAAAGGGAGGCGTCAGGCCAGGGACCTTCATTATTGCGGCCAAGTTGGCTAAGGGGAAAATGGTTGGGTTGGCTACCCCCATTTTAGAAAAGATTCATAGGAGATTACTCCATGTATTCATGGGTAAGTCTCCTTTGAGAATAGTGGGACCATTCCATGTTTTGTGGGGATGGATCACCTCTCACTTCAGGACGTATAATGTATAGAATGGAGTATAGATTCCTGGAAGTTCTTTCAGGCCATCAGTGTAGGTGTTCTATGGAATTGCTCCATTAATTCTCAATGCTTATGACATGAAGGTGAGGATGAGAATGTATAAGGAATTAAACTTCTTTCCTTACAGAAATCTGCCAACCGGGCGATTTTTTGATGATGGAACAACCAGCCTGGATTTAAGGGCATACATGCTGGCCTGTAGAGATGGTGTGATGGTCACTAGAATTGATGGAGAGATTATATGTGAGGCCTATGCTCCATATAGATTTGTACATCAATTCAAGTGTTTACAGCAGATTGCTGTATCTCCCCCTGTACATTTCAGATTAGAGAAACATCTGATGGTTTCCTGGAAACTATGGTTGCTGACATCTAGGGAGAGGACTGGGGCAGTGTTTGATCTACCAGTTGAAAAAGCAGCATATAACTTGACTACATGGTACGCCGAGCACTAGATAGCATCATACCCTAAAGGGGTGCTGAATCACCTGATTTATCAGGTGGGGAAAAGGAAGAGGACTATAGAGAAAGAAACTCTTCCTCATGAAGGTGATGCTTCCCCACCTGAAGCTGATTCGCCGGATTCCTCATCTAGGACTGATTCAACTTATTCCCAAGATGGGGATGATGAGGCACAAAAAGCGGAAAATTGGCCTCGTGCCCGATATAATCCTCTGATCAGAATCAAAAGACCTACTCCAACAACTCCTGGTGAGTTACTTCATTATGGCAATTTAATCACCATTACTTTATAAAGAAATAAGTCTTATTTTATTATTCTCTATCAATAGGTGCAGGAGTTGGGAAGAAATTGAAGTCCAAGATTGTAGGACCTTCCTCGCAGCCTTCTGGTACATGTACTGAATATCTACGACCAGAGGCTGTCCAGACGTGGTAGAGTTTATACTGTGGTATTGAAACTGCCTGGCTGGATTTATGCGAGGGGATGCACCTCCCTGGAATAGGGAATCTTCTAGATTCTACCGATATCAATTTTGAAGATAGCCCCGATGAAGTGTGAGCTTATATCAGAGAGATGGAAATGCTCATATATGCCATTGATGATTCCATTCCTGTCACCAAGCGGGTGAAGGAAATGATTGATCATGGCGCCACTGAGGGGACTGATGAGGAGTGGCACGATTACGTGGCCCCTGAAGATGTAAGTTTTCTTTCCTTATTTTCTTTGCAACTTGATTTCAATCAATGTTTTTTTTATTCAAGGAAATTATTTTCTTTATCTTGCAGCTTGCAAGGAAAGGAACTAATGAGGTTCCTTCACCACAATATAGCCCTGGTGGTACTGCCATTGGGGCTGCTGCTGAATCTGCTCGCGATTTGGGCGAGATATATCCAGGCCAGTAGGCCACGAATGAGGAGTTGGACATGGCCTTCCATTCTCCAATTCAAGTGCCTATAAGGGAGACTGTCGACACTCCCAAAAATCCAAAGAGATAAAGGCATAGAAGGAAGAATTCCACAGATAAATGCTTCATCAGTAGTGGTAAGTCCTTCGGATAATCATGAGTCTTAACCCATGAAAAGGTTGCTCATTTTCCTTGAGATTGCAGGGGATTATTCAATTTATCTTATGAGGGAGAGGACTGATCCTCCTTTGAGGACCATGGAGGGTGCTGTGGAACAATCGAAAATTCAGGCTGACTTGGCTGCTCCTGGAGAAGAGCCAACATCTGTTCCCAGTATCCCTCTTACTACCATTGCAAGAAGAGAAGAAACTGCTTCTGGTAAGTTAACAATGCTTTATAAAATGTTGAATGAAACACCGACTGACTTACATTATATGATACTTTAGGTTCAACCCCTGCATTAGAGCTTTTGGCGGCTATTGCAACTGATGTTGTGATTTTATCTGAAGATGCTATCTAGGGTCAGGGACCGCAGGATGATGGTCGCCAAGAAGACACATCAAATGATCCCACTAGTGAGATTAACCAGAATTATGAGATGACATTAAATGAAATGATGGAAGTTGGCGCATCTTTCGAAGATTTTATAAATCATGTTAAATTACCATGTAATTTAGAAGATTATGGACGTGAGTGTTATCCTTCATCCTATTAAGAATAACTTCTTATTACATGTCTAATCATGATCGGTTCAAATGTGCAGTTCTGTCTGAGCAAGCTGCTAAACTACCCATGCCTGAAGGGGGTATACAAAACCCTACCATTGTAGAGACATTAGCACAAGTGGAGCTAAACCCAATAGAGCTTCCTCAAACTCATTCTGAAAATCCTGTCGAAGCTAGGAAAGATGGGGAGGATCCTTCTCAGGTTGCTGATCTACCGTTGGGTAAGGAATAACAATATTTGTGATTGCACTTAATTTGGAAGACAACCAATTAACTTTTTTTATCCTTTGAAACTAACCAAAGCTTTAAATTGATTATGCAGGGCCATCAATTGCAGTGGCTAGATCTGGAGGTGAGGCCTTAGCCTCCACCCCAATGGGAATCGAAAGCAAAGAAACATGGGTTAGGGGGGAAGGAGCAGAACATGGAACTTCCCTAAGTGCATTAATCCCAGATTATACCCCCCTGTGACAGTGACGCTGAGTCAGACCCAGAAGTTCAAAAGGCGTTCCAATTTTCACGATGAAAGGCAAGGCAGAACATATGGAAAATCATATCTGAAGTGCCTTTGGAGGAGCTGTCATCGAAGATTCCCCGGCTGTCATCCCTATTCATCATATTGGGACTTGGCGGTTTTGGATATGAAAAGATCCATGCCGCGGTGAAACATGTCATTTTAAGAAGGGAGCAAGAGAAAAAGTGTCATGAAGATCTGACCAGGGTGAAGCTGTCAGCCAACATCAGTGAATTTGAGGCTGCGGTATCCCGAGATGAGGCTGACTATGCTGCCAAAATGAAGGAGCTGAAGCATAAGATCAAAGATAAAGTCATCCAGCAGATGCACCTCTAGCAACAGTTAGATGCTGTTACTAGGGAACTTGACCAACACAATAATTCATTGGAGGGATCTCAAACGAACGGTATGAAATCCATCACAGATGCCAAGAAATCACTCCATTAGGCTGAAAAGAGTGAAGTTGGTCGAGTGTATGAGCTCCAAGTAGCTGCTGATGAAGCTCGGGATATTGTTCATCAAGTGAAGACTTATGTTGACAACCTCTTGTAATTTACTGGAAAAGAGAAGAGACTCCAACCTGTGGATGTCCTTCTAATCTCTTGTACACCAAATGAAAAACTTTTTCATCTATAATCATTTGTGCACATATTTTCCTGCTACTTGCTTTAAATTTTTTACCTAAGCCAATGGGCCTAGTAAGCATAGTTTTATTTTTACTAGGATTATTATAAATAACCCTACAAACTTTGAATCTTTTAATTTCTCAATATTACCTAAATCATACAAAATGTATGTTTAGTGAGCTGGAACTTGACTTTTATTCAGAGTTCCCTTGTCTTTTGTGGGCACTTTAAAGTCATGCACATCGGACATACAAAGGCTAATGTTTAAGGTCGAAATAGCTTTGACCGAATGAATTAGAATCGACTCAATTCCTTAATAATTCATTTGGAAACATATTACCACACCCAAGTATGAGGGAAAATATGTAAACTATGACTTAAGAAATTTTTGAATCTGAGGAATGATATGAAAAAGGGCTAAAAGGCATTAGAAAAAGTAGTTCCCAAGAATGAAGTTACCATTATTTAACAAACCTGTTAGGGGGTTGAATTATGCAGGGCCACCTAAGGGAATTGACTGCATAGTCAAATAATAGTATCTTTTGGCTGACCAGTCCATTATGTAGACTACTTATGCAAGGCCGCCTAAGGCCACGTGCTGCATAGTCAGGCAAAAGAACTCCTAGAAATTTACTTTTCTACTGCTAAAAAAGCCAGTGGAAGTTTATGAGGATTCAAATTTCCCAAAACATAGAGTTTGCTATATGAAGAGAGGTACTTGAATATAGAGAAGATATTTCCAAACAAGATTATCCAAGAACTGGATGAATGTCACTCTTACGAAGGTCTGACCCAAACGTAGGGAAGAGAAATATAAACCATAGACTTGAATACTTTCAGATCATGAAAAAGGACATGAAACAAATATGTTAAGGATGGCTATTTTTTGCGGATCCTTACATATTTTTGATAAGACCAATAAGGAAAAAAGAGGTTTTCTTCCCAAGAATGAAGTTACCATTATTTAACAAACCTGTTAGGGGGTTGAATTACGCAGGGCCGCCTAAGGGAATTGGCTTCATAGTCAAATAAAAGTATCTTTTGGCTGACAAGTCTGTTATGTAGACTGTTTATGCAAGGACGCCGAAGGGCACATGCTGTATAGTCAAGCAATAGAACTCTTAGAAATTGGACATTTTGTGACCATAAGTCGAGAAAAAGGGTAATGAAGATCTAAAAATATTTAAGGTTAGGATTATGACACATAAAGATGGGTATTGTCTAATGTATGTAGAGATACACAGATCAATGCTAACCATAATCATGTTGTGGTTGGGTCCTGAATTGAAATGTTGGACTTCACTACGTATCCCATAAGGATGGGAATCAATCCATATGTAGTTATTTAACTACAGTTTAATGTCATGTGGGACAAAAGGATTAGAGATTTTAGTTTAGGGTCATAGAGCTCGGACCATTATAAGAAATACACAGTGTGTGTTTTCATGGGGACTTTTCAGCCAAGGGACTGGAAGTGAAATTTGGGGTTAGGCCCAAATACTTGGGGCTGGATTCGAGGGACACTCGAACGTTCCTACGTATCCCATAAGGATGGGAATCAAGCCCACGTAGTTCTAGAAATACCCTCTATACAAATTTGGTTCGTACATGTGAAGGGTGAAAGGGGACTTTAGTGCAATGATGGTTGGACCCAAGATAAAAAGTTTGGGCATTTCCATGTATGCATGTAGTATTTGGAATATAACATGATTGAAAATCAATGTAAATAATGATTCCCTCTCAGGTGAGTGTATCAAAGAATATTGTAGTTTATTGTAGTACATGACAAAAGTGCTGTACAGTTTAACGTCGTATAGCAAGGACAAAAGTGAACCAATGTAAAGATATTGATTCTGGGGGTGGTTTCACGAATCAACATCGTATGAGATGGAGGTGAACTGATGTGAATATATTGGTTTTGGGCTTGAACATTGGGAGGTTGCCTACGTACCTAGCCTATAAGGAGAGGATCAAAGTCCACATAGTTCAATTAAATAATGAATTAGTGATCAAGTTGTTCTTGGGGACAACGACCTAAAAAATGGTGTTGGAACTTATGCATGGTTAGCAGCCCAGAGAGGGTGTTATGGTTGAAGTTTGCTCTAAGCTCACGTGAGTCATACTCGGTGTGAGAAATAAGAGGTAGCAACAACCTTAACGATGCACAGTTTAATATCATGTAGGATATATGAAGGGAATATGCATTTTGAAGTCTTGCAGTTAGGACTATTGGTGCTGCACAGTTTAGTGTCGCGTAGTAGGGACAAAATACAGTTTAACATCATGTAGGATGTATTAAGGGATTTCTATACAGTTTGGTGTCATGTAGTTAGGATGATGGGGAAAATACAGTTTAATGTCATGTTGGACAAAAAGAGGATTGTGCAGTTTAATGTCATGTAGTAAGGACAAAAGAGGACACAGTTTAACGTCATGTTGGACGTATTAGGGGATTTTTCACAGTTTTAAGGTCATGTTGGATGAAAAAGGGACGATACAGTTTAGCGTCATGTTGGAAGAAAGTGCGAATAGTTTAAGGTCATATGCATGGACCGTTGGTTATGCAGTTTAACGTCTTGCTGGACGTAAGAGACTTCTGTACAGTTTAGCGTCATGTAGTCAGGGCGTCACAGTTTAACGTCATGCTGAACGTTACAATTTAACGTCATGTTGGAAGTAAGTGCCAATAGTTTAAAGTCATATGAAATAACCCTGGATGGTGTAGTTTAATGTCATGCTGGACGTAAGGGACATGAAAATAGTTTAAGGTCGTATGCATGGACCGTAGATGGTGTATTTTGTGTTTATACAAAATACTTCTTCAAAAATCTGGCATTGGTTGGAGTAGTGATGAGTTATCCATCCATTGAGATTAAAGAATAATCTCCATTGGAATAGACCTTATGTATTGAATAAGGTCCTTCCCACTTTGGTTCAAGCTTGGGAGGTTTTTTTCCTGGTATCATTGGAGTTATGAGAACTAATACCAATTCCCCTTGAATGAATGAACGAAGAAGAACTTTTTTGTTGAAAGCTCATGCTATTCGATTCTGATATACTTCCAAGTGGTGAAGGGTGCCCAATCTTTTCTCATCTAACCGTTCCAATTCATTCAATCACTTTTGAGATTGTTCATATGTAGATGACTGATCACAAATGGCTACTCTGAGCGAAGGCAATTGAATTTCAATGGGAAAGACTTCTTCCGTTCCATATACCAATGAATATAGAGTTGACCACATTGTAGTGTGGGTGGTGGTCCGATAAGACCATAAAGCATGAAAGAGTTTATCAGGCCATGACCTCTTGTCTTTATCCACCATCTTTTGCAGTATATTTGACAGAGTCTTGTTAAAGGCTTCTATCTGGCCATTGGCCGCTGCATGATACCGAGATGAATGATTGGATTTGATGTTATATTCTTGATACAAATTCTTCACCTTGTATGAATAGAATTTGGTGCCATTGTCCGTGAATATGGTATGAGGGACACCAAATCTGGTAATAATGTTAGACTTGATGAAGCTAAAAATGCATTTAGAACTGACTTCTTTGAGAGGTATTGCCTCTGCCCATTTGGAAAAGAAGTCAGTAGCAGTAAGAATATACTTAAACTTCTTGGCTATAGCTGAAGGATAAGGTCCCACCACATCCATTCCCCATGTGGCAAATGGCCACGAGTATTTAGCTGTATGAAGCAATCCTGGGGGCTGATGAATGAAGTTGGCATGTACTTGGAATGGATGAAACTTCTTTGTGAAATCAACACAATCTTGTATCATTGAAGGCCAAAAGTATCCAAGCCTTCAAATCTTATCAGATAGCCTATGTCCAGACTGGTGGGCACCACAAAATCCTGCATGCACTTCTTTCGTGACAACCATTGTCTCTTCACCATCAATGCATCTGGAGAGAACTCTATCAAAACCACGCTTGTAGAGAATTTTCTCTAGGTGATCCGGGCTGTCATAAAGAGTAAAATTGACCACACGTCGCCAGATATTTTCTTTCTCAGCTCTATCAGGTGGAAGTGTTCCATTTTGAAGGTATTCATTGATAGGTGTCATCCATCCCGTAGTATGACCATATGGTTTAGGAATGGGACTAATTTCATTGATCTCCTCTATTCTGGTTTGAACATAAGGTGAAATTGTACGACGGTGGTCAATACTGATGGTTATCTCGTCCCGATTTGGATCTGCCAGAGCTGTGGCTATATTATCCAGTGCATCAGCTTGGGCATTTTGTGATCTTGGGACATAAGAAAATGTCGGTTCCGAAAGGAATTCCGCCATTAACTCTCTGACGTAATCATACAAAGGGATTGGTTCTTCTTTTCTGATGGAATAATCCCCATTGACTTGTTTGATTACCAGATCTGAATCACCTTTCACCTTTAAGTGATTCACTTGTGCTTGAAGCACCAACTCCAAGCCTATGATGAGAGCTTGGTATTCTGCTTCATTATTTGTACCGCCTCCCAACAATGAGAAGGAATAAGGTAACACCGCCTTTTCTAGAGAAATGAGAACAATTCCTAAGCCAACTTTGTTGAATTTAGGATCTTTTATTTTCCTCCCTGTTGGACTTCTGGAAGCACAATCAAAGTACATTTCCTATGTTTGAAGACTTTCTTGAATAGAAAAGAATTCATCATCAGGGAGTTCAATATCTGAAGATGTGTCTTCCACTGAAGGGTGTTCAGCTAGGAAATCAGCCAGATCTTGGCCCTTTATTGCCTTTTGAGACACATATTTAATGTCAAATTGCTATAAGATAACTGCCCACCTTTCCAGACGTCCTGTAAGCATTGGACGACTAAGGATGAATTTGAGCAGGTTATTGCGAGATACCAATTAGACCTCGTGATGTTACAGGTAGTGTCTCAACTTCTGAACTTCAAAGATTAATGCTAGGAAGCACTTCTCAATATTTGAATATCGGGTTTCTGCTTCAAGCATAGTCTGACTGAGATAGTAGAGGCTGCTTTCATTCCCAGTATCATTCTTATGAGCAAGAAAGACACCCAATGATCGCTCTAGAGCTGTCACATAGAGGATAAGTGGTCTTCCTTCAACAGGTGGCATTAACACCGATGGACTCAAGAGATACTTCTTGAGAATATCGAATGATTCTTGACATTCTTTAGTCCACTGGTAAGTGACTCCCTTCTTCATCAATTTGGTTAAGGGTAAACTTTTTCCTGCCAAATTGGTGATGAAATGCCAAATATAGGCTAAGTGTCCTTGAATTCCTCTCAATTCTTTCAAATTTCGAGGAGGTGACATACCAAGGACTAACTTTGTTTTCTTAGGATCGACTTCGATGCCACGATGGCGTATAAAAAAGCTGAGAAATTTTCCTGAGGTTACCCCAAAAGCACATTTTAAAGGGTTCATCTTCAAATTATATTGCCGAAGTTTGTGGAATATGATTTCCAAATCAGCCAAGTGATCAGAACATTGTCTGTATTTGACTACCAAATCATCCACGTAACATTCAATGAACTTCCCTAAAAAGGGTTTGAAGATACGATGCATGGCACACTGATATGTTTCACCTGCATTATTTAAGCCAAAGGGCATTACCCGATATAAAAACACACCCTGAGGAGCTCTGAAGGCTGTGGATTCTTCATCTTCTGGAGCCATTCAGATTTGATTATATCCGGAATATCCATCCATGAAGGAAAGTTATTCATAGCCAGCCGTTGCATCGATTAAAAGTTCTGTAATCGGAACTGGAAAATCATCCTTATGACAATGCCGATTAAGATCC
The DNA here is from genome assembly GCA_963277665.1 of Viscum album. Taxonomy (NCBI): domain Eukaryota; kingdom Viridiplantae; phylum Streptophyta; class Magnoliopsida; order Santalales; family Viscaceae; genus Viscum; species Viscum album. The sequence continues at coordinate 909,759,915 of OY728138.1, read as the reverse complement.
CTGAAATTGATGCAAATGATAATTTGTCTGTTCTTTTTCATCACGGGGACAATATTATCCAACCATTTAGAATATTGAACTTCTATGATGAAGTTATCTTTGATAATATTATCCACTTCAGCCTCAATTTTGGAAGCATAGGTTGGGTGTGTTCTTCTAGCAGCTTTCTTGAATCCTCGATGTTCTTCTGGAAAACCCAAACAATGAGTGGAAACATCAGGATCAAGCCCTGTAATCTCTGTATAGTTCCAAGAAAATATATCTCGATTTTTCTTTAGAAAGGAAATATACATATCTTTCTCTTCAGGAGTCATAGCCACACTAATTAAAGTGGGGCATGGATCTTCTTTTGTACCCAGATTTATTTCTCTGAGTTCATCCACAGTGGTAGAGATACCCTCTTCAAATGATGGAGGAACATCCCTGAGATCTTCATCTTCTTCTTCAACATGTGTTATTTACTCTGTTTCTACTTATATAGTAGACGATGAAGCATAATTTCCATGATCAGAAGAGATGTTAAAATTTGAACATCTTGAAGAATAATCTTCCATTTCTGACCCGATTGATGATAAAGGGTCTTCTTTGGGTAATAAATAGGAGATGATGGATTGAGAATCGACATCATTATTAACCTCTAACATTACTATAACTTCTTCTGGTCTGGTTGGTGAAGTATAGACTTGTTGGATTTCAGCAAATGAAATGAATACATCTCCATTTGAGCTTTCATCATTGCTTAGTGGATCACCACTTTCTCCCATGCTGTCTGGCTTGATTTCCATAATTGAAATTATGGATCTTTCCATGAGAGTATTTTGATTTGAGTCTATTCTATCAATTTGACTGATAGGCAACACATAATCTGTACTCACATGTGTAAATGGATTTACTGGAATCTTTTCCAAACCATATGGAGCATTAACTTTGGTAATCTCCTTTGTTGTGGATTCCTCCTTTCCCCTCATGTGGTAGAATTCCACCTCAATGTATTGAGATTCACATGTCTTTAATGGGTCCTTATCACCATACAATGTCCCAACTTGACCATTGAAACAATACTTGAGACATTGATGGTATGATGAAGGGATAACCGCATGTTAATGTAGCCAGGGTCTTCCAAGAAAGATGTTGAAGGCTGAGTCTTGATCAACAACCATGAAATATGAATTAGATACAAGATCTCCAAACTGAGTTTTGAGTGTAATCTCGCCTAGTGGTTCTTGTTCATTTTTATCATATCCTTGTAACATCATGGTAGAAGGAGAAAAATCAGATTCCGTGAGGCCCAATCGATGAAGTGTACGAATGGGAATGAGGTTGACTCCTGAACCATTATCAATGAAAGCTTTTCGGATGTATACACCATTGACCTTTCCAAATAAGTACAAATGTCTAATATTCTCATGCACGAAATCATCTTCATCTTCATCTGTGAAAGATATCACTGCATGGAATTCTACAGGATTATTCTCTATGTGGTAGACTTCAGCTGTAGCAATTTCAGTTTCAAACTCCTGAGGACTTGACAAAGCCTCAATGAGTTCCTCCCGAAGATCCTTTGACAGATTCAAAGCATCCAGAATTGATAACTTGGCCGGTACTTGGGACAGGTGTTTCAATAAATCATACTTTTGATCCAAAGGTCTGAATTTCCCAATAGGAACATGTGGTTTAGCAGCTGTGCCTTGGAAGTTGATGCTTTGGAAGTAGATGCATCTTTTATTAGGATAGGAGTTGGCAATATTCCTGGATTTGGAAGATTAGACCAATTAGATCCATTTACTTGTTGAGAGGATGAAGGTGGAACCCCCAACCGATCCTCCAGAATAACTATTCCAGGACTGAATTTGCTATTGGTGGAATAACTTGCTTGTTCTTGTTGAGCTCGCTGAAGGGCTCTGCCACGAGTTTCTGCTACATACACAGTTCTAGCATGGGTAGAATTGGAATAGTGGCTTCTAGGATATCCATGTCTTCCTCTGTATCCCAAACTCTGGGAACTTCTTCTAATTCCTTTGTTTGATACAGGGAATTCAGGCTCATCGAAATCGAAACTCCAATTGGCATAAGGATCTGTTAAGTGAATCATATTAACAGAACCGAAGATTAACTCTTCATCCAATGAAGACTCTACTTGACTATCCAAATTAGGCTGTGCCATTTGGTGGGACGGTGCCCGTAGCTTTGAAGTAGATGGCATGAAATCTTCCAGAGTCAAAGATAGCTTAGGCTTTGACACATATTCATATTATTCTGATTTTTATTCTTTCCCTGAATTATGTTTCTCTTTTGAGGATTTTTCTTTTGATGGAGGTTTCACTGCAGCATTTATAGCAGAAGACAAAATTGGTTTCTTCAATTGCGTTCACAAAATGGCATGAGTTTGGTTGATCATTTTTCTGACCATCCAATCATCATATTTCTACACATTTTTTCTTTTGACTTCTTTCCACTCGCCTCCTTCATCTGGATCTGTAGCAGTAACACATGCTACCTGAGCTGAAGAACCCTTCAATTTGACTTGTCCCAAGTTGACCATTCTTTGTAGGAGGTCCTTGAAAACAAAACACTCCCGAATGGGATGCCCCAACATCTGATGAAATGGGAAATAATTGGGACGATCTTCATCTCCTTCCTTATTTGGCCTCTTGGGCCTCAACAGCTAAACCAAATTATTCTCCAGGGCCGAAATGAAGTAACCAGGAACTTGTTCATTTCAGAAAGAATAAACTTTACTTTTTAACTCATCAAACTATTTCCGTCTTTGATCTCTTTGATCGTCTTGACAAAACGACCTCTGTTGCAGACGCTCAGGAGGTGGAACCCTTCGGGAAGATGAAGGCTTTGAAGTAGAAGCATGTATAGGTGCCTGTTTAATCATGATTGTAGCAGTCTCTTCTTTACCCATTATCCTTCCTGGAGCTGATGGAATTACACGAGATTTATCCTTAGTCTTTATAAGAGAATCTTCAATTTGCTGAGCGATCGAAGTAAGGTCTCAAAACCCTCCTATGTATTTCACAGGGATCAATGGCGTGCACAAATCATCACATAAATTCTCCACACAAATTGGAAACAATTCCTCTTGAGGGAGTGCTAAGCTTAGGGAATATGTTAAACCCTTCCAGTGAGCAATGAAATCTAAGACCCTTTCATTATCCCTTTGCTTACAGTTTGTAAGATCAAAAACTTTTGTCTTTGGAAACGTTGATCTGAACTGAAGAAGGAATTTTTGGCGAAGATCCTCCCATCCGGTAATTGATCGGGATTTCAAGCTTATGTACCAAACAAAAGCAGGTCCTTGTAATGACTGTACAAAACACCCGAGCTTAACTGCTTCTTGTTGCTGAAGGGTTCCCATCATAGGATCACAACGAGAAACAAAATGTGTTAAGTGTTTCTCTGGGTCTCCTGAACTATTAAAGATTAGGAATGTGATGCTTTCAAAATTTGATGGGGGAGGAATTTCATCAACCCACTCATGGTAAGCTCTCTTTTTTGGTTGAATTTGAGCACTCTTTCCCTCCATTGCATCTAACCGAGCTGTTAATGACTCAATAGTAGTTATTAACTTTTGAGAAACATCCGATTGAGCTTGGAACTGAATAGGTGCAATGATTGGAGTTGGTACAGATGTGGTGGCTGATACTGCAACTGATGGTTTCACTGCCAATTATTGTTGCACTTGACCCATAGGATTAGAACTGTGAGGGTGTACTGATAAAGGAGGATATTCTTGATCCATCTCAGTAGCCACAAAAAATTCCTTTGACTAATTGAATCCAACATGCTTAGAAGGAAGAATACTCTGAAGTAGTTCTGTATTCATCCTCCTCAATTCCTTCATTTCTTCCTCTTGTTGTGCAAATCTTTGCTCTAGTGAGAGTGATTGGCCTTCTCCAGAGGAAGGGTATGTAACCTGATTCTTTCCTTTCCCCTTATTGGATCCCTTTTAGAGAGGGGGAAGTGGGTTACTTGAAGAATTACCTAGGTTCTGAGTAAGACTTTGATTTCGTGTACGCGCACCTTCTTCATTTGTGTCTATGCGTACAACTTCTTGAGCAGGAACCTCTTCATCTGATCCCTCTGAATGAGCCTCATCTGGTGGATCAGCAACAACAACATTGATGAAATTAATTGATTCATAACGCATCACATCCATTCTATCAGTATTTCTGTGATATTGTCTTCTTCCATGCCTCTGACGAGACATCACCTTCTGTTGATTTGATCCCTCAGGAACTTCTTGGCGAACCGTAATTTAGAGGGAATCTCTTGATAATTTGGCTCTTCGTTCCACTTGAGGCTTCTTCCCCAATCGAGAGAAAACTGACTTTCTCCGAGGGAGGGATTGAGGATTTAAAAAAGTCCCCAGTCTGGTGGACTGGGGCTGTTCCTGCTCAACTCCTCGAATCCTATTTGTTGATTCCGAGGGTTGGTTTAAAAGAGTCCCCAGTCTGGCAGGCTGGGGTGGCTCTTGACATGCTATGTCTGAGACTTTCTTAAAAGCTCTCCTGATCTTGCGGACCTTGGTCCAGAAATTAGCTAGATGCATCAATCGACATCCACTTTTATCACCTGGTTCAAAAGACCGTTGGATGATTTCTGAAACTTTTGTCACTTGATGATGTGCTTGCTCCATATGAGAGGCCTATTCAATATTCTTGTTCGCTTGATGTAAGAGTAATTCAACAACTTGTTCTCTGTATTCTTGATTTTGAGAGGAACTAGTTGAAGCCTGTTCTTGGGAAAGCTTTTGATTACAAACAAAACCCATTGACTTTGACTGGCCATGGGAAATAACATTGCATGAAACCATTTTCGATGGGCTTTGCTGACTGGAGAGCATAGTGAAATTTAGTGCTCCATGAACACCCCATCCCATGATATGAATACTAGATGGGGCATTGACAATTAACTGGCACAATTTTCTTAGTGCGCCAAGGCATGAATGCTGAAGGGCTCTCTGCTACTTTTCAGCCTTCGGATATCGAGAAATTGAGAGAGATTCCAAGTCAATTTGGAGTTGTAACCCTTCTATTATCTTAACATGATTTTCATATTCATCATAAGATAATACTTTATTTTTCAACTGACAAAGATTTTTCCATATGTTAAGACGAATATCATGAATTCCATCTTCCGTCAACATCTCTGGAATATCATACTGAGAGTCGGCCAAAGGACAAAACATGACTGACACTTCACCTTTCGCCAATTGTTTTCTCATGTTCAGCATTTACTCTTTATCATTTAATGAATATTCTTTTACCTGTTTAGACCAGAGCTGGTGCTTTCTTGTTGCTTCATCGGATTCAACAAGACTGGTAGAGAATCCACTGATCAAACTAGAAGATGAATGACCCGGGGGTGGTTTGGAGAATGACCTATACCCCAGGCTATCTTCTGATTGAGAAAGTATTTCACTTTTGGATGGTAAATCATCAGACATGACTGGATTTACTTTTGCAAGTGCCTCAAGATAAGAGGGCTTTCTCATAACTGCATTGTATTCTGAAGAATTTTTCAGAAAATGCAAATTACTACTATGGAGAGGGCTTTCACAGCTAAATTCATCATCATGGGGAGGACCACCATGACGGATTACAGCAAAAGATGAAATCTCTTTCTCCTTGATCTTCTGGCCACACAGAGGGTTATTGTGGATCTCATCTGAAGATGAAACTTCAAGATCGATCGAACTGTCATGAAGAAAGTCTTCATGAGGAAGTGTCTGATGAAGACCTTCAGAATTAATGTTCCCATTATTGGGAACTGAGAGAGTAGAATCTTGAGTTGTAACAGATAGTTGTCTGAGTGCATCAAGAACTCCAGCATCGAGTAAGCCCTTTTTACAGATTGGCCCTTGATTTCTTGACTGTGTTGGAAGGGTCTTCTTCTTAGACGCCTTCTTACTCAATTTGGTAGGTGTGTGTGCCTGATCAGGAGAAATGATCAGGTTAGACTGATTATCTCCGCTCAAACCAGGTGTATGTGCCTGACTTGGTTGTCCGTATGATATGGGGGAGTACGCCCCACAACCCTCTTGGACTGGAACATATGTGTGTGTCTGTTTCGGATTAAACTGTTGATGTGTCACTCCACTGGTAGGGATAGATTTATGTGTCTTTCCTTGAGATGCTGCTGAAGCTATTATAATATCCTGGCAGGCATCCAGAATATGAGCAAGGATTTATTTCTGCTCTTTCACCATTGATAGAATATGCTTGGTGACTTCAGCTGTCGGAACGAGGATATATATCCATTCCATGCTTGGAGTAGGTGTGTGTTCCTGCTCCTATCCTCCTTTTCCTATCAGTGAATCCTGACAGTACTCAAGTGTGGGGGCAGAGAGTTGAGTCTGCCTCTTGTTTTTCGCCGGAGCTTTCCGACTGACTTCTCCGAGTGCTACCAAATGAGACTATTGGTAGGCTTGATCAATACTAGCAGGTGTATGTGCCTGCTAATTTCACTTCTCCGAACATGGTTGATGAACTCCATCATATGTAGTCAGACGAGCCTGCTGACTAGTTGATGATTTATAAACAGGTGTATGTTCCTGTATATAGTACTCCGCCGGAATTGCCTGGCGGGATTGGCGTGATGCTGCCAGACGAGTCAGCTGGACAGCGGAATTAAAACGGAAGGGTGTGTGTGCCCGCTCGTTGCTTTCCACCAAGTTAGGTTGGTGGACTTCTCCGGAGATGGCAGAGATGAGAACCTGCTCATTGTTGACCGGATTTTTCCTCTGGTGATTCGTCTTGCCTGCTCAGGTTCGAGGAACCTGAGCCGAATGCCTGGAAACGATACCCTCATCATGTTGAGGGCGCACTGCCGCACAAGTCTGGTGGCAATTGTTGATGGGAGCCCTTGGGAAGGAATCCTGTCTCCTTGAATTAAGGCCCTAAGGGACCTACTCATTCACCTCCCCAGAATACGGGAGTGAATGGTGATTGAGTTCCGGGGATAAAGACCTGAAATGGTTGAAAATGGTGGTTGGCACCACCTTCTTATTGATCACTGGTCATCACTATCTGGACGACCAGGTTGAATTATTGACTTAGAGGGATTTTCAAGCGGCCTCCAAAGTCGGAATAGTACCTTTTTGACGGTACTTCTTAACCAGCGCATTTGATACCCAGTGTTGAAGATGCTGAGTAGGTGATTTCGTCCTCAGAGCGGATGATGATCCAGCAGGATTAGCAGCAGATGCATTCACAGTGGAGGTTTTCACAACAGATGTATTCACAGATGTGAACTTAAGAAAATCCATTCTTGTAATGCAGAAGATCTTGGAAAAGAGTGCCTATTTGATATAACAAACATAATCAAGATAAATTCAGCCGCTACATCTTTTGGATGAGCACATATGTCATTGATTGTTTTGTTGGCATTCTCATTGAGTTTTAAATAGGGGCCTAACAAATAAGTAAAACATCATTTTAACTTGGTTAAGGATTCACGTCGGGTTCACCATTTTTTTTGTTTCCTCTGGAATCGGGGATGATCTCATTGATTTAAGATTCAAATATTCCAAGCGGTTTCTAACAGGTTTGTTCATAGAACCAGAAACATCCAATGATTCCATATCCATTTGGACCTACTTTCGAAAGGTAGGTGCTTATTAGTTGTGAATTGATGAGACTTAGAAATTTTCATTGGTCGAGAGGATGGGAGTTCGGACTCATCACACCTTTTTGAGGGGAATTATTGTCTACTCTGGGACTCTCTTTATAAATTTAAGTTATGATCATGAATCCTTATTACATTACCAAGTATAAAATGAGATTTTCTTTAGATCTTACAATCAATGATTAAATATATAAGAAATTTAGAGAATCTTTTATATGTATTCGAGGTTCTTCATCGATAGAGAATCACCTATATTTGTTAGAGATTCTTGGTCAATGGTATCCTTCGACACATTATATAAAAGTCTCTTGGTCATTATGATGACCATACTAGTTTTAAAGCCACTCAGTGGGGCACTTGAAGTTTATTGTCATTCAGAAGGACATGGATTATTTCGGAGTTGGGATCATACCCGCAGATGGGCTACCTATGTATCCTTTGTTTAAAAAAGGAATCAGAACCCACGTAGTTCGATTAAGGGAGTATGATGTTTATGTATGACTGATGGCTCGAAGAAATATGTCATAATTACTTTTACACTCTAAGCTCATGTGAGTCATTCTCTGAGTGAGAAACAAGAGGTATTGGTAAAACCAGACAATTGTGCCATGAAAGATGCAATCATAAGAAATGATATGGGGCTTATGTATGTATGACTTCCCAAATAGATGAAGATTAAGATTTACTTTAGGGAAGAAATCCAGGAACAGGGTCCATAAAGGTATATATACTTTATGGATATTTGGATACTCTAATCCTGGGGCTTACTCCTAAGGAATATGCTCAAGTTAAGAGGGGATTTATGATTGGGTTTTACTCTTGATTGTTGGAGTTGATGGTCTAGAACGAACTACTTTGTACTTTATTCATTAAATAAAAGCCTTATCACATCTTGATTGTTCTTCTGCATGACATGTCATGTGATAATGTCCTAAGGACACCTGTTGCATTAAAGGGTCGTAGAGGATCCTTGCTATGATGAGAACCCGGAAGTTCCATAACATTGTTCTTGAATGTATGTTCTATGGCCAGATGATATTATTTGAGGGACACAAATAATACAGGTCATTAGGGGTGAGGACTCATAAAACTTTGAGGCACCTTCTCATGGTGTCCTCCCTTGGTAATATCCAGGAGGATATTATGAGAACGAGACCCGCCAGTATGAAATCCACATTTCATAGTGTCATTGGATGTTCCTATCTGTGGACGTGTGTATTGGTCCTTAGACTTTAATATTATTATTAATGGGTATTTCAACTCGCGCACTTAGATGTATTGACGAAAACTGTGATGACACACTATTCGCAGCGAGGTAGGATACGTTGGGTGCATCACGAGTAATACCACATTAATAGATAATGCGAGAAAGGATTTGTCTCTTCTATTCCATAACGGAATTAGATATCTTAGGCCCTTTGATAGAATTGATATAGCCTAAATAAATCCATGGTCATGGTAAGGTATGGAAAAGTTCAATTCTGGGAAGTCAAAGAAAGAATAATCAAGCACATGGGTTGATAGCACTAGCATGCAACCCGCTTGATTGGAGATATCGAGACAAAGGGATTATATTACACGGTAAGCGTTCGTCGGAGGTGACACATCATTGCGACATTAACTTCTTTCTCTATGGGTGCCTTGGCGTGTTTCTAGACACTAACCTTGGACTTTAGGCAGGCTCAGCCTAATGCCACTGAGAAAGAGGCCTAGAGGGTCACACACTAAGTGTGTCCATGTATCTCAGTTAAATATTAATTTAACAAGTTAAATAAATATTATTCCCGACTGTGGTTTAATAATTATTTAAGGATGACTGATCGCATTTATTTTGACACTAGTTATTCGAGAGAATATATTATGGATAGAATAATATATTTATTAGCGAGTAATGTAGTTACATTTATTTAAGAAATAAATAGTCATTACTCAAGGTCTAATAAATCTGGTGGAGAAAAATGGAAAATAAAAGTAAACGCCGTGTATATTAAATATACATGCCGTGTAGTTTTATGGAAAACAAGTACACGCCGTGTATTAATTATTACACGCCGTGTAGTTTTTCCAGTTGGGATTTTGAGGATTTAATATTGTTTTATTAAATGATACTTATTATAATCAGTGTGGGCGCATGTCAAGGAATTAATAATTCGACATGGGGGTTTTCAATAAGAGTTAATAAAATAAATAAAACGCGTAACGCGTTTATTTATTGTCATAACTCTATTAACCTCAAACCCGATTATAAATATCCTCGCAACCCCAACATTTTAAAGAGCCATTGTTGTGCACAATGGATTTGGAAATACTCTCAAGACAAGATAGAATTCCCTTTCCACCAAGAATGCCCTCAAGTTACGAGAGAAAGATCATCCACCGGATCAAGGCGGTCGAAGGCGGACATCGCAAGGGAAGGTTCTTCCGCGCTAGCACCCGGAGATCCCTACAGCGATGTCTGGAGATACGTGACACACGTGTGGATCACCGCTAGAGGAATCCTACACTTGGATTCTATGACGCAACGATGGATCACCGAATCATGACCAGACACATCAATGAAGAAAGAATTCCAACGAGGTAATTCTTATGAATTAATTAAATTAATTATAATCAACATATGATGATCCTCCTCAAGGGTTCTGGGACTCTTCTTTTCTTTTTGTTCTTCGTTCTATTCCGAAGATTCGGAGTTTTGTATCGTGACGAATCTCAGATTGAACGTTGTTTAACATTAAAATTAAAGTTGGGAAAACCCACCAATGCACTTCCACTGCACCCGGAACCTACAAGTGGTATCATAGGGAGGTTATATCGTTGATTATAATTATTTAGTTTTTTGTTGGTAATTTACGCATTTAATAATTTAGTTATTTCAATTCAATTTTAATCATTCTGGAAATTTGAATATCGAGATCTATTCCTCCTCCCTCGTTTCTCATTCACCTCACAGAAACGAATTTTTCTTTTAATTTTGATTAAAATAAAATAGAGGAACTCATTCAGAGGAGCCAAATATTTCTGGCCGTATAACACCAGAATACACGGCGTGTATTCGGAAGTACACGCCGTGTAGTCTAGGTTCAATGCATTGACTGATCCGCCAAATCAGGCCGTGTATTGGATTCTTTATAATAATTTAAGACACCGTGTGTTGACCAGAAATAGGTGGCACACGGTTTCCAGAATTCACGCCGTGTGGTCTAATGAACATGGAGTGTAGTCTCTTCAGGTTAGGGTTGGGTCGTGTACTCCGTACACGGCCTGCCTGACTGGAAACTGTGTAACGTGGAAACTACACGGCGTGTGTCCCACTGTACACGCCGTGTACTCCAAAAATTTCTGAAGTACATTAACATGCCCTATCCCTGGGCGTGTACTTCGGATGGACGGTGAAGAAAAGTACACGCTGTGTAGTCGGAACTACACACCGTGTACTCACCCAAATTACGCAGATTTTTTAAAATTTATTATTATATTATAAAAACCCTTGAGATGTGTACCATGGTGCATGCGTAAAGCTGAGGCACAACACGTGATAGGTGTTATATATATATGTGTTTAATTTAACATCTACGTAATAAATGGGAATTCACCAGGTTGCCTCCAAGGTACAAGTTACGTACAAGGATAATTTTAAATGAATTTATTTGTTTAAAATTATGATGGATGAGAATCTCAAGGAAATTCAGAAAAGGGATTTAAGATAAAAGTATTGATTAATTAAAGATAATTAATTGATTCGAGCGTGATTTATCTTAAACAAGAATGATTAAATAATTGAATGCTAGTTTTATTTATACGTAAATATCGTTGAATGTATGGATGATCATGAGCTAGACCGAGACCTTTGTATGTGAATGGTTTCTTTTAATTTATTTATTTAAATTAAATTTGTTGGCCTGCGAGCCATCTCCTCATTAATATGTAGGGCCTGCACGCCCAAGGATTCTTTTATGTAAAAACCCCTTTTACCCCTCACCTGCGTGTGAGATAAATGCATATGTAATGGATGGAGTTCCCAAGCTAGTGGAGGCGGCCCAAGTCAGGATCCAAGGTGAAACCAATCCAAGGAGATACAAAGGTGGACAAGTGGAAAGCTGTAAACACGAACCCGAAAGGTTCAAGGTGTTTCTCCCCTAGGTCTTGGGTTAGTTTATCAACCGTTAGATAAACTAACCAATAGAAAAGCTCATGATCATACCATTTATTTTATTTTGGTCAGTTTCATGGTTTATTTATTGTGGGTGTGTTGTCATGATCACACAATTAATGAATTAAACGAGCATGCAAGATGGAACTAAAATAAAACCGGATTATACGTAAATATTATCTTAGACATGGTTAATCACTTAAGTATATCCTACTTAATATTAACAAGCATGTAATCAAAGATAATAAAATGAAAATTTACGTATAAGGATAAAATCCCTCAAAATAAATATTAAGTCGGCATAGCCTTCCATAATCTTGGTTAGAATCGAACCATAGTTCAAAGTGCTTGACCAACCCTAGTTGGGGTGCTTTCAATTATCGGGGAATTCTAATTCAAGGTTTTGGGTTGACTTGACTTGGTTTGCATCAAGGGTTGACTTCCACAGTAGGACTTGGTGTGACCAAGAGGAAAAGGTTGAGGAAATCCAAAAAGGATTTCAGGATTGGGGAGTCCACTCAGTGGATCAAGGATCTGCGAGTTAATGCAGCTGGCATTTGGAATGCCTACCTAAAACCCTTCAAGTTGCTTGACCAACCCTAGTTGGGGTAATGCGAAGGGAAATATGGATCCTTGCCACTAGAATATTCACGCAATAGAATATTCCAAAGTCAATGGTGAGGGCTATTGGATTTCGATAAAATAGTGGGAGACTAATAAGTATTAATTTATTTATTTGTCTCAATTTTTGTAATAAAGTACTAAACCTTTTCTCATCTTAATTTGTAGAAACGGCAAGAAAATGACTTCAAACATATCATTGCGCACCATAATCGAAAAATAAAACCTTCTCACCGGCACCAATTTCCAAGAGTGGTAGAGGCATTTACGCGTCATCCTTCGCCATGAAAGGAAATTATATGTGCTGGAAGAGCCTATTCCAGTTGTGCCTGGAAAAGAGGTTAGTGATGAGGAATTATCTCTCTACATGAAACACATGGATGATGCCACATATGTCCAGTGTTTCATGCTATCGGCCACATCTAATGAGCTCTTGAAGCAACATGAAAACATGGACGTGTATAGCATGATGTATCACGTTAAAGATCTCTACCAAGAGAAGGCGATACAGGAGAGGTATGAGATCTCCAATGCTTTGTTTACCACGAAGCTTGGAGAGTCTGCACCAGCTGGGCCTCATGTAGTCAAGCTTATTGGCTACATTGAACGCCTGGACATCTTAGGGATTAAATTCCCGGATGAGTTGCGTATATATATCATCCTATCATCACTGCCCAAGAACTTCTCTAGCTTCATTGTCAACTATAATATGACCGGCAATGAGAAGATTCTATCATAGCTTCTGACCTTGATTCGCTAGGTAGATAAGGACATGGGGCATGACAAACCCGCGATCCTTATGGTGAATAAGAAAAGGAAGGACAAGGAAAAAGGGCCAAAGACTTATAAATGGTCTGAAGCCCCCGAGCACCGTCCCTCTAAGAATGGGAAGATCCAGAGGCAGGGCAATGAACGGGAGGTGGTGTGTTTTTCAAGTGGCAAGTAGGGCCACTGGAAGAGGAACTACACCCAGAAGCGTGGGGATGCTAAATGTGTGTTTGTTATCGAGTGAAATATTTCTATTTCTACACATTGGGTATTAGATACAGCTTGTGGGGCTCACATATGTATTCAAATACAGGAGCCAAGTAGATTTAGAAAGATCGCCAGAGGAGAGGTGGATCTTCGAGCTTCCAATGGAGCAAGGCTGGCTGCGTTGGCTATTGGAGACTACCACCTCTCATTGCCGACTGGGATGATTTTGGTTTTACATAACTGTTATTATGTGCCTAGTGTTACCAAGAACATAATTTATGTATCTTGTTTGGATATGGATGGATTTGTTTTCAAATTTGGAAATAAGGGTTGTCTCTTTTATAAGAACAACGTATGTTATGGTATGGCACATTTAAATAATGGTTTGTATGTATTGAATTAAAAAAACCAAGTGTTGGCAATCGATAACGAAACAAACTCACATGACTCATACATCACCCAGTTATGGCATCACCACCTTGGTCATGTGAACGAGAAACGTTTGACAAAGCTCTTCCAAGATGGCTATTTAGACTCTACTGAGATAAAACCACTTGATAGATGTCACACTTGTTTACAAGAAAAAATGACCAAGCCGCATTTTGGTGGACAAGGTGAAAGGGCCACAGAGCTTCTAGGATTGGTACACACGGATGTGTGTGGACCATTTCCAGTAGAAGCTAGAGGTGGATATTCTTAATTCATTACTTTTACTGATGATTTGAGTAGATATGGATAGGTCTACTTAATGAGGTATAAGTCAGAATCCTTAGAGAAATTTAAGTAATTCAAGAATGAAGTATAGAATCATCTTGTTAAGAAGATAAAGAATCTTTGATCGGATCGAGGTGGAGAATATCTGAACCAAGAGTTCATCGATCTTCTACGGGAGTCTGGGATTCTATCTCAGCTCACTCCTCCTTATACACCACAGTGGAATGGTGTTAGTTAAAGGAGGAACCGCACCTTGTTGGACATGGTGAGGTCGATGATGAGTCATGCAGATCTTCCATTATCCTTTTGGGGATATGCATTACAAACTGCAGCATACACATTAAACCGAGTACCAACTAAGGCGGAAAATGGAATTCCATCCGAGTTATGGAATGGAAGGAAACCCACTTTGTCACACACACATGTATGGGGATGCGAGGCGTTTGTTAAGGCCTTCTCAGGCAACAAACTAGCACCCCAGGGTAGGAAGTGTATCTTTATAGGATATCCCAAGGAAACGAAAGGAAATTACCTATATAACCCTCAAGACAAGAAAGTTACTATCGCTAGACAAGCCGTCTTTCTTGAGAGGGAGAACATCCTCAAGAAGGATAGTGGGAGCAAGATTGACTTCGACGAAGTTGATGCTCAAGATACACAAGAGTTGGTACAGGAACAAGTTCCACAGGTCCCCGTGGAAGAGGTTCTAGAAACACAAGTACTACATAGGAGCTCAAGAGAAGTAAGGGAACCAGAGAGATTTGGTTTCCTAGTCACTGAGGATGGTGAATCATTATTATTGGAAAATGATGAACCTCTATCCTACAAGGAAGTAGTAGAAAGCTCAGAAGATGCAAGATGGCTAGAATCTATGAATTCTGAGATGGATTCCATGTATCAGAACCAAGTTTGGGTTCTGGTCGATGAGCCAGTTGATGTAAAGCCTGTTGGATGCAAATGGGTATTCAAAAGAAAGCTGGACATGGAAGGTCAAGTTAGAACCTATAAAGCAAGGCTAGTGGCTAAAGGATTCAGACAACGTCAAGGAATTGATTATGATGAAACCTTCTCACCGGTTTCAATGTTTAAATCCATAAGAATCATACTTTCCATATTAGCTTACCATGACTACGAGATTTGGCAGATGGATGTCAAAACAACATTCCTTAATGGAAACCTTTAGGAAGATATCTGTATGACACAACCAGAAGGGTTTGTGACACCAGGTGAAGCTAAACGGGTTTGAAAGTTGCAGAAATCTATTTATGGATTGAAGCAAGCATCCAGGTCATGGAACATTCGATTTGATGAAGCCATAAAGGAATTTGGTTTTATTAAGAATGAATGTGATCCATGTGTTTATAAGCGGTTTAATGGGAATGCGGTTGTCATCCTAGTGGTATATGTTGATAAAATATTGCTTATTGGAAACGGCGTACCAGCCTTACAGTCAGTTAAGGACTAGTTGAACAAGTGTTTCTCCATGAAGGACTTAGGAGAAGCAGCCTACATTCTAGGGATCAAGATCATTCATGACAGATCCAAGAGGCATCTTGGACTAAGTCAGGGTACTTACATTGACCAGATACTAAAGAGATTTAGTATTGAAAAATCCAAGAGGGGATTGGTTCTAGTGTCACATGGATTACATATTTCTAAGAAAATGTGTCCCCAGACACAACAGGAGAAATATAGGATGAGCAAGATCCCAAACGCTTCGACTATAGGATCCATCATATATGCCATGTTATGTACCAGGCTTGATGTTTCCTATGCACTGAGCATGGTAGGCAGATATCAAGCAGATCTAGAAGAACATCATTGGACTGCTGTTAAGACTATCCTTAAGTATCTGAGAAGAACTAAGGATATGTTCCTGGTGTATGGAGGAGATGAGGAGCTTGTCATCAGAGGGTATGCTGATGATGGTTTTCAAACAGATCAGAATGACCTGAAGTCACAATCTGGATATGTTTTCTGTCTCAATGGAGGAGCTGTGAGCTGGAAGAGTTCAAAGAAGCCAGTTGTCGCCGATTCTATAGTGGAGTCTGAGTATATAGCGGCTTATGATGTAGCCAAGGAAGCCGTCTGGATTCAGAACTTTGTCTAGGAGCTTGATGTGGTGCCTAGTAGTAAAGATCCCATTACATTGTATTGTGATAATACTGCAACGGTGGCTCTTGCAAAAGAACCAAGGTCACATCAACAGAAAAAGCACATACTCCGGAAGTATCACCTCTTGATGGATTTCTATCAAAGGGGTGAAGTTGCAGTGAGCAGAGTGTCCATGGAAGAGAACATGGCATACCCCATGACTAAAGGCCTATCTCAGTAGAATCATGAATATCATGTGAGAGCTAGTGGGTTAAAGGTTGTTAGCAGTTGGCTCTAGTCCAAGTTGGAGTTTGTTGGAGTTGGTGGTCTAGAACCAACTACTTTGTACTTTATTTATTAAATAAAATAATTATCACATATTGATTGTTCTTTTGCATGGCATGTCATGCGATAATGTCCTAAGGACAACTGTTGCATTAAAGGGTCGTAGCGGATCCCTGCTATGATGAGAACCCAGAAGTTCCATAACATTGTTCTTGAATGTATGTTCTATGGCCGGATGATATTATTTGAGGGACACAAATAATACAGGTCATTAGGGGTGAGGACTCATAAAACTTTGAGTCACCTTCTCATGGTGTGCGCCCTTGGTAATATCCAGGAGGATATTATGAGAACGAGACCTGCCAATAAGAAATCCACATTTCATAGTGTCATTGGATGTTCCTATCTGCGGACGTGTGTATTGGTCCTTAGACTTTAAGATTATTATTAATGGGTATTACAACTCGCGCACTTAGATGTATTGAAGAAAACTATGACAACACACTGTTTGCAGTGAGGTAGGATACGTTGGGTGCGTCACGAGTAATACCACATTAATAGATAATGCAAGAAAGGATTTGTCCCTTCCGTTCCATAATGGAAGTAGATATCTCAGGCCCTTTGATGGAATTGATATAGCCTAAATAAATCCATGACCATAGTAAGGTATGGGCAAGTTCAATTACAGGAATTCAAAGAAAGAATAATCAAGCACATGGGTTGATGGCACTAGCATGCAACCCGCTTGATTGGAGATATCGAGATAAAGGGATTATATTACACGGTAAGCATTCGTAGGAGGTGACGCGTCATTGCGGCGTTAACTTCTTTCTCTATGGGTACCTTGGCGTGTTTCTAGACGCTAACCTTGGACTTTAGGCAGGCTCAACCTAATGACACTGAGAAAGAGTCCTAGAGGGTCACACACTAAGTGTGTCCATGTATCTCAGTTAAATATTAATTTAACAAGTTAAATAAATATTATTCTCGACTGTGGTTTAATAATTATTTAAGGATGTCTGATCGCATTTATTTTGACACTAGTTATTCGAGAGAATATATTGTGGACGAAATAATATATTAATTAGTGAGTAATGCAGTTACATTTATTTAATAAATAAATAGTCATTACTCAAGGTCTAATAAATGTGGTGGAGAAAAATGGAAAATAAAAGTACACGCCGTGTATATTAAATATACACGCCGTGTAGTTTTATGGAAAACAAGTACACGCCGTGTATTAATTATTACACGTCGTGTAGTTTTTCCAGTTGGGATTTTGAGGATTTAATATTGTTTTATTAAATGATATTTATTATAATCATCATGGGCGCATGTCAAGGAATTAATAATTCGACATGGGGGTTTTTAATAAGAGTTAATGAAATAAATAAAACAAGTAACACGTTTATTTATTGTCATAACTCTATTAACCTCAAACCCGTTTATAAATATCCTCGCAACCCCAACATTTTAAAGAGCCATTGTTGTGCACAACAGATTTGGAAATACTCTCAAGACAAGAGAGAATTCCCTTTCCACCAAGAACTCCCTCAAGTTACAAGAGCAAGATCCTCCACCAGATCAAGGCGGTCGAAGGCGGACATCGCAAGCGAAGGTTCTTCCACGCTAGCACCCGGAGATCCCTTCGGCAACGTCCGGAGATACGTGACAGACGTGTGGATCACCGCTAGAGGAATCCTACACTTGGATTCTATGACGCAATGATGGATCACCGAATCATGACCAGACACATGAATGAAGAAAGAATTCCAACGAGGTAATTCTTATGAATTAATTAAATTAATTATAATCAACATATGATGATCCTCCTCAAGGGTTCCAGGACTCTTATTTTCTTTTCGTTCTTAATTCTATTCTGAATATTCGGCCTTTTATATCATGACGGATCTCGGATTGAACGTTGTTTAACGTTAAAATTAAAGTTGGGCAAACCCACCAACGCGCTTCTGCTGTGCCCGGAACCTACACTAATAAGGAAGCCCAGATCCAAAGTAGATTAGGACTAGTTAAGAGAAATTAAGACTAGGGATTACTCCTGAAAAGGAGGCCCAGGTTAAGGGACTTGAAGAAAATTAAGGAACTTGGGGATTACTTCTAAGGAGAATGCCCAAATTAATGAGAACTTGGGGCTTACTCCTGAGGAGGATGCCCAAATTAATGAGGACTTGGGGATTAATCTTAAGGAGGATGCCCATATTTGTAGACTTTGAGACTAGGGCTTACTCCTAAAAAGGAAGACCAGGTTAAGGATTCTCTCATCTTAAAGGATGAGGTTGAATGAATGAACTCTCTAACTTTAGTGATGTAAAGATGTGTAAATCACTATGTTTTGAGAGATGTTCCACAGAATTCCTTTCAGATAAGGAAGCCAACAAGGAAATCATGCCATAAATGGATTTGGAGAGAGTTATGAAGGTTTAATACTAAAGAGGAGAGAGGGATAGGTGTAAGATGGGTGAAATGGGCAGGAAGAGAACCCAAAAAGAGAGGGGCACGCAAGTCCTGGTGGGCGCACATGTACTGCATGGGCGCGCAAGTTTTGGTCGCGCATGTATACCTGCGCGACACATGGGTACTTGCGCGACTTTTATCCCTTAGGGTAATACTTGGGCGAGACTTGGCTTAAGCCCTTAGTACTATCCCTAAGGGATTACAGAAGTGTGGTGCGCAAGTTCTGGTGAAGGAGCAAGGTAGCGCACAAGTGTGGCCATTTCCCTTAAGGGATGACCACTTAGGCGCGCAAGTGTTGATGAGTTTCAACACTTAGGCCTTCCTCCCCCTCTCTAGATCTTACATTATAGGTAAGAAATTACCTTAGAAGTGTTTGAAAGCTTTGAGAAGAGACTAGGGCGCTGGGAGCTCAACTTTGAGGTTCTAGAATTTTTTCATCCTCGAAATGGGGGGCCCACAGAGGTATTTACAGGCTGGAGAGACCCTGAGAAAATTTTCAAAAGGGGCACGCAAGTCACCTGCACGACCATTAGGCAGTGCACAAGTGTACTTGTGTGACCATGAGGGAACTTGCGTGACCCACGTGCATTAGAAGCCTTGTTCATGCCTTTGTTAATTTTTGATATTTTTGTCAAAGAATGAATCACTTTATGCTAAGGCATTTGCCTTTTCATTCGTTCAGACTCTGTGACGAAAAGAAGCGTCAACAAATACTTAAGTCAAATAATCACTATAAATTCATACTCCTATGACCATTTTACTCAAAACTAATGGCCCTATCATCCTATATCATGGGACTTTCCCTCAACTTGATGGCCTCACCACCTCAATCGATGTACTTGACTCCCAACCGATGGTCAACACCACCCAAGTATACAGGGCCAAGCCCAACCAGATGATCAACACCATCTCAATTCCGATGGTTGTGCCATCGTAATTCCTCAGGCCAATCCTATAATGACCCCATGTACCTCATAAGTATATCACAAGAATCATATATATAAATGATCAACTTAACAAAAAATTCAATTTAAAACAATTTAATTGTGCAACTTACTTAAAATAAGAAATCCGACTTAAAATGATTGAATTACTCAATCTAAACAAACATGACAATTCAATGCAGAGGACTTGAATGCCTCAGATTCAAATAACTAAACTAATTCAATTTAAACAATTTAATTTAAATGAATAAAACACCCCCATCCAAACCACCTAAGGAGCAACGATCTATAACCTGACCATGTTCAAGGGAAAAAGGTGTGGGCATGCCAAACGACATCACATTAGTCAAACGCTCAATTTAATACCAAGGAAAAAGTGGTCTCTTTCAATTACCCAAAGGCATGCTAAAATAATCACCCCCAAAAGTCTATAAAAACAAAAATTAAGGTATGAAACACCTACCTTGGACTCATAGACATAGACATTTACAATATCAAGCTCTAACTACAAGCATTTTGGAAGAGATCCGAGTTTACATCAGCTACCTTGAAAATAGGGTAAAAAGGATCAGAAAGAATTGGTAATCCATGAGATAGAGGAAAAAAGAAAGAGAAGATAGAGTGGTGTTAGCATTAATGAGGTAGTTCTATTTCACCTGATGATAATGAAAATAGAGCACTGATGGAGGATCTAGCTTAGAACAAAGAAGGAGGAGTAATGGAGGATCTCTCCTATAGTTGTGCGCGTGACCAAGGAAGAAGAAAGGAGAGAAGAGAGAAAAAAGGAAAAGAATAAGAAAGGTCAAAAATGATTTTTTTTCTAATTAAATGGGTTTCACAGTTTATTCACATGGTTTTCTAAACCGTGCACAAATCATTCGAGCTACAGTGCTGAGCTACTTCCTAAAAGGGCTCCCTCGCAAGGATTGCACAAAGTTTTCCCAAAACATGAACAAAACATGAATAAGACATATACAAATACTTCAAAAAACCTTGCATAGACGTTAACCTCAACCACATGGTTTACCCACACCATGTGACCGTTTAAAAATGAGCCTCACAGTTAACTAGAAGGGGCCGCATGGTTTACCGTAAACCGTGCACCCTGACCTGAAATTCCAAAAGAGGCCTTAGGGCCTCCGATGCTCCCAAAACCTTTCCAAAAATCCCAAGGAAATATAAAATCCTCTAAACCCATCCAAAAACATGATATAAAGATGATGTAACTCTCAGAATTTGGTTTCGATCATCTAAAAAGAAAACAACATGGCCACTAATTGAAAAATTCAAAACATGATTGGTTTTGACCCAACTCAAAAGCCAGAGATATTACATAACTCAACCCAAAAATTCCCATTTATCCTCAAATAATCCTTATTCATGTTTTATAGGTTCTGGTAACCTCAAAATACTAACCCCAGTGTCCCTAAGAGGAGATCCAAAGGTGGATTCTTTAAGAGAAGGTAATTATCTTTATAGAATATTTCAAGTTTATTTATTCTTCTACTTCCTATTAATGTGTTTTTACATGATAAAGTAATAAATAAAGTATAATATATTTTATGATATGTTATTATGATTATGTTACATCCATATTCCCCCTTTTATCAATCCTACTAATAATAAAATCACCGTTCATGCGTACATACGACTTACCATCTCCACGCCACGGTGAAAATTATTTTTCATCACCACTTTACTTGGATGTTTACAATGATTGAAATAATGGATATATATGATAATTATGAAATTGTATAAATTATATAAATTTAGTATATCATCTACTTTCTTACCCTTTCACCATTAAGGGAATGATACCATTGCTCGTGCGTACGTACGACCTTCTATCTCCACGACATGATGTGATTCATTTTCCATATTCACCATTCAGGAATAATTATAAAAATGTATATAATGAATAAATATGTTATCTAAGAACTTAATATCATTATTTATATGACATAACTATATACTATTCATAATAATTGAGAATTACATGACAATACGTGCATAGTAAAATGAAGCAGTTTACACTCGAAACAAGGGTAATAATGAAATATTATAAAAAAATAGGTGATAAGATGATATAAGAGGATTGTATATGATATCATAAATATGAATATGATTTTTTTATAATTTAATAACATGCTTTAAATAATTATCAATAATTTTAAATCATGTTTAACTAAAGGAAAGTGTAAGGTAAGGGTTCCCTGTCTCACTTTTACTTCCATGAGACATATGACATATTCACCACTTATTTCTTTTGTATGATGTATATTATACAATTTGATATATTATATCATGAATATAATTATATTTATGGTATTTAAAGTTTAATTTGAAGTTATGGGGAATAATATTTGTCTAGTAAGGGATTTCTTAACTCAATTTCAATTTATTGTGTTAAACATATACTTCATTGATTATGTCATGCTATGATTTTGTGTGAAATGATTTTTTATTATATTATGTTGTATTTCCACTTATTATATATATATATTTTGAGTTGATAAATATAATTGGTTCATTTGATTATTTCTTAAACCATATACCTTTTTTTACAC
Organism: Viscum album; assembly: GCA_963277665.1. Classification (NCBI taxonomy): domain Eukaryota; kingdom Viridiplantae; phylum Streptophyta; class Magnoliopsida; order Santalales; family Viscaceae; genus Viscum; species Viscum album. The sequence goes on along the minus strand of OY728138.1, from coordinate 909,737,455 downwards.
ATACTGTTTAATTTGAAATTTATTTGATTAATTTAGGGAATATTGATAAATATTGATATTTTATTCAATATAGATATTTGATGACAATGATTTTTTTTTATTAATTAAATATATTATTCGATATATGAGTAATGATTTGGATTGGAATACATGGATGAGGCTCAATTATAGATATCCCCTTGATGCATTGGTAGTCTCATAGGTTGAATATGTTAAGCTAACATTAAATGAGTTTTTAATTATAAATTAAACCATCTTTTGAAAGGTATCGATGGTAGTGGTTTATGTTCTAGATACATGACATACAATAATCTAGAATTTCTTGTATTTATAATTTAGTTACTATTATCTTGGGAATTTTCACTATGATAAAATCTATGGATACAATTAATTATCAATTTATTTATTAAATGGCATGTGTGATTAGTTATTTACCTTTCCATATTGTTTTTTCCTTATCTAGTTATTTAAATGGCATGTGTGCTCAGTTAATTACATGTACATGTCAATTATTCTCATTGATTCATTATTCCTTCTATTGTACTTAACCCTTACAGAGAATTTGATCTCACCCTTATTTTGTTTCTTTTCCCTAAGATATGAAGAAGAGATCTTTGGATAAGTTTTTAAGGATGCAGTTTATTAGATTTTTTTATGTATTATGTTTTATTTCCTATTACCAATGTAAAATTGGTATCATGTGTGTGGTCTTGTTTTCCAAAACTGCTAAATTGTTTGTTTTTTTGAGATTTTAATCTTGTATCTATACCAATGTAATAAAGAAAGACACTAGCCATGAGCTATTAGGGTTGAGGTAGTTACACTTGGTATCATAGGAATTTTGGTATAAACCCTAAGAACTATATTTAGGAAAACATAGATGAGATAATATAGACCTATGATTGAATTTGGAAATATTCCCAAAGAAACCAAGATTATGATTTAGATATTAGTTATACAAAAAGTTTCAATTTATGTAAATTGTATCACTATTTTTTGATATTATAAATTATGTATCATAATTTTATGACCTAATATAGTTTATTTTATTTTTAGAAATGATTATTAGTAGAAATAATGGAATCTGTATCGATGCACATAATCCAAAGAGTAATAATGATTGTTTATTTGATGGGTTTAAGCCAATATTTTGAAGAGAACTAGTATCCAAAAAATATTAATCATTTGAGGACATGTTATTATGTTCTAATAAGATATAAAAACAATTCTTTAATTCTTATGACTTTTAAGGGAAGAAAAAGAAGAAGAGGACAATAGATAAAAGGACGAATAATGGGAAAATGAGAAAGAAGGATTTTACAACATGTAATACATTTAGAAGGAAAAATTTTGGTTCATGTTTAAAAGGAAAATGTGTTTGTTTATTGTGTAGGGAAATAATCCACCATGATTTTAATTTTAAAGGGTAATAAAGAACTTTCCAATGTGCAATTATTCCACAGTAAGTATACGGGGAACAGTGTAACTAAATTCCCCAAGTGTCATGGGAATCAATTTCAAGATTATATCATTGATACATCAAAAGTAGAATTATTAATTTTCATGTTTATTTGGATCCAAGAAATATGTTGTAAGTATTGTACTATATTAATTTTTTTAGGATTTAAAGGTATGTGATTAATAGTACTTGTAACAAAGAGAAGTGACTATGTGGAAAGCTTATCTTTTAAAAAACACATGATTTGGGGAATTAAAATTAATATTTTCTTTATGATTGTGATAATAATGATAAAAATATGTTTATGGTATATTTTTTTCCCAAGAAGTTTGTAAGTGATTTGATAGTTTATGTTATCTTTACTAAGATTAATAGATGTTTGTATTTAAGAAATATATTCAACAACTTGATATTTTATTTTTGGAGGCATGTATGTTTTTATTAAGATTTTAGGTTATAAAGGTATTAATATATTTGGTATATGAAAATAAGAGCTATATTATATTTTTTGAATAATCTAATATTAAGTGTATTTTTAGAAATTTAGTGAACTTTCTTCCAATTTTTTTGATAGATGTATTTTGGATGAGTCTTGAGGTTAACTACATATGGAATGGATTAAGTTAAAAATTTGAAATTATTTTTTAATGTTAAGGTATGATTTATTATATCACGATATGCTAACTATTTTTATTTTGTTAAATATTTAAAGGTTGAAGGAATGACTAATGGATCTTTTGATAAAAGTTCTTCAATAATAAATTTTTTTCTTCAATATCCATTTCCCAATGTATGAGATGAAGTGAAAATAGATCAAATCACAAAAAACGTATGATATTAAGATTATGAAATGGAAAGAAATAAATTTAGTGCTAATATATATAGTGAAAGAATCCCTCAACTCTAGGAAAGGTATTTTGGAACAAAATTTTTATCAATTTACTTTTCTTTCTAAGAAATCAATGGTATTTTAACCAATCAAAGATTTATGGTTTTGTGATGTTTAAATTTCTAATGACCATGTTCTATATCACTATTTATCAAAACTTGATAGTTATATTTCCCTTATTTGTCCACATTTTAACATCTTTCTAATGTTCTCATAATTGAAAGCCTAATTTTGTGGTGACCTTCTCATTTCCCTTTAACTCTTATTAAGAGAGTGTTTTATTAACCCTATTTACAAGGTGGGTTTCCCACAAAGTAATTTTCAAGTATCAACCTTTGATTTTTAAAGTAGAATTTAAAATTTTTAGGACACAATTTATTTAAGTAGGGGATAATTTAACACCATAATATTTTACTGTATGTCTCTTTTTAAATTTAACTTCATTGTTAGCTTACTTTTCATGAAATATTGAGCTTAAATGAACAACAATATACTATTAATATTATTATTTAAAATGAAAATTATCTCCTAGATGTTAAATTGGTGATTATTAATAAGATTAAATAACTTATAAAAATATATAATTGAATTCATTGGTTACTAATTAAATAGAAATAAAGGTAAAAAGTAATTGAATAAAATGGAAATGTTTTTATAAAAATTTATTATTATATGCCAAAGGTGTTTTATCCTAACAATTAATTAATTAATATTAGTGATTGATAATAAGAAAATTTATATATTATATATTAAATAAAATATTTTTACATTCATATAATAAATTTTATAGGTATAATATATGAAAAATCAAATTTACGCATAAAAAATTTGATTTTAAAGGCAGTTTTGCCACCTTTTAATGGAACACCTCTTTTAAAACTAAATTTTTACACTTTTAAAAATTTTATTTGAAAAAATAAACTTCAGTTTTAAAATCATAATTTCAAAATTATCTGAGGTTTAATTTTTGGTATTTTTTTTGAAAAGATTGATTTTGCAGTGAATAGTGAAAAATACCGATTTTTATGAAACTGTCATTTTATTTATATTTAAAAGTCCCTTTATGATTTAAATTTGATCTTAAATTAACATAAGTACTATTTATTTATATATAATATAATTAATTTCATTTTAATAATCTTTATAACTTATTTTTTTATAAGTACATTTTTGGGATTAAAAATGCATTTTCCAAGAAAACTATTTTTCTTTGCGTTTCATTGAATTAATATTAAATTAATATATGAAACTTTTTTTTGAAGTATTAAAAATATTAAAAATATTTGGATCCATAAATTCAATTTTTTTAAAATATTTCCTTTTTATTTGTGACTAATATGAATAGTAACCTTGATAATTTTTGTTACCACGATAAAGGGTAAATTGAGTAATTTAGATTAAAAATAAAAGGCTAATGACTAGAAAAATAATTGTAACACAAGATTTTTTATTTTATTTTATGAGTTATATTACAATATAATAATCCTAGGATCAAAACTATAACCTTTTGAATCCATTTGGATGATAGTATGACATTTATAATATTTTATTTAAAGAAAAGTCAAAGATGTCATACTCACATTTTTAATAAAAATATCATTTTTAATATATGGTTATTCAAAATATATATTTGACTATAAATATTAATTTTAAATATAAAATATTTTTCTTTATCATGGTTATTTATTTATAATTTTTAGGGATGAAATAATTAGCTTAAATGCTGACACAACTTTGATGTAGTAATTATTCAATTAATGGAAAAATCAAATAAATTATATTAAAAATATTAAAATAAATATAACCAGATATAATTATTGTTATAAAATAATTTTACAGAATAATTTTATATTTTAGGGATTTAATAAAATATTTTTTTTCAAATTTATATTGTTTTTGTGATATTTTTAAAATTCAAAGTAATAAATAGTGTCAAAATTGACATTAATGATATTTAAAATAAATAATATTTTATTAAATGATAGAAAACTATTAAAAATATAAAATTTGTCCAAATTATTGGGATAAGGTTTAAAAGTTACTAAAAGATCCATTTATCGGTCTTTGGGAATTTAATAGTAACTATATTATCCGTGAAAGTGTAAAAATCCATGTTGTCACGGTAAGAGTTAAAAGGATTGAATAAGGGTTAAAAACAAAAGATAAGGGTAATAATGTAACCTAAACTTGTCTAAAAATTATTATATGAGAATATTTATCCCCATAATAATATTATATTATAAATAAATTATTTTTTAACCATTTGGAATTGAAAATTCATTTATATTAATTTAATATTTATAGAGTTTCTAAAAGTACCCCACTTCAATTATAAAAGGTCACCTCATCCCTCACTTATTCACAACACATTGAGACTTATAAATCAAACCAAAACTAAATATTTATCCTACCAACATACTTATACACATTATGTAGGTTCTCGTATCATCCAAATACTAACCTGAGTGTCTCTAAGAGGATATCCAAAGGAGGATTTTTTTAAGAGAAGGCGATAATCTTTACTGTCTCTTTCAAGTTTATTTCTTCTTATACTTACTCTTCATGTGTTATTTCCATGATAAAGTAACAAAGAAATTATTTTATATATTCTTATATAGTATTATGATTATGGGATATCCATATTCCACCTTTTATCAATCCTATGAAAAATGAAAGCACCGTGCTTGTAAACGTACGACTTACCATCTCCACTCCATGATGCAATTTGTTTTTCATTAGAAATTTACTTGGATGGTTATACTGATAGATATAATGGATATATTTGATAATTATGACATTATATAAATTATGTAAATTTATTATATCATCCACTCTCTTACCCTTTCACCATTAAGGGAATGACACTGTCGCTCGTGCATACGAATGTCCTACCATCTCCAAGACACGATGCGATTCATTTTCCATGTTTACCATTAAAGAATGATTATAAAAATTTATATAAAGAATAAATAAAATATATATAACCTTAATATTATTATATATATGACGTAACAATATCTTATTCACAATTATCGGTACATACATGACAAAACATGCATAGAAAAATGAAGCAATTAACACCTGAAACATGGGAAATAACAAAATATTATTAACAAATGGGTGATAAGATGATATAAGAGGATCATATATGATATGATAAATATTAATATGGTTATGGTACTAATTAATAACATAATTTAAACCATTATAGATATGGTTAAATCATGTTAAACTAAATAAAAGAACAATGTAAGGGTTTCTTATCTCGCTTTTACTTTCATGATACATATGTCATATTCACCACTTATTTCTTTTGTGTGGTGTATATTACACAATTTGATATATTATATTCTGAGTATCATTATCTTAATGAAATTTAAAGTTTCATTTGATGTTATGGGGCATATGATTTGACTGATAAGATATTTTCTAACTCGATTTCTATTCATTGGGTTAAACACATACTTCATTGATTATGTCATGGTAAGATTATGTGTGAAATGAATTTCGATTATATTATGTTTTTTTTACACTTTTTATTTGAATTTATAGTTGATACACATAATTGATTCATTTAATTATTTCCTAACCTATATACCATTTTTTACATACAATGTTTACTTTGAAAGTTATTATATTAATTTAAGGAATATTGATAAATCTATATATTTTATTTAATATGGATATATGATGATAAGGAAAATTGTTTTTTAAGGAAATATATTATTCAATATATGAGGAATTCTTTGGGATGTTAGAAACAGGTGGGGCCCAGTTATAGATAGCCCCTCAATGCATCGATACTCTCATGCAACAAATCAGTTAAGTTAACTTTAAATGGGTTTTTACCTAAGGATTAGACCTTCTTGTGAAAGGTATAAATGATAGTGGTTTATGTTCCAGATACATGACATCCAATACTTAATCATTTACTACATTAATTATTTAGTCAATATTGTCCAGAGTTTTTTTACCATGACAAAATATACAGATGAATTTTATTCTTAGTTTATTGATTAAATGGAATGCATGCTCAATTATTTACCTTTCCATATTGATTTTTTATTTATACAATTATTTAAATGGAATGTGTTATTAGTTAATTACCTTACCATGTTAATTATTCTCGTTGATTCATTATTTCTTCCACTGTACTTAACCCTTACTGAGCATTCGATCTCACCATTATTTTTTCCCTTTCCCAGTTTATAAAGAATAGATATTTGAATGAGTTTTCAAGGATACATTTTATTATATTTTTTTCATGTATTATGTTTTATTTTATTTTTCAATGTAAAATTGGTATCATGTATAGGATATAATTTTCTAAAACTGTTAAAATATTCAGTCCTTTGGGATTTGATTGTTCTATCTATACCAATGTACTAAAGTAAGATACCAGCTTCAGGATACCGTGGTTGTGGTTATTACAGAGGTGGTGGTGTTTTATTTTATGGTGGTGTTGGATTATTGTGCGGTTAGAGGTGAATTTTTATGTTGTTTTATGAAGATTATGATATGGTGATGGGATCTATTTTTAAAGGTGTTGTTATAGGAATTTGATACTAGGTTGTTTTTTAATATTATATACCATCTTATCTTTTGTTTCTTCTTACACACCATCCCTTGAGTTGTGTAATGTCACCAATATTGATATGAGGTCTGGGTTTCTATTTATACCCCAAAATATAGTATATGGGTGATATAGATGGATGACTACCCCCCCTCTACTACTCTCTATTCCCATTATAGTTTTGTTGTGTGGTTCTATTGTATTAATGTAGTTATATGTTAGTAATGTTGTTATGATGATGTGGATATGGCTATGAAGTAGTGGTAGTCATATGTGGTTGCGTTGTCGTGTTATATGGTATATATATGTGACATTTAGATTTGTTTTTAGGTTTTAGTAAAAGGAAATGAAATGAAATGGAGAACAAAGATGAAAAACATTGGGATGTGTGGTTGACTAGATTAGTGGTAAAATGGGTGTATGATACTTTTCATTATAACTATTTTTTGTGATTATTATATTACTATATGGTTTATGGATTTCATGAGAGATACTTAGTGAGGTTGAGGTGATAGTTGACCCGTGATGGGGAATGATTCAGTTTTATTGTTTATTCACTAAGCCTATAGTATGATTTTTTCACATTTTTAGTAGGGTGGAAAGTGATGAGTATACTTATATGTTAACCCCTACTTATATATACTATTTTTATATATTTTAAAGGAGTTGGTTATTATGATAGTAATTACTAGATTTTATCATGGAGTTTTATAAAGTTAGAGTTATTTAAATAAGATTTTTTCCTCTTATTATCTATTTTGGAGATAATGTCTTTTATTCCTATATGATATTAAATGAATTTACATTATTTTCATGATTTTGGATTGTTTTATTTTATAATAATTTATTTTATTGGTGGATGTTTTTAATATTATTGGGATTATTGAGGTTAATTCCTCCCTATTACATGATTATACCCTTAGATAAAGTCGATAACATATGGCATATTAGTGGTGGGTTTTCGGGGTCACTCCTTTCTTCACCACTATACTAGGAGAGGTTCTAGTAGAAATGGGTCATGAAAGTGTGGTATTGGATATTTTTTTTGAGATTTAGGATAGAGTTCAGAGTTATAAAATACTAAGTATTTTATTTATTTTAGTTGGAAAATGGTGCTATTTGGACATAGCATGTGATGTGGGAAAGAGAGGGAATCTAAGACATAGATAAAACACCAATGATTCAACATAATAACCTTAATAATAATAAACATTCTATTTTAGATTATAGTGGTTATAGGGTAAATATATGGGTGAGGTACGCACATAAAACTTATTTAAGTCTTTGTTTAAATTGAGAAAGATATGTGTAAAATTTAAATTAATTTAATTAAAATAACTTTAAATAAAATTTATATCCCAAGATTAAGAGTTTTATTCTAATTTATAGTAATGGATTGTGGAAGGTTTCCCCATGTGGTTTGGGTTAGTGATGTACGACCAGATGTTCCAACTAATCATATTAGATTTAATCCCAAAGTGGATGATTTATAGGTGAAGGATTTTCCTATCTTTAGATGTCTGGGTTTTCCAAAGTATGATGGGTCTATCACTAATCAGTATAGAGATATCTGGTTGAAGGAGCTTGTTATTGATTTTGGTTTGATTATCATAAGGAAGGATTATTGGATTTTTTGGTAGTCAGTTTGTTTAGAGTTGTATCACATAGGTATTGAATTTTATATTTGGGTAACCATGATGAGTTTGGTAAGACGTGAGGTTAGTTTAAGATCCCATTTCAAGACAAGCTCTTATATTTGACTTTGAAGGTGGCATAATGATATTATTTTTTCAACCTTCAACAGGGGAGCTCTAGTGTGAGGAAATTCAAAGTATAGTTAATGAAATTTATCCATTATTCTCATGATATTCTTCTTGATGATAAAGAGAGATTATAAAATTTTTAGGAGGCCATGTGTCTTAATATATAGTAATAGATTAACTATTTTATTCTTATTTATTATATTGAGATGTTGATAAAGGTTGAAGTGATTATGAATATATTATAATTAATGGGCTTGAGTAATGGAGCCTTGGAGAGGGGTTCTCATTTTTATAGGTAGTTTAGGTTTTGATTAGTGAAGATCTTCTCTCAGTCTTCATTTTCCCATTTCATTGGAATAAGAAATTCTTAGGCTTCTATCAATACCTTTAGTGTGGTTTTTTTGTTTTTTGTGTATGATTCCATTAATAATTATTGTTTCTAGTCTTCCTTAGTAGTCAACATGGAGTCGGTGGTCAATTTTATATGAAGACTCAAAAAATATTTCCTTTTATGCCTTAATAACAAAAAAAATTACTTAGTATTTTAGACTAGAGAGAGGTTATAGAGTAGGAAAAAGACAACCCTGAGATATTTAGCACCCTTAGGGACTTATATCTAAGCACAAATAAGGTAGTGGATATTTTTAGGTTGAATGAGGTAGAGTTTTAGGAAAAAATTGTTTACATGTGATGGAGTTTCCAATGATATATGGAATATATATCAGTCAAGGTTCTATTTATTTATATAAAACCATGGTTAATCCCTTGTTTGATTTGGGAGCCTCACAATCCTTTATTTTTTGTACCATTTTATTAGTATGAACACTTAAGGTGGATAGACTCTTGATTCAATTTTTGTTGAGTACACTATATGGAGGTCATTATAACTTGTATGAGGTGTGTTAAAATATGAGTTGATGATAGGGTATCATCAGTCAGTGGGAGATATCTTATTATTGAAGATACAACCATATGATGTCATTCTTGGAAAGGATTGATTGTATATTATATATGTGTTTATAGATTGATATTGGGGGAGAGTGGTTTCCACTATTTTGTAAGTGCATTTTTAGTGATTGTTGAAAATAGTTATTATTATATTGATCATTGATGTTAGAGACCTCTATCTTTATAGTTAGATGTATTGATACTATGTTTGGTAGAGGTTTGTAGTTGTGCATCGATTATCCTCGATTGAACTAGGTGACAATAAAGAACCACTCTCGATTTTCAAGGATTAATGACTTGTTTGATAAATTAAAGTGATACACCCAACTCTCTAAGATTAATTTATGGTATGTATATCATCAAATGAGTGTGAATAAGGAAGAAATTATGATAAATTATTGCACATGTCACTATAGACACGTTAAGTTTATGTTATGCCTTTTAGATTTTTGAATGAACAATCTATTTTAATGGTCGTGATAAACTCAATGTTCTATGAGTTTTTGGATTAGTTTTTTGGGGAATTCATCAATGATATGTTGGTATATTTGAGATTAGAGGAGGGACAAGTTTATTATTTGAGGAATGTTTTGGAGTTACTTCGACAGAATTAGTTATATGGTAAGTTTTTCAAGTGTAAAATCAGGAAGTGTGAGGAAATTTACTTTGAAATTCCATATCTCAAAAGGGTGTGGTTATCGATCATTTGAAGATAGAGGCTTTTATTTCTTATGTAGATCTTGTGAATAGTTCATAAGTTTGTAGTTTCTATGGTCTTCTAGACTATTACATGAGTTTTATGACCCATTTATCTCATATTTCAATGCCTTTGATAGATTTAATTAGGAATAACTATAATTATATATATATATTTATTAGTGTTAGATGATGTTTGAGTACCAGAAAGAGAAACTAATCACTAATCTATTATTATTTTTCTATTAAAGGGATTTATGATAAAGGTATTTTGTAATGATTCTCATCTCAGTTTGGGATAAATTATGATGAATAAATGATTAGTGATATCTTATGGGTCTCAGTAGTTACATCCTCATGAGCGTAATTACACCATCCATGATCTTGAACTTATAGTAATGGAATTTTCTCTAAATCTATAGTATAATTGTATAATTGAAGAGTGTTTTTTGGCCTTCAAAAATAAAAATATCTTGTAGTTTATATTCTCTCAAAATGATTTTATTTTTTTCAGTGGATATTAGAGGATTTATTATAGGATTATAACTTTGAGATCTTTTATACTATGGGGAAAGGAAATGTGGAAGATGATGTTCTAAGTAGGAAGTATCATAGTGATGTTTCTTAAGTAATGGTGATGAGAGGATGTTGATGGAGGAAATTGTATTTTTATATCTAAATATGGGGGGAGATGGTGCTGGAATTTTTCTATACTAGATGATAGTTCATTATTTCTTATTTCAAAAGGTGGAGGAGTTAGTTGGAAGATCATAAGGTAGAGTGATGAGAGGCAATTCCTAAATTTTTAAATATTTTTCATTGATAATTAAATCCTCAATATAGATATAGCACAAGAAATTTCTCCATTCTAATTACTTTTTAAAATCTATAATTTATTCAATAAATTTTTTAAAACATGATTTTAGTGGTTTTAATCATCTTAATTTATATTATAGGACATACCTTGATCTTGGTCTTAGATTTTAATTGTTAAAAATATTTAAATTCTATTTTAAATTATTTTGAATCAATTTTAAATCACACAAACAAAGACTATATTTAAATTCTATTTTAATTGCGTGCATATTAAAGTTGAAAAATGGAAATTGATTGCCAACATTGGTGTTATTTCATTCCCTGTGTATGTCTCATCCAACACGAGTGTATGTTTCACCCGACCTTCTTATATGTGGTGATGATAAACATATATTTCATGGAATCTGAATTTGAAAAAAATTTCCATTGTACGTGTCACCCAATGTCTCCATTGGTGTCATAGTGTTGAATGTATATGTAATGGATCCCCATTTAAGGGTAATTTTACCAACATTGGTTTCATGGGTACCTACATAGGTGTGATCCTAAACATAGAGACATTTATGGGGATGGAAGACCATAGAGATTAAAATTGAAATACCCTGAATGGAATAGGATGACGAAAAATCAATTCCCAATCCCACTATTCAAACAAATCGAGGATAAATCTAATAAAAAATCACGTGGTATTCATCATGTTAAAGGAAAAGTTGGGGTCATGGTAATAATGAAATATAAGGGGAATATTTTAGAGAAACCCAGTTGACTCCATCATAACCATCGAGATGTATACATGGTTGAAATTGAAGAAAAAGATAAGTTGATGGAATTTGAGTATTTTTTTGAATTTTAAGAATCATTGGTGGAGGAAGAGGAGGGTTATGATGATCACATATAATATGAATAATCTGAACCAAGAAAGTAACCCAAGGCCACCTCTATAATAATATGATTGTTCATTAATTAAGAGGGCTTCTGCTGATTGAGTTTGAGTAGGTACTGTTATTTTCTTCCCTTTATTTGATACAATGTTAATGATGATGTCACACTAGGACATTATTGATTGAGAAAGATGGAGTATCCATTTCCTATTAATGAATTATTATCATTAATGTGAACCTATTCTATTCATTTATTTGTAAGGATTTTAAATCTTAGTCAAAATGGAATTTATTTTAATATGTTTTTTTAAATTATTCTTCTCTTATTCTTTTATTTTCATACATAGTCCACATATATTTTCTTCACCACCTACTATGGTGAGTAGTGAGTTAATCTAATCATGATTGAAGATATACAATCACCAGTCTAGGAAAGAAAAGGGTATACAATGATTATTTTATTTTATTACCAAAGTCAAAATAACCAGGTGAGGGTAATTTGTGATATTTAGAGATAGATAAAGGGAAAAGTTTTGAATAATGATTTAAAATGTGAATGAGGGGATGATATAAGGTTAGAATAAAATTTTCAATACTGAACCTAAAACCAATCCACTTTTATTCTAATCAAAATCCACTCACTATTTTCTCATAGAAAAACCCATAAAATAAGAGACGAATACAAACATAACACTCCCCTCTCTAGAGACAACCTAAGTTGCACTAATAATATGTTAATCCAGGTGTAGAATTGTTTGATAGGATAACCATGATAGGCCTATCACCAACCTATAATCATTTTTTGGGAGTTCAGTATTCTGTGTTTTTTTGTGTTATTTAATTTAAAATTATTTTGATAAATGACTAGATATTTTTCTGATAACCTTGTTGATTTTGTTCCATAGGTTAAAATATTTTTTCTATAATTAATTAGGAGCTTTAAAATCACCAAGTAAGCTGAGAGAGATTTTTTTCACAATTCTATTGACTAAATATCTATCTTCTACTTCTTCATTTATTATATCCACCTTAAGAATTGAAAATATTGATTATAAGTTGGCCAAATTGAATAGGACCCTTAGAGAGCTTTATGAATTTAATTTAAATAATTATAATAGACTATTGCGATTGAATAAAAAACTAAACTATGATATTATAACTGAAATGATTTAGTTATTACAAAACTTTCATGGTTAATCAAAAGAGAATCCCAACTAGAATTTGTAGGAATTTAGAGATATATGAAAAAATTCCAAGTATAGAGGTTTCTATAAGTATCAAATGAGCTAGAAGACCTTTACATTATCCCTTTAAGGACCATCCAAATAATGTCTATAATACTCATATCCTGGAGAAGTCACCACCTAATATAATCTTCAAAAGGAATTCCTGCATAAATTCTTCATTGAAGTTAGGATTACCCAACTAAGAAAGGAGATCTATGGGATCAAACAAACAATTAGATAAACTCTATGCAAGTTTTGGGAGATATTAAAGAAGATTAAAACATCATGAACACACTAACCATCCAAATATAAAAATTTCCTCGTTTTATTTACAAAATAATTATGAACAATGACCAAATCCCAACAGATGCTTCCTTTGAAGGAGCGCTGATTGAAAAGTCACATCCTAAATCTAGAGATATGATAGATAAGTTAACTCAAAATTTAAAAAAATTCAGTACACGATCAATAATTAGAGAAGTAAATGAGGTAAATATTTCTAAATCTCTTTTAATTTAAAATAAAACTAAATAACTAAGCTCTCTTGTAAGACATTAAAGATTAACCAAAGTATAGGAAGCATCAACTTTTATAGATCTTAAACTTTTTAAACTCCACCATTTATTAGAACATTACACTAATGGTTTCCCTAAAGTCCAAGAGATATGGGATTTTATGTTACAAAGGTTATAACACTAGAAACCAATCAATATCCAATAATTTAAGGAGCATTCCAATATAAAATATGGAGTTGGAAAACAACATCCGCATACACCACCTTTCCACTAGGATTTTAAATATTATCTCCATCCCCAAAACTTTATAAGGAATTCCTATGAAACCTCTATAAGATATAAATAAGTATATAACTGAGAACACTCCATGAAGGATCTACTGAAATAGTTTATAGAGTCTCAAAATAACCAAAAAATTACCTTCAACACTAATGAATCAAAACTAAAGGAGAAAAAAGATAACCCAACCAAATTATTTCCACCCTCAAAAACCTAGTAAACTAAGTTTGAAGTAAACTCCATGCTCATAAATTTATAATACCAAAGGAAATGTTAGTTCGGTTTCTTTAAGGAGTAAAAATGAGGTAAAGAGTAGTAAAGAATCATCATTAGAGGTCTAATTTGGAAGTGGAAAGCCCTATAAACCTAAATAATCTATCCCTAAAAAGGAACCAAAAGTGAAAGGGGATGTGAAGACACCCCCAATAAACAAAGATAATGGAAAGTCCAAGATATAAGACCTATATCATCCCCAAACCCACTTCCCCATAAGGATAATACCACCAAAACACACCAGTGAAGAAGAATTACAATAATATGTGTTATAAATAGTCAGGATAGTATAGATAAATATCATTTTACTGGAGGTCATCCACAAAATACAAAGGTATAAAAAATTTATCAAGGAAATGTTCTCCAAGGATAAGAAACTTCAAGGACATAAAAAGGAAAGTTTTCTCTACCCTTGTAACCCCATAATTAGCTAGAAAATTTCAATATCTAGTTACTTTCACTACACCTTTCACCATAGGAGAACTCACATTTATGAATTAATTATGTGATTTTGGAGTATCGATAAATGTTATTCCTTAATCACTATTTTCCTCCCTATATATAGGAGATCTCAATCCAACTAGGGTAGTTATACTACTGTCTAACTGAACCACTTCCTACCTAGTTGACGTTTTAGGGGATGTTCTGGAAAGAGTGAAAGGACTCTGGTTCCTAGTTAATTTTTACATCTTTAAAATGGAAGAAGAAATAGTTAAAGTTCATTTACATATCATTTTAGGTAGGTGTCATGACCTTCATAGGGTGGTTCAAAAGCTAAAATATATATTTTATAGTTTAGCATAGTGGTTGAACAAGGTCATATCTCTTCAGAAGATTTGAATTTGATCACAATATATTCCTAATTCACTTGTTATATTTTTGGTTTTTTATTATTTTATAAAAAAAATAAAAATGGTTTTGAGAACCTGGAATGAAAAATAGAAAATAAAACTTGCATATACAGATGCAGATAGAATGAAATCAATTAGAAAGAAAGGTCTTGGTCATATGGTTGGTTACTTGGGTTCTTTTGTTATCCATTAAATTTTCCTAAATTATATTTAATAGGTAATTCATGAATCAATATCACTAATTTTTTAGTGTGAAATTTAGAATTATTAGGAGAATTCTTTAGGACAATAAACCTCACTTCCTCTGATAGTTATGTTTGATGACACACCTCAATCGAGTGTGTGAAATATTCGAGGAGCCAACTCCATCATATTTCATTTCATCCCTTAAAGAAACTAAACTCTATCACATGAAGGATTTTCTTCTAAGATAATGGAGGGAATAAATGTTAATTAATGAATATACTAAGTTTTAGATAGTTGAAAAAGGGTGGTGGATGATTGTTTCACCCATATTAAATAATTCTCTTCCCATCACCACAAACAAAATAAAACTCATAAATAATTGAATCACATTAATTTAATAACACCACAAAAACGTCCCTTAAGGGTAAGACTTAGGATAGTCACTCAGGAGCATGATTTAATTAGATAATAGTAAAGATAGAGATAAATGAGGAATTAATTTAATTAAAATATGAATATAAATTTACAATAAATAAATAAAAGTAAAACTAAAATAGAAAAGAAACTAAGATAATAGCCTCCTTCTAGATGAGATTCACTTGTTGAACATCAGCATCACCTATATTTATAGGAAAATTCCATTTAGATATAGCTTTGTATATTCTCTTTTAAATATCCTTATATTTCATCAAACTTATCTACTTAAATTGTAAATGGGATTCTTATTTATCCCATGAAAATCAACCATACAAATTCCCACTTATCTCACACTTAAATATTTCATGAATTCCATGTGGGACATCCATTCAAATATCCTAAGTATACTTGAAGTCATGTGCATGGGATAGTGTTATCTAATACTTCATATTTATTTTAGATATGTTCATAATGTCATTTATTCTTCACTCAACTTGTTTTATTGTCTATTTTCACTTCTTTCCTTCACGCATTCATATCACGGGTATCAACACACTGGAGTAGCGGGAATTTTTCAGTTGATACTCTTCTTTACATCATGATTCACTCTAACACTGCATAACAATTTCCATGTTAATCCCATCATTATTATTTTTACCATGGGTTTCCCATCCATGAGATTATCATAAGTCATTTTTCTTGACTGTGTAGAAGTTTACTATTCATTTCACCCTTACATCACTGAGTTAAACTGATTTTGTATCATAAATTCCAAATTTAATAATAAATTTTACTTTATGTTTCATTCAATTATTTTGTTTTAATTAATTTTAGAAAGTTTAATTTCACTTGTTTGGATGACTTCATTGTATGTGGAGGTGATTTGGAGGGCCCAAGATGAAGTTGAAGAAAAATGGGCCAAAATGTGCAAGATTCAAAGAACACCAGTAGACTCCAACAAGAACTTAAGGTGATAATTTTATTAAATTGGGACTAAATTTCATGATCTAATCCAAAATTCATTGAGATACAACTCATATTAAGACAAAAAATCTCAATTCATCCATTAAAGGTCCCAACCAAATTGATCTATCCAATCCACCAAATCTACTTGAAGTAAAAAGTGGTGTCATGTGTTTCATCCATATCATGAGATGTATACCTCTAAATGATGCAAAATTTTAGGTGGATATATTAAATAGGAGTAGAAAAAACTTTTTAGTTTACTCCAAAGTGATAAAATACTGTCTAAATGTATAAAATCATGGACCAAGTAGTTTAAAAAAATCTATTGGCCCAAAACAACCTTCCACTTTGCCTATAAATTGGCACCTTGGCCACCCCATTTTCAAGTTCGAATAGGATGCAAAGATTTGGTATTTTGGAGACCCAAACGATTAATCTTATAATATAGGAAATTTTGGAGGCCATTATCCTCACAGGGGTAACAATGATGAAGGTGGAGTTCCACCCAAGCCTCCTCCTCCTCTTGTTGGTGGGATAAATGATGGATGATTATTTCTAAGGAGCTACACACACTTGGGAGGTAGTTCTAACACTTGTTTTTCTATTGGTTTTGTGTAATTTTTACATTAAATATTTAAATTATGTTCTATATTAGAACCCTTCTCCTCTGAATGCATTTCTTTAGTATAACTAAGTGGAAGACTTTTCATTTCAACATTGGTTGGGTAGAAAATTATAGTGAGAATCTTGGGTTGTTCTAATTAGACAAAAAGTATCTTTTTCTCTAAAAAATACTTGAGATTTAAATATTCATTGGTATAATTTTTTCTATGCTTGAGTTTAAAACCTTGACCACATGATTTTTGTGTCAAGGGTTGCTTACCTGTGAATTTATGTAAGAGACAAGAGGGGAATCAAGATCTTGAAAACCCATAACCAAATAATTCCATTAAACCATATAAAAATTTCGTAACATTGAACTATAAAATATTTGTAGAAAACTTGAAATTACCTAATTCTGTCGTAATTATAAAAACTTCACCATCTTTTTTCAACTACTAAACACTTTAAATTAATTTATTTTCTTAAAAAATTTTCAAAACCAACCCCTCTTTTAGTACTTTTTATTAAGAATACAGACTCTAAACTTATCAAAACTCCTTAATATATGACCTAGGGTCTTCCCTAGACCATAAAATCATATTTTTATTTTAATAAATTGGACATGTCATGACAACACTAACAGATTTTGGTGCCATTTTTAGGGAGCGCTTTAGTTCATAGTGTGCGTTTTTGATAAGATATTTGTATATTTTGTGAATATTTATTTGTTTTATATTATAAATTTTCACATATATTTTTGTTTTGATTTATTCCTTGTGCATGTTCAATGTATGATGTGTTCTAATCTGAGATATTTACCTCCTTTCAAACCCGAACCAAAGAGAATCCTATGTCAGTGACACCAAGACACACAAGACAACCCTTTGAAGGAGGAAACACCATAAATTGAGACTTTTATAAACCCCAATTCTTCTAGAACCAAACTATAAATTGAACATAATGTGTATAAAAAGGATGAAAATAAAATAACACTAAAATAACTAACCTCGCCTGATGTTTATATCCAACCCACTTATATTTAAATGAAAGGTGAAGCACCAAAATTTGAACTAAAATCTGATCTAATTCACTTATTACCAAGATTTCATGGACTTGATAGAGAATACCCACATACGCATTTAAAAAATTTCATACCATGAGTTCAACATTAAAACCGACTAATGTGGATGAATAACAAGTAAATCACATGTAATTCTCTTTTTCATTAGAAGACACTACAAAAGATTGGATATATTATGTTGAATCCCTTATAAGAAGTTAGGGAGACATGAAACACCTTTTTCTTGAAAAATATTTCATAGTCTCTTGAACTGCAATAATAAGGAAATAAATTTTTGGGATAAGACAACCTTAAGGGGAAACACTTAATGAATATTTGGAAATATTTAAAATCTTTTGTTCAAGTTACCCACACCACCAAATAAGTTATAAAATTTTAATACAATATTTTTATAAAGGTTTAACTAATATTGATTATAACATGATTAATGATACTATAGGTGGTGAACTAGTTGACAAAACCCCAATTTATGAAAGGAACCTAATTAAGAACATGGAACAGAACACTCAAAAATTTGATTCGAGGTCCAACATACCCATACTAGGTGTCCATGGGGTGCAGAGTACTGAATTAGAGAAGAAGGTGGACACAAAGTTTGAAGAGGTAAGTAACCTTATTCAACAACTTGCTCTTTCCCAAGGGAAATACTAATCTCCTCCTCCAATCCATTATGGTATCTGTTCTTCTAACACCCACTATTCTGAATAATACCCTCAACTGAGAGAAAAATCTACAAGTTGTGAGGAAATATTTCCAAGCTTCCCCTATAACCAACCATTTAGGAAAGAACCTTAATATCCATCAAATTATGGGTGGAAAGAAAACCAATCCTATAGGAAAGGGGGTATTCAAACAAACCTCAACAACCATGGAACCAATTGGGATAGAGTAGTCATCCACCACCACCACTTAGAAATCCTCAACCACCACAAAGGCCTTTCCAATAACCACCTACAAAACCTGAGTCTAGCCTAGAATACATGATAAAAAATGGACACCAACAATATCCAATTCCAATAAACCACCCAATCTTCCATACACGACTAAAAAACCCAATTAGGCCAACTTGCCAACTCGGTGGAAAAAATATAAAGTGATGGGTCAGGAAAACTACCCTCTCAACCATTAGTCAACCCTAGGGATAATGGAAATTTTAGTTCCATAACCCTTATAAGTGAAAAAAAAACTTAAAAACCAAATGACCCCTCTATTATAGTTATCTACTCCTAAGGAAACCACCATCCCAACCATCGAAAATGGTCTAAGAGAAGAAAATCCTTATCTTGAGAAAAATATCACTAAAGGAAATAGTGTGACTATCAATGATATTACTAGACCAAAAAATCCTATTACATTTTCCCAAAGGTCCTTCCAACTAGGAAAAGAAAAAAAAAACTAAACTTGATAAAGAAATATTGTAATTTTTTAAGAAATCTAAATTTAATATTGCATTGATTGATTTTGTAAAGAAAATTCCATGATACGCCAAGTTTCTAAAGGAGATGTGTACATAGTGAAGATGAATTCATGGTGATGATAAGGAGATATTAGGGAGGAATTTATCAACATTAATAGAGCCATAACTTCCCACTAAATACAATTATTTGGGAACATTCTCAATCCCATGCACTATTAGGGAGTATTCCTTTTCCGATGCTATGCTTGATTTGGGTTCTTATGTAAATGTGATGCCTCACTCTGTTTTCTCATCATTATAGGTTGGATAATTTAATACCAATTTAATTGTGGTTCAAATAGAAAACTGGAGTAAAACAAAACCCACTGGTGTGTTATAGGATGTTCTTGTGAGGGTGAAAAATTTAATTTCTCCTACAGAATTTTATGTGCTTAAAATGGAATAAAATAGGATGAATGGATACATCCTGATTATATTGGGGAGTTATTTCTTAAAAAAACATAACTAATGTCCATAATGGTACATTATCTATAGATTTTAGTGGTGAAAATTTCCACTTTAACATCAATGATTCCATGAAGCACCCCTCAAAAGAACATTCCTCACTTTCAGCTAATACAATTGATTCACTACCTTCCCCTAAAAAACTTCTTTTCTTTCCCCCATTCCCTTTTCTAAGTATTTGTCCTTGATAGAAATTATATGTAATTAATCATGAAAATAATTTTGTACCGGTTTAGAAAAATATCATTCATGTTTTTTAATTTATCATTTATCACTGAGGATCCCATGACTATCGATGATATTATTAATCTTGTAAAATCTCATTACACATATGAGTATGTAACCATTGAGAAGTTAGATGAGATCATTGACCTCCCTATTTCACATTACCTCCCATAAATCCAAAATACACCTGAATTTGAACTTAGAAAACTACCTCGAGATTTAAAATATTCTTATCTTAAGAATGAAAACAAGATTCCTGTCATCATTGCTAGTTCACTACCTCCAGAGAATTAATTGTGACCACTTGAACTTTTAAGGGAGTATAAACAAGAAATGGTATGGATGCTTGCTGACATTCCTAGTATTAGACCATAAATTTACACACATCATATATTGTTAAATAATGAGGATAAACTAGTGAGGCATGCATAACATTGACTAAATCAAAACCTCCCAGATATTGTTAAAAAAGAGATAAAAATATTATTGGGTACTGGAATTATTTACCCCATCTTTGATATACAATGGGTCAATATGATATAGGTAGTTCCTTAAAAAATTGGTCTAACAATAATTAAAAATAAAAATAATTAATTTGTTCCAACTCATTTATAGAATGGTTTCTTTTTCTGTATAGACTATCTCTGACTAAACCAACACAGTAAGAAGGACCATTTCCCATTGTCGTTCATTGACCGGATGCTATAGAGGCTGGTAGGGAAGTCCCAATACTATTTCCTTGAAGGATATTATGGATACTTTTAGATCTATATTACCCCCATAGATCAATAAAAGACAACCTTAAATTTCCCCTTTGGCACATTTTTCTATAGGAGGATGTCATTTGGCCTATTAAATGCTCCAGGTACTTTCCAGCGATGCATGGTTAGTATTTTTTTAGATTACCTTGAGAATTTCATGGAAGTATTCATGAATGATTTCACTATATATGGATCCTATTTCTTTTAGTAATTGATTATTATTTGTTATATACTACATCATTGTATTGAAAATAATATCATATTAAATTATGAGAATTTCCATTTAATGGTTTGAAAATGTATAGTTCTTGGAAATGTCATTTCTAGGGATGGTATGCAAGTAGATAAATCAAAAGTGGATTTCATTTCTTACCTACCATTTCCTAAGAATGTGCAGGATGTGTAGTATTTATTAGGTAATTCTAGATTTTACCACCATTTTATTTGTGACTTTAGTAAGATTTTACACCCACTCTCCCACTTACTGCAAAAAGAAAGAGAATTTTTTTTTGATAAATAATGTGATAAATATTTTAAAAAATTGAAATAGAGTCTCATGTCACCCCCAGTAATCCAACAATCTTTGTGGGATTTACCATTTGGGATCATGTGTGACACCTCAAACTATGCATTTGAGGATGTGTTATCACAACGAGTTGATCGAGCTCCACATGTCATTTCCTATGTCTCATGTACGCTAGAAACTACCCAAGAAAACTACACCAAAACTAAAAAAAATTCCTTGCTATTTTGTTTTCCTTGAAAAAATTTAGGTCACACCTTTTAGGGTCTAAAGTCATTATATTCTCAGATCATGTAGCCCTCTGGTATCTCCTTAAGAAATTAGAAGCAAAACCACATCTCATTCATTGGATGCTCATACTTATGGAATTTAATCTATAAATTAGGGATAAAAAAGGTGTAGAGAATGTGGTGGTTGACCATATCACTAGGATCCTCCCATCCTCATACATTGACTCATCCCCATGTATTCCCATAAATGACATGTTTCTTGATGAGCATGTGTACTGAGTATAAGATGCTATTACTTGGTATGCAGAAATTATAAATTATTTAGAAACATCTTTCATTATTTCCCATTTCAACAAAATCCATGATGATCGTTTGAAACATGAGCCTCGTTGGTACATTTCAGATTACCCATATATTTGGCACACATTTAGTGATCTAGTACTTTGCAGTTGTATCCTTGACAGTTATTTTCAGTCAATCCTTAGGTTCTTTCACACTCTTTCTTGTGGGGGCCACTTTGGTCTCCAATGGACTACTCGTAAGGTCCTCAATTATGGTCTCTTTTAGCCAACACTATTTTGGGATGCCCATGTTTTTTTGAAATCTTGTCCTCATTGTCAATGAATGAGGAATGTATATAAAATAAATGAGGTTCCATAATAACCCTTTATATTTCATGACATTTTCGATGTTTGGGGCATTGAATTTATGGTAAAATTCTCCAATTTATTTTGGAACTTTTACATTCTTCTGGAAGGTGATTATGTGTCAAAATAGGTATAGGCATGACCCATAAGGACTGATGATTCTATAAAAGTTGTGGAATTTTTAAGAACTTTAATTTTATATAGGTTTTGATTACCTAAGTTCATCATTAGTGACTAGGGTTCTCATTTCTACAAACGAACATGCAATTAATTTTTCTTTGGTATGGGGTTGGGATCGAGTGTCTACTGTATATCACCCAAAAACCAATGGTCATACCGAGGTTTCTAATAGAGAGGTAAAACAAATTCCTAAAAAAATGGTTCAACCTAAGAGAAAATATTGGAGTCTTATACTCGATGATTCATTATGAGCTTACAGTATTGCCTTTAAAATTCCCATTAGAATGTCACCCTATTGGCCTTCGGGTCATGTCGGGCCTTGTACCTTGGGACTATGGGTTATGTAAGGATACCCCTTCAACCCTTAAAAGGGGTATTATCTATAATAAAATAAAAAATAATGCCTTCAAGCCATTCGGGTGTAGGGATTCTTATGATAACTCCCAAATCTATAAGGAGTGAACAAATGCTTCCCATGACCATATCATCCTTCATTGTGAATTCTAAATTGGGAATAAGGTCCTCCTTTACAAATCTAGGCTAAAGTAACATCTAGGTAAGATTATTTCCCAATATTTTGAACCATACATAATTACTAATATTTATCCATTTGGTGTTGTTCATGTTCAAAATGAAGAAACAAAAACCCTTCATTGTCAATGGGAAGCAGCTAAAGAACTTTTATGAATCCATTCCAGAGTCTCCGATGGAGTAAATTCATGTTCAAGAAGCAACCTATAAATGAAATCCACCATGTTTTATCCTTCCTTCCCACATTATCTTTTATTTCAGTGAGGAAACTACATACTCTTGGTGTGGGGGGATGAGTATATTCTTGATTTATTTAGGAATTTTTATCATCTTTCTTCTTTCTCTCTTTTTTTATTATTGAATAGTATTTTAACATTTTCCCCTATCCCTCTCAATTTTGTGCCAGAATATTAATTTTTTATTCCCATATAATCATGGAAAATTATTCCCACTTAATCATGGAAAATAATGCCCACTTAATCATGGAAATTATGGAAAATTAATGATAAATTTCTTTATTTCATGTTGCTTTAAAAAAAATATATGATAGAATATTTATTTTAGCATGAATTTAACATTGAGGTGTGAATTTTTCTAGAAAATTGGTCTTTTGTTGATGATATAAATGGTTGTATCACTTTGAAACCTTTGAAAAGAATAGTACCCTTTATGTGAGTAGTTTATAGGAAAATTTAGCATCTTAATTTCTCCACACATTTTCCCACCAAACCATGAAGTGTAAATATAACTTACTTAATAGAAGGTAAATATAAGTTAGGTTAATTTTTTAGCTTTCCCAAATAAGTTTTCCATACGTTCGTTCCTTATTTGACTTATTTCATTACTATAGCAGACTGAATTATGCATGTTTACCTATTATCCGACTGTTGTACAAACTCAAAAAAGTTAAACAAAAAAAAAAAATGAAAATTTGGGTTGTGTATTGGGTAGGTCAAAAACCACTCTTCCTTGACCTTTTATCTTGTTATAAATATTACAATTAGTGTTGTAATGAGATTAAACAAGGATTGAGTGATGAGTGTGAGATTTGTTCAAAGTTAAACTTTTTGAGAATAATAATAATAATAATAATAAATGATTGGAGTGATGAAATGTAAAACATATGGAGATATATATTTCAGGAGATGAAGGTTTGATTTCTGGTAATTCTTAAGTGAATGGGTCTTGAAATTTGATTTCAAAGGATGTAGGGAAGGTTTGGTGGATAGAATCATTTAAGTATAAAAATATTAAATTAACCTATATTTACTAGGTAAAAAGTGGAAAGAATAATATGAAATGGTTGTCAGAATTTTTGGAATGGTTACCTTCTGAATTACAATCTCATGTTGGTATCATTCATCTCTTACAATTTCATTCTAATACAATTTATGAGACATCATTTTCCATGATCACTGAGAATAACTCCTTGGTGACATTTTTTCTTTGATCAAATTGCTGTCATAGATTAAATTTTCATTTAATTTTAAATGTTCATTAATTTGGGAATATATCCATGAATAATTTTTATAAATGTGACTTTTCCCAGGAGTGAAATTTTTTAGGTTTGGGGGTGTGATCATGTTGTGATTCACTATTCATTTTCACTCTTACATCAATGTGTTAAACTGATTATTTATCATAAATTACAAATTTAATAACAAATTTAACTTCATGTTTGATTCAATTATTTTGTTTTAATCCCCATTAAAAATGATAATATCACTTTTTTGGATGATTTTATTGTAGTTTGAGGTGATTTGGAAGGCCCAAGATGAAGTTGAAGAAAAATGGGCCAAAATGCGCAAGATTCCAAGAACATTAGTGGACTCAAATAGGAACTACAGCTGATCCGTGCATTCAATTGGGTTGAAATTTGGTGAGACGATCCAAAATTCATTGTGATACAAATATTATAAATATAAAAAATCAAATTCATCCATTAAAGGGGCCAACCAAACTGATATTTCCAAGCCACTGAATCTGTATGAATTCAAAAGTGGGGTGTTGTGTTTTGTCTATATCTCAAGATGTGGAGCTCTAAATGATGCCAAATTTTTGGTGGAGATATTAAAGAATTGGGTAAATTTTTTTAGTTTTATTAAGAGATATAAAAGACTATATATATGTCTAAAACTATGGTATTTTTTTTACAAAATTTATGTGCCCAAAACCACCTTCTTCTATGCCAAGAAATTAGAAGCTTGGGCACCCCATTTGTAAGTTCGACCAGGAAGAAAATATATGATATTTTGGAGACCTAAATGATTCCTCTTCTCATAAAATAAGTTATGAAGGCACCTATCCTCATAGGGGGATCAAGGATGAAGGAAAAGTTCGACCCGAGCCTCCTCCTCTCGATGGCAAGCTAAATGATGTGCAATCATTTCGAGGGAGCTACACACACTTGGGAGGGAGTTATTTAATTTGTTATTATACTGATTTTGTGTAATTTTTATGTAAAATATTTCAATTATTTTCTTTATTATCATTATTATCCTTTGAATTCATTTATTTTATATAACTAAGTGAAACACACTTCATTTCAACACCGATTGTGTTGAGAATTCAAGTTGGAATCTTGGGTTGTTTTGATTAGAAAACACAAGTATCCTCTTTATCTCACACATACATGATATTTAAGTATGATTTGGTATCCCTTTTTCTATTTTTGAGGTACAAAAATTAACACCATGATTTTTGTGTCATGGGTTTCTTTTTTATGCATTGTTCTAAGAGGCAAGAGGGGAATCAAGATCTTGATGAACCTCAACCAAAGAAGTGAATTAAACCATATGAAAATTTTAGAACAATGACCTATCCAGGATGTGTAGTGAACTTGAAATTTTCTCCTTATCTCATAATTTTTAAAACTCCATATCCTTTTTCAACTATTTAACTATTTAAATTATGTTTCTTTCTTAAAACTGTTTTCAAACCACCCCACTCTTTTATCACTTTTTATTAAAAATAAACACTCTAAACCTATAAAATCTCCTTGATAGATGACCTAGTTCCTGACCTAGACTATAGAATAATCTTTAAATAATAATAAGTTTTATGTTTTACAAAAATGTAGTCAATCCTCTATTTATGAATATAATACCCAACCATAATGGGGATCACGACTTGGTGCATGGATCAAATGGATTTTGGGAATCTGTTTCTATATTGAACTCTATCTACTCACCACTCTCAAACTACCAATGATATATCTTTAATATTGTTTTTGTTTTGAAACTAAAATTTATTCTAACATAATAAAAATCCTTTTTTTATCCTTGTTTTTTGTTCGAGGTCCCTCCGTGCGGCACAGAAATTCTCAACTTTATGTAGTCAAGGCCTTAACAACTTCTATTTTATGTTGGGATTATCTTTTCTTTGTTTTTGTTTAAAAGGAATCATCAGAGTTCCTGATGGATTTCCAAGGTTCCATTGACCTCACAATGAATCATTGGCCTGATCCTGAGATTCTAAACCTCTTTATGTGGTGATTTATAGTGATAATAGTGGTGGTTTGGTGTCATTAGAGCATGAAAGTTGTTGGCGTAGAGTGGAGAATTCTTTTTGATTATGATAATGTGTGATTTTAGTGATATGATTTCACTTTTTTAAATGGAAATAGTGAAACTTTTTTACTTATCCCTCATCGGATGTTTTCTAGAAGGGTTAATTTCTTATAACCCTCATTGTGGGGGTAAAGTGCTTAAAATTTATATTAGTGGGGGATTGACACCCACACCACACCTCACACACACCCATAAATAAACTCATGCCGACCTACACTGGCTCTATGGCACTTGGATTCTTCTTATTCATGCACAATGCATGATCTATATATCTCTTAACTAATGAAGGATCCTCTCTTATTTACTATTTTTCTTAATTCCTCCCTTGGATAGTGTAGAAAAAAGTATAAACTTTTCTTATATATAATAAAAATATAATTTATAAAAATACTTCAAATATAAAAATAAAAATATTATTTTTCAAAAAACTAGAATTAAAATTATAAATTCCGAAAAATGATATACCAATGAATTAATTAAGCTTAGAAAATTAAAAATAAATATTTTTTATCATTTATAATATAAAAATTTGTATGAATAATAAGGATATCAAATACCCCCACACTTGAACTCATAATTTTTCTCAAGCATTTAATCTCAACATAGAACCTCAAAGGGAACCCATAATACCAATATTTAATTTTCAAAGTAATAAAATCAAATAATTATCAATGGGAAAATATAAATTTCATGAATCACATAAAATATTAATCAACCTAAACACTTTTCATAGAAATCAATGAACCCATGTATCTTACTCCCCCTATTTGGAATTTTATGGGTCCTATCCTTCCTTCTATTCAAGAATCTCAATTTATTTTTATTAAAAAAATCCAATTTGTGAATTACCTCATAATGAATTCTTTTCTATTATTATTCAAGGGAAAAAATAAAGTAGGTTTATGCTCACACTATTAGTTTATATTCCTTTATATAAGTTTACAAAGGAATAACCTTCTTCACCCCATAAAGACAGAAGTCACAAGTAATCACGATGAATTGAATTAAGGTTTTAATGATTTTGAGGATTTGGGTTAGTGGGTAATGATGTTTATAACATCAAGGATCAAATATATGGTTAATCTCAAAGAATAATGAATGATATTAAAAAGTAAAATCTCAATAAAATTCTTCTTTCTAAATTTGGCTAACCCTAATTCCCCAAAACTCAAAGTAAATCTAATGTTGTAATGAATACCATAAATAATTTACACCCCTTTATTTTTTATTATACTTTTTTCAAACTAATTTTAGATATTTTTTGATATGTTTCAAAAGTTATGATTGGAATTAATATCACATCCACCAACTAACCACATATAATAAAATCATAAATATGGTGGTTATTTTTTATTCTCCCAAGTCACAAACCATTATTTTTTTTGATTTTTTATTCTTATTTTTAACCACTTTTTCATATTTTTTCAAGAGTGGAAGCAATGAAATACAATAATTTAATGAATATGAAACTTTAACAATACCTAATAGAGAACCCCCACACTTATTCCTTTCAATTTAATGCATACCTTCCTCTATGAATTCCCTCACCACCAAAATTTAATTTTAAAAGATCATACAAAATACATAGGGTAGTTTAAGAAAGGGAAATATTGGTTTGTAATGTGGGTCCTCCCTAACAAAGTCATTCATGACTTCTATGGGACAAAAAATGATTAATTTAAAGGGTGGTATCAAGGATAATTGATATATCAATAAAAATTATTCAATTATATTAAATGTGAATTTTTAAAATCAGAGATTTGAAACATTTCAATAAACGTTTTAGTAGGTAGCATGCCCCAAGTTATCCGAAGAAATATGCATGAGATTGAAATAGATATCTCTTGATAGAAAATATTCTCAGGAATAGGAAACATATAACATTTTATAATTACACATGGAATGGAATAAAAATAACAAATAAATCCACACTAATTTCAAAAATAAAAGTTTTCAAATGGTAGGAAAATTTCATTTACATGAATTATCCAATTTCATTAATTAATGATTTATGAAACTAAAATACTATTCTTACCTCTAATAATTTAATCCCCCAATTTACTCTTTTAATAATATTTTCATTGAAACCTAAAACATGACATCATAGTATTATAAAGAAACACGACATCATGATATTATTACATATAATAATTTAACCCCCCACTTTACTCATGTGTCCTAGATCAAAATGTTGAAAATGTTTAAAAATTAAAGTTTTTAAATGATAGGGAAATTTCATTTACATGAATCATCTAATTGCCTTAATTCATGATTCATTAAACTAATATCCTAATCGTACCTCTAATAATTTAATCCTCCACTTTACTCTTTTAATATTATTTTCATTGAAACCTAAAACATGACATCATAGCATTCCAAAGAAACATGACATCATGGTATTATTACCTCTAATAAATTAATCACCCACTTTACTCATGTGCTCTGAATCAAAATGTTGAAAAAGTTTGAATGTGGAATGGAAATTCACTTTTAATGAAAAAAAATATTCAAAAAAATATAGGGATTTAAAAGATATTGAATGTATAAGTAAAATACCTTTGCAATGAAGCTCTAATCCTCCTCATTTTTTCCACTTAAGGGTCTGAATTTTTCCATCATAATTATAGAACTAAAAAATAATACCACTCATGAAAGTGTAAGAACTATGTCTTGAAATCTCAAAATTATAGGGGAATTAGAGGCTACATCCTAATATATTCTTAAAATATGTCCTATAAAATAAAATAAAAGAAGGATAGATATTTGTTTAAACCCCCAAGTAGGCATTGAGTTTTGACTACCCCTAGAAGTGAAATACTAATTATTGTCCATAATCTGATAGTGGGTGAATTTTATTTTATTTTAACCACCATATTTTTATTCTTAAAACTTACATTATTTTTTTTTATGTTGAGGATTCCATGGATAGAGTACTATAAATCCAACCCCTTGGTAATAATAAATAGATTGTATGGTGAGGGTTGGTTAAATAATGGGTCATTCTTTTTAGTTTCCACTTACATAACCACTTGTTAATTCTGCAGTGCTTGCTTAATGTATGATGCATCAATGGAATAATCATAGGGAAATTAAGAGTGTAATTATATTTGAAAAAAATTAAAACTTGAAGAATCAATGTCAAAATCACCCCCATTAATGTAGATAGTATGTATCTTGGTTTCCAATGGGAAATACACTTGGATCTCCTCATGTACACCCTCTAATAAATGTTTAACATGTTTGGGGAGATTCATGTGTTACTTATCATATGTATATTCTTTTTCTTCACCATAATACAATCCATTCCATGTATTATCCAAACATGTAAATTTAAAATGATAAGAGTCAATTCTCAATTCAATTTAAATAAAATTAGATGATATTGAGTTCACTGAAAGATTGTATCCCTGAGTTAGTTTGACTTTAAGTGTTTCCTTATTAGAAAGTTCTTCTTGGAGTTGAGTTTTAGTGTACAGAGGTAGGTAGTTACTATCCTCCAACCTTTATTCAAATTTCAACACCCAAGTGGTTTCTTATTGTTTCAAATCTAGAGAGAGGTACAAAGGTGTTTATTCTTCTTCTTTAAAGATAGAGATATCTTGTTTCATTTCATTATTTTCCCATTCATTCCAAAATTTATCTCAATTAAATTTATCTCCCATATATATATATAAATATGAAAATTTTATCCATAAATATATTCTAGAAATGGTTGTGAAATTTGGAATGGATCTTTGAGAAATTAGTTCTTGTCCTCCTTAAGTTCTTTGATTTGAAAAATGAGCGGGGAAATCTCTTCAACAACTAGTCCAGGTTCTTGTTGAGGTTCAAGTTTCTCTTTATACACATGATCTATTTATTATACATATATCTTCATCTATCATATCTTTTATATAATACATTTAAATAATTCTTTTATATTGTTAAAAACCATGTTTTATTATTGCTTCACCTATAATTAATTATTTTTTTAGGAATAAGAAGTCTGGCGATGTTTTAAAGAATAAGTTGATGGAATAAGGGATACTCAAAAGTGTTTTATTTTATTTTATTTATCATAAATCAATTTAGATTTTTGAGATTTAATATATTTGTGATCAGATGATGTTTATTGGATAAAGTCTACCAGACTGATTCTAGTGGGTTATACGTACTGGTATGATGATATCGACCAAATTATAGAAATAAAAATTTATCCAAGTCTACTAAAAATTCTATTCATATAGAATGTTCGATGAAGATTTTTTTTGATGATTTACTATTCATAAAGTTTCTGGAATCATGATCATTGAAAGATATCAAGATCCTAGATCACATAAAAAGGAAGAGTTTTAAGTACGAATGTATAAAGTGTATGCTATGAAGTAGTATTGAGTAGACTAGATTGACGCTTTTGATCAAATATATAGTTGTGAAAAGTTTAAGTCATGAAGTTATAATGTTTTTGGTAATATGAAGTTTCATTGGATATATATCTATATATATCTTTGATCATAATATGTTTGAAGTATTATCAAATAGTTATTGTTGGGAAATGTTATTAGAAAAGGTCTATCAGATGGATCATTTTGATGTCATCGGTAAAAGTACATTAGTTGATGAAAAGTTGTAAGTTCATCAGATATAAGAATATTTTAATTTACTCTATATGAAATCATACAAATCCATTAGATAAAATGTTAAAAAATTAAGCTCATTGGTCAAAGGTTTCTAAGAGAAGTAAATAGTCAAAGAGTTTTGATACAGTTCATCAGATGAAGGAATAGTCTAGAAAAAGACTTCTAATAAATTCCTATGATGTTTTATAGGAACACCAGATGGAGCTGCATCAATTGGAAGTGTTAATATGAAGTTTCAATAGATGAATTAGTGGTATGAAGTTGTACCAATTTTAAGGTCTTTATAAAATTATCATAATGATATTAAATGTGATCACGTTGAGCTGGTCAATCAACATTCCAATAATCATGGATGAAGATGATGATCATCTCTAAGTCTTAAGGAATTTTGAAGAAGGGAGCTGACATTGAGTCTTAAGAAACTTAGATTTATATCTTTAAAGAGGTATGATTATGGTCAAAGGAAGCATGTTTATGAGTGGGACGTTCAAAGTACTAAGTGAGAAGTTTGAATTCATATTCATGCTTATCCATAAAATGTTGAAGGTACTATACCCATATAAACAGGATTGATGCACCGAGGATTGGGAGTTGATCTTATTTAATTTGAGTGAAGCACTTCATAAGTGGAGATTCGATCATACAAATAGGGAGAATATGAATCAACGTGAATAATTACAAACAAAGTTTCATATACGTTGGTATTATAAGAATGGTTTGAATAGAAAACTAGTCAAATAGGTTGGAGAAGCATCATATGAATAGAGTGTCAAGGTGATTGAAAAAAAAACATTGAAGTGGTATCTCTATAAAGAATCCACCAGATTAATTATACTGGATGGACTCACTGGATGGAGTATACTAGATAAAATTACCAGATGGACTACTACAGGACTAAAGAAGGTACTATATTGCTACTATAAATGAAAGTGAAGAGATATAAGAAGTACCTTGAAGAAGGTAATTTTTATATAAAGTATAAGAAACACTGTGAAAAAATATTAAATATTAATGTTGATGGTTCTTATAGTTGTCAAAAAACATTGTTATATCATTTATCTGTGCAAGGAGAACATGAAATATTGATTGACTATAGTGATATGAAAGTGAAAGGATACACCTTTCTTGTAGTAACCACATAAAGGATTATTTTCTAGTGATTTTTATGGTCTTGGATTATTTCCAAACCATACTCAGGACTAGATACTCTTATTGAGCAGTGAAACTCATAGATAACTATGTTTATGTGGTTATGACTGTTTACTTGTTTTATATCAGTGATATTTCTCACCAACTAGAGGCAAAGGTTATTTCATAATTAAGAAAACATAAAAAGAGACTAGTTATCCCCTTCCCATCTTAGTGATCACATAGATCCTATTTGATCATTTAAAGTGGTATAAAACCTGGGGATTCCTTCATTGACTATTTTCTGTAGTTTGAAGAAAAGGAAATTTATCATGGATGTTAAAAACTCTATGAATAGTAAGAAGATGCCTATATTTAATGGTAAGAACTATCATATTTTGAAATATATATTTTCACCTTATCTTATGTCTATTGAATATTAATTTCTTGAGGCAACTATAGATTATTTCCCTCTTTGTTCTGAAAGTGTTCCCTTAATAATCACTAATAAGAAGAATTTAGAGAATGATGGGAAATCCAAAAATGTTATAATCACCTTACTCTCTAAAAGTGAGTATCTGAGAGTTAAATAAATTTATATAGCTAAAGGCATCTAGGAAAAGTTGAAGAACATTTATGAAGGGAATAAAAAACTGAATAAATCTATGTTACAAATATAAAGGTTAAAGTATGAGGATCATAAGATGGATGATGATAAATTTGTTGGTGGATTATTTATAAGGGTTAAATACATTGTAAGTACCATAATATACCTTGGTGTAAAGCTTAAATATTCAACTATCATTGAAAATATATTATATATTATTACTAATAAATTTGATGCTAAAGTATCATCCTTAAAATATAGATATCATAAAAAAATTTCTCTAAATGATCTATATATCATTCTCATCACATATGAAGTGAGAAGAGAAAATTCTATTGTGAATAAGGAGAAATATGATCAAGAAATATCTTTCACATTTTCCAAGAAAAGAAAATGTAAGAATGTATTAGTTGAAGAATAATCTAGTGAATCTAACACCAAATATGATGTTAGTAATTTTTTTGATTAATTTATGTCCTTTCTTCCTATAAGGGTAAAAAGAGGCACGCAGAAGTACAAAGGAAAGCTAATATTGAAGTAATTTGGAAATAAAGATATATGTTTTTTGTTTTGAAATTGTACAATACTTAAATAAGATAAAGATAATGACGAAGAGGACATAAAGTCAAGAAGATCTATGAATAGTAATGAATACAAATAAAATTCATTTTCTGAAGTAAAGGATAAATATTTATTTAAATATAATAAGATAAAATATCTGTCTAAATATGAAGAAGATGGTTATAGTAAAGTAGAAGATGAAAAATATTGTGATAATTCTACTGAAAAACTACTTATTGCAAAATTAAATGATGAATAGTTTTCCAGTGATGGAAAATTAGCTTTTAAGAAAAAGGAGAACATGAATTGGAAGAAATAAAATATTTTAAAAAAACAATCATGAATCTTTTCTTAAAGAAAAATCCAATTTTCTAAAATAAATTTTTCATTTGAAGAAGTTACATGATAAATAGAATAACCTCAACATAAAGAATGATGAAAAGAGAAAAGAGAAAAATTTAGATCTTGTTCAATAAAAACTTTTTAAATATGATTAAGGAATTAAAAATTTCAATAACATAGTTATATAATTTGGTTAAAGTTCTAAGAAGTGTAAAACTTATAAGGATTAAAAAAATAATTCTAAAAGGTTAAAAACAAGGATTAAGATTGCTAGAAGAGGAATAAAGTTAATAAGACCATGTATGTAGCCAAAACAACAAGAGTTAATAATTGTAAAAATTACAAGGTTTCAAAGTAGGAACCAAAATCTACTACAACTAGAGATTAAATTAAGGCTAATAAGAAATCTAATCTGAAGAATAATATTTTAGCAGGTGATCAAAACTTTGGTTTACAACAAATTTTAATAGTGTTTGGTAAGAAATATGATGGTAAACAGGTACATAGTTCTGGATAACATGTAGTCTATAAAGTAAAAATATGATTTAAATGTATAATTATGGCTCTATGTAGGACTTATACATACAAAAAACTTGTATTAGTTAAATATTTTATACTACAATGAGTCCAAGAGGAATTAGAGGAAAATTTTGTGGGGGATTCAACCCACTCAAAAATTCAACCTGAGAAATCTAGTTTGAAAACTAAAAAATTTATTTCAGCCTTTAGAAACTATTTTTGAAATATATGATCAACCTAGAAACCTTTATAAAGGATTTATTATTATGTTACCATCTCAATAAATTTAAATGAGAAATCCAAAATTCCATATGTGAAGGAAGGAAAAAGAAAGGAAAATGCCTTAGTTATTGAAAATACTTTCAAATACACAAAAGGAGAGCAACCTTAGATATTGGATAGTGGGTGTTATTCATATATGACAAGATATTTGAATTTTTTTAAGAATTTAAAATAATATAAAGAAGGTAAAATGACTTTTTAAAATGATTAATCATGGATAATCAAAGGTGTTTGATATTCTATCATTAGAAAAGAAAAATTGAAATCCAGAAGCACTTTGTTTTTTGATAGGATGAAACACGGTTTGTTAAGTGTCTAAAAATTTGTGATGAAGACATTTTTTTAGAAGATGTGGTTTTGTTTTTAAATGGATTGAATATGAGAATGTTGTTACAAGAGGGAAACGAACCAAGGGAAACTTATTTCTAGTTGGAGGTGCTTTGGGATCATGATATCTGAGTATGTTGAAAGATTATAAGTTATGGAATAATAGGATGAAACATATCTACCAGAGGAACATGATAAATTATATGGAGAGATAAAGTATTCATGATATTCCTTACATGATAAGAAGAAGATATTGGTGTTTTTCTATATGTCAGAAAGAAAAAATTACAAAATCAGTACATAAGAAAGTTAAGATAAATTCAACTCATAACTTAGAGATTATACATTCAATTGATCCCTTGAATATCACGGAATTATTCTTGAATTCAGTATACCATAGACACCACAATAAAATGGTTTTTCTAGAAGAATAAATATAAGTTTTTTTTGAAATGAAATGAACAATGCTGATTGAACATGATACTTCTTAAAACTTAGAGAGGCAAGCTATCAGAGTAGCAACCCATTTTCAGAATCAATGTTTCTATATGATATACTATGATATGAATCATTACAAGATGTATTAAAAATAAAATCTATGTTTGAAATACCTAAGGGTGTTCGTAAGTCCTTTCATTATCAAAGTTAAGTATGGGAATATTTTGAATTTTGATGAGAGAGATTTTGATGGAATATTTATTAGCTAACATTCTAATGGGAGATGATACATGTTCTATAATAAAGAAATAGGAAATATTACTGACTCTGTAGTTGTAAAAGTTATAGAACCATATAATTATAAAATTTCGTAGTTATTTGTAGATATGAAAGAAGATAAAGATGATTTTGTTACTAGTGAGAAACATAAAAAAGTTTCCAATAGAATTGATAATGAATAAGTAGTTCAAAATGATGATGATAACTCATATACCCAAAATTATGAAGTAAAACTATGTTCATATCATCATAGTATGAGGAAGTAAGTGGAGGACCAAAATATAATTAGTGATAAAGGGAAATGGGTTCAAACCAGAATAACATCAAGGGTTGTTTCACAAAATTCTTTATATTGATAGTTTGAGCCAATATATGTTAAAGAATCTATGGATCATCAAGAGTTATTGATGCCATTATTGAGGAGTTGGATCAAATAGAGAAAAATGGTACATGAGAGCTTATAACCAAACTAAACAATAAAAATGTGATTGGTAAGTTGAATGAAAAAGGTGAAGTAGTAAGAAATAAGGCACAAATGGTTTGTAAAGGTTACTCATAAATTAAAGTCATTGATTTTTATGATACATTTT
The DNA here is from genome assembly GCA_963277665.1 of Viscum album. Taxonomy (NCBI): domain Eukaryota; kingdom Viridiplantae; phylum Streptophyta; class Magnoliopsida; order Santalales; family Viscaceae; genus Viscum; species Viscum album. The sequence continues at coordinate 909,700,754 of OY728138.1, read as the reverse complement.
ATCCATAAACAAGTCATTAAATTACCAGAATATTTCTTTCTATAACTACAAAATAGAGATACCAGATATTCTAGATGGATGTCAAATATTTTTTTCTCAAGGGACAGATCAATGAAGAAGACTATTACACAATCTTGTGGATTTGTTCGTGGTAAATATAAAAGTTATACGTATAAGTTGAAGAAGGATTTGTATGGTGTGAAGAAATCTATGAGAGTTTGGAATTCTAAATTAGATATTTTTTATGGAATTTTAACTTCAATAAAGGAAGAGTTGATAGAAACCACTATATAAAAGAAAATCAATAGGGTTACCTCATTGTGATTTTTTATTTTGATGAAATTATATTCACAGTGAATGATGAAGAAACATGTGATAAGTTTTATAAGAAGATGAAAAAGTTATTCAAAATATCCACACTTGGAGAAATGAAATATTTTCTTGGATTAAAAGTCACTTAAAATAAGAAGTACATTTTATTATCTTGAGAGAAGTATGATAAGGAAACTATAAATAATTTTGTCATAGAAGATACAAAACCTATTTCCACACCTATATTAGTAGGAATGAAGTTGAAAAATATGGGTAAGGAAAAAACATTGTTCCAAAATAGTTTAGAAAGATTATTGGAAGCCTGATATATCTAACAACTTTAAGACCCGATCTTGTATATTATATTACATTGTGTGTCATGTATCAAATTGAACCAAAGGAATCTCATTTTATTTCTCGAAAAATAATTCTTAGATATATTAAAGGTATAATTGATTTTTGTAGGAAATATAAAAACACAGGAAAGATTGATCTATTTAGTTACATAGATGTAGATTGGGTAGGATGTATCAAATATTGAAGATCCAAATTTGGTAGATATTTATTTTTGGGTGAAAGATATTTTAGTTGGAATATAAAAAAACAATTTTCAGGGAATCTCAGTATGGTTGAAGCTGAGTATATAACTACTACTCAAGATGAAACACTATTGATATTGATGAAGACAAAATTGGAATATTTGTTGGTTGATGTGAAGTTACCCTTTATCTTAGGTTGTGATTATTAAAGTGCTATAAATATCACTAAAAGTATCATTAAACATATGAATTACAAGAACAATGATATTAGATATCACTTTATCAAGGAGCATGTGGATAGAAATGAACTGAAGTTAGAGTTTATTCATAAAATAGAGAAAGTTGCTGATAAATTCACTAAACTATTTTCAAATGAAACATTTCATAGGATGATATAGAAAATAAGTGTTCAACATACGCCTATAAAAGGATATGTTAGGTGATAACCGCCCCTATCCTTAATGTCTTGTCATGACCCATGCTAGACGGGCTCATGCCACGACTAACCCAAGCCTGCCTCCGATAGTCCAGGGACTGGTGACTAGCATAGAGTAGAAATTTCCCACAAATGGGAGGCATTATCCAAAAGTACCTATACACATGCACACATCTCCAAGAAAAAAATGCTAAAAGGTAAAAAAACTGAAATAAAGCATGTATAAAACTAATATCGCACAACTAGAGTACAAAAGGAAGTAAAGTAAAAGTAAATAGGGCTAAATAAAATCCCACCAAAAATAGACTGAAACACAAAATATAACTAAAACTGTGGAAGTCCATTATTCTCTAAGGGTGAGGACTAAGTCAAGATACACTCTATATAAACATCTCAGTCTACCCAGCTCCAGCTAAGCTCTACCCACTCCTATTCCTCCCAAGACACCGTTAAAATGGCCTTCATCTTCACAAGACATGATGTGTGCGGGAAAAACCCCTACATGTGTTAGTATAATAATACTCAACAGGACACCCCAAAAACACTAAACATGAAACACCAAATATAGTTATCCAAATACAAGATATAACTATCTATGTGTAACAAAAACTAAAAGATAACCTAGATATACTAAGTAAAGATACCACACCATCAAGTAGTCATAACTAACTTCCAATAATAGGATTTTCCTCAAAGCAATGCACTTTTTGGGAGAAGTCACTCCTCGAGTCATGATATCATCAGAGACACTCAACTAAGAGGTCTAGCTCATTTGGGCCCCACCCAAAGAGAACACATTGGTCAAAGAAGACTATGATACACAGAGAGGGGTCATGCTCAGAACCGCTGGGGCCCCATGAACCCAATCTGGATCAACCTTGATACACAGGTAGGGGCTCATGGACAAAATCGATGGGGGGACACCATTAACCCAGTTTGGATCGACCAATTATGTACGGGATCATATTAAAATGATTCAAAAAACCCTACCAATGTGGACCACTAGATAGAGGATCACCACCAAGCTCATGGAGGTTATGCTGATTTGATGAAATCTACTAGAGATGATAGAGGATCACACTCCAATATCACAAAGGGACACCATAACTCTATCTGAGACTCGACCTTTAGAGGGGATTACAATCCAATAATGTGGATGTAATGTGACATTATAACCTTGAGGAAAGGACCAAGGGAACACACTAAAACTATAATGGTCTAAACTAAAAACCCACCATTGGTCTCAAAATGACCACCTCAATGTCAACGTCTCAATGACGTAGAGGACTCATCGATTTGAAACTCTATGTAGGAGTTATGAACATTTGAATGAAGCTACCCATAGAATTTTCCAGGGCCTGTAGACCAACTGCTGCAGTCGGTCAACCTACTACCATGGTAGGTCCACCTATCGCGCAAAGTAGCTGCCTATGGACTGACTACCGTAGTCAGTCCACCTACCACGTGTAACAACCCAAACTTTTGAAAAATATTTTTTTCCTGAAAATGTTTGTTTTAATGAGTCATAATCAATAAAACTATATAATTATAATTAAAATAAAACCATAGGGTTTTGACTATGATATGACTGTTGGTTAATATGACTATTGGAAACCATAATAATTTTAACGTTATAATTATTGTTTATAAATAGAAATGACAATGGAAAATTAATGAAGAAAGAAGATTTAATGACATATACCAGTAGAATTGTGTCATAAAAATCCCATTTGTTGGATCTTGGGAAGGAGGTAGCGTCACTGGGCTTTAATTTGGACCAATCCCAAGTTGAGCTTCAACATGTTAATCCTGAATGAATTCTCCTACAGAAGAAGTTCAAGTTGATAGAAATCACCACTCGGACGGTGTTATTTGAGCTGCCCCAATAGTCTATAACCATTGTACACTTTACCCTTAGGTCATATGCAGGTGTTATAAGGGGTTATATAATGAGTCCTCAGTTACTTTTTTTAATCCATTTGTATAAATAAAATTTTTATTATGGTAAAATAAACATCATTTTTTAATTTCAAATTTCAAAATTAATCTAGGATGAATTTTCAGTATTTTTCTAAGAAGTTTCATATTATTGATGAATATTGAAAAAAGAGTATTTTAAAATAATTTTTATACTTTAAATAATTGATACTATGAAATTATTTTTAAAAAACGGACATACACAGTTATGATCAGTAATAAATTTATATTCTGATAAGATCAACATAATATTTGGTGAATAGTAACTTTTGAATAGTAATATTACACTTATTAATAGTAATATGACCAATGGAATAGTAACCTCACCTACTAAGGAATAATAAATATAATTTTTTCATCTTGAATGGTAATGTGATATAGTAGTATAAGTGAACAACTGTTTTAGAAATTATCAGTTAAGTATTAGTATTTTTTTTCAGTAAATAGTGATCTAAATTAAAAATTAAATTTCTCATATTTATAAAATTATTTTCATAAAATGGAGTTCATTTTTAAATTTAGAACATCGATATTAGGTTAAGGTGAATTTATGATATTTATATAAATGTTTTATTTTTCGACGAATAGTAAAAATACAGTTTTTGAGTTTTCGGTGTGTTTAATGATGTAATATGTAATTTAAAATGCTAGTAGACTCATGTGAATTTAAATATTATATTATGGGTACAAAGGGCTCAAAAAAATGGTCAAACCCATGGTTTTACAAATACCACTAATGAGGTGTCCTCAAAAATTAATAAAAAAATCCATCTCTTTTACTATAAATACCGATCCATTACTTCGTTTACATTCATTAAAAAATATTCCCCTACAATATATAATATTATTAACTCCCAAGTAGTCCTCCCAAGGTTTACTCAATCCCTCAAGGTCCTGATCTTATAGTTTTAGAAGTTACTCTTCAAGGTAAGGAAAATCTCAACTTCTCTTTTCCTTTCATGTTCACTTTTTATATTATATGTATTTAAAATTTACATATCATCTTATTATATCCATTTTTTTCTATATCTATACTATATTAATATTATTTTATGAATGTTATACCCTTATACCCTCTCTTTTTAATATTTTCTAAATCCGTGTTTCATGCCCGTTATGTTGTCAAATTTTCATCTCGAATTTTCTCTCTTTTTATCAAGAAATTCATTTATTTTATTTTGTGAATACCCAAACGTATATATTCTCCAGGGGTTTCGCATGTATTTTAAAATTATATATTTTAATTCTTTTATTAACATACATGAAACTAACATTCCTTTTTTGTTGGATTAAAATGACAAAAGGAACTTGTTTTTAATCACTTTTTAAAACGCCATGATTTTGATATGAAACCCATTTATTTTATTCTATATGGGTTATTTATGAAATGTTTTATTATAAACTATGTGGATAACATGAAAATAAATACATATTAAGGGTTATACCTAATAGTGATCCAATGCATTGGGTAAATAAATTAATCCCTAGAGATGATAAGTTTTACAATACCTTGGTGAATAAACTCAGTAATTTTTATGACACCTTGGGGATGAACCTTGATGATATTCTTATGAATGTATAAATTAAATGTTGTAGACAAATTTTAAAGATATTATTAAATTTATTATTATCATGATATGCCTATTTCTTGTGCCTTTATGATATTTACTCAAGTTCTTATTGTATTCTCTAAATCTCACATGTAAACTATTTTCCCTGTTTTACTGTACTAGGCCTTATGCTCACCCTTTACTTTGATGCATGTCCCCAGGTTATGAGATGCAATAATTGTACTTAGGATGATATTTTCAAAAATCCTTTCAAGTGGATAAAAATAATATTATGTTTTTTCATGTATTATGTACCATCTTTCCAAGATACTAGACTTTAATGATCCCCTATTTGTAAAATGTAATGAAAATTTATGTAATAAAAAGGTAGGATGCCATACCACGCCTGACCAGCCACTGTAGTCAACCATCATGGTCGACTGCCAATATAACGTTAGTGTGGTTGCTGTGATCATGGTAGATTGACTTACTGTATCCCATTACATCCCACGCGGTCTCCCATTACATCCCACATGGCCTCCCTCTCCATACGCCTTTGCTAGACACCACTACCTACGACACCAGCTACCACTGCTGGTCACCCACGCCACCGAGCACCGCTATGAACCACCGCTTGCACCGGCTGCCTCCGCATCTACTCTTGCGATGCACCATAACTCCACCAAAATTCGAAAAATAAAACGATCATAGATCCGTGATCCTTGAGCCCTGACCTACACTGATCCATCCTCAGTTGTTAATTTTCCATAAATCCGGGGGTTTGATTGAGTTCGTAACCACCTAAAAATATCAATCCAGGACCATGGGGATCCAACAGTGATGAAAGTAAAAAACATAGAGATAAATGGACATGAAATAATGTTTATCATTGTTAGAAAAGTTTTCTTGGTCAACGATCAAGAATGAGGGATTTTGGGTTAGAAACCCAAATTAAATAAATCCCAATAAACCCACAAAATAATTTCATACTGAAAATACGATCGATCCACGAGATAATCTATTTGTGGATTAGTCTATGTTCATGATTGGAATCAAGAAAAAAGAAGAATGATTTAAATCACATGCCCTACCTTGATTCAGATAGTTCACTGACAAAGAAAAATCACCGCGTCGTCATCGTTGGTGAGATCCATCATGATCGGTGTGCACCGATCATCAATCTAAGGTTTTGTCATCATTTATCAGAAGAATCCTCTATAGGATATCTCTACAACATCACTAGAGAATTATAGGGTTATGAGGATAACACAAAATCTTTGAAAAAATGTTTATTAAAGTATAAACACATCGCTGCATCAAAAACAGAATTAAAATAATTTTATTAAATATTTTTTATTTGTTTCATGCCGGTGATGAATTTTTCAAAAATGACATGCACTGACCAAAGTTTGGTCATGAATAGGGTAAATAAAATATTTTGAACTCAACATCTCCCTCATATTTCTAATCCAGGAACTGATTTAGAAGTTATTCCATTTTTCGAGGAAAAATGAAAGCACGTACTATTAAATATTTTTATATTTTTAAAATATTTGTTTTGGTCACACCGGGCTTTGGAATCACATGCCGTCTGTGCACTTGGTCTCAAAATAAAATCATATAATATTGAAAAATAAAACATTGAAAATCTGATTTGTTACATTCTCCCCACCGTAGAGATTTACATCCTTGAAAATAAAAAACAAGGACAACTCAAACAGATGAGGGTACTGAGCATGAATCTGAACCTCCCTCTCCCTTGTGCTCTTCTAGAGATTCCCGTGATACTACTGAATATGCACCAAAGGAATCAATCACCCCTGAAATATCATCTCCTTCTGATCCTCAATCTCCACTAGGTACTTAGAAAAGGTGGATCCATCCTCAATGTACATCTCTCCAAAATTGATAATCTGTGATGGCCCATGCACGTACCTCCTTAGCTGCAACACATGGAAGATTTCGTGTACCAGATCTAACTATGGAGGTAGAGCTAAGTGGTATTCCACCTCACCAAATCTACACCTTATCTGGAAATATTTGATGAACCTCATAGATATATTTCCACCCCAAAAAAAAATATGAGACCCCCATTGAGGTGAAACCTGAAAGAATACAAGGTATCTTTCCTTGAACTACAAAGGCCTACATCACCTTTCAACATTAGGCTTCTGACGACTTTGTGCAGTCATCATCCACTCCAGGATAATCTTCACTTTCTCTATAGTAGCTTGCACCAACATTGGGCCCATGAGTTTGAACCTCCTAAGCCAGTCCATAAAACCGGTGACTTGTAGAATCACCCATACAAAGCTTGAAATGGTGCTATACTAATGGTTTATTGGTATCTATTTTTGTTTGAAAATTCCACCAGTGGTATGTGATCCTCCCAACTATGGATAAAGTCTAACATGCAAGCTCGCAACATGTCCTCTAGAACCTGAATGGTCTGCTTAGTCTGGTCTTCCGTCTGTGGGTGAAACTCTATACTCAAGTGTAGATGGGTCCCAAAATCATCCTATAATCCATTCCATAACCGATATGTAAAGAGATAATCATGATTAGAAACAATTTCCAATGGAACTCCATGGATTCTATCTATCTCATGCATGTAGAGGCATCCCAAGCTCTCTATTGAACTCTTCTCTCAGATAGCTAGGAAGTGGGACGACTTGGTGAGTCGGTCAACAATCACCTAAATGGAATCATGTATCCTGGTATTATGTGGTGAAACTGTCACAAAGTCCATAGATATCCCATCCCACTTCCATTTTGAAAACTCAAGGGGTTGAGCTAAACCTGTTAGAACCTAGTCCTTAACCTTTACTCACTGACAAGTAAGGAATAGAGAAACAAAATCTGCAACTCCTTTCTTCATCTCTGGCCACCAAAACTGGTGTAGGAGGTCTTGGTACATCTTTGGAACACCTAGATGTACTACAAAAAGGGATGTATGAAACTCCCTCAATACCTCCTCCCGTAACATCACTGGTAACATTGGGCATCCTCTAAAGAGAACAACATAATCCCCACCATTTAAATATCCATCAGGAGCATTCCCTATGGATATATGAGCATGCAGAGTCTCACAGTCGGTATTCCCAATCCGTGCCTCCATGACTCTCTATAATATTGGAGGGGTAAAAACTATCAACTAGAGGTAATATACTCCATATCTATTCATAAAGTATATCTGTAATGAGGCCAAATGATCTGATTCCTCATTTAGAAACTACAAACTGGATCTCCTCTTGATAGAATCTTCCACCATGTTCACCTTCCCAGGAGTATATACAATCTCAAAGTCATAGTCCTAGAGGAACTCTAGCCATAACTTCTATCTCAAGTTAAGATCTTTATGAGAGAAGATATAATTGAGACTCTTGTTATCAGAGTAGATGAAAAACGGCTCTCCCATTAGGTAGTGTCACCACATATTTAAAGCAGAGACTATCTTTGATAACTCAAGATCACGGGTGTAGAGTTCTACTCATGTGGTCGCAACAGGCATGAACCATAGGCAATAAATGACTACCTCTACATCAGGACACAACAAAGCCCAGTCTCCGATGCATTGTATAACACCATGTAATCGACACCTTCCTCTGATATCCTCAAGATGGGAGTTCTCGTCAACCTCTACCTTAGATCCTAAAATCACTACTGACACTTTTCTATCCACATGAAAGGATTCCCCTTTTATGTCAAATCTGTCAAGGGTGATACCACACTCAATAAGTTGAGTTCAAACCTCCAATAGTACCCTTCCAATCTAGGGAAACTTCACCCCTCGGTAACAATCTTGGGTGGATCCCAAGAAATAACTACCTCAACCTTCACTGGATCCACAAAACTATAGCCTCTAAGATGACATGTCTTGGAAAATGTACCTCTCAAATCCAAAAAAGAAACTTTGAAAGATTCTGTAAAGTTGGTGCTCTCAGAGTGTGTGTTGAACTATCCTCAAGTGCCTCGTGTACTCCTCCTCAGATACTGAATACTCTAGGATGTCATCATTGAAGACCACCATGAACTGGTTTAAGTAAGGCTGAAAGATACAGTTCATGAGTCCCATAAACACTGTTGGGGTGTTCGTTATGCCAAAAAACATCACCAAGTAATCATAGTGACCGTAAAAACATCTGAACGCCATCTTTGGTACATCCTCATCCCGTACCAGAAGCTGAGGATAGCCTGATATGAGGTCAATCTTTGAGAACCATCACACCCCTATCAACTGATCAAAGAGGTAATAGATCCTCAATAGTGGATACTTTTTCTTCATAGTCACTTGGTTCAAGCTCTGAAAATCCACACATAACCTCAATCTCTTGTCTTCCTTCTTGTCAAACAAAGCTAGGGCTTCCGAGAGTGAAACACTATGTCCCACAACGATCTTCCTTTTCAAGTCCTTCAACTATACCCTTAGCTCACAAAGATTTGTAGGATCCATTCGATATGTAGGTTTATATATCAGTTCCATCCTAGGTTATGGATAAATACAGAATTATATCTATCTATGAAGAGGTAAACCTAGAAAATCTTTAGGAAATACATACTCATACTCTACCACCACTATAGGAAATCGAGGACTCATAACATCCACTACACCGAGGTTCAGGCTAGAAAATTGATGAGTAATCGAGTGCACCCTCCTATGCATGAGTCTGTCATACAATTACTATATTTCCTTTTCACCAAAAAAGGATAACCTGGTCCCGTCACCGCAAATACACCACACTCTTCTCAAAAATCAGTCAGTATGAGCATGAATTGTGGATAACCAGTCCATACCAAGAGTGATGTTGTAAGGTCTCGAATCCACTAACAAGAGATCCCAACCAAAACTCTCACATCCAAGAGATAGGACAAACTTTTGGAAATAGTGTGTGATTATAGTGTCTCCTCTAGTAGAATTCTCCAAGTGTAAGGTTTGAGTCAATAGTTAAACCAGAATCTCCAAGTATTGAATAAGATTCATGGAAAGAAAATAATGACTAAAACTTGTGTTTATCAATACTTTATCTAAGGTAGAAAATACACATATCATACCTTGAATCATCCCTAGAGCCTTGGTGTCATAGGAATCCATAGTATGCAGCCATCCTCGTCCTTATCCACCAACTCCCTAAGCCTAGAAAGGACCACCAGGGGGTGGCGGTAGTAATAAGTCAAACCTATGACCACCTACTGCTGCCGTACTGGACCCTCTACCATGCCCGCCACCCTATGGACCACCCTTCTACTATCTCTGTATCTATCTAGGGGGTCCCAATACTGTCTCTCGACAAGTGGAATGACGAGTTGGGAAATCTCATGCAAGATGTCCCCGTCCGTCACATGAGAAACACCACATGTCCCTTGGCTAATTCGAGAGTACCTATGAGTCATGAATTATTAAAAGTACTTGGATTTCATCCTAAAGAACATAAACTGATTGGATCCTTGTGATTTCCGTCGGCTACCTTTTTCCGAGATCTCAGCTATTGGGTGCCCACTACTAGTACCCACTACTGGTGTATGCTCTTCCAGAAAATTTTCCACTAACATGGATCAATAAAGTACCCCAACATAATTAGAAATGATAAGGGATATCATTGATTCCATAATGTCTCTTTGTAATCCTTGATCGAAGTTCATATCCCTAAATAAATGGTCCCACACCATATCCCAGGAGTAGTATGAAATATTAGTAAAATTCACTAAATACTCCTTCATAGTCACACTGCTCTGCTATAGATGCAGAATCTTCTATATGTGTACCGATCGAAACATGGCTGGATAGAACTCCTCTCTAAAGATACACTCAAATTATATCTAGGATAGAGCTGTATCATCGAGTGACTGAGTCACCAAGCACTACCATCTTCCCATAGAGTGTTGAAGAAGACTCGCAGTTAGGACTGCTATCTAATCGGTAGGCGTCCTCATAAGGTAGAAAACAAGGGTGACTGCCTCTAGCTAATCCATAGCCATCTGGGGGTTTGGATCACTCCAAAACCTATAAGGTCACTACCTCTGAAACTCGTGAAACCCACTAATTATATGTGTATCCTCATATGGTTGTGTTCTTAGTAGCTGCTACTTGACAGGTGGTGGAATAGCTGGTAAACCACCTAGAGGTGATATCTTTAGTGCATGCCCCTGTACCGATGCCTCATCACTAGGAAGATTGTCCATGTTATCATGTAGTTGAATCCTGAATGGCTGTCTACATGGAGGAATACTGAAATAAAACTTAATATACCACGATCAATAGAGTATATCTAGGGAGATGATGCAATAAGGACATGGAAGACACAAATATTTTTATATAATGCATGTACCACTGTTTTTCCCTGAAACCAGGTTTTCCATGCACCGAGTTGAAAATTAGGTTCTTAGAGTCCTAGTGTATGGATATTTCGGCCACCAAAACAACACCGGAATCCCTGGCTTGAAAGAAGAACTTGAAATACTTAACAAAATTTCCATAAACTAATATCATAGACTCCCAGTCCTAAAGTAGAACTGACCACCTATGATACCACTCTGTCATGACTCGTCTTAGAGGGGACCTTGCTGAAACTACACTAAGACAGCCTCTGATATCCCAAGGGATGATGACTAACATTGAGTTGGAATTTCCCAAAAATCTAAGGTATTAGCCTAAATTACCTTTAAACACACACACATCGCTAAGACACACAATGCTAAAATGTAAAACAACTAAAAGAAAGATTTCATACAACTAAGATCCCACAACCATAGTACAATAGGAAGTAGTGGAAAAGTAAACAGGTCCAAATACAAGACCATCACAAAGAGTATACAACCAAAATATAACTAAAACTGTAGAAGTTCAACCTGCTAAAAGGGAGAGGACTAAGTCAAGATACGCTCCCGATAAACACCTCGGTCTTCCCATGTGATGACCCATCCTCCAGGGACCGTTTCATGAGTTCCCCAATCCTGCCTCCCCAAGGTTAGGGGTTGGAAACTAGCACTGAAGGTGTCAACTAGCAAGTTTAGAGTAGCTACTTGAAGTTGTAGAAGTATTCCCTGCCTGCATGAACTCCCTGAACCCTGACTAGTCCTAGGCCACCAAGTCCTCCATTTAGGAATTGGTCTTCTACACAAGACATGACACATGAGGGTGAAGCCCGTGAAGAGGTGAGTAACACAATACTCAGTAGGGACCTTGAAACACAAAGTAAAGACCGCAAGGAAAGTATACACATGGTACTGTCATCTCACATAGGTATAATTTAGAGTATAGAAAGCAATAACATCAGATGAAACACTGAACACCTTGTAATGATGGGGTACTCATCCCTGATGAGTTCCATGGGTATGCTGGGTCACATAGAGCCGCTCCCTACTGTGAGCTTGCCGGGTCACACAGAGCTGCTTCCCACCTTGGCCATCATACTAAGTACTCATCCCTGATGAGTAAAGTGGGTCTTCCGGGTGACACAGAGCCACATCCCACTGGGCCATCATAGCTGATCCACATAGGGTCACTTGTAGCTGATCCACACATGGTCACTTATCAGCAGTCTTTAGGTCACAGTCAGCCGCATGATTCCCGCACGCAGCATGCATGATTCTAGGAGAAACTACTCCTAAATCCATTCATTTCATTTCAACTTCTATTAAAACCTTCATAGAGTATTCCAAAAGAACTTCCTCATTACAAGGGTTCCAACTCCGCAAATGGATTGTCAATCAGACACCTGGTTTAAAATATATTTACGTTTTAGTAATCTGGGGCTGGTCGTGTCTAGAACTAGTCCAACTCGGTCAGACCAACCTGACAAACCCAGGCCCCACATGCCCCATCCCAGTCCAACTGATCCGACCCGGACCAGTTTGGGTTTGGGCCCACGCATTCTGGCCTGACCACTGGGCCAAGACCATTAGGCCTTGCTGGACCTGACTCGGTTCGGCGGGGGTCCAACCCACCAGGTCGCCCAATGAATCAGTTCTATCCGACCCAACCTGCAATAGGTGGGATGGTTGTTCCCAGCCCAGGCCGCCCATCATCTTGGTGTTATTTTGCCAGCCTGGCTCGCAATAGCAGGCAGACTTAATCTACCCTGGGCCACTTAATGGCCCAGTTGTTGCCCTGCCGTACCGGACCGCCCATCGAGCCAGTCTCCTCTAGCTCGGACTTCCAGTGGGGAATACAGTTCTTGCACGCCACTACCAACTAATATGATCATGCTTATTTACCGCACAATATCCCACTAGATCGCGTGCCAATGGGTCGCTGCAGCCCGCGCGACACAGTCCACCCCTCTAACGCGGCTGGGTGGCTGCATCCCTGTTCGTCTGCTGCCGACCCACTGTCGGAGGCTCCTACTGCATTGCTGTGTCCTAAGACGGCCAAGACTTCCTCCTCGACACACCGTTGTAGCATGCTGCCACCTGCCCGTAGCCGCCGCTATCGGTCTCTGACACCAGCGCACCGACAGAGCCTTCCACGGACCACTAGGTCCGCTCCGGCGGTCCGTTCTGCATACCGTCTACATCTATGGATTCCATGGGATGCCACCTTCCTTGATAAGGCCTTCAAACCTCCTTACCACCATTTCAAAGGTTCATCCATGAAGAACACACGAGAACACACAAAATTAGAGGGGGCTTGGGACTTGTTCGTGTCGGCCTGCACCCTCTCTGTTATAGGGTTTGAAAACATGGGAGGGGAGGTTGGTGATTCAAACAACAGTGTAATCCCGATGCAATCCACGAGATAGAATAATACCTTCCCTCAAGAACAAGTGACCCACAGATTAATCTATTCTTGGGTTGATTCACGTTCGTTGTTTTGGAAAGTAAAATGGGGAATTTAAGCTTCAAAAATTAAACCCCTACCTAGTATATACTCTCATCAGAGGGAAGCTATTTGTTGGTTGAAATCCTTCTACGGAGATTCAAGAGTTTAAAGCCATTGGAATTTGTCGCTCACTGGTCCTGTTCTTTGAGGTGCGTCGATGTCACTAGAGGTTTTTTGGCATTCGTTGGAGAGGAAATCCTTCAATGTTCATCAGAGAAATTCTCACTCTGGTTTTCCAACTCATTATCTCATTAAAAGAGAGATGTGTCACAACATTTTTGTTATGCTGCATTGTCGCGTCGTTACACTATTTCATTAGTGAAATAATGTATTTGTTACGCTTCGATTAAGGAGTCTTTACGCTGCACATTAACGAGCCATCAAAGGGATTCATTTAATGCAACTTGTCATCACCTCATCGCCACACTGCAGTGTGAACATGTCACTGCTCAATGGTGAAGGGAACAAAAAAATAACTTTTTAAATTATTTTTATTTTTCTCCTAAAAATTGTGAAAACTAACTTTTCCGATCAACCCTCACTGGTCGAAGTTAGGTCTTTTCTAGGAAAATACCAAAGTTCTGAGTTTGACAGTGCCCTCCAATTTTTGATTTGGGAACTGATTTAAAAGTTATAAAAACCCACTCACACGTTTATTTAAATGAACTTAAAAAAAGTTCAAAATCAATTCTAGGCTCATAGGGCCTTAGAATCAGGTGTTGTCTGAGATTCTGGACTCAAAATAATCCCATATATTTTTTAAAAAATATACATGGAATTTCTAAGATATTACAACCTAGCTCTAGCTAATCTCCCCTTGCTCCTAGTCCTCCTAGGACACCATCAAAAGATCCACTATCTGCACAATACATGACATGTGTGGGTAAAGCCCAGTAGGCGTGAGTATAACAATACTCAGTTGGACACCCTGAAAGCACAAAACAAAAAACACAAAGTATAGTCAACTCAATAAAAGATATAAATATCTATTCATAGCAAAAACCAAAAGAGAACCAATATGTACTTATTAAAGACACCAATCTATCAAAAATTAATAACTAACTTCCATCTATAGAATTATACTAGAATAAACCACTGTTCCAGGAGAACTCACTCCTTAAGCTATGATATCATGAGAGACACTCGATGAAGAGGTCTAGATAATTTGGACCCTACCCAAAGGGAACACATTGGTCAAAGAATACTATGATACATAGAGAGGGGTCACACCCAGAACTGATGGGGGACATCATGAACCCAATCTAGATAAACCTTGATACACATATATGGGGGTCACAACCAAAACTACTAGGCAACACCACAAACCTAATCTATATTAACCTTCTATGTAGATAGAGGATCAAATACTTTCTCAAGGATTTTATACCAATTCCATAGACTCTACTTGGGATGATAGAGGATCACACTCCAGTATCATTGAGGGACACCAGAACTCTATCCGAGACTTGGCCTCTAAAAGGGAATATAATCTAGTGATGTGGATATAATACAACACTAAAACCTTGAGGAAAGAATCTTGAGAACACAATCAACCTATAATGGTTGAAAATAAAAACCCACGATTGGTCTCAAAATTACTCTCTCAATTTTAGGGTCTCAAAACCACAGACGGATTGTCGATTGGATGCTCTATTTAGGAGTTATGACCATTTGAACGAATCTGCCTACAGAATTGCCTACGGCCTGTAGACCGACCACCGTAGTCATTACCCATACTTTCATAGTAGGTACACCTTCCACAGTGATAGATCCACCCACTATAGAGACCATCCACCCATGAAGATGACCACCGTGGTCTGTCCACCTACCACGCCTGACCAATCGTTGCGGTTGACCGCCTGCAGACTGGCCATGCGGTCGCTACACTTGTAGAATCTCGAGATGCCACAACACCATTTTTGATTACCATGTTCGATAACCGTGACCGAAAATAATGGGGTTCTACCCTCGATCCGACCTAAGTCTGGCCCAACTCAGATCTTGACCCGCTAGATCGACCTGGATCAGGACTGTTGACTCGAACCAGATCCCGCATCTGACACTTCCATCCCGAGTCCACCGCCATGTTTACTGCTGCTGCCATTTTCTTCCTCTACACATCACATGGTTTCCCACTACTTCCCATGAGGCTGGACACCGTATACTCCTTTTTCAGACACTGACATTTGTGGCACTGGCCACCGATGGTCACTCGCACCATTGAGCGATGCGGTGCGCCACCACCTGCACCGGCCGCCATCGCCTCCACTCCAGTGAGACGCCAAAACTCCTCCAGATCCCCAAAATGAAAACAATCACAGATCCATGATCCTTGAGACCTATCTACACTAATCCAACCTCAAATTTCGATTTGCTACAAATCCGGGGGTTAGATCGAGTTCAGAACCACCCGACAATGTCGAGCCGGGGCTACATGGATCTGATGGTGAAGAACACAAATAACTGAGGGATAAATTCAAATTAATGAAGTTTTATCATCATTGGAAAAGTTTTCTTATAAAATGATGAATAACATGGATTTTTGGGTTAGAAAACCAAATTAAATAAATCCCTATAAACCAAAAAAATAATCCCATCCCGCAAATACGATTGATCCATAAGATAATCCTTTCATGGATTAATCCACATTCATCATTGGAATCAAGAATAAGAAAGAAAGAATTAAATCATATGATCTAACTCAATTCAACTATTTCTCTGAGGAAGAACGATCACTTTGTCATCATTGTTGGTGAGATCCATTAAGACCGGTGTGCGCCGATCGTCGATTCGAGGTTTCCCCATCATTCATTTGAATGATCCTCTATAGGTTCTATCTCTAATGTCTCTAGATAATTCCAGGGTTATGAGGCTAACCTTGGATCCATGAAAAAGTTTTATTATAGGATAAAACACCTTACTTTTTCAAAAACTGAATTAAAATATTTTTATTAAAATATTTTTATTCTTTTCGCGATCACAATAAAGTGTTCACAAACAACCCACTCCGACCAAATTTAGGTCATGCACAGGGTAAAGATGCTATTATAAACTCAATTGTGCCCTCATATTTCTAATATGGGAACCTATTTAGGAGTTATTACAATTTTTTAAGAAAACTGTGTGCACGTGCTATTAAATATTTTAATATTTTTCAAATATTTGTTTTGGGAACACTTTTCATCAAAATCGCATGCCATCTCAGTGCCTGGTCTCTAAATCAAACCATATAATATCAAAAAATAATATATGGAAAATAAGATATGTTACATGTATTTAGATATCATTTTCAAAGGGTGTGAAAATATGTAAAATAAATATATCCATTGGTATGTGCTTGACCTTTTAAGGAAGTGAATATATTTACGAAGTGTTTTCAAAAGGGGTAAGATATATTTTTAGTATATATGAAATATTTTTATACTTTTTTAGAGTAAATTACATAATTTGTTCTTGTAAGATGAATTTTTCTTTTGTGATGAAAGGTTACAAGTGGAAGATGAAGTTTCAAAATTTTCTTAAATCACTTCTTAGGGACAATAATTTATTATTATTAAATGATTATTATTTTCTACACAGATTTCACTCAAGTAAGCTTGGAATTTTTGGTCATGTGATCCATTTCTTGAATTTAAATGCTACAATGAATTATGATTCTTGGCTGAAAACAAAATTTAAATGGGGATATTGTTGTGACCGAGAATCTTGGAGATGTTTTGAAGAAGTTGAAGGAAGAAGGGACGATCAAAGTTTTTTCTTTTACTATATAACATAAATCACATTACATTTTTGATATTTCATACATCAGTTTTTGGACATAGTTCATCAGATCAAGTATACCAGACTGAGTCTAGTAGGAAAATCTCATCTATTAGGTTAAATCAGATAGAGTATAGCACTAAAATTTTATCCATGTTTTCTCAAAAGAACCATTAGACTGAATGTTCGATGAAGACAAATCTTTTTAATATTTACCATTATAAAAGTTTTTGACATCATGAGTATTGGAAAATATCATTTACTAGTTTAATTACATGGGATAATTTTGAGGTATGACTATATAAATTGTGTGCTATAAAGTAGGGTGAATCACTCTAGATTGATACTGCTAGATGAAGGTGCGACTGTTTGAAGTTCAAGTCATGAAGATATAATGTTTGTAGAAGAATGAAGTTTCATAAGACAAATATATATGTAGATTTTTTATTAGTAGTTGTTTGAATTAGTATAAAACTGACATCACTAGGAAATGTTATTATATTAGGTCTATCAGATAGATCATTTCGATGTTATTAGTCCAAGTAAATCATTTGAAAAAAAGTTTCAAGTTCATTGGATATAAGAAAATTTTCATGTAATTTGAATGAAATTCTAAAAATTAATCACATGGATGTTTAAAAATGATGTTCATCGGTTAGAGGGTTCCAATTCAAGGAAAAAATTAAATATTTATAATGAAATCCATTAGATGAAAGAAGTGTCTTGAGAAATACTTCTAAGACGTTCCTATAAATTTGTGATGGAACACTAGATGGATTTCATGTGTTGGAAGTGATTCTATGAAGTCTCACAATATAGATGATTGGTAAAAAAATTTACTAGTTTAAAGGTATTTAAAAAATTCTCATAAAGATATTAAATTTGATGATATTGAATAGGCCGATCAATGTTATAATAATCATGTAGAAATATCACAATTCTCACCAAGTATTAAAAAAGTTTAAAGAAGGGAGTTTACATTAGGTATCAAGGAATTTTGAATCCTATATTTAAAGAGGTTTGAATATAGTCAAATGAAGGGTTTTTTTGAGTGGGATGCTCAATGTTTTGAGTGGGAGTTTGAATTCAAGTTCATGATTCTTCATGAAATGTTGAAGGTGCTATGACTATATTAAGGGGTTAGTGCAGAGAGGAATGGGAGTCTATTTTTTTAATTTGGGTGAAACAATATATAAGTGGAGAGTCAATCTATCGAATTGGGAAAATATAAATTAATATAAATAATATTGGATAAAGTTTCCTATCTATTAGTATCAGATTAAGGGTGTAAACAAGTGAACAATCAAATAGATTGAAGAATAATTGGATGGAAAAAGTGTTGAGGTAATCAGATGAACAACACATCAATGTGGTATTAGTATACAGAAGGAATTGGATGGATTATACCTGAAATAATCATCAGATAGAGTATATTAGACTAACTTACCCGATGAAATGCATTAGTACCTAAGAAGGTTCTTTTTCACTATTGTGAAAGAATGTGAAGAGTAAGAAGATGTACTTGAAATAAGGGAAAGTGTATAGAAATTACTAGTAATATAATTAAATTATATCAAATCCTACTATTGAATATTCTTACAGTTGTTAAAAAACATTTTTATATAATTTATCTATGTGAGTAGCACATACACTATCGATTGACTATAGTGCTATGCAATATAAATAATACTCCCAACCTAGTGTAACCAACCAAAGAATTATTTTATAGTGGGTTTTGTGATCTTAGATTTTTTTAAAACCATTTAAAAGGCAATACACTCCTATTGTAAGCACCCTGTAATCCTATATGAAAAATGGGGGTTCAAAATCCATTGAGCGCATGTACTATAGCATATTGTAGCAGTGGCGACACTGTAGCAACGACGGGCACTGTAGCAGTGACAGGTACCCTAGCGGTAGCAGGGCACTATAGCAACGGAGGGTACTGTAGTAGGAGGGTAATGTAGCATTACTATTCACAGAATTGGCCTTGGACTATAAATTTGGTCATACGGGCCATGTAATGGGCTAAATGCCCACTGGGCCTTTGGGCTATGTAATGGGTCTCCCTCTACCCAGTTAAAGATGTCTTTCCTTTGCTTTAATAATAAATGAGGCTTCGGCCCCAACCTTTAAAAAAAATACACTCTTATTATGTAGTTAACCTTTTAAATACCATTGTTGTAATGGCTGTACTTGTTTGTTTATTTTCAAATAGATTCATTTCTCACTAACCAGTGTTCAAGGTTGTTTTATAAGTAAGAAAAAAAAAGATAATATCCCAAGTTCACCTATTCCCCTCTCAATGATCGCACATATACTATTTGGACCATTAACAATCCATGTAGAATAATCATAATTAGAATAAATAATGTTTTTTAAAAGATAATATTTAATTAAAAAATGAAATATATTTAAAAAATGTGAATACAAATAGTGAGAGAAAGACCACTTTTCTTCTTGAAAACAATGCTATGGTTTTACAACCCTATCATAGAGAGGTGAAAAAGTTAAAAAAATGTGTTGGTTGGCTTGATTCTTCTATTAGAAAGTGTATAAAATAGCCTAAAATTTGATCCCATAGAAGAAAATTTACTTTATAGAAATACTTCAAATATAAACATAAAAATATCCCTTTTCCAAAAATGTGAATTAAAATTATAAATTCCCATAAATTGATATGCCAATTAATTAATTTGGATTAATCAATTAAAAATAAATATTATTTATTATTTATAATTTAATTTTTTTATTAAAAATAAAGACATCAGTATGCCATTTCTTAAAACTACTAAAATCATAATAAATGTTAATTAATAAACACTTTCAATGTATTTTAGGCAAGAGACTCTGAACGTAAATATTTTAGATTCAATGAAATACCAATATGATGAGAAATCTATTTTTCACGAAAAAAATTCTAAAATTTCTTATTGTTCTAAAGGATAAATTGAAAATTTTGATCAAATAATTTGGCTTGAATAGGCCCTGGAATCACCTATTTTTTCTAATGAATTTATTTTTGAAAATATATAAATTTGAA
Source organism: Viscum album (assembly GCA_963277665.1). Taxonomy (NCBI): domain Eukaryota; kingdom Viridiplantae; phylum Streptophyta; class Magnoliopsida; order Santalales; family Viscaceae; genus Viscum; species Viscum album. The sequence continues at coordinate 909,680,320 of OY728138.1, read as the reverse complement.
ATCTATTTTTTGTGATGAAAAATTTTAGGAATCATATGAAATTTGTTTTGATAATTTACTCAAATAATCCAATATAATTTCTACTTTACATGTGTATATTTAAAACATGGAGAACACTAAGATGAAAACATCTTTGGAATAAACTCTAAATTAGAAATAAAATTACTTCCCTATAATTTAAAATATTATTTTATAAAATAAAAGAAAAAATACCTATCATAATTTCAAATAGTTTGGAACCTAATTAGGCACACCAACTAATGAACTTACTTAAACAAAATTTATGGGAAATATGATGCTCATTAGAGGAAATCCCATATAATATCCCTACAACTTGTGTAAACCATATTTTTTAAGAAAATTATTTAAAACTAGTGAGATATCCTTAAATAATACTCAACCCAACCATTATAGAAGTTTAAAAAAAATTATTTTAGAGAATTTATAAGTTGAATTCATATAACCCACTCTAGACTCTCAATGGGTGAGTTCAATTTATATTGTGCCCAAGAATACTAGATTAACTATTATGAAAAATGATAATTATGAGCTAGTGTCTTATAGGATTCAGAAAATTTACAGGGTATATATTGATTATGAGAGATTAAATCATCTGACCTAAAAGTAATATTTCCCCATACCTTTTATAGACTAAATATTAGAGAGATTAGATGGTAAATGTTACTACTACTTTATTGATATATTTTTTAGGTATTTTCATGTTCCCATAACTTTGGATGAACAAGATAAAACCACATTTACATGTACCTTTAGTTTTATTATTATTAATTAATTCCATTTGGGTTATGTAATGCACCAAATAATTTTCATCAATACTTAATAAGTGTCTTTTAATAACTTATTAAGAGATTATTTGTGGTATTTATTGATGATTTTATTGCTTATAGTATATGATTTGAAACCTTTCTTGAAAATTTTGAATTTTTTTAAATAAATGAATTGAGAAAAACATGGTTTTCAACTTTGAAAAATTCCATTCATGGTAGAGAAAGTAAATGTTTTTTACCACCTAATTTTTAAGTATGAAATTTAGGTAGAAAGGAACAAGGTTAACCTCATTTACACACTACCTTGAGTTTTAATGTTTTTAAATCCACTATTTTGACCATATCTTTTATTATCATAATCTAATGTTTAAGAAATAATATAGAGTTCAGTTGATAAATGGATTAAATCTTTAGTTTTAATTTATTATTTTATCTTTGAGAATTATTTGAATAAATAATAGAATTTATATCGCTCGTTTACTAGTTATTTTGTGTGGTTGAGTTTACTTTGATGTAATAATTTTTTTTTGTTCTTTAATGAATAAGTATACTAATTTTGGAGTTATTGAGGATGGGTGAGCATGCCTGCAATTTCATAAAGTCCCAAAGAGACCACATGTTCAAAACTACCACATAGTAACTTGTCAACTGATTGTAAGAAGAACTGAATTGACTGTGGATATAAAATTTACAATGTCCTTGAGATATCGTATAATCATATTGGGATACCACATAATCATCTCAAGTTACCACATACTTGAATATTTCACAATTGATCCATGCATTGACTATAAGCAGTCCTCAACTGACCATGTTGTAGTATTTTCATGTGGTCTCTTTTTAGTCATACGATCAATGTATCAACCACAAAAAGAGAATGGTTGGATTCATATGTAATTTAACTGACCATGTTAAAGGATCAATCTTATGGGAAAATTTCACAAAGTATTAAAGCTACCAAAAGAAAAAATCTGACTGACTACAAAGAATCACCAGAACATATGAATAAATTCCAAATTTTGTCACATTAACCTAACCCACCATGTGAAGAGTGACCACATGAACATTAGATTGAAAATGTTTTCAACCCATTGTGCAATTACTCAGCTATCACATGATCACTCAAACATCACGATCGTTCCATGACATAGAATCATTTATAGAAATACATTGGGTGAGAAATTGAAGGTCATATATAATGATATGTATAGGTATTGAAACATCAACACCCATAAAACTATTCAGATACTTCCAAATGGATTTATACATACTGGGTAATTTATGAAGAGTAAATAAGTAAACTAAGAGTTTCTTGGATTGTTAAAACATATAAGAGAATTAAATCTATGAGAATAAATGAGGATATATAAAAAGTAGATGATTATATAGGTTTGAACAACAATTTTCAAGAAGAAAAATATATGCCTATAAGAGGGGAGGAGGGTGAATTCGAGGGAGGAATTATAATTTTTTCCTTAGTCTCATTCTATAAATTTGGTGGAGAATTTTTTTAGTTGTTTTATTTTCTTTTAGGTTTTAATTTTTGATTAAGTTTGGTAATGCCTTTATCCTTCTCTCACGTCTTGGTTTTCCTTTACATTGAGGGTCAAACTCTAAGTGAACAAGGAAGGTAAGGATAAATCAATTAGTTATTCTTGAGTTTATATTATTAATGGAATAAAATCTTTCTTTCTTTAGTTAAAACTAGTTTTAATATTCATTTTTTAGTTTTAATTGTCAAGTGCGATCATAAATAGTTTGAATTATTTCATTGTTTATTTCCTTAATCAATGATCCATTATCTACCTCCACCTAGTCCTAGTATATATATATATATTATAGAATGGGATAAATATAGATTGTGAAGTGCTTGTAAATTTTTTTCACATGTGGAAGTTGTCTTGGGAACTCTTGGTTGTTTATAAATACAAAGACCCGATTGGAAATTTCTTAAGTCAACTAGGTTATAACTCTAAAAAAAATATACAAAGTGAAATGAGGGTAAACCAAAATAATTTCTCATTTTGGGTTATTCTCACTATCACCATTAGATCAAGGGAGAGATAGGAAAATATCATGGAATCTCTCTCTTTTCAAGATTAGTAGAAGAAAGGTTAATGGCCTTGAGATCCAAAACAATATAACAATAGGTCAATACAAAATCAACCTGATAAAAATTTCATCAAATATTTTAAAATAATTGTTTTTATTTCACTATTTATTTTCAAAATCACAAACACACATTAAAAACCCATTTACTTAACCAATTAAAAAGTGAAAACTCATCTTTTTTTGAACTCCTTTTTCAGAGACTACCTAGTTTTCTATTATAACTATATTTAAATTTGGTAATAAAACTTTTCCCCATTAACCATAATAAGGTGTGTGTCATACTTGGAACCGTTTTAGGGTTTTTAGTGCCACAAAACTACTAACTTAAACCTTTCATGACATAAATATATAATCAACTATTAACTGATTTTCATAATGAAATTGAAAAAACATTAACAAGATTAAGAAAATTAAATTTACAATCAAAATTTGGGGAATATTTTCTTATAGAGTCGAGTAAAACCCTTAATTTTATCTCTGAGACTAAATAAATAGCTGGAAATACCAATGAAATCCTCTAACATCTGTGTGAACTATAATTTTCTAACCAACATAATCAATTTCTATGAATGAAATAAGAAATTAAATTGAATTGATTTTTTTTTCTAATATATTTTTTGACCAAGTTACATGGTATTGAAATAGAATACCCTAATAGGTACCTATGAGAATTCACACATGTATACTCAACCATAAGACCATGAGGATTAGCGGAGGAACAAATTAAGTGGAGAATATTTACCTTTACACTTGAAGTATCTACATATAATTGGTTATACAATTTACAAACATGAAAAGACCATAATTAGGATGATATTAAAAGAAAATTAATGGAAGGATTATCTCCCCATCAAGAGTATATAAATCAAAAAATACATTTATACCATTAGAGAGGCCTTTAGAGAGACTCTCTATGAGTACTGGGAAAGGTTTAAGAAGCTCCATGCCAGCAGTTCCTATCATGTTTTGAAATAAAACCATTTACTTATATTCTTCTACTAGGATCAACTCTGTAATTAAAGAAAATTACTGTATGCCTCATCCTAAGGATCCTTGATAGAGAAATAACCAACAAAAGCTATGTAATTGATTGATAAGATTTCATATAAATCACAATAATTCGATATAAGAGGCACTGACATAAGAGGAATTCACGAGGTAGTAACATATGATCAATTAAATTTTCCTAAAACTATACTTGAGTAACTAACTATTTTAGTGATTTATATGGATCTAAAATAAGTTAGTGAACAAAAAAACATCGAATGTATGTGGTTCATACTTATCTCCTAGTTATTTAATTGACTAATGTTCTGAAGTGAAGGTCATGGAATGTTGTGCAATATCCTTTCATCCAAGGAAATTACAACAAAACTAGGGATGGATATATCCTAACCAATTCCAATAAAATTTTTAATATTATAATAACTAGGCTAGACCATGCTATTAAAATTATTACCAAACCACCCCCATACAAAAAACAAAACCAATAGTTCTTTCACCCAACCCCTTACAATAAATCTATAAACAACCATATAACTTGTCCAAACAACCACCAAATTTATAAAAAAAATTATCCCTTTGAATAAACCTCAAATATTTTAAAACCCACAATTCAACAATAACAAGGATCTAAGGTCAAGGAGCTAAATAATACAATAGATAAGTTGATAAACACAATGGAAAGTCTTGTTAACATTATAACTAAAAACCCTAGAAAAATACCTACCGAAACAATGCTAACCCTAAGGAGACTATTAATATGATCCTAATAAGAAGTGTAAATGATATCCCACTACTAATAACACATAAACTTAAAACAATTCAACTTGAACTAGAAGATAATGAAGATGAAAATTATATAAATTCTGGGAAGATGACAGAAAATAAGTCCAAATTATTATAAAGTAAAGAGGAAGAGGTGAAATATTCACATTGTAAGATAATAATAGAAACAAAAATATAAATAAAAAATATAGAATAAATACTTACCCCTACTATTTCAATTGAGGATGATACAATCCAATAATATTAAAGAGGAAGAACTTCAAAAGAAAATTATGGACACTTTCCAGAAAGTAGAAATAAATATCACTCTTCTTAAACCCCTTAAACATATTCCATGGTATAATATGTTTCTTAAGGATATTTTCACCAATATAGGTATGCTTATAGGGAATAAAATGACCATCTTAGCAAGAATTTTACCTGCCTTGATCACACCCAGTTACCCATTAAATTTGAATATCTAGAGATATTTTCTATTCCCTATATAATTGCATCCTTGGATTTATATAATTATTTGTGTGACATTAGTTTTTTAATAAATGTTATACCTCACTATGTATTTATAAATTTACATATAGGATATTTTAATTCCATAATAGTGGTGGTACAACTTGAAAACTGATCCTATACATTCCGAATAGGAGTCTTAGAATATTTCCTTGAAATAATAAAAGATTTTTTTATTCCTAGAAGACATCTACTCAACATGGAAGAGGAAATAAAAACAGGATACTCACCCATAATATATGGGATACCTTCCTTGAATATATACTAGGATATAATTAATTTCCATGAAGGAATACTCACCTTGGAGTTTGGAGACAAAATTATACAATTCAATATTTTGGACTCATTGAAGAACCCTTTGGATAACCATTCAGTTTTTTTCACTATACCACTTTAATAGGTCAAAAATTTAAATATTCAGGTATTTTTATTAAATTTTATCCATGTGAGAAAATTTCTTGATTGAAAATTCTGTGGATAGTGAGGCTACACAGAATTCTAGAAATCCCATTTTCAGCATGAAAAAAGAGGAAACTTACGAAACTTATAATGAATTTGATTATTTATTTTCTAAAGAAGTGGATGATATGTTTCCTTATTGAAAGGGAAATATATTGGTATCTCTCAAATGAAGTGTGATTTTTGGGTACTTAGGTGCAGCAATGTGGCTGAGTAAGGTCATCTCTCTAATGAGGAAGTAATTTAAAAACTTATAAAAGATATTTTGAAAATAAAATCAAAGGGAAGAAAAAAACTTATAAGTATGGGTGGGTGGGTGGGTTATGTTTATAAAATAAGAATAATAAGTTTTCTATAAGAATAATGTTTTATTTTTATTTTTTTTGAAATTAAATTTCATTAAAAATACACAATGAGAAGATGTTTTTTAGAAAACTATTTTAAAAATCATAACTGATCTAACTCTACCTATTCACTTACTTATTAATAATTACCATTAAAATTAAAATCCACTTAATTATGATCCCTTAATTTTTTAACCTTTTAACCCTATGATAATTAACTAAACCACAAATAGGAAATGAAATTAACCCTTGGCTAACTTCAGAACATGAAATCGTAGCATCATACTCTAATTGATGTTCTGTGGATAGATTATGGTGAGTGGTGAATTAGTGAACATAAAAACTATGTAAATTAGGTTTAATTGAGTTTAGTGATTTTATTTGAACTCAAATTTATCCCATGTGGTTTTTTTTCCGATTAAGATAGCGCTCTCACAATTCACACATTACTCGGTCTCACATGTTTTTGCATGAATTGTTAAATTTATTTCATAGTTTATTTTAATTTTAAAACAAAATTCATAAATCATAATATGTGATTTTTAGTAGCTCATTGATTTAAAATAATTAATTTAATATGGTAAGAGTTAGATAAATTAATAAGAATAATTACTCTTCCATAGGAATTATAGTCATTATAAAAACGTTTTGCATTTGCAAAAGCTATATAAAAGGGTATAACTCAATCACGTTTCTACTCTTGATTTCCAGACCTAAGAGGAAGATTAAATAAGAATAAAATAGAATAAATATAAGAGGAACTAATAAGTTTATTATGAAAACACAAATATTAAAATGTGAAGAAGAAGTAGAAGGCTTCGACGAAGGGATCCTTACTTCAATAGATACCCTTATTGAAATGATTGGATAATTGGAGTGGAACCACTTATCCTTTTCCCTAAAATTCATAATACATTTCCAACCACCTCTAAATGAGATAAAAAACATTTATAGAGTGGAGGGGAGGCTATGTTTCAAGTGGTCTCAAGTGTGAATGGGGAAATTCAGCCAAATATTTTATTCCAAATTTCATCGCCTGTTTGACCTTAAAAAGGCATGAAACAACCATCCTTCTAGAATGATGATTTTTGAATTTTTTTTATAGAGATTATCTTCAAATATGAACCCAATATAGGTACATATGAAGAATTTATGGCCCAAATACAGAAATGATGTCCAAGATGGTGAGTCTAACCCATCTTTAACTTCATGGCCCTTTTACTCCAATCAAATACATGATTTAGATCCCATGTATTAAATTAAAGTTATATCCCATTAATTAAAAAATAGATTTACAAAACTATAAGTTCAAATAATACATATAAAAATATTTATGTCTGAACTACTACAATGCACTTTAAAGGTTAAAACTGTAATTTTCATCAAATTTTTAAATGAATGATCTAATCATCAATATTTTATAATTAAACATATTTAACACAATGTGAGGAAATTATATCATTTATTATCAATAAAATACTCCAAAATGTGTTTTATCTTTTATATTTATGAAGTTAAAACTTTAGGAACATGAAATCTTAATTTAACCTCCCATATTGAATAACCCCCAAATATGGAATTCAAAAAACTCCCAACTTAATCAAAATATGTGTATTTAATGGAAGGATAAAAAATAGCTATCATAATATCTTCTAATCTTCCTCAAAACCAAGAACAAAAACTGATTGAGATTTTTATAATAAATGTATAAGTGATAGGATAATTCTTAGGAGATATTCTATGAATAAGCCCAAAAATCTATTCACATAAAATTCTGATCGAGGGAGATTTTAAACTTATTAGGCATTCCCAAAGGAGGTTTAATCCACCTTAATAGAGGTAGAGAAGATAGAAATAGATAATATATTCAAATGAAATATTATCTATCCCATTTTAGACTCCCAATTGTATATCCCCATTCATACAGTTCCCATGGAAGCCATCCTAACCATTGTAAATAATAAAAATAATGAATTAATACCAATAAGAATTAAAAAAACTAGAGAGTTTGTATGAGCTATAAGAATTTAAATTTGTTTACTCATAAATATCACTTCTCTATACCCTTAATTGACTAGATTTTATAGATACTAATAAGGAGGAATTATTACTACTTATTGGATGGTTTTTAAGGTATTTTCAAGATCCTATAGCTCTAAAGAAACAAGATAAGATCAGTTTTACATCCCCCTTTATCACATTTTCTTATAGGTGAAATCTATTTGGACTATTTAATGATATAGGTACATTTTAAAGGTTCATGGTTTGTTTTTTTATACAAAATTTAGTATTTTTTTGAGGTATTCTTGAATTATTTAATAGTCTTGGGAAATTATTTTGACTATTTTTTAAAAAATCTCAAATTAAATTACAAAAACAAGAATTGATAAAAATATTTTTTTCAATTTTGAAAAGTGTCACTTTATGGTTGAGAGAGGAAAATATTTTTGAATATAGTTTAATGAAATTAATTAAGGTGAGAAAATAAATAATTAAAGTAATAAATTCATTTACTTATCCCACTTGTGTGAAGCATGTTAGATTACTTTTAGGAAAAAGAAATTCTATATAGGGTTTATCAAAGATATAAGTAATATTTCTCTCCAAGTCTCTACATTACTTTTAAAAGATAATAATTTTTATTTCAATGAGTAGTGCATAATATCCTTTGATTAATTAAAGATGATTTTAATTACCCCAAAATTTATATATCCACTAAATTGGGAAGAAATTTTCAACTTGCTTTGTGATTCCTCCAACAAATCTGTTGGAAAAGTCATTTCCCAAAGAATTTAGGGAAGTACCCAAGTCATTTACTATTCTAAAAGAACCTTAAATTCTTCCCAATTCAAATACATAACCCCGTAATGAGTTTTTGGGAGTTTTATTTTCTTTGTATAGATTTATATCATATTTTATTGGAACTAAAGTTTAGTTTTTTTTGGCCATATAACCCTTAGATATTTGATGAAAAATTAAGATAGAAAGCCCAATCTAATGAGATGAATATTTCTAATTCAAAAGTTATACTTGTAAATTAATGATAATAATGGAGCTGAGAACCAGGTGTCTGATAACCTTAGTAAACTACCCAACATAGCCAAAGTGCAAAGTCTTACCCACACACCTGTACTAGACATCATTCTAGGGGAGAAAATACACTTGTTTTAAAGTTAATTGTAATGTTATAAAAACATGGTGAGTTACTTGGTAACATCTCAAACCTCAACCCACTTAAATCCATATAAAATTTTAAAACTAAAACCTGAATATATATATTACATTTGGCAAGATAATTTTGTGTGTAGAAAATTTACAATGATAAAATGATAAGAAGATGACTTCATAAAAGTAATATTGATTATTTTTTTGAGTTTAATCACACTTTATCTTGAATAGGACACTTTATACCTAAAATTATATCTATAAAAGTCATAGAATATGGAATTTATTATCCTACTTTGTTTAAATATGTTCAAAAGTTTTTTAAAAATGTGAAAAATGTTAGTTTTCTATAAAAATTTCAAAAAGTTAAAAAATGACTCAAAGAACCATTAATTTTTTGAAATTTTTGATGTTTGGGGATTTATTAAGACAATTAATGATTTCATTTTAAAATTATTATATTATTCTTGCATTGTATTATGTTTTTAAGTGAGTGGAAGATAAATCACAAAAACTAATTATGCTTATGTTGTGAGTGATTTTATTAGTGCTAATAGATTTATTTTATATTTAGATTACCTAAATACATCTTTAGTTATCAAGGGACTAAATTTTTAAATAGTATAATGGAGTATTTTCTTAGAAAAATGGGGTTCATCATAAAACATCAACCCCTATCATCTATAAATTAATCTCCAAGATAAATTATCCAATCGATAAATAAAAATAATTCTGAAGAAGGTGGCCATGAAAAACTTGAAGGGTTAGATCCAAAGGTCTAAAGACACCTTACAAGATTATAAAACCACCTAAAAAAACCCCTTATTAGTGAAACCATATAGGATTATTTATGGGAAAAGTTATATCGTTCTTGTGGAATTAGAACACCATGACTACTTGTATTTGAGAAATATGAATATAGACCATGATAGAGTTAGAAAATAAAGGATATTTAAACTATAAGAGTTGTAAGAACTTAGGATAGTGGATTATAAATTTCAAAAATTTATTAATAGTGAATAAGGATAGATCATGACATATTTAACTGAAATTTTTACATCCCAGAGATCAATTGTTTTTATATAACTCAACACTCAAGCTGATTCTAGGTAAACTTTGTTCCAAATGGGAATATCCCTTTATAGTTACTCATAAATACTCTTTTGGTGAATTATATATTTTTAGTTATGGATAAGAAACCCCATTCACTATTAATTAGATAAGTTTAAATAAGTACCATGAGAACTTACCCTAAGTTTTAGTGGAGGAGATCACACTCCTATAACCTATCTATTAATAAAATATCACTAGGTCTCACCTATCATTAACTAATTATGCATGATGCGATTCCATTTTAAATATACCTACATGATAAATCAATCTAAATTCATTGAGGATACAACTTCAATTAAGTGTGTGTGTGTGGGGGGGACCTTTTTGTTTATAAACTTTTTAGATTTTTTATTTTTGTGTTTTTTTGAAATTTTTTTATGCCTTTTATTTTTAATTTTTAGTGTATTTTTTTACCTATGATCTTAAATTAAATACCCTTTCATACTCTAAATCCATTCAAATGTTGATAAAATTGTTATCCCATCAAGACACTTTAGATGAATGTTGAAATGGAATCGTTTCAAATTCTAAGTAAAGGAATTTCATATAAATCCCACTTATTTTTAAAACCAATGACATGAAATACTATCGTTTGTTTTTAATCACTTACTTAATAGGATTAAAAATCAATTTTTACATATTCATTAAAATAATTTTTTCCTCAGAAAACCATGTCATACTTTAATAACTATAATTTTTTGGGAAATATAATAAAAACTTTAGAACATTCAAGGAGTTTTTTCTTAAATGTTTGAGGCATTATTTTTATTTTAAGACCTCTTTTCAATAAACTATATTTCAAAACTACATATGTATTAATCTATTTCCACCCTTAGAAACCCTGAATTTCTTTGTTTGGAAACCAAATTAAAATCCAAATACCCCTATCCCACTTGATCTAGAATAATTTTTGTGGTCTAAGTCGAATTAAAGTGTGGGAAAATGGAGAAAGTGTTCTGAGAAAGACTATTTCTCTATAATATATGTAATTCAAAGAATAATTTTCAGTGAATTATATACTAATATTTTTAGAATAAAATTATGTTGTGAAGGATTAAAAAATTTCTTGGATACTAACCAAGGATGGGTATTGAGGTACATTAGTGTCATAAAGATAAATAGTTCCTCTCTTTCCCTAAAAAATTGATTTTGAAGATAAATAAAGATATTAAAAAAGATAAAATAATGATAAAATGGGGGAAAGAGGAGATAAATACACCAATGATGTGGACATTATCTAAGGTGGACTAACCATGAAAGAGAAAAAAATTATGTAAGGTAGATGGATCTACAATTTTCTTACATATATTTTTTATAGGAGATGGTGGAGAATAATCTTGAAGAAATCCCTAGAGAACATCATACATAAGAGAAAATAATTTCAAATATAAGTCCAGGTATAACTCACACCACTAAGAATAAATTCAGAATCTCTCTTTTACTTTAAGAGTAGTATAAAGGAAAAATGAAAAAAGCCTGTTAAAGAAAACAAAGGACGGGAATGTTACAACTGCTAAATTGAAAAAAATGTATGGGATGTATTTGGATAAGTAGAGATGAGTTAGTTTAAGAGTAAGTGAGGGAGGAAACCATTCTTTAAGGAAACTAAAATAATGTATTGAGCTTTATATTTTATTTTATCTCCCTCATTCGACATTAAAAATATAGAATTTAAATCCCAAAAACCAGAAAACCGTAGAGTAACCCTAATAAATCTGTCACGAAATGAAAAAAATACTTTAATAACTGGGTGTATATGAAGAAATACCTTATGCCTATGGTTTCCCTTCTGTAATATTATAATGAGAAAAATATTTCTTGAAAACCATACTTGATTATTGAGTGGAATAATTTGGAAGGGTAAGTATAAACATGAATGGGATGGTTTAAAGAAGTGGGAAATAATTGAATGTACTTAATAGAGAAAATGGAAACAAGAATATTTAGGGGGCATGATAACTTAAGGGATATGGTGTTTAAATAGGAACACAAATTATCTTGGTACTTGAATTTTTATTTGGTAATATTTTGGAAGTCTAACTATCCAAAGTACAAGGTTTTAGTGGGGGAATTGATAAGAAAATATTTTAATACATTTTACCTTGAGTTTCAATGATTTTAAACCCACCATTTGGTGCATATATTTTATTTTTATTATCATTTTTAGTGTAAGGAAGAATCATGATTTTAATTGATAAATGGATTAAATCATGATTTTAATTGATTATTTTAACTTTGGGAATTATTAGAATAATTCCTACACATAATCTCTAGTGTTTAATGATTATTTTTGGTGGATGAGTTTACTTTGAAGAAATAAAACGTGGTTTTGTGTTTTAATGAAGAAATTTGATAATTCTAGAGTTGTTGTGGATGAGAGACCATGCATGAAATTTCAAAAAGTTCAAAAGAGACCACACATTCAAACCTATGACATTATCACTTGTCAACTGAACATAAGAATAACTAATTAGACAATTTATGTATTTTTTCAAAGTCCCCGAGATACCACATGATCATATCATTCTACCAAATGATCACTTCAAGCTACAAAACATTAGACTATTGCATGGTCAATCCATGTATTAACCATAATAAGTTCTCTACTTACCACATGATAAGGGTTTTATGTGGTCTCTTATTAGTTATATAGTTGATGCATCAACCTTATGGAAAGAATGACCTAAAATACATGATTCTCAACTTACTAAGTGAAAGAATAGACGACTAGATAAAATTTCACAAAGTCTTGAAATTAACGTAATAAAAAATATGACTAACCAAAAATACTCAACCTACTGTATGAAGAAATTTTAAGACATCACACATTAATCTGACCTACAATATGAAGAGTGACCACATGTTAATCTAATTGATTAATTGTTCAACCTATTATATAATCACTCAACTATCACACATTCACTCAAACCTAATATTCGATTTATGACTTATCATATTTTTTGGAAATATATTGAGTGATAAATCAAAGGTAATCTACAATGCTACATAAAGGTACTTATACATCAAAACCCATTCATCCATTTATAGAGTTCAATTTAGATCTATGCATATTGGGTAGTTAACGAAGAGAAAAAAAGTAAACCATGGGTTTCCTAAATTGTTAAAATGTTTAAGATAATTGGATCATCAAGAAGGAAGAAGGATCTATAAAAAAGAGAAGGTTTTAGAGGTTTGACTAGTGGATTTCATGGAGAAAACCATATTCCTATAAGTGGATAAGAGGGTGTTATATGAGGCAGACTTATACACTTCATAAACCATACAAGAAACCTAAATTAACTAAAAACCATCATATAATGAGTTTTATTCAATTGTTATTGCATTAGAGAAATTTTTGACATTGTTTATAGGTAGTAAAGTAATTTGTTTTATGACCATACAAAACTAAGTTATTTGATCAAGAAAACTGAAGAAAAGATGATGTTAATGATATGGATATTTCAATTATAAGTATTTAATTTTGAGAAAAATAACAAAATAGTCTTTGAAAATCTAGTTACAGACTACATGAGTAGGTTAGATTATACTATTCAGGTATAAACACCAACTTAGACAACCTTAGATGACTCCTTCCTTGGTGAGTATCTATACAGAGTTACCCAAGTTACCTAGTATATATAATTTGTAAAATTTTTAGTCATATAAAATTTAACCTCCGTCTTTGTATGGGAAAACTTGTTGTACACCATTGATAAGGTGGAAAATGGAATTAATGTTGTTTTTTCTGGGTAGGGGCCTTTCTTTGTTGTTTGATATGGTTTTTTAGATTTTTGATCATGGGGGATAGGTTTGATATATTTAGTCATTGAAGACCAGTTTGTTTCCCCCTCATCCCTTAAAATGGGACTTTTGATAAAAAAAAATTAATTTCCAGTTATATATCCTTGAGTAAGAGGTTAATTCTGTACTTTTATTTTTTCATACACTTGTATGTGGAGGCCATTTTATACCACGAAGAAGAGACAAGAATGTGTTGGAAGAAATTTTTTTATGTAAATAAATTATTAATGATTCATATGAATTATAGAAAACGTTTCAAAGTTTTAAATTTACTTTATAGTTTCTAGATGATATAAAATGCACCAAATGGACTAGACTATTCATAGTAACATGTACATTTCCATTTTCCAAATTTGAAATCAAAGGATATGAATTAGAAAAACCATTTTAAGTGAATGTAGAACAAGTAAAATAATATCATAAATACTTTTGGAAAGAACCAATCGAAGAGTCTAATATCCTTATAGAATATTTTTATCAAGGTTTAATAGGTTTTTTCTTTGACTAATATTGGTATGGATACTCACTCCTTAAATCGATTTTTTACTTTAAATTTCTTGCTGAAATTAATGGGAAGAGGGGTATGAGATAATTGTGGGGGAAAGAAAAATTAATTTAGTATGAAAATACTTATTTATACACTAAATTGTTTTTTTCTTAGTTCTTTGGCCTGAAATAAAGGGATACCAATTAAGAAAAAAAATCTATTTTCATAAATTTTTGAGATAAGAAGATTGGTGAGTCAATTTGACCACAATTTTCATGGATGTTTTTTTATTTGGAATTAGAAAAGTGGTTTAAAAAAAATCATTTGAATTAAAATAATAACATGAGAAAACTAGAATTTAAAACCTAAACCTTTGTGACCTAACATAGTGATTAACTAATACCTCAGGGATCCTCCCTAAAATACATTTTGATATTTTCAATGAACTAGAGTAAAAAAAGTTGACAATGAATCATTTAGAAGTCTTCCTAAGTCAACATAAGAACATGTGTGTTTTATCCATCAAATAAGATTTAAATATTACTAAGATCCATCTTCCCATGTAAGTCTACTATGAATTGACTATTATAATTAGTCCTAGGATATACCTACTATTTTATTATGGTTTAGTTTTGGGTTTAGCTACACTTATCCAGTAAGTGTTTTTTCACAAACATGGTTGAGAAATTCAATAATTTCTAATTGAAAAAGGGTATTAAAAGATTTGGGGAATTATTAACTTGGATGAAGAGGGTACAAATGATATATCTGAATATTATTTATGAAGTATCAAGGAAGTGTGAAATTGAACTTTGTTAGAGGAAGTTTGTGTGAAAGGGTTTTTGGAAGGTGGGACTTGTTAACATCTGGATTCCACCATGATATATCTATTTACAAACATAAAACTATAAATTATACTTAAATTGAAGTGAGGCAATGAGTAAAATTCATAAATAATTAATGGTGTTTCAACCCATCAATGAATCTATGATTTTTTTTCTTCTCAATCTTGTGTATATAAATCTAGATAGGAAAAATCTTTTTAAATAAATGGAATTTATTATATTTCTTAAGAGTGTAATATTGTAAGTGTTGGGGAGTGATGAGTTGAAGTATTTCCTAAATTTTTAATTATTTTTCATTGATAATTAACCCCCCAATATAGATAAAACTTGGGTAATTTCACTATTTTATTTACTTTATTATATTTTCAATTTATTTAGTAAATGAATTAAAATATGATTTTTATGGTTTTGTTCATATTTGAATTTAAATTACAAGCCATACCTTGATGTTTGTTATGTATTTTAATTATTAAAAGTATTTTAATTCTATTTTAAAATGTTTTGAATCACTTTTGAATAATATATAAAAAACATAAATTTAAGTTATATTATCATTTTGTAAAGATTGATGCTAAAAAATGGTAAAGGATTTAATTTTTAGGTGTCATTTAATTCTCTTAATATATCTCATATAGCAGTAGTGTATGTTTCATCTTCCCTATGTATGTGTGGTGTTTCGTAGTGTATGTATCCTGGAAGATGAATTTGGAAAAATCTTGCCAACATGGGTGTCATACAACATCTTCATATGTGTGATGGTGTCCAATGTACATGTGATGAATCCTTAATTGATTTTAATTTCTCCAAAATAAGTATCATGTGAACCTTCATAGGTGTTATCGTATACATAGTGAAATTTATAAGGGTCTTCTACCATAGGGATAAAAATTGAAATACTTAAAATAGAAAAGGAAAAGCTAAAATCAATTTCAACTCCCACTATGTAGAAAAATAAGAGAGATATACAATAGTCAAACCATGTAAAATTCATCAACATGAATACAATGTTTTTAATCATGGTAATAATTTAAGATAATAAGCGGATTTTTTTGAACCCATTTGAACCCATTGTAACCCTTGAGCTTTTCATGCGGAGAAAATCAAAGAACAAGGATCTATGAACTGATTTTGAGAATTTTTTTAAAGGTTTTGAAATCATTTTAGGAGGAATAAGAGGCCCATACTACTCAAATGGAAGCTGAAAATGTTGAAAATGGAATGGAACCCTAGTACACTTCTAAAAGAATATGACCTTTCACTAAGAAATAGGGATTCTGCTGATTAATATTGAGCCATGGTTATTATTTCTTCATTTAATTTGATGTAATGAATCCGATGATGGAACAATAGGCCATTAGTGGATGATGTAAGAAGATACCCCCATTCCCTATTAATTATTTTTTCTCATTAATTTTAATCTATTTTTTATTTCTCTATATGTATTTGATAACTTAGAGAATATGACATTTATGATTATATTTGTTTAAAATTATTGAATTTTTAAACAGATTCCAATTATATATACTTCAATACTATAATGATGATAAATGAGTTAATCTAAGAGCGACTGGAGATTTCTTATCACTATAATAGGAATTAATAGAGGATATATTGATTATTTTATTTTCTTATTCAATATAAAATAACCATGTGCGAGTAATTAATGTTATTTCATCAAATTTAAGATATATCATTGGAAACAATTTGAATAATTATTTAATAGGAGAGTGAGGGGATTTCCTGAGGTTATAATTATTTTTTAATATTGAATCTAAATCCAATCCACTTATATTATGAATCAAATTCCCTCACTATTTTCACACACACTAGACCCATAAAAAAGAAAACACACCCAAAAAACTCCTCTATTTAGAGAAAACCCACTTCCCACTACTACTAAATTAATTATGGTTCATAATTACTTGATAGGAGCCCTGTGAAATTACCCTCATTATAAAGTCTTAAAGTGATCGTGTTGTCTATAGAGGTACTACCAAGGGATGGTCTGAAGATGGTTAACAACGAGTGTTGTTTTGAGAGAATTTTTTCATTACATTGGTAATGCAAGAAACATTTACATGTTATTTTTATACCTTACCACATGTTATAAATCCTATTATATCAAATATATACCATTCCTTAAAGGATTATTTTTTTTCGGTTATGAATGAATCAGTGGATGTGTTAATATCATGATTCTTATTCTCCAAGTTGGTTAGTGATGAGAATAGAGTTACATATGGCTTACTTCAGTCCATGGATACCCCTTTGTTGACATGGGATAATAATATAATAGATTTTATGACTATTTTTTTACAATATTTGGGTATATTTGATTCCATTTGGGTCACTATGGTTCAATTGAGGAATTCAACTCCTTTCATGGAGATTAAGGATTTTAGTGTAGTGGATGTTATAGTGAGAATTAATATGGTTAAGGTAGTAAAGATTCAAGGTATTGTAAATATATCTATCCATGATTAAGATGCTCATTTCTTCTCATGACTGTGTAAGAGTCTATAACATTCCTTTGGTTCTCAGTTATACCTAAGAATAAATTTTCATCCTTAGATAGATGATTCGATAAAGATGATGATATTGATATTGGTGCAAAAGTTTCGTTCATGTGTTATTTATTTTTGAAGTTTATGGTCAAATAATTTTCCTATAGTTGAGTTTGGATATAATAATATCTTATGCTCATCCATTAGTATGGATATGTTTGAGAAATTTTATTAGTCGCCTCGTAGACCTTTATTGTGTTGTATTGAGGTTAAAGTATCAATTATTCTTAGATTATATTTGGTTCAGTGTATAAAAAAAGTTTAGATGGTTTATAAGAAGATTAAGGATTTTCAAGACTTTTGAAATTAAAATATTGATTGTAAGATGAGACCTATGGTGTTATAGGTCAATGATCACGTGATTTTGAATATTTCTCTTCATCATGAGAAGTAGAGGCTTGGTAGAGGATGTAAGAAATTCCATCAGTTTATTGGAGAGATTTTGTGTGGTTTTATATCAATTATATATTAATCCATAGATCAATTGTATACATGATATATTACCTTTGTTATATATTCAATGATATCTTTATGATGACTCCCATGTCATTTATTAGGGAAAGTTGGACATTGAGGAAGATCCGTTATTCATGAAGTGACCTATTTTCATTCTCGATCATCAAATGAAGGTTCTATGTGGGTGTACCATTCCTTTGGCTCATCTATTATGGAGGTATGATGGATTGGTTGAATGTGGATGGGTGTGAGAGTCACATGTGAGAGATCAATATTCTAAGTTATTTTGATGTTTTAATTATTTTATTGATGATGATATTAGATTTTATATTGGGATGAATGATTAAAGTTTTCTGTAACTTATTTCTATAGTTGAGCTATTTTTATTGAGATATTCCTACTCAATAGGTATCTCATAGGGCATTTTGTTTTTAGGTTGCTTCAGTTTCTTAATTTTTTTTGATTCTCATGGATGATAATTATTTTATAGGTATCTAATATACAGGATTGGATTTTCCTAGTCAAATAATTTATTTTTTTTAGGTGTTAAAGGTTGTATAAGATAGTTTGGAATAGGTTTTTAAGTCAACAAGTGATTTTTATTCCTTTTAAATAAACTACAATGTGGTTCAAACTCATTATTACAGGGTTAGTCTGAGTTGGTCATGGTTGGAACTTTGATTAATATAGCTTGATTATTTTATAGAGATAAGGTTTCATAGTTTATCAAGGTTATTTTGTATGAGTTTCATATTATAATAAAATGGTGTAGTTATGATCATTATGGGGTCTTGGTTTGAGGAGAAATCCTAGTTTTAAACATGAGTATAACAATTCCCACTTTATTTATATAGTGAAGAAAATGGTTTTTTTGGGAGAATTAAATACTATGGTCATTCTACAATTCAAATGAATTATTAAAGGACTAAATCATGGTTTATTATGTCTATATAACAGTTTGGTTGAGGTTTTTATAAGGTAATGAAAAAATCAGTGATATTTAAGTGTGGAGCAGTGTTTTAAAGATTGATGTTTTTAGAATTGTGATGATTGATCTAAACCACAACATAGTTTAGACTCACCCTATCATGGTTTTCTCACCCAAGTTTTTAATATAAATTTACTCATGCTTGTCCCTTAGTTTAATTTTGTATCCTTTATTATAACCCCAAGATATCATTGGTGGTATCATAAGTCCTTGGCTTCATGTGATTGGTCTTAACAATCTAAGGTGTTATTATATTCCTTTCTACTTATTATTTATTAATTTATTCTATCAAGGAAGACATATTAGTGGATAATGCTCTATTTTTTTTGAATTATATGAAGAGGTTTAATGGAGGGTTGATTTGTTATAGTTTTTTTTGAAGATCCTTATGATTTTGTTATATTTGAATTACTAGTTCCTTTCTTATTGGAGTTGAAATTGTTTGAGATTAATGTGGTTGAGTTAGGTTATCTCTTCTTTATTTACCGTGTTGATATAAAATTATAATAATTTGGTTTTTTGGGTAAGGATTTGAAATTAGAAAAATAAAGATGACTAATTATACTAAAGAAAATAAGGGAAGTATTTCGAATGTGTTTTGTATGAATATATTATTAACTATGTTGTTTTTTTATTGTGATGATCATGATATGATGTAAAAAAATGAATTCATGTTTTTGATTGGACAAGTCATTAAAAGATGGCAATAAAGAAAATAAGAGAATATATGTAATTTTTTGTAGATTTTTTTTCTAAGTATGTGTGGTAATTTGATGACAAGAGAGCAGAAATTGGATGGTTCTTTAAATTATATTGTTTATATTTTTTTATAGAATTGATATATTCTTAGAGAGTCTTGGTGTGGTTTCTTGTTATGTTAGGGGTAGAGATGTTGATATGGGTTGTTGATAGTCTTTTGTTGCATTTTTGTGAATTGGTTTATGTGATTAGTGTTGTATATTACAATGAATATTGAGTATACTTAAATTATTGAATGAATTGAATAAAGTGGGATGGGAATAGGTAATGGTGAAATAATAAATTAGCGAAAATGAAGAATTAATGTGATTGAAAAAAATATATGGTAATTATATTATGAAATGTGAAATAAGAGGTGGCTAATGTGAAATAGTGGTGGTTGTAAATTAGTATTTGGTTCATGAACTTAATATGGTTAGTAAATGATGAAAAATAAAAATTATTACTGTAAAACATGAATTGGAATGTGGATGTTTTTTATGAGTCATTGGTGTTGTTTTTTATAGTGGTGTTGGCATGTTTTGTGGTTATAAGAGGAAAAAATTGTTGTTGTGTGGTTGTGATGGGATGTGGTTGTAGAGATATTGTGATAGGAAGTGGAACCTAGGTTGGGGTTGTGTGTTATATTTTATATCATCTTATGTTTTGTAATTTCCTATGCACCAACACTCGATTCGGGTAATCCAACCAATGGATATACCCCTAATATCTATGATTTGGGAGATAAGGATGGTTGAATACTCCCGCTCTCCCACACTCTTTTTTATATGTAGTGTGATTGTGTGGTTAAGTTGTAGGGATGTGGTTAAACAACAATGATGTTCTTTTGAGAATGTTGTTGTGGTGATGAGGTTGTGGTTGTGGTATGTGATTATGTGGTTATGGTATGTGATATATGGATGTGATATACATATGTGGAAATAAGTCATGATATATATATATATATACATGGTAGAGAGAACTAGGATGTATACTGTCAGAAAATGAGGAAGACTAGATTAGTGGGGTAGTGGGTGTGGGGTATCTTTCCTTATATATATATATATTATGAATATTTTGTTACAACATTGTATGTTTATTTAGTGAGAGATTCCTAGTGATGTTGGTGTGATAATTGAAATGGGATAAGTGATGAGTCGATTTTTTTGTTCATTCATTGAGGAATTAGTATGCTTATTTTATATTTACATGATAAACTTTATGGAGGAACCTATTGAGTATACTTCTATACCCCATAATTATACATACCATTTTTATAAAATTTATTGGGTGGATTTTGTGATCAATATATAAATTACTATATCGTATCATGAAGTTTTCTAGAGTTAAAGTTTACACCATTAAAGTTTTTCTCTCTTAGTATTTAGTTTAAAGATGATATATTTTATTCCTAAATGAAATTACATGTATTTAAATTAATTTTTGGATTATATATTGTTTTATATTACGATGATGAAGTGTATTGGTGAATGTTTTATAATTATTAATATTATTGAGGGTAATTTCTCCCATATTTCATTATTATACACTCAAAACTAGTTTCCAACCCATTTTCTCTTAGTGGAAGACTTTGAGGGTCACTCTTATCTTCACTACTAAACTAGGGGGAACTAGTGGAATAAAGTTTTGATACAAAGTAATATAATAAAACAAGTGGATAATATTCCATCAAAACCTCCTACCAATGTTTCTCTCCCATGATCTAACACCACATGGGTACTTGAAGTAATAATGTGATGTACATGATCATCTAATTTTAAATTCATCTAAGTAGATATCCATGTACCTTCTTATACATGAAATTTCAATATTGAAATGGTATGTCTACCTAGGTTCACATGCAAGTTCTGAGTATGAATACTTAGTAGGAACCACCAATATACCTCAACTACCAGAACTGAATAATAAATTTAATTCTTGAAATGTGTATATGTAATATATATACATATACATATCATTTAATAGTTTAAAAAAGATAAACAACACAAAAATACTAGATGATCACTAGAGAATATATCAAAAAATAATAGTGGATGGCCCCCGCTCTACAAGGAGGACACATACCTACTTCTAGTATTTATCAAAAAGGAAGGAATACATCCTTTTTCTCAAACTAAGAGCAAAAAATCACATTAATTTATTCTACATCCTCTCTAAGGAGGGAAAATAACTTTGGGTAAGGTATTACATTTTCTCAGTATAGAGAGAATCCCATGTTGCAAAGACATGTGTATAAGGTAAAGGGGAACTACATCCTATCTAAGGAGGGAATATTCAGTGTATTGGGAAACTTTATAAGTACTCTAAATATGTTCACATCAAGACCTATACATCAAATACCAAAGGATCCTCCTAATAATTTATGAAAATACCAAAAAAATATACTAACCACATTGAGGGATACCATTCCTTCGATGGTACAAAAAATACCAGTGAACAACCACATATAATCAAATAATAATTAGATAACCCATATCAATTAAATATTAGAAAACATAATGGTATAAATTAAATATTAATTTTTAAAAAATAAATAATCCAAAATATGATAAAATAATAATTTTTTCTATGATAATTTTTAAAAAAGTAGTTCTGAAAAGTTTTTTTATTTTAGAAGAAAACTCTTTTTGAAAATTACAACATTATAAACTACATGATATATTTATAAGATTTATTGGAAATTTTATAAAATGTTTCTAAGTACTTGATACTCTATAAATCTATCCACTAATAGGTCCTTTATAATATTTTTTCACATCAAAGATCTTATAGAATCCCCATATTGGTCATCTTGATTAGTTCTGATCTAGGTGAGACACATAAGCTCAAGTACACCTCCCCATATACCAGAGGCTACCTACTAACAATGATGGTCAATAAATACTATGGAGAGACAATACCCTCTCTCAAATAATCATAAATAACGGTGGATATAATAATAAACCATCATTGAAAAATTAATGGTATAATATAAATATTATAGTGATAATCAAACCATAAAGAAACATGACATGAAATAACAAATCATGAACCCACTATAATATAAAAAAAGGCGTACGATAAATACTAGATCACTTGATGGCCTAGTCATATAAAAAATAAATCCAAATCATACAAAATCATGGATACATATACAAAAACATGGACTGATTCCTCACATAGTTCTATCTACCAATCAAATAATCCATTAGCTCAATCAACCATCGACTATTGGGCCTTGCACTACAACAAAAATAGGCCTTAGCAGCGGTCTATTAGTGTCAGTTTACTAAACTGCTGCTAATTTTTTTAAGAAGGGTTTATCGGTGGTTTTTAATAAACCTCCACTAAACCATGTTTTTTTACAGAGCCGATGCCCCCCCCGACCCCTACGAGACCCCCCATCTCCCCCCGACCCCCGTGACCTATCTTGTCACCACTTCTCCCCCCAAACTTGACGACCCCCAAAGAGCCATGCTCGACACCCAACATCACTACCTTGACCTATCTCACCATCACCCCTTCTCCCCCTGACCCCCACGACCCCTGAAGACTCATGCTCACCACCCCCCTTAGCCACCCCCGACCTAGCTCGTGCCTTCACCGGTCTTGAACCATGATCGACTCCCCTCAGCACACCTTGCCACCCTTGAGCACACCTCACCACCCCTCAGCGCCCCTCGTCACCCCTCAGCGCGCCTCGCCACCCCTCAGCACCCCTCGCCACCCCTCATCTCCCCTCGCCACCCCTTAGCACGCCTCCTCACCCCTCAGTGCACCTCTCCACCCCTCAGCGCGCCTCGCCACCCCTCAGCGCGCCTCTCCACCCCTCAGCGTTCCTCGCCACCCCTCGACGCGCTTCGCCACCCCTCAGCATGCCTCGCCACCCCTCAGCGCCCCTCGCCACCCCTCAGTGTGCCTCTCCACCCCTCATAGCACCTCGCCACTCAGCACGCCTCTCCACCCTTCAGCACGCCTCCCCTCCCCTATTGGTAATGTGTTTTTCCTTTTTTATTTTCTAAGATATTATTATTCTTATTCAACATTTTTCATGTGAGGTTTTTGGGGAGAATCCTACTGAATCTACTTGTATTCTTACCCATTATATATATATATATATCATATTTTTATAGGTTTGTAAGAGGGAGTTAGTGATTGGGTTGAGTGTTACTAGAACATGGAAAGGATCTTGTTTTTTTTTATAAATAGTAGTTTATTCTTATATAATTTTACAATATTTTTGTGAGAACTTAGGTTTCTTATAAAGAATAAAATTTCTGAAATTACATTTTTTCTGTTTAATAAGTTTTATAGTAGTTATTTTCTACATGGAAAATATATTTTATTTGGTGTAAAACTCATGAAATTGATTTAATGTATTTAGTCATGGGTTATTGTGATTCTATAATAATGTATATAAATTATGGAAAGATTTTTTTTCCTGAAAGTTATAATTTAATGAATATAATGTAAAAATATATTGGATGACATAGGGTTATTATTTATTGAAATGGAATATCTAAAACTAATAGATAAAATGTAGTTGTTTTTTATAAATATGACAACTGGATTTTTTTAGTAATAATAGTTTAAATAAAATTTTTATTACCATTAATTTTTTTCAGAAATAAATTAACTGTTTCAATACAATATAAGTGAAATAATTATGAACTTCATGTATTGAATCAGAAACATGTGTTTTTGATATTATGGAATTAATCATTTTATTATGTAAATGTCATCAGTTAAAAAATATTATAAGAGGCAATGCATTTAGAAATGACATTATAAGACATTATTTGATCCATGATTTTGGATAGGCCTTGTATTTGGTACCATGTTTTCTATATTCCTTATGTTTGATGGGGATATACTATCTTCCATGTGTTTTGTATAAAACTTACATGAGCCGTGTTTTTCGATACCATACTCCTTGGTGGGATTTTATAGCATCCACCAACATTAGAAAATATTGGTATACAAGTTCTATTGGTGACTTGGTTTGTGAAAAATTCCTTAAAGATAATCTTTTTATGATTTCATTAAATAATTTAATAGCCTTCCCCTATAATATATGATAAAATTAAAATTTGTCATTCTTTGGTTATTTAAGGGTTTATTGGCATTATTTATTACACCCTTTATATAGACAACTTGAGTTAATACATATTAAATGCATGGTGATGCAGGTAAGGGTAAAAACTCTAAATAAGTATGAGATGATTTTAGGAGACATCATCAAGTTGATTTTATATGTTTTTATGTCATGTTGAGGGGTTTTATTATATTATTTTCTAGCTATTTTAGTTTTATTGTATAAGAAATTTTCAATTGGGACGTATTTTATATATACCCTAGATTAATTATTAATTTGAAAAAATAGATTCAGTTTCATACATCAATTTATATTTTTATCTTTTATATATACTACTTATGATTATTGGGTTATTTACTTTAATATTTTACCATAGTGGATTATTAAAGGGAAAACCACTACATGCATAATACTTTCCTACCCTCTGGGCTAGTCAGTAGCCTCTGACATCCTAATAATACATTCACTAGGGACATAGTGATTTATAATCCCTCATTCCTATATCATATTAGAATAAAAAACATATAAATCACTAGAAATTATATATTTATTGTGTATTCTTTATTCTATGAACATTTAATTGATATTAAAATTATATTATGGACTTCTAGTAAATTAGTATTATATTCATTCCTTCTTGAGGAACTTAAGATGAACAAGTTTTTTATAGTATAATTGATTCATTATCTTCTAAGTAGTGTTTTTTCATATCTTCATTAGCAACCACTTTCTCCAACCATAAAAAGACTGCTTCTGTATCTTCAACATGACCAACATCTATATACCACAAAAAACAGAAAACAAATAATGCATGGAGAAAAAATTTAACTATCACCTACTTACTATCATTAGAAGTTAACCGCTAAAATATAGTCTTTTTATTTATCCTCAATCAATAGATCTTTGAAAACCTATCAAAATACCAAAGTTAGAGATTTGGAGTGATATTACATTAAAAAAATAAGATAAGAATGATTGAGGTTTTAATGAGGTTATATTACTATCTAGGAGTCCAAATCAATTAATGAATCATCAATATGACATTGAACAAGATTTTAGAAATATAAAGAATTCCCAAACGACTCACCTTTATTATTTCCTAGTCATCTAATTGGAAAAGGAAATGTATTTTTAAAAATAAAAAGTAAAATATAAAAAATACCTATGCATGAAAGTGGTGGTTAGAGAAAGTGGACCCCCTCCTGGACTATAGTGGATCACCAAGGATGTTCCATGATCCACCCCAGATCTCCACATTATGTTTCAACCCCCATTGATTTTCCATTATCCACCCTAGATCTGAAAAATTTAATCACATGTAGGGTCACAACATGTTACTACCCATAACACTTCCCCATCATACCCCACATGTTCTAAAATTCTCAACCCCAGACCATACCCAACTCTTTGAATCCTAATTCGAGGCCACCAACAACATACAAAGTAGGCAAAAATTATTAATATACACAATATTTAATACTAACCCTATTGTATATTTTTTAGGGATTGAATATTTTATATGAATTCCATAAGACTATGGATTTAATAGGTTTTCCCACTTTCTATAATTAAAACAAAATTAAATAGAAATTGAAAAGGTATATTGACATAAATAATTTTTAGTGTTATTTCAGTATCTATTTTAGGAAATTTAATATACATGATTTCATTTATCTTCAGAATTTCATGTTTCCTTTGAGTCTAGAAAAACAAATACCTTACTTATAAGCCTTGGATTCATCTACCCTTTCCATGAATACTTTCACCTGATGATTCCTGGAATATTCTACATATTGGTTGCCCATGTATTTTCAAAAGTAGTGAGTCATGTTTAAGGTAATTAAGAGTTTGTTTCCATTTCATATTCCTAACTTCTATTCAATTATTATAAAATTTATCAATCCCTTACCTTAGTGATATCAATTTTAGGACATCATCAGTTTGGCCATCTATTTTGGTGTAGCACGATATACAAAAAACTATAGGGATGAGATCCTTGTTCTTGTCTTCTTTTATGGATCTTTTTAATTTGCATGCTTTGGTTTTCTAGTGGGTGGGTTTATTATGTAACATATGTATTTATATAGGAAAACCTTATTTAACATATTTATATATTTTTTTCAACTAGTATATATGAATCTATTTCCCTATTTAGTAATATTTATGTGTTTTAATTTTTTTAATATTGTGTAGGAACATTGTGATATATATGGATAAAAGATGGATCACATTAATGAGAAACACACCTTAGTATGTTAAGGGTTTGAATGAGTTTTTAGATTTTGAAATTTCCAATAGACATGTTGAAGGGAGAATAATATGTCCATGTCCTAAATGTAAATTTAGAAGATGGTTGAAGAGAGATGAAGTTTATGAACATTTAATATTGAAGCAATTCCCTGGTCAATATTTGTGTTGGATTTGGCATAGAGAATCGAACATTACAGAAAGGTTGAAAACTGATGTCAATCCACAGAATGACCTCCTAACTTCGTCAAAAATGTAAAATGAAATGAAAAAGATTATAAATGATGAATTAGGCACTACAAGAGACCACCATCAACATCAAAACACATCAGAACAACCAGATTATGGTGTTACAAATAACAGTGTGGCAAGTGATGTTTTTGAGACTGTAGGACAACCATATCAAGATTGTAAAATATCAGTGGATCGTACTATTGATTCTGTGGAGACTAATGTAAGATAAAACTTCACCGAGGAAAATACGTTTCATGATTTAGTTGATGATGGAAATAAATATTTGTATAGTGGATGTTTGAAATATTCAAAACTTTCTTTTATGCTGAAGTTATACCATATCAAATATCTATGTGGAATTACAAATAAGGCAATGTCCATGATATTGGAATTTTTGTGTGATGCATTTCCAGAAGAAAACATTCCTGAGTATTTTTATGATATGAAAAAAGTTGTTACCTGGCTTAGTCTTAATTATACAAAAATACATGCATGTCCCAATGATTGTATGCTTTATTGGTGAGAGGATTCAAGTAGTCAGGACTGTAAAAAATTTTCTTCTTCTAGATGGTATTCAATGGGTGATGTTGGAAGTTTTAATCAACATAATTTCATGAAGAATAAGAAAAGGAACACACCCTGAAAAGGTTTTGCGTTACTTTCCTTTAAATCCTCGATTGCAAAGATTATTCATGTCATCGAAAACCGCCAAACACATGAAGTGACATTCTGTAGATAATAACAATGATAGGTTAATGAGACATCAATGAGATTCAAAATCATGGAATAAATTTGATTCATTACATCCAAATTTCTCAGCTGATCCTAGGAATTGTTTGATTGATATTGGCTACCGATGGATTCAACCCATTTGGGACTTTGAGTACCAGTTATAGCATTTGACCAGTTGTTTTGATCCCTTACAATCTACCTCTGTAGATGTGTATACAAAAAATTTATTTTATCATTTCAATGATTATTCCTGGAAAACAAATATATGGAAATTATATTGATGTATACTTGTATCATTTAATTGAATAATTACAGGAGTTGTGGAGAAATGATGTTGAGACATTTGATTCTTCTTCCAAAACAATGTTCAAAATGCATGCTGCTTTAATGTGGACCATTAGTGACTTCTTTGGGATTGGAAATTTATCTGGTTGGAACACTTACATGGGTTTGTATTTTCCTATATATAACTTTGATTTTGATCCCAAATGGCTACCTCATAGTAGAAAATGGTTCTTTTTGTTCCATCAAATATTTCTCGATGCATCTCATAGATTTCGGCTGAGCAGATCAAAATTTAACGATTTCATTGATCTTAGACCACCTCCAAAGTTGTTAAATGGTTCTAAAATATTGACACATCTTGGAAATATTGAAACAGAATTTGGGAAGGTTCTCCATTTGAATGATAGCGGGAAACGAGTTCTAAGTGCATCGTCAAGCGAAATTAGAACGCAAAAATGGAAGAAAAAAAGTATATTCTTCAAACTTCCGTATTGGGAATTTAATTTTTTGCGGTATAATATTGATTTAATGCATACTGAGAAGAATGTATGTGACAATTTGATTTTCACATTGCTTAATGAGCATGAAAAGTTGACGTATCATCTCAACTCTCGCAAAGAATTACAAGTAATGAATATAAAACATGATCTATGGCCAGATGAGAATGAAAAGTATACTCTGAATTTTTTTACAATGAAAAATAGGGATAAAGATACATTCCTTTGAATTTTAAACAATGTAAAGGTATCTAATGGGTATTCAAGTAACATCTCAAGGTGTTTTTACTTGAATAATCATAAGTTACATGGATTGAAAAGTCACAATTCACATATTTTGTTACAATAGTTACTATCATTGGCATTGCGTACATTATTACCAGAAAAAATTACTGCTGTTGCACTCCAATTCTGCACATTTTTAGACAACTATGTTAGAAATCTCTATATCCATTTCATCTTGACAACCTCTAGAAGAGGTTTTTTGACCCTTTGTGCAATGGATATGATCATTCCTCCATCGTTTTTTACTATCATGATGCATTTAACTGTGCATTTGGTTGAGGAAGCTAAATAAGGAGGCCCCATTCATTATTAATGGATGTATCCAATTGAGAGGTACTTTATTTATATGTTTTTCAGTTAAGTAAACAATTTTTCTCACTTAATTAAATGCATAATTATTTTTATTTTATTTCATAGATATCTTGGGGATTTGAAATCATATGTGAGAAATAAAGCTCAACCGGAAGGCTCTATTGCTGAAGGCTATTTAGTTGAGAAGTGTCTTAACTTTTGTTCTAGATACTTGGATGATATTGAGACAATATTTAATCGAGTTTGAAGTGTTGATGACACATCAAATCAATCTCAAATACATCAGAAATAAAAAAAATTTCCTGCTATTGGCCGATCGGTTGGGAGGACCTCAAACGTGACACTGACAGAATTGGAATTCTTACAGGCACATAGATATGTGCCGCTAAATAGTGAAATTGTAGATCCATTTACTGAATATTTGAGGATACAAACAAAGAGATTAATGAGAGTCTGAACACGAAATGAGAAATATATAACGAAAGATGTCAATAAAGATCTTGTAGAATGGTTTGCACGACGTGTAAGTTCATAAATATTGCAATAAATAGGAATATTAGTTTGAAACATATATTTTGTAAATCTAATAAATCATATTTCCTTTTTTAGATCATGAATACTGATACTCGAGAAGAGTTTTTAGAATATTTGAAGTTTCTTGCTCGAGGTCTTCTAAAACAAGTTAGAAAGTTCGACGCTTACAACATGAATGGCTTTAGATTTCGTACAGTCGATCGTGAAGAGGGTTTGAAAACATAGAATAGTGGTATATTTACATTTTTTGAAGTGGGATACTATGAAAAGATGACTAATATTATTGAATTAAACTACCACATGCATTTTTTAGTTGTTTTATTCAAATGAAATTGGGTCGATATTATCATAGGTGTTAAAAGAGATTCCTTACAATTTACTTATGTGAACTTTTATCACTTGATGGATGTTTGTGATCATAAACTGCATGATCCATATAGCTTATCATCACAAGAAAAAATGTTATATTATGTGAATGATGTTTTGGATGAAGTGTAGAGTGTATTTTCTCATGTAATACAAAGATATTTGTATGATATGGGTGATGAAGTGGAAGATTTGAACTTTGAAATTAAATCTCATCAACAACAAGAAGCATAATTATTTATCCATAATGATATTGAAAATATTATTCTATCAAGGATGAATGAAGTGGATGAAGTAATGGAGAAGGAAACAAACATGATTGAAGGGGAAAATGATTGTATGTACAATTATTTATTCATTCAGCAACCACTTATTTCATTTGTGTAGTCATTCATTATCATTGTTATGTATATTTTGTTTGTTAGTACGGGGAATCTATTATCATTTTTAATTTTTTTTTTCTGCATAATATTTTTGAAATATATGTTCTAAACTAAAATTTTATTTGATTAAATGATAGGAATGCCAAGGAGGAAGCGATACACAGTTTCATCCACTACTGCGACAGATGAAAATCCATCTGTCTCCCTCCCTACGACATCTGAGACACCAGCTGCCTGCCCCCTGCACCATCACCATCTACACCATCTCGCTCACCCTCTGTGAGAGTACCTTTATAAGTTGAGTCATCAAATCCCCCTTCAGAAGCCTCAGTAGTGGGGCAATAGCACGCCACTTCTAGTTCATCATGGGCATACTGGAGGATCGCTGTTATAGGTACAAATTTTAATATAAATAAATTTATTGCAATTTTTTTATACTAATTTTTTGTTCATTAAAGATGAAGAAAATGAAACTGTGGAGAAAAATATAAAAAGTTAAGATGTGTGGAATATGAATGGAGAGAATATAGTTGTCCCATTTGATTCATATGGGGTCCCTACAGATGACGTTGCAGGATTACTTGGCCAAATTCTAGGCTAGCTGGAAGCGAAGCCCATTTCTATTCCTATTTCTTATGATGATTGGAGACATATGCCTCCAAGTTAGAAAAATAAAGTTTCTAATTCCCAAATAAAGGTAAATATAATACATTATGGTGTAATTGAATGTCATGTTATTAATATGTTCAAAATGAATTTCTGTATACATATGTTTTTCCACTTTACAATTGCTGACGTGATAGCATGAAAGTGGACGTTGAAAAATCTTGGTAATAAATGGAAATAATTCAAATGGAGATTGTGGAGCAATGTAAATGATACTTCATTGACCATCCAACAAATGTATGAGAAGGTACCCAATGGGGTACCCAAAGAATAGTGGAAATTTTTTGTTGAAAAACATCGTGATGAAAAGAATATGGTATTTAAATATATATTATTATATTAACCTCATTTGAAATTTATACATGTATATAAAGAGTAGATGACATTGAATACATTAATATTAAATTTCATTTTATTTATCTTAGGATCTCTCAAGAAAGAATGCATCAAGCTGGGCTAAGCAAGTCATCCCTCACACTGCGGGGTTAAAAATATTTTCTAGAAGCCGATCGACTCTGGTAATCTTTTCCTTAGTTTAAATATTTATAAGAAAATATTATTTGTTTAATATATTAAATTGTTGATTTATCTTTTTTTAATGCAGTCACAAAGTTTAGGGCATGAAGCATCATGAACTGAAGTGTGGTTAGATGTTCACAAAAAATATGATGGAATTTTTGTTAATGAGCTTGCCAAAGAAGTTGGGGTATGAACTCATTTTTTCATTATAATAACTTATTATCAGTTTTTACTATATTAATATATATTGATATTTGATTTATTGGTAAAAATTAAAGAACTATGGGATTCCAATCCAGGGCAGTCCTACTCAATCTCCCAAGATGAATCAGTTGCAAAAGTCCTTGGGAAAGAGCATCCTGGTAGAGTGCGTGGGATGGGTTCGGGACCCGTACCATTTGAGGCCTTTGGCAGGCCACCGGGGATTGCAGCTGCATCTACTCTTGGTTGTAGTCAGTCCATACCCCGAGATGATCAGAGATATATTTTTTCTCTACAAAACACAGTTCAAGACTGGGGGTCTCAGATATCTGATTTTCATAAATCATTGACTGATATACGTCAACAGATGAGCAGATATGCTCCTGGTGGTATTGCATCGACTGATGGTGAGCAGTTAAATCACAAAAATTCAAAATCATTTAGTTTGAAAAATTTTATTAGTTTTAAGTTTAAATATAAATATGCAACACTATTTAATTTTCAATATAATATTCTTACAGGTGGTAGCAGGAAGTGGAGATGGAGGTGAAGAGGGTGACGATATGTGTTCATCATCAGATAGTGATTATTTGTATTGTTGATATGTTGGAAAAATATGGTAACAGTCGGTTTGTATATGTATCATGTGTGGCACATATTTTCCACCAAAAATTTTCATGACCTAACATTTTCTTGATTTCTCATGTTTCATTTTATGTATTTTATTTATTTTTGTTGTTTCCTTTTATGTCTTGATTTCTCGAGTGTGGTATGAACCATATATGTCGATTCTTTATTGTGATGATTCATTTTTTATGATTCATTTTTCTTAAATTTATTAGGTTTTTCAGCCCTGGGTGAACATCCCACTTCAAAGAATTATAAGATCCCATAAACTAATCTCTCATGGAATATGTGACCATTACCATGCTACTAACTATTAACACTCCATGTTTATCAAAATTCAATCCTAAAATAGTTTCACATTATTCCAACCTATCACACATCATGATACATTCCAAAACAATATTCTAACTTGTATTTACTTGTTTAACCAATGAAGACATTATCTCTAATGATACCCACATTGATTCCCCTAAACCCTAAACTACACCCACCAACTAGTCTTACATTGAAGATAAGATATTATATTCAACTAATGAAATCAGTTATCCCATATCTGATTTTTTCTAGCCTAATTCATTTACCACCACATTTCCATTTCTAACATTTAACAATATTGAACATCAAAATTTTCTACTTTCCCTGGTATTCATGATACTCTTGGTATTTTCTACTTTCCCTAAGACTCATTTCTCTCCATTATTCCTTATCTCAATATGAGATTCTATCACATCATCAATGAATGAATATTCTCATTTGGTAAATTGTGTGCTAACAATTATTTTTTCCTCTATTCCGAGACACATATATTTCAAGGTAAATGATTCATGATCATCTCTAATTGTGTTCCAACCATGACCCACTTACTATCCTTTTTCAACTAAGCCACATGGTTTTCTGGGGAGAACCACATGGTTTCCCATGACCATGTTCCTATCATAAAACCATTTAGAGGCCTCTATAAAGCTTAAAACCCAAAAACAAACAACCTAAGAATTCACCCAATAAAATAATATATCAAATACAATTAAATAAGGTAGAATGTAAGGATTAAGGCCCCTAGAAAACTTCAAGTCATTATAATCTCTCCCTATGATGATTTATCATCCTTGAGTAGTGCCTCTATATTTCACACCCAAAAAACTAGGGATAATGAGCTCCAACATCATATTATCACTTGTAAGACTCTCTATGTGTACATCCATGCTCCCATATGACTCTAACAAGTGACATCAGCTTTCTTCAAAACATTTTCTCACTAAAGTCCATGATTCACACAGAGCGCTCCACAAATGTTGTGTAAGTCTCCAACTTAATTTCTTCATAGTTGATTACATAATTTTGATCGAGAATCTACAACTAAATGTAAGAGACATGTAAAAAATCACACATTACTTGATATTGTGGAGGAAATTCCAAAAATAATTCCACTATCATGACACTCTAGATAATCCCGAACAACCCCATAAACTTCGGTGCTTGCATCCTTTGCTTCTGCAATCATTGATTCCCTAATTGAGGAGTCTCCCATAATAAAACTCAAACTCCCACAATGAATTCCATGTGTTTACTCCTACTATTTTCATATGATCTCTATTTTAAATGAGAAGTGATTAAATGATTCTTGATCTAGTACAATCTCACAAATGCCTCTAAAATCACGAACGACCCACAATTACTACCTCCCATCCTAATGCTAACATAGGCTTGGCATTGTTTTCATGAAATATGACATAAATTATTGTTTATAATTTTGTTTAAAAGTCTAATGGCCATGTGATATGTTTATCTGCATTCCTTTACCCACTGAATGATGCATTTGGTTGTACTTAGTTAAGAATATCTTTTCATATTGACTATAGTAAGTATTCTATTGGTCTTTTGGTATTCTTGGAATGGGTTTTTTAGGGCACTGGTATAGGGGATGCAAAAACTGCTTTTTTTTGTAAATCTGTTTTTAGCAGAGGTTTTAACTGCCACTAAATGTAAGAGGTAGATTTAGAGGAAGTTTTAACCATAACTAAATGACGTTATTTTTCTATTAGCGGTGGTTCTAACCGCCGCTATGGTCTTAAATTTAGCAGCGGTTAAAACCACCGCTATAGTGTCCCATTTTTCACATGCATTCACAGTGGTTATAATGTTTTTAGCGGCAGTTTTTTTCCGGTTTGGGGCTACCTTTTTTTAGTGGCGGTTTTAACCCCCGCTAAAAAAGCAATCCCCAGACCAGAAAAACCGCCGCTAAAAACATTATAACCACCAGGAAATGCGCCAACTACAACGGTTCCCATAAACCGCCGCTAATTGTATTTAACCGCCCCCAATAGTTTCCCAACATGTAATTTAGCCGCAGTTTTCGGAAACCACCATAGAAGAATATAGCGGTGGTTTAGACCACCACTATATCCAAAAATAACTGCCGTGAAATTGTAATTTTCCTATAGTGTTGGATTTACCTATATCCCTATTCATGAAGTTTTTATTAACACCAAGGTACTGGTGTATGTTGTGTGTAATATTATTATTAGGTCACCACCAATGGTATCTCTAAAAAACTGATACTTATATGCATGAATTTAGCATATTATATGAAAACAAAATAAATATAAACACAACCATCATCACATTTCTAAGTGTTGAGGATCCACCATAGTGAGTGAGAATACCTTCTTCATATAGTTCTATAAAATAATGATACTACCATGGTATAATTTTAAAAGAATGGTAAACAAGATAACACTAATAATATTAAGAAATTGGGTGAACATGGAACTGCCATGTAACCCTCATAGTGGTGAATGATATGTCACCATAATACTAGACAAAGATAATTAGTCATCACCCATTATTAGACATGGGTGAATAATATATCACCATTACACTATTCAAGGTGAGTGATATATCACCATACCATAGAAAAGGTGAATGATGCACCACCAACATAATAAAAATGGTGAAAAATATATCAATAACCCAATTAGTAAGGTAAATAAATGCATTGTTGAAACATCACTAGGGATGAACAATATATCACCAATACAATATACTATGTAAATGATACATCACCAACCTAAATATACAAGATGAATTATGCATTATATATATTTTAATTTAGGTGAATGATATATCACCAACATACACATCCATGAAGAATTATAAATCTCAAATACTTTAGTCTAGGTAAACGATATGTCACTGAAATACCTATCCATGGTGAACGGTGAATCACCAATAATCTAACATAGGATAATGATATATCACTTATACTATACATAATGTGTACGATACATTAATGACCTAAACCATAAGGTGAATTGGACATCATTGGAATACATAATTCTTAGGTGAATGATGGATCAATACACTAAACAAAAAAGGTGGAAAATATTCCACCAATATAGAAAGCATAGTTAATGATATATCACCAACATGAAACATGACAAAGAAAATGATATATAAAGAACTAAATAAAAAATGTGAACGATTCATTATAAAAATATTAACCCAAATGGGTGAATTAATAATCACCACATTAATAAGAATTATGGACACATATAATCACTAACCATCCCAAAGTCTCAAAAAATACAAATTCACCACTAACCTAATTGTTAACTTATCAATATTGGATATGTAAATACTGATTTCTATTAATGTAACTAAAATTTTGGAATGTAGTTTTGAGAAGGAAGTTATGGAACTAGATAGGAAAAATAGTGTAACCAAAAAATTTGCATGCCATATTTTCCACTAACCACCCCAAAGTCTCAAAAAAATACAAATTCACCACTAGCCTAACCGATAACTTGTTTGGATTGGATCTGTAAAGACTGATTTATATTAATGTAACTAAACTTTTGGAATTTTTTTGATAAGGAAGTTATATAATTAGTTAAGAAAAATAGTGCGACCAAAAAATTTAGAAGGATAGAATCAACAACATTGAATCTTAGATGGTGGAGCTGAGAATGTGAAAGGATGACTTTCTAAACTAGTGACTTTATTCTAGAAGGAGATGTACATTTAGTTTAGTAGCTAGAAGTTTGAGTTTTCCTTATTTGGTTAATTAGTGAAGTATAAATATTTGATGATGGTAGAAAGGGGAGAACTAGACGACAACTATTCGTGAGTTTTTAATTTTTTTTATA
The DNA here is from genome assembly GCA_963277665.1 of Viscum album. Taxonomy (NCBI): domain Eukaryota; kingdom Viridiplantae; phylum Streptophyta; class Magnoliopsida; order Santalales; family Viscaceae; genus Viscum; species Viscum album. The sequence goes on along the minus strand of OY728138.1, from coordinate 909,643,037 downwards.
AAATAGTGTGAGGGGGTCACTCAGTCAAGCAGAGATGTGAATGTGTTTTACAAAGTTCTATGATAAATTTTCTCATTGTTTTTATCTTTAATGGTGTTATAGTCTCAATTTATTATAAGTCAAAGGGATTTATCATCTTATTCCATTTATTAGTAAAATATTATAGTGTTTATATGACAGAGTAAGTAAACACTCAAACCATGTAAACACACATGTCTATGTTCTAGTGTGGTAAAGTTATTATATTTTTCATTTGTTTCTTCTTTCCATAACATTTTTTCTAAGGAAATTCACTATGTGTATTTGAATCTTTCTTTCTGATATTAGATACATTGACATCAAGTGTTGTTTTATTTTGGATCATTTGAACCCTTATTCTAGAAACTTAGTTTCATTTAGAAGATTTTCAAACTGGGGTGTTTTTATATAATAAGTGATGTAAAATATTAGTTCTCTTGGTTTCATACTTATGGAAATAATTATTTATATTTTATGATTTTCATTCAGTTTGAGTAGTTTTTGAAATATATGGTATTGGAAGAAAAAAAGGCGAGATGTGACAATTTTGAAAGGTAATATTTATAATTATGGAGGATACAGATTGAAGACTATCTATTTCAGAGATACCTTGATCATTCATTGATGGGAGTGATTATTGAATTAATAGAAATGAAAAAGTGAGAAAAAATAGACCAGAATTAATTTGGTTTAGTTGGGATTATTTTTTCATGAAATATGTCCTTCAAATTATAATATATGAATAAAACTAATAATATTATGTCTTCACTTTACAATTTATGAAATAATCCTATCATAATGAAAAAAAGTGTTTCTAACACGGAGATTCTTAAACATGAAGATGATGAAAGGAAATGTGGTGTAAGATCATGTTCATGATATCAACATGATTTAGAGTTAGTTATAATCAGTGTATGTGATGAGTAGTGGTCTAGTATGGGAATTTATTCCATTATCATCATTACCAGATTAATAGGATGTGGTAGTTACTATAGTGAGTAACACAAGTGGTAATACTGAATTTGTGTTTGAGTGTGTATAAGATCTTATTTTGAATGAAGATATATGGATGAAATAAGTTTATGAAACTAATAGAATATCCTTTAATGTAGTGGGTATACAACTTCCACTAAAAAAGAGTAATAAGAATAATATAGTGAAGAGGGAAAGGATCTGAGGGAAATTTGTTGGCCCATGACCTATATGATAACATTGTGGAAATAATGGGAAACTGAAATAAGACTACAAGTAGAGGAGGGTTAACTATAGATATTTTAATTCTATAAGATCATCTTTAAATACTATATCGAAGGATAGGATCATATTATTTATTAGTGTTTATAATCTATTAGAGTCATGTATCCTTGAATTCAGGCATTCATTCTATGAAACATACGAGAGAGGGTGAATGAGTAAGTATACATCCAAATGCTTTAATAAGTCCCACTATGTGGATGATGAATAAGTCAATATTATTGTGAAGGGTGATGTGGACATTTTAAATATTGGTTTTAGAACTTCCAAATATGTTATCCTCTTGAACTTACATAGAATGAAACAAAGTACCATAACTATGGAATTGAAATGAATCAGTGTTCATGATTTATCCAAACTAAGAAGACAAGTCACCCCAACCATGCCTCATAACACTCATGTACACACTATAAAAGAAATTTAAAAATAGAAATGAAAGAAAGAATAAATCAAATAACAAAGAAATATTTTTTCATGGTTTAGAATAAGTTATACTCCATTGGGGGAACATTGTAAATACTTTTATTAATGAAATTATAAGATTATTACAATACCGAACTCTCTGCTAAAATCATGAACCCAACCTACAATTAAATTATGGACTAGATAGTGCAAAATCTTCCACTTCTTTATTATCTTCACAAAGATTATGATCTTTAGATTTTATCTTAATGGGAATATATTCACTTTGATAAAGGAATCCACCACCGTAACTCCTCCTTCTGGTGAATAGTATATTATTTTAAAAACTCTATATTTCTATTTATGTAGCTTTTTAAAGAACCCTTCTATGATCCTTGTGAATGATCAAAACTCTTTACATAACTTCAAAATTGAATCTTACGTAAGTCCTTTTCATTTTTACACTTCCTCCATCTAGACTCATCAATGTGGATTCTGATTTCACTACTTTCGGTCTGCTTGATTTAAAACTTATAGAATTTTTTTATTTTCATTCCACCATCACTATTCAATTATGAAATTTAATTCCTAGATTATACCACTATATAAATTCCAATACTTAACTATTTTTTTCACATGGATGGGCCTAACTTTCTCTAAATTTAGAATCACTTTTATGATTCATCCCTAGGTCCTTTATAATCTTCCATAAATCTCTTCCATAGTCAATATTAATTTCCAGCTATATGGTTCCCAAAATATGATTATGGTTATCCCATGTTGACTAATGTGAAACACCAACCTAGAAAATACAGAAATATAAAATTGTTCACTATATATATAACACTATAAATTCTACCAACATTCCATATATCCAACACTTTATCCTATAATAACTTATGTATTAAGTGATACTTGAGCTAAATATGTTTTTTCTATGAGTGAAACATCATATTTTTGGATAAGTGGATCACACTTTATGAATCACAGAATAGTTTACAAACAATTTTCCTTATTTTTAGATCCTTCATTAGGCAATTCATCTAAATCAAATCCTTTATATATTTTTTAATGTAATATAGTCTGCATTTCTTGTTGAAATTGAAACTACCAATTGAATATTGGACATTCAAATCACAGCTGTACCTTCAAAAGTAAATGCATAACCAGTGGTGCTTCTCCGAGTGTTCACATATCTACTAAATTTTTAATCTATAAACCACCACAAATATTTTTATGTTATGAAATAGAGAGATAATATTTCAGAACCATTGAGATACTAATGGATCCACTTTACCAATTCCCAATGTTCTCTTCTAGGATTAAACATGAACCTGTTAAAAACTGCCTCTACATAAAAAATGTCCATCTATGTACAAACACCTATATATATAAATCTTCTAAATACCAATGTAAAATAAATTTTTTCCCTATACATAACATTTATTTTATTTCTAGGTTCTATATCCTTTCTTAACTATCAATGTTTATCTAAGAGAGCAGTAGTCGGTTTCACCTCACTCATTCTGAAGTGTTCCAGAACCTTTTGAATGTTGTCATACTGAGTCAAGAAAAATGTTTTTTAATTTAAGTACATTACAATCTAAATATTAAAAATAAATTTTTATTGAGAGATATCATTTAACTCAGAAATTTTTGTACAATCACAACTTCATCTACTCAATCCATTCCTTCCTTGGTCTATCTAAGAGCATTTCATCAGCATAAAGAAAAAGGATGATGAATCTACCTTAATAAAAAACTTCTTGGTTATAAAATTATTTACATTAATCCATAAAAACTTCCAATCTTCCATAAGGGAATAGAAGTTCTGGTTCTACCTCCTTAGTGCTTTCTTTACCCATTAGGTCTATGCTTTAACTTTCACACAAGATATTTTTTCTATTTATCCACAAAACCTTTGGTTTCTTCATGTAAATATCCTCATTATTGTCTCCATGAATATATGTGGTTTTAAGATCTAACTACTATTAAATTATATCCTTGATCCAATTTATTAGTATTTTTTATAATTGTGACAATTCTAATTTCTCATAAGTTTTTTTTAGTTTTATGATAATTTGGAAAAGTCTTGAAAGTGAAAAATTAGAAAGATCTAGAAAGTGAAAATTTGGAAAATTCTAGAACTAACTTTGAGTAATGAACATGAATATTGGCCATGAGTACTGAGTATGAGTATTGACTATGAGTACTGGCCCTGAGTACTGAACATGATTAATAACTATTAGTATTGACCATGAGTATTGACCATGAGTAATGGCTATGAGTACTGACCGTGAGAACTGACTATAAGAACTATTCATGGGGGAAAATTTAGTAAAGTCTAGAACTGACCCTCAGTGAAAATTTGTAAATATCTATAATTAACCAAGAGAACTGACCGTTAGTGAAATTTGGTAAAGTGTTGAACTTGCCTTGAATATTTTTGACTAAAAATTATGCTACATAAATATAAATTAAGTTATTATTATGGAATTATAAATAAAAAAGGTATATAAATTTCATTATAAAAAATAAAACTTTGAATCTATTTCTATCATGTTTAAAATTATGTTAGAATCCACTGTATGTTTTCAGTCTGAAATCCATATTTTTTTAGAATAGTTTTTTTTCTACAGTTTTTTATGATAACTTGATCTATTGAATTATAATTATGTACATTTTATATTCTTTTAAGTTCTATTGAAAATTTATATATATAATTAAACTAGACCAAAAGATAATTCTATTGTATAAAAGGTCTATTTTAGGTCTAAAATTTTATAAGGAAATCTTTTTTTCAAATTCCCCAAATAGGTTATGTGAATTTTGATATGTCATTTCATGTACGTGATTCATCTTATGTATATTCACTTAGGTACAATAGATACATAAAATTACTCACACAAATCAGATATGTAAATTATTTCATGGATTTGGTTGCATAATTTTTTGAAATTCTATAAGTTACTCTAAAACCTAGAAATATGATCTGTTTTTGGTAATAGTTGAAATTTAAATTTAAAACATGTTTATTTCAAATTATTATCTTGATTAAATTATTTATTAAGTAATTATTAATCATTTTAATACTAAGGAATTTTATTTGGAATAGTTTTACTTAGGATTAAATTATTACATGTGGGTTGAAGTTTAATGATGTTTCTTGAAAAAATGTGAGTTCCACATTAAATGTTGTTGGAATGTAAACACTTTATCTGAAACACTTTATAAGAGTTTTCGAAGGGAATTTAATTTTGATTATAATTATTAAATAGTACTGTATTAATTATAATAGCGCGTTACTATTGTATAGACTGAATTTAATTTTATAAATTTTAAAATTGACCCATGTGAGTATGTTTTTCACGTGCATTCAATAAAGAAATTTCATGTTGTATTTGAAAATATGAATTGAAATAGGCTTTTGGTGTTGAATCTTTTGTGCATAGATGAACTCGATATATGGAGTTTGATAGATCTAGATAAAGTACCATAGGTTAAGTATATTCTTAAACAATACAAGTTTAAGATATGATTAAATACTACTCTTAGCTAAACTAAAATCATTTGATCCTTTTCTACTAGAGATCTCCTTGCTTCCTTGACTCTTAGACTAAAGATTTCATCTAGTTCTATGTATTTACTTATGTATATATCTTTCTATGTGTATAATTTTAACATGTCATACTACCCATTAAAATGCAGTATTTGGGGTTGTGACTACCACAAAAAGTACTACATTGGGTTATGCCTCTAGGTTTAAAAAGGAAGACTGCTTGGGTTGTGACACTATTTAGAAAAAGGCATGATTGGTTTGGGTTTTTTTCTCGAGGGAGAAAAAATTTGTTTAATTAGTTCGTGACACTAGGTGAGAAAATAAATCATAAGATTCCAATATATTGGTTATAGTGGGTTTCATATCTACCTGTTAGTGATAGTGGTGAAGAGTAGAGTAAGATCATTTAGATCCAAACCTCTCTAAAAAATTTGTGTTCATTTAATTTTATTTTCATTGAATTTAATTTATAAATATGAAATAACTTTAAATTAATTTTAAGAAAGGCCAATTCACCCCATATTAGCTATTTTACTTCTTAATTATCGACCAACAACCACTCCAAATGTAAACCATCTATAAAAACTGTACCAAGAGCCATCCAAATTATTTTATATTTAATAATCAGAGAAAATATCTCATAAAAATATATACCTTCTATTTGTTGAAAACTCTTCGTGAAAATCCATTCCTTATACCGCCTTTTACTATCTTGGTCATTATTCATTTAACAAACCCAATTATTCTAAATCAATCTCATCCCAGTTTGTTATTTTTTTAGCTCCCATTTCATTGAAATATGTATGAAATTAAGTTCATCCCTCATAGTAACTCCCAATTACTCGAGTTACAATGACTTGTAACCTCTTATAAACTTTTAGGTTCTCCATTATCCATGAGTATAAAATAGTTTGGGTCTATAAATTGTCACTAAAGTTTTAATTGAATCATGATAGACCTTTGAAAATTTCCCTGAGGCTTGGATCCTTTAGGAACCACTGCTTCTGGAACTTCACCTTCTATATATCTCCGATGAGATTCCACAGTATCTAATATTTTTGATACTTCTATCTATGTAAAAACCATTGGAACTTTACTTATTTATTTCAGATAGCCTATTTTTTAAAAAAATGATGTACTCCCTAAAAGTTTTGGAATACCTAGAACTTCTATACATTCATTTAGACATAACTCAGCTTATGATAATCCCTTTTTATCATCAAAAACTTTCACTAGGTTTTTATCTTTCAATAATATCTCTCCATTGAAGATAATATTATTCCTTCTTATGACCATCTATAAGTTTTTAACATTGATATACATTCCAAAGTATTCATCTCTACACTCTATAAAGAAACATGATCAATAATTAGCTTGTAACTTGTCTATTTCATTATAATAAATGAGGACATAGATTATTCAACCAAATACTTTGATATGGAAAATTTAAATATTCATTCCCAACCAACATGATTTTAAAATTTCATTCCCCAATAGATTTGATGGTCTCTTGTTCACCATGTAGGAAACACATTTCATGGACTCTGACCAAATCTCATTAAGAAAACCAACATGAATTCTATTTCTCATTGCCTTCTCTACTAAATTATGATCCATCCTCTATGTGACTAAGTTTTTTCCCATGTCACTAGTATGGTTCAAATCATATTCCTTTCTACTAGAACAACCATCACAATTCCCTTATTCTCTATTCCCTACCATTGTTTGACCTCAAACATTTCAGTTTACTTTCGCTCACTTTCACCATGTCTCTCCATTGGATGAATGTTCCAAAACATTGGAATTGTACTTGATAAATAACACCCACACTTTCAATGTTTTGTCATTAAGGAAGGTAACATATTTAAATGATCTACCATGAGAATAGACTGAAGGCTCCCCCATAATTCCATATGAATATCCACTAAATTAAAAACCATAGGAATCTTTTATTTTGGTTAGAATTATATCTCACATTGTTTCCCAAGGATGAATTATTTACATATTTCATACTCCATGATCTCGATCATCAAAATCTATTTAGAATGAATAAATTTCATCATTTTCTTAGTAAAGAGACCAATAATTTCATGAAATAACTTTTTAAAAGATACTTGTTCTACATAAATTTCTCTTCCCAAAATTTCTTTCAGGTATAATGTTTTTTTGTTTCACTCCTTTAGTCACCAACATAGAACCACATAAGATTTTAAATGATTCAATTTCAAAATTCATACAGAGACCTATATCATCCAACTATTCAACCAAAATCAAATTCTTCCTTAACCTCAATATGTATCACACTCCTTATAATTACGACATTATTCTTGTAATAGTCCATGCCTTCTCAGCTCATTACTTTTCCTATTTAGGGTAGTTATAGGTTTTCAGAGGAGGCTAGTGGTGTTTTGGTTGATTTAGAAATGTAGAAGAACTATAATCGACCTTTTATATCTTAAAAGGGAATATTATGGCATAATTCTATGTTTTGAAAATTACCAATTCATCAACTTATGTCATGTATGAGGTAATGGGATACCAAGTGAGATGGGTTTATGATGTAAAAGTGGAACTTATGTCATAAGTGAATTAATCCATAGACACTATGTTTTTTGGTGTAAATTGGGATTTAGAAGGTTTTATGAAGTAAAAAGTAGTTTTATGATGTAAGTTATATGGGATGTGAAATTTACGGTGTAAACTTGTACTTTATGACATAAAGGGCGTGAGTTCTAGGTTGTTTATAAGTGTTTTTTGGCATATTTTTTTATTTGGATTTTTCTCTCTCTTCCAATTAGGAAAAACCCCTAGGTGATTTTGGGAGAACTTATAACACAAATTCCATCGCTTTGATCCATGTGTTCTGGTGGGTTCTTTTGGTTTTCTATGGTGAGTTTTCTCTCATTCCCATGGTTTTATTTTCATTATTCTCTTGGAGTTTCATTATGGTGGTGTTTTCATGATCCAAGTATGTGTTAGGATGTGTTTTGATGATCCCTTGTTGTGGTACTGGTTGATCCATGATTTCCTTTTCGTGGTTGTGAGTTGTATGCTATTTCTTATTCGTACAATAGTGTGAAGTGAGATTGGAAATCTTATTCATCTTAGGGGATCCTCATTATCCATTATTAAGTGGTATGTGTGGGGATTAAATGATTTTTATTTCCATCAGGTGGATAGTAAGGGATGGAATAATAATATAATGAAATGGAAGGTTTGAAATTGATGGGTATGGGGATATATCTCATGATTTAATACTATTTTATATATGTTGTTGCTATTGATATTATTCCATGTTGTTTCCTTACTGAAAATAATTACTATTAGGAGACTTGTTTTCACTATAGATACAGTTATATGATGATCCTTGCTATGTTGTTGTTTGATCACACCCTGAATAAAATGATAAAGAACATATATTTTTATAATGAAATAGTTTCCCATAGAAACCCAGTTTTTATGATAAAACCCATGCTAAATAAAGAGGTAATGTGATAAAATCCCTTGAATAAATGTGGAATATGGAATATGTGATAGTTATTTTTATGTTACCCTATGCGGTTTAGGCTATCGACCAATGATGGAGGTGGCTAGCTGGGCTATGTGTTGTGTAGGGCTATGATGCTATGGTTGGTTAGAATGTATGAAACATGGGTAGTTGTACAATGTGATGCATAGTGGTTGTGATGTGTGGTTGTGAATGATGGTTATGGTGTGCATTAGTGATGATGTGTGGAGGTTTTGTGCTACAATTTTGTTGTGATATGTGGTTGGGATGTGCAATGTTTGGTTGTTGGGGTGGTATGGATTTATTGATGTGGTTAGTTGATGTTGGTGGATGCTTAGTGTTGTGGTGATGGTTATGTGAGTTGGTCAGGTTGTTTTTTGGTTTGGCTGTGTTAGTTTCCTAGTTATATATAGAATAAATTATGATTCTAATTGAATTAATGAATAAGAAGGAATTTATGTGTGGTAAATAGATTAATAAATTAGTGGAAAAAATGAAAGGGATAACTGATAAAAGTGATGAAACTCATAATTGAAAGTGTTAATGTTGTGTGACATGTGTGTTGGTAGTGTAGAGTGTTACTTATAGTGGTTGTAGGAGTTGTGAAAGTTGATATGTGGCATGATAGTGGTGATTTAGTGTTTTCTAGTCTAGTTGATGTCAACTCATAAGTTAGGTGTTGTGTTTTATTTATATACCATTTATGTTTATGTTATTTCTATATGCGCCCACCTAAGTTGGATAACCTTACTAACACTTAAAGGTTTTTATTTATGGGTGTTTTCCCTAAAATTCAAAAATTTGGTAACACAGATGGATATATACCCCCTCTTCACCACTATTCCTTTAGTAGCAATGATGATTCAGGTTAGTGTTGTAGATTACCCAATAGTGTTTTCTTAGGTTTTTTCGAGTGAGATTTGATATGATGAGGAAGTGATGTGATGTGATATGTGGTGGGGGTCATTAATGGTAGTAAGAGGGATTGATCTTGATTTCCTTCACATTCATGACACCCTACTACTCTTGTTATGTGATGATATGTGGTGTGACGACTCAGGTGTCTTCAAGTGTGACATGGTGTGGTAATTCCAAATGCTAGAAGATCATTCTAGACATTATGAGGGTAAAGGTAGGTATGGATACATCCTAAACCATAACAGAGAGGACCTATGTGAATTTGAGGTAGAAGTGATGTGATGTGGTTGTGATGTGATGTGTATGGGAGGGACGAAAGCATAATAAATTCAATGTTGGGGAAAGATAGAAAAAACTTAATGGGGAAGTAGAAGTGATGACAATTTATTTATTATTATCTCAATGTTATATTATTATATTGGTTGTATTATCTAGTGAGTGAGACATGATGAGGCTAGGATAGTTTGTTGACCTGTTTAGGTACTTTTTGGTTCTCTTGTTTGTTCACTGGTGTATTAACATGATTCTTTTACATGTTCACTTGAGACCTTGGTTATTCCCCTACTGAGTATGCCTATTATAATCAACATTCATATATAAACTATTTTTGGGTTTCCGTGAGGACTTTAGGGACCAATATGGATATTTTTATCTTATGTTTTAGAGTTTCTATTGTGTAATTTTCATGGAATTTTCTTTTGGTATAGTGTTGGAGATTTTTTTATTATTTCAGTTTACTTTTCACATGCACGTGGGATGGTTTTTGGGTTTAATTTTAAGTTATATACATGAGTTTTTTTGTGATCATTTTTCCTATTTTCTAATCTTTTTTCATTTATAGAGGTTAATGCCTCCCATACAATGATATTTTTATACCCTCGATGCTTACAGTTTACTGGAGGAAAGAATTGGGGGTCATTATTTCTCTTCCTTCATTATGAAATTTTTGAGGGAGGGGGTCAAGATAGAGTGGTATCAAAGGTTTTTTTAGAGATGGGATGGATTATGGAGTTTAGCACTATGAGGTTTTCAAGGGTTGGAATGGAAGCAGTTACTATTTATATTGGTATGTGACATAGGCTAAGGAGACCGACCATGACATAGGATTTTAGGCCCCACATGATCTAGTGCATGGAATATGATATTATTTAATGACCAAGTGAGACTGACCTAATTTTAGGGTAAAGAACTAGGATAGGTACATGCATCATGATTGATTGTGTTCATTTTTGAATTGGTTCTTTGTAGAAAATGAAATAAAATAAATAAATAAGTATGTTTTAAATATATTCTACCAAGCTTAGGGTATTCTCCTTACTTTTCCATAATGTACCCTTTTCAACATCTATGAGTTGCTTAGATAGTTGAGGTTTAGTAGGTTGATTTGGTTGATCATCATAGGGTTGAACTTAATAAGGAGGATGAAGTTTGGAAATGGTATTTTTATGCCTTCCAACAGTAGAGTTTGGGAAAGTATGAGGGGAGAATCTCAGATTTGGATATAGGGAACTAGTTGGAGGAGATTGAGATTTATTTTCATCTAATATAATAATTGTAAGAGTTTTTGGTGTTATGGGTTTTGATTCATATGTGAGGAGCTATGTATCAGTGGTGGATGCTATTTCTTGGTGAATGTATAGAGGAAAATGTGTTGTGGCTAGACCTTGAAAGGGATTTCTAGGTAGATTCCAAATCATTGGTCATGAAGGAATACAATAGGTAGGTGATACTATCCATTCAATAGGGTATTATGAGTGCATGGGATCTTGGTATCAGGTTTAAGGACCTCCTTCACTTTTCTCTAATTTGTTTTCTAAATGAGGAGTCTATAGTGAAGTGTCTGGAGGAGGATTTCCACCCAGTGATCAAGTATGTGGTCACACTATTTATGCTCCTAATGTATATATTAGGGTAAAGAAAGGATGAGGTTATCAATATTATTATTTCTTTGGAATTTTAGCATTGAGGGTGTGGAAAACAGATAATCTCAAGAAGTAGGTATTTATACAATAGGTTGATGGTGTTTAGGTGGTTAGGGTTCTGGTTGAGGGGAACTGACCATAGTAGATCTGCTCACGTTCTTATGGGGAAGGTGGATACTGAGAACCTACTGGAGGATTTATAATTTCATGTTATGTATATGGGGGACATGGTCAACACTAGGATTAGTTCCCAACCATTCAAGGCGGATAGTTTTAAGTGGGTGTCTAGGCCCCATTTTGGACTCAGTAAAAGTTAGCTCTGAGGTGGTTTCAGTTGCTGGTACCACTAACGTTTGTTTAGTAGATGGGGAAATTAGGTGTTAGCAGAGGGTATCCTTATTATGGTCTCCATCCATAGGGACCTGGTCCATAGTGTGTTCATAGAGGATAACATCATATAGGCATATGATCTGGGTGTGGTCAGATGTATTCATTAGAGACAACAATAAAAGAATATCCAAGAGTTATTTGAGGTATGATTATCTTATTGTCTACCCTTGTGTCTGATTTTTTTGATTTGGGAGACTTTTACTCCTTTGTTTCTCCCACTTGGTTCCATTATTTGGGAATAGATGTGGAGATTATTCTAGTGCCCCTAGTGTCATCTATGTTGGTCGGAGGCATGGATTCCTTGTTTGACATGTGATGAGTATGTAGACTGGTGATTGTTTATCTCAAGTCCATGGGAGATTTCCTATTATTGCAGATATATCTATATAATGTTATCATTGATATGGATTAGATTTATTCTAGGCATAAAGTCATCTACTATTTCCAAATAGTTTTTTTTGATGTAGAGGGTTAGTGATTGGAATTAATTGGTGAATGATATTTTAATATGGGTGGTAGGAAAGTCAAGACTCTTTTTTTATAGTTGGAAGAGCTATCAGTGGAAGCTTAGGTCGAGGATGTTCCCAAGGTTTTGGAAAATTTACTGGATTTTTTCTGGGAGGAGGTTATGAAACAACCACCTTGACACGTTTCGAGTTCATGATAGAGTTTCATCTCAATGTGTCTCCAATTTTGATAGATCCCTATCATATGGAACCTACTGAGCTACATCAGTTGAGGTTTCAGGTAGATTATCTGATGTAGAAAAGTTTCATCCGAACCAATGTGTCACCATGGGTTCAACAATGTTGCTCTCCAATAATGTGGACAATGGTATAATGTTGTGTATAGACTACCAGATATTGAATCGGGATATATTAAAAAACTATTACCCTCTTCCAAATATAGAAGATATTTTCTACCAACTGAGTTAAGCTAGTTAGTTTTAAAGGTCAAACCATGGTCTGAATATCACTAGTTGAGGGTGAAGGATGAGGATATCCTAAAGACTATGTTTAAATATAGGTATGGTAACTTTGAGTTTATATTCATGACATTTAGTGTTTTGAATTCACCACCCGTGTTCATGGGGATCATGAAATTTGTGTTCCTAGACTGGTTTTTAATTGTATTCATCGATGACATATTGATCTACTCAAAGTTAGAAGAGTAGAACATTGAGAATCCTAGATCTATTTTTAAGGTCCCTGGACCCCACCATTTTTATGGAAATTTTTTCAAGTATGAGTTCTGAATGTGGTAGGTACATTTTCTTAGACCTCTGGTGTCTCAGTAGGGTGTGGAAATAGATCTATCAAAGTTCAAGTTAGTTGTTTCTTAGGAATTACCCAATAATGTGGTAGTTGTTCTCAGTTTCTTTAGCCTTGTGGTATATTAGTGGTGGTTTGTGTATGATATATATCAGGTTGAATCCCTTCTAAATAAATTGACCAGATAAGACTAGGTTTTTTTGTAGAGTGATTAGTTACATGTAGTATTTGGTTACATGATGGAGAAGTAGGTCAGTGCTATAGTGCTTCAGTTACAAGAGGAGGGTGTGTTTTATAGTATTTTCTATGATGAATCCCATATAGTATTAGGATTCATATTGATATAGTAGAGAGTGGTAATATATTATGTGTCTAGGAAGTTAAATCCCCATGAGAATAACTATATCACCCATGATATGGAGTTTCTAGAGGTTCTGTTTGTGCTAAATTTGTGGCAGTATTACATCATTGGAAAGCTCTTTGTGATTTTCACAAACCACAAGAGCCTAAAATATGTTTTATCTTAGCGAGATATGAATTTATCCCATCAAAGGTGGATGTATATTTTTAAAAAATATGATTTTTAAATCTATTAAACCCTAATAAAGGTTAATTTGGTGGCTACTTCATTGAGTTTGAAGTCCCATGAAGACGTTGTTTGGGAGTTAGAGATATTTAGAAAGGGATAAAGGATATTTTTATGAAGCATCACATAATCATAGAGAGTAGTTTTTGTGGTTGTATTCATTTGATGAATATGGATTCATCCTTGATTCACTAGTTGAAGGAGTCTTAGTGGGGAGAATCAGAGGTAGATATGATGCATGACCCTTTTGGATTTGGTGATGGCCCTAAGGGATGGTCAGAGGAGGGTTAGAAGTTGATGTTTTTTACAAGGAGGTTACTAGTTCTGAAATTGATGCGTGAGGGAGTTTTTTGTGAGTTTTAAAAATAATGTATAGTGGTATATCCTATTGTAAAAAATACATATCATGGTTTTAGGAGATAAATTTGGTTGTTAAGGATGAAACAGTAAGTAGAGAAATTGGTGGTCAAGTGTCTAGTTTTTCAATAGGTGAAAGTAGAGAATAATGTTCATAGAGGTTTTTTTGTATCCCCTGGTTGTTACCAAGTGAAAATATGAGGTCATGAAAATTTATTTTTATCACACAGATACCCTAATATTATGTATGTTTTGATTAATTTTGGAAGATAGTAGACTGACTGATAAAGTCATCTCATCTCCAGGCGATCCGTGAGTTGAGTGTCATAGATTTTTTAGTGAGATGGTATATGGAAAATGTGGTTAGGTTTCAGGGGGTACCAGGGACCATCATATATGATCAGGATCCAAATTTTACCTATATAGTCTATATGGGATTTTAAAATTATTTTGTATCCTAGTTTCACCATAACACTACATTCCCCCACTCAGAAAGATAAGTAGATGAGTGAACTATCCAAAGACTGGAGGATATATTGTGAGATTTCATCTTGAAGTTTTGTGGATTGTGGGTAAGGAAATTTCCTTTGGTTGAGTTTTAATAAAATAATATTTATCACTCATACATTATAATTGGTCCATTTTATGAATTTTATGGGTGGTCGTGTCATTCTCTATTAACTAGATAGAGGTTGGGGTCAGCAGATCTTGGTCCTAATGTGGTGCAGATCACAACTAAGAATATCTAGTTGTTTTGTGAGAGGATGAGTGTTTGAAAAGACCATAAAAGGCCTATACTGATCATAGGTAGAGTCCCTTATAGTTTGAGGTTGTATACCAAGTTTATTGATAGCACATCCATCCCAAAAAACCCTTCAAAATTTTATTTCCCAAGACCAGGAGAGTAAATGTTTCCCCTTCCAAGATACTACAGTGCATGAAAAATATATGTATAGTATGAATCTCATTTTTTCCTATCCCATGGGATTTATAGGCCTTACATAGGGCCTAATATTCTTGAGAGTCTCCCCTTGATGATGGAATTGGAAGTTTAGTAGGGTTATTAAGATTACTACCCAGTTTTTTTGTCCTTTTGAGGTGATGGGGTGAGTTGGTGGGGTGGCATATCCATAGTTATTTCCACCATAGTTTGGGAGGATCCATGATGTCTTAAATGTAACCCAACATCATCAGTAACTTCATAATGTCTCCCACATCACTGACTGGGGAGATTTGGATATCAAGAATAATGATCCGTTTGTGAAGTGAGTAGAAAAAATCCAGGATCATCGAGAAATGGTGTTGTGTATAGGAACCATTCCTTTGATTCAAGTGATGTAGAGGAAAAGTGTCATGTAAGAGAGTACATGGGACTGAGGTACATAGATTCATGTCCAATACCCAGAGCTATTTTGAGTATTTATTTTCTTTATTTGGGTTTTCTTAAATGATGTGATGTCTAGATCTTGATGCTTTATAATATGTGTTTATTTTTCTTAATGTTGTGATGTGTTATAAAGAATCCAACATATGAAAAGGGTAGGAACTGAATCCTAATCAATATTTGGTATAATATGACGTGATTAAAACCATGTCGTCATGTCAGTTCCACACAAAACAGATAATATCGTGACATAGAAGAGGGAATTCCCAAATTTGTGCGCTCATGGAAACTTTGTGTATTGGTTTTAGAAGTGGCTGGTTTGGGATATGTTGAGGTTGAAATGGTTGTGTGGTGATTTAAATACATAGAAAGAAGGTGGTTGGGGATGTCACCATATGTGTAGTGGTGTTCTTAGTGGTAGGTTGTGATGTGTATGTGTGGTGATAATACATGTTAAGATATGGTTGGTTTTGTGGTGCTGTGGTTTCTTGGGATATTATTTGGGTACCTCAATTGAATTTATTTGAATGGTGGTAGTGTTGAGGTGTAATGAGAACCTTGAGAGGCATCTCATAGGGTGGTTGTTCAGACCCATTTTCTTCTTTGGGTTTGGTTGTAAGTCTCAAGGGTGAGAATCATTTGAGTGGTATCTCATGTAATGTTCCATGACTTCCCAACCGGTTAATTTTTTTTTAATTTAGGTAATTTAGAGGTCTTCCAAGGAGTATATATGAGTTTTAGTAGAGTTGGAGATTTAGTAGAACTACAAGTGACCTTTTACAATATAAAATAAGAGTTTTCATCATAAGTCTATGTTCTACAGCTTTTCAAGCCAGTGTCTTATGGCTTGTGTCTAGTGAGGTGATACCGTGTAAGATGGGTTCACACAATAAAATTATAACTAAAAATGTAAGTTAATTTATCCCCAGATGTCATTTTTTTCATCTAAAGTTGGGGTTTAAAAGGTTTTACTTCCTATAAAGTGGTTTTATAGTGTTGGTAATATGGTCCTAAGGAATTTATGGTGTAAAATTGTAATTTACACTATAAAGGTGGTGATTTATAGGTTTTTTATAAGCCTTGTTTGGCTTAATTCCCTTTTATTCAGCCACTTGTTTTCTATCTCAATTATGGGAAAATCCATAGGAAATTTTGGGAGATCTTTTATTCCATATACCCTATCCTTGATCCTTATATTCCAGTGGTTTCTCATTATTGATTCATAATGAGTTGTTCTATCTTTCACATGGATATGTTTCCATTATTCTCTTAGAGTTTCACCGAGGTGGTGTTGTTGTGATCTGGGTATGTGTTGGTATGTATTTTGATGATCCATTCATGTAGTAAAGGTTGATCCATGGTTTTAATTGTGTGTTTATGAGTTTCATGCTATTTATTTATCACCACACAGTGCATAATGATATGAAAAATATTTTTTGAGGTAAGGGATCCTCATTCTATCATTTTTATGTTCTATCTATGGTAATTTCATGTTTTTTCATACCATTGGGTGTAACACCCCAAGATTTCATAGTGTGTTAGTTCTTCAAAATAATTCAATAAATTTCACTACATGCAACACAAAGTTCAAGCACAACATGACTTACCAAACAAGCCGTTCAAAAGAGGTTATGAATAGTATTAGATAAATTTTAATGTTTATATAATCCTTATAATTTTAGAATCCATATTATGAGTTTCTTAGATATAATGCAAGAACAAATTCATTTTCAGTATTTCACTTTTATCAACTTTAATAGTGAACCCTTTTTAAATACTATATTTTAAACTCTTTGACTAAACGGGGACATCAAAAATTTAAAATGAAACATCCCAAGCTTCTACGGTACGCTTCTCTTTGAATAATGTGATAGCGTGTGTTGTACGCAACACCGAGTTCTAACAACCAATTAAACTAGCCGTTATGAATAATAATAACTAATTTTTAAAATTATATATATTTTATATTTCAAAATGGACTTCATTTTTTGGATTCGGAATATCTAATTTAGCCTAAGGTGAAATTTTGGTACTTTTCGGATAACTTTCATATTTTGATGAATAGTGAAAATTACTAAATTTTAATTAAAAACAACTTTTTTAATCAAAATAATTAATAGTGATAAATTATGAATTTTAGTAGTTTTAAAGTATATTTAGAATATATTTTTACCATTTAATATAATTTTGGTCATTGGCCATAATTTTACAATTAAATCGAACATAAACAAGTGTCAATCTTTTGATAGTTATTACCTCTTAAAAACACGCTTTTTGTTTTGACAGCGGGAATTAATTTTAAATTAATTTCTGCCACTTCTGTGTTTTGAATTTAGAAAAATGGATTCCATATTTGGAATCAGGATGTCCAAATTGTGTAAATAGGTAACTTTTATTTTTAGACATTTTGAATAATTACTGTGGTAAATATTTTATTTACCATGGTTAAGGGTAAATCTGGTAAATAAGGGTTAAAAAATAATATTATAATAATACAAAATTACCCTAAAACGTGTCCTAACCTTATTGGTGGACACATACCCGACCATTAGCATCCTTGGGTCAATTTGGGGACCCCTTGGAGCCACTTGTATGTGGTAGGGACACTTTATATTAATAAAGTTAAAATAAAAATAAAAATGGCATAAGCTTACATCTTTTAGAAGAACAACTTTTACATAGGGTTATACATGTTGGATTTTTGATTATAAATATTCATTAGAAAGCTAAGACGATTTCCTACATAATGATATTTTATTTATAATTTTTAGACATTAAATATGTCATTTTATTTATGACACAATGATGATGCGGTAATTACTATAATAGTGAAAAATTAAAATAATTGATATTATAAATACCAAAATAAATATAATATGAAACCTTTAATGAATTAAACTAATTTTATAGGATATTATGATATATTAGGATTGATTGGATTGACTTTGTTCGAAGTAATCAATCTGTTATGAGTTTCAAAAAAAATCAACTATTGAATAGTGTCAAAATTGACATAAAAGAGTTCTTAAAACAAATATTATATTATTAATTGATATTAAATTCCTAAAAATCTAAGGTTCGGCCAAGAGACTTATATCATGATAGGTTAATCATTAATGGACCACTTGGGGGTCTCTTGGATGTATATAGTAAGTTTATTAACCATATTATATAAAACTACAAAGAGACATTGTAAAAGTGAAACTAATTAACTTAGAGTTAATACTTAAAGATAAGGTTAATATAAGTACCCAAACCTATCTAACTTCTATTGGTTGAGTTGTTTTCGACCTATCCCCACCTTAAAATTTAAATAATCAACTTTTGAGCCATTAGAAACCGAATATGAATTTATTATAAATTAATATTTCTAGCTTTTCCAAAGGTGCCCCTCACCCCTCTTATAAAAGGGCACTCCTCCTTCTCATTTCTTCACACCTCTAAAGCCTTTTGGTTCGGCCGAACTCTGCCCAAATACTCTCCCAACATCCCTCAATACAACCTAGAGGCCTTATTTTGATCAGAAAGCCAACCTAAGGAGCCATTTTGATCAAATCAAAAGGAAGAACCCGAAGAAGAGGTAATGATTTCACCACCCTTTTCTAAGTTCCTTTCTTCTTCCACTTCCTCTTTCTTTGTTCTTACCATTCTAAAATAATAACTCCAGTATCTTACATATACTTTGATGTTATTATAAATATGGTACAACCATATTCAGTATTCTATCCACCCTTTGAATAACATGTCACCATACGTGCGTACGAACGACTTACCGTCTCCACGTCGTGGTGTAATTGTTATTCAATATATTATTATTTGGATGGGTATAATAATTATGTGTAACTCATGTAAATAATAAATATAACATGTTAATGATTCTGTATATATGATATACCATTCATTTATATATTATTTTAATATCAAAAGAATGATATTGTCGCTCGTGCGTACGTACGGACTACCGTCTCCACGAACACGATGAGATTCATTCTCCATCCTAACCATTCAAGTATAATTATCATTTTATGATTTAAAAATGATTTTTAAGGACTAGATATCATTCTAGATATGAATAAGATACAACAACCATGGCTTATGTAACAAAACATATAAATAAAATGAGTAAGTTAACACCCGAAACGACGATAATTCTAAGATATTATTAACAAATCAATGTTAAAAGACCATATATGATATCATATTAATATATATGATTCTTGTATAATTTAATAACAATTATTTCACCATTATACAGAAGGTTAACCTACCCCAACCAAGGAAAAGTACAAGGTAAGGGTTATTTTACAATCTCTTCATTATCCGAGGTTGTTTATATGTAATAATCTACTGGGTTATCTTTATCATCCACATCCATGTTTCTTAAAAATGTATTTCAAAACATTTTTACTATTTACAAGAATATGGGTTAAAGTCATTTATACCCTTGTTTGAATTTTTATAAGAGGTTTATAAAGGAATCTTTCCGTCGTTTTCAAAACAAGGTCCTTTTTAAACTTTTCGACAGAATTGAGGTAAGAATGTTTTTTTTAACTTATACGGCAGGTGCGGTTATTTTACGCCGTTATAAAATCTTCAAAGCTTTCCTTACAAGCTTATAAGAATATTTTCAAAGAAAATGTTTTATTTTATATGGATCTTAAATGATTTCAAAATAAAAGGAGATATTTCTTTAAAAAGAATTTTGATTTCATCTACGTCAACATCCTTTGATGGATTTTATGATTATTTGAAGTTGATTTATTATGATAAAAAACTTCTATATTGTATTGAAGGTTTTGTGATATGTTTGACTATGGATGTGCTATTTTTATACCATTCATAGTTTATGGTGAAATTATTGACATTTCGTATGCTAGTTTTAATACGAATGTTTATGTTATGTTTAAACCTTTTCATATGGGAATGCATTGGACTTAATAAGTGACGGGTGGAGCCCGCTATAGCTCCTCGATGCATCAGTAGGTCTCATGAGACAAACTAGTGTCTTGGAACAAGGCCTTGACAAAATATTATTTGTAGTCTTGGCACGAGGCCTTGACTATGTGGTTATGATAGTCTGGCATTATGCATTCCAACATTATGAAAGTGGTTATTGATTTTTGCATGTGATTATTCGATTAGTAGAATATCCATGTGAGTAAGTAAATGGCATTATTTCATTTTATTTATGCCATACCATGTTGAAAGTTCATGTTTGAAAGGCTTTTGTTTTAGTTATACATTGCCTTAAAAGTTTATTCTTATTTATGAAAGTTTCCGCTATATTGTTATCCTTACTGGGCATTTGAGCTCACCCCTTTTCTATGTTTTATTTTTCCCAGGAAGTGAAGAAGTAAGTTATGAATGACCTGCAGGGATATTATGTGGGGATATGAGTGTGGATTATGGATACATTATGTTGTTGTAGTAGTTTTTCATTTTATGATGTAATGTAAAACCTATGAATATATCTAGTGTTTCCAAGGCTACTAAACCAATCGGTCTTTTGAGATTTGATCTTTCTTGTGATCATGCCAATGTTATATAATAATGCACCGACTCTGGGTAACTAGGGTCGGGGCGTTTACAGTTGGTATCAGAGGAAGTTTAGTACAAACCTTGGAAGCTAGATTTAGATAAACTCTGATTAGAGCACGTAGACCTAAGATGAACTTTGAGGATTAGTATAGAAGAACTTCCTAGAATTTTGGTATTGTAGAGATTTTGTGAGTTTTCCGAGCAATAAATCCATGTCTGGATACGAGCAGGTAGAGGCGGCTCTGGCACAGATGTACCTAGGGGTAAAACCCGAAAACACCACTTTGAGCTAGACTCGAACGGGAACTGGTGCACGACAACGGGCCTTGCTGCACTCTTGGTTACGACACTCCCGGGGGATATGCTTAGGATAACTCTCATTTTCTTTAAAAATAATTATGAAGGGTTTATGAGTATATACTTCCTCAAAGAAAACATTTTTATGATTATGGATTATATCCATAAATAGTTCAATTTATGTTAAGTGTTTTATAAGTATGGGATTATGTGTTTTGATTCATAAACTGATCTAGTTTATGCCATGGTAGAAGGAATGAGAACTCCAGAAATACACATGATTCAAAGAGAAGGAAGGATCATATCTTTCATGGTCTTAAGCTAGAATTTATAAGAGAAATAGTCTCCCATGTATTATCATCATATGAAGAAATAATATCATGTGTTGATAAGATATGTAAAGAGTTTACTGAGTCCTATGGCTTTGAAGGGAAGCAAGAGAAGAAAAGGATAGAAGAGAGAAAGATAGACAAAGGGAAGAGGGAAAAGAAGAATTTTCCCATATGTGGTAACTGTGGAAAGAAACACCCTGGAACTTTCCTGAAAGGAATGAGAGTTTGTTATAAGTGTGGAGGAAAAGGGCACAAAGTACATGACTGCAAGGGTAAGAAAATGGTTTCAAATGTACAATGCTTCATTTGCAAGGAGTTTGGACACTACGCGAACCTATGTCCCAGTCATCAAACTATGCCGCAAATGATGCTATTGGATAATAATCAAGTTATGATACTACCACAGATGAAGAGGAATGATTAGAGTTCTTATGTTGATTATGTCAATTGAGTGTTGTATCAACAATGTACTTGTTATAATAATTATGGAGTATATAAGGATTGTACTGCAGTACTATTTCATTAAGGAATTGAGATTGTGTGGAACAAAGAAAAGTGACTCAGTAGCAGGATAAATGTTTGGAAAATATATGGTTGAGAGAAAGATAAACCATAATATGGTTCAGATACCGAGGTGGTGATTTTAGAATAATACATGATTGATTTGGATAAATTATATTGGATATTATTGACTACCTTGAAGCTGATTAATGATTTGTATATTCCATCATTGTTGGGTTTTAAAACATTTTTGGATTAATGAAGTATATCCAGCATTCTATATGGAATAAGGGAACATGAATGTAATCAATAAGGAATATGGTAATACATGATGAAGGTATTCATATGCTATTACGGGGTAAAAAGGATCTATATTATGTTTAACTTCCTTATAAATGTTGGACTGTGAGTTTGGATAGAAGTATTTTGGATAGTTCTAGTTTGGATTATTTTGGATTTCCATAAAAGGAAAACCCGGAGGTCGGGCGGCAACCCGTCACGTCCGGCAAGGCTGCGAGACTTGAACCCGAAACCGAAGGGCGACAAGGGTGTATCACCTACCACTGGCCCACGAGATGTCCTGGATTAAATAATGTAGTTTTTATTAAAAGATTTTTTAGATGAATTATAAATTCGTTTATTTTGGAACCCTATACGAATAGTGTAAATAGAATTTTTTTACATTATATTATCTTTTAGAGTGAAAGATGAGTATGTGGTAGAAATTTATTAATGGATAAAACTCTAATTATAAAGTAAGTATATATCTATATGATCTTAGCCAATCTCATAAAAAATTCCTCAATATTAAGAAAAGCAAATTAGAACAAAAATGTTTTCCTAGATGGTACCTTAAATCATCACTAATTTATGGCTTTGGGATTGTTGGCCTTTTCATAGCCATGTTCTCTACCACTGTCCATCAAGTAATTGATGGTTAGATTTTTCTTCCATATCCATATTTTACTACATGGAACCCTAGTATGTGTTATTTTCGGTAATCTTCATACTTTCGACTCTTTATTTTAAATAGAGGCCTCATTAATTCATTTTTCGATGTGGGATTTCAACTAAGATATTTTGAAACGTCAAAAATGTGTTATCCTAATACCCTATGTTTTGTTGAACTGATGGTATTTCAAATCATCATAGATTGATGAATTTAAGGACCTCAATTTTATACTTGTTTGTAATTGATGACCTCAATCACTACCTATAAATATTTACGTTTTTCCTCCAATTATATGTCTCAAATTGCCACCAATGTTCTCCTAATCGAGATCATAATTTGGTGGTGACCCTTTCATTTCTCTTTTCCTCATATTAAGACTAAATTTTAGTAACCCAATTTCCGATGTGGGGTTTCCCACAAATATATTATATATTTTAAACCTTTTATTTTTGAAGAACAATTTCAAATTGCGAGGACGCAATTTATTGAAGGAGGGGAGAATGTAACACCCCAAGATTTCATAGTGTGTTAGTTCTTCAAAATAATTCAATAACTTTCACTACATGCAACACAAAGTTCAAGCACACCATGACTTACCAAACAAGCCGTTCAAAAGAGGTTATGAATAGTATTAGATAAATTTTAATGTTTATATAATCCTTATAATTTTAGAATCCATATTATGAGTTTCTTAGATATAATGCAAGAACAAATTCATTTTCAGTATTGCACTTTTATCAACTTTAATAGTGAAACCTTTTTAAATAATATATTTTAAACTTTTTGACTAAACGGGGACATCAAAAATTTAAAATGAAACATCCCAAGCTTCTACGGTACGCTTCTCTTTGAATAATGTGATAGCGTGTGTTGTACGCAACACCGAGTTCTAACAACCAATTAAACTAGCCGTTATGAATAGTAATAACTACTTTTTAAAATTATATATATTTTATATTTCAAAATGGACTTCATTTTTTGGATTCGGAATATCTAATTTATCCTAAGGTGAAATTTTGGTACTTTTCGGATAACTTTCATATTTTGATGAATAGTGAAAATTACTAAATTTTAATTAAAAACAACTTTTTTAATCAAAATAATTAATAGTGATAAATTATGAATTTTAGTAGTTTTAAAGTATATTTAGAATATATTTTTACCATTTAATATAATGTTGGTCATTGGAAATAATTTTACAATTAAACCGAACATAAACAAGTGTCAATCTTTTGATAGTTATTACCTCTTAAAAACACGCTTTTTGTTTTGACAGCGGGAATTAATTTTAAATTAATTTCTGCCACTTCTGTGTTTTGAATTTAGAAAAATGGATTCCATATTTGGAATCAGGATGTCTAAATTGTGTAAATAGGTAACTTTTATTTTTAGACATTTTGAATAATTACTGTGGTAAATATTTTATTTACCATGGTTAAGGGTAAATCCGGTAAATAAGGGTTAAAAAGTAATATTATAATAATACAAAATTACCCTAAAACGTGTCCTAACCTTATTGGTGGACACATACCCGACCATGAGCATCCTTGGGTCAATTTTGGGACCCCTTGGAGCCACTTGTATGTGGTAGGGACACTTTATATTAATAAAGTTAAAATAAAAATAAAAATGGCATAAGCTTACATCTTTTAGAAGAACAACTTTTACATAGGGTTATACATGTTGGATTTTCGATTATAAATATTACTTAGAAAGCTACAACGATTTCCTACATAATGATATTTTATTTATAATTTTTAGACATTAAATAAGTCATTTTATTTATGACACAATGATGATGCGGTAATTACTATAATAGTGAAAAATTAAAATAATTGATATTATAAATACCAAAATAAATATAATATGAAACTTTTAATGAATTAAACTAATTTTATAGGATAATATGATATATTAGTATTGATTGGATTGACTTTGTTCGAAGTAATCAATCTGTTATGAGTTTCAAAAAAAATCAACTATTGAATAGTGTCAAAATTGACATAAAAGAGTTCTTAAAACAAATATTATATTATTAATTGATATTAAATTCCTAAAAATCTAAGGTTCGGCCAAGAGACTTATATCATGATAGGTTAATCATTAATGGACCACTTGGGGGTCTCTTGGATGTATATAGTAAGTTTATTAACCATATTATATAAAACTACAAAGAGACATTGTAAAAGTGAAACTAATTAACTTAGAGTTAATACTTAAAGATAAGGTTAATATAAGTACCCAAACCTGTCTAACTTCTATTGGTTGAGTTGTTTTCGACCTATCCACACCTTAATATTTAAATAATCAACTTTGGAGCCATTAGAAACTGAATATGAATTTATTATAAATTAATATTTCTAGCTTTTCCAAAGGTGCCCCTCACCCCTCTTATAAAAGGGCACTCCTCCTTCTCATTTCTTCACACCTCTAAAGCCTTTTGGTTCGGCCAAAATCTGACCAAATACTCTCCCAACATCCCTCACTACAACCTATAGGTCTTATTTTGATCAGAAATCCAATCTAAGGAGCCCTTTTGATCAAATCAAAAGGAAGAACCCGAAGAAGAGGTAATGATTTCACCACCCTTTTCTAAGTTCCTTTCTTCTTCCACTTCCTCTTTCTTTGTTCTTACCATTCTAAAATAATAACTCCAGTATATTACATATACTATGATGTTATTATAAATATGGTACAACCATATTCAGTATTCTATCCACCCTTTGAATAACATGTCACCATACGTGCGTACGAATGACTTACCGTCTCCACGTCGTGGTGTAATTGTTATTCAATATATTATTATTTGGATGGGTATAATAATGATGTGTAACTCATGTAAATAATAAATATAACATGTAAATGATTCTGTATATATGATATACCATTCATTTATATATTATTTTAATATCAAAAGAATGATATTGTCGCTCGTGCGTACGTACGGACTACCGTCTCCACGAACGCGATGTGATTCATTATCCATCGTAACCATTCAAGTATAATTATCATTTTATGATTTAAAAATGATTTTTAAGGACTAGATATCATTATTGATATGAATAAGATACAACAACCATGGCTTATGTAACAAAACATATAAATAAAATGAGTAAGTTAACACCCGAAACGACGATAATTCTAAGATATTATTAACAAATCAATGTTAAAAGACCATATATGATATCATATTAATATATATGATTCTTGTATAATTTAATTACAATTATTTCACCATTATACAGGAGGTTAACCTACCCCAACCAAGGAAAAGTACAAGGTAAGGGTTATTTCACAATCTCTTCATTATCCGAGGTTGTTTATACGTAATAATCTACTGGGTTATCTTTATCATCCACATCCATGTTTCTTAAAAATGTATTTCAAAACATTTTTACTATTTACAAGAATATGGGTTAAAGTCATTTATACCCTTGTTTGACTTTTTATAAGAGGTTTATAAAGTAATCTTTCCGTCGTTTTCAAAACAAGGTCCTTTTTAACCTTTTCGACAGAATTGAGGTAAGAATGTTTTTTTTAACTTATACGGCGGGTGCGGTTATTTTACGCCGTTATAAAATCTTCAAAGCTTTACTTACAAGCTTATAAGAATATTTTCAAAGAAAATGTTTTATTTTATATGGATCTTAAATTATTTCAAAATAAAAGGAGATATTTCTTTAAAAATAATTTTGATTTCATCTACGTTAACATCCTTTGATGGATTTTATGATTATTTGAAGTTGATTTATTATGATACAAAACTTCTATATTGTATTGAAGGTTTTGTGATATGTTTGACTATGGATGTGCTATTTTTATACCATTCATAGTTTATGGTGAAATTATTGACATTTCGTATGCTAGTTTTAATACGAATGTTTATGTTATGTTTAAACCTTTTCATATGGGAATGCATTGGACTTAATAAGTGACGGGTGGAGCCCGCTATAGCTCCTCGATGCATCAGTAGGTCTCATGAGACAAACTAGTGTCTTGGCACAAGGCCTTGACAAAATATTATTTGTAGTCTTGGCACGAGGCCTTGACTATGTGGTTATGATAGTCTGGCATTATGCATTCCAACATTATGAAAGTGGTTATTGATTTTTGCATGTGATTATTCGATTAGTAGAATATCCATGTGAGTAAGTAAATGACATTATTTCATTTTATTTATGCCATACCATGTTGAAAGTTCATGTTTGAAAGGATTTTATTTAGTTATACATTGCCTTAAAAGTTTATTCTTATTTATGAAAGTTTCCGCTATATTGTTATCCTTACTGGGCATTTGAGCTCACCCCTTTTCTATGTTTTATTTTTCCCAGGAAGTGAAGAAGTAAGTTATGAATGACCTGCAGGGATATTATGTGGGGATATGAGTGTGGATTATGGAGACATTATGTTGTTGTAGTAGTTTTTCATTTTATGATGTAATGTAAAACCTATGAATATATCTAGTGTTTCCAAGGCTACTAAACCAATCGGTCTTTCGAGATTTGATCTTTCTTGTGATCATGCCAATGTTATGTAATAATGCACCGACTCTGGGTAACTAGGGTCGGGGCGTTTACATTGGGTAAATAATAAGGGTAAGAATGATAAGATAATGAATTTTCATGTTTTAAATTGATCGGTATGGGGAGATATCGCATGATTTAATACTTTGATATATGTTTTTGTTGATGGTATTATTCCATGTTATTGCCTTGCTAAAAATAATGTCTGTTGGGAGAATTGTTTGTGATGTAACTGTTATGTTGTGACGAACATTACTATGTTGTTGTGTGATTGTACACTGAATGAAAGGACAATGAACATATATTCTAATAATAAAATGTTTTCCAATGGAATTATGGATTGTGTGATAATACACATACTAAATAAATATGTTATGTGATAAAAACCCATGAATAAATGTGGAAGATGGGATGTGTGCTATTGTGTGTGCTTGTTCTTGTTGTGTTTCCCTATGTGGTTTTGGGTTGTTGTGCGATGATGGAGGTGATCGTCTAGGATGTGTGATGTGTGTGGATTTGATATGGTGTTGGTTCGAATGGATGTGATGTGGGATGTTGTATGATGTGAAGTGAAGTGGATTTGATATGAGTTTGTGCACGATAGTGATGGTGAATAGTGGTGATGATGTTTAGTGGTGATGTGTGGTGGTTGTGTGCAGTAGTTGTGTTTTTAAATGTGATTGGGATGTGCGATGTGTGGTTGTTCTAGTAGGATTGATTGGTTGATGTGGTGTAGTGATGATGGTGGATGCATGGTGTTGTGATAATGGTTATGTGAGTTAGTCCAGTTATTTTGTGGCATGGTTGCATTATCTTTCTAGTTTTCCATGGAATAAATGATGATGATAAATGAATAAATTAATTGGGTTGAATAGGATGTGTGGTAAATGGATTAATGAATTGGTTGAACAAATTATAGGGATAATGATTAAAAGTGTTGAAACCCATAATTGATATTGGGAATGTTATGTGACTTGTGTGGTGGTGGTGTGGTGTGGTGCATATAGTGGTGGTTGCAGTTATGAGGTTAACGTGTGGTGTGATAGTGGTGATGCGATGTGCGGTAGTGCAGTTAATATGAACCCATAAGTTAAGTGTTTTGTTCTATCTATATAAAATTCATGTTTATGTTGTTTCTATACGTGACCCCCCTGAGTTGGATAAACTTACTGATGCTTAGAGGTTATGGCTATTTTTCACAACATTCAAGATAGTGGTGACACTGATGACTGGTTACCGCATCTTCCCCACTCTTCCTTCAGTAGCAGTGATGACACGGGTTGGGTTAGAGATCACCCAAGAGTGTTGGACTAGGTGTTTTCGGGAGAGATGTGATACAATGAGGTAGTGATATGATGTGACTTGTGGTGGCGGCATGCATAGTTGGAGGGTGGCACAAAGTTGATGTCTTTGATGTTCAAGAATGTAACACACTAAGATTTTAAAAGAGGAATATCATGTTTGATTGTATATATGACATGAAAAACTAAGATTATAAGAGAATATAACACTCTATGGATTTATGATATATTAATTTTTAAATGAATTTAATCTCTTTGATGGCTTTTAATGTATGCAACATCGAGTTTGAACGAAACATGATACTCAATTAAAATATTATTATTTAAACATTACTATTACAACTTAGCCACAAATTTCATGGATATGAACAGTCCTAACTAAATTATGAAACTTACATGGTTTACAGATATATAAAATAGAAAAATGGATATTTATTTATTATAGATAAAATTAGAACTATTTGAAAGAAAAAAATGTCTTCTGAAAAACACTATTTTTCTAAAAGGCAGTTTAGATGTGCTTTGCGCACATAATTTATAATTATTTTTTACAAATTTTTGAAGATATATTTGATAATATAAAATTAAATTCTAAAATATTCACATCAACATTATCTTAGGGTTAATGTTTTTGATGTTTCTAAAAAGGTTCTTTTTTTGATTTATAGCGATTTTTTTTTAAAATTTTAATTAAAAACTGCCTTTTTGTTTAATTTATTTATAATGTTAAAATAAATTTTAATTTTTAAAGTAAAATGAATAAAATTATATATATATATATATATTAATATAATTTAGGTCATTTTAATAATTTTCATATTAATTTTTGATATAAAAATTTTGTGAACTTTTGAACATTTTTTTCTTTGAAAATCCGCTTTTTTGTTGCGTTTGAGGGATTAATTTTAAATTAAATTTTAAAAATTATGTGAATGTAATTTTGAAAAATGGATTTATTAATTTTAATCATCATAATTTATAATACCTAGTAAAGACAACTTATTTTTTTTTACCAAAATAAATAGTGAAAAAATAAAAATTAATTGTCACAGTTAGGGTGAAAATGAGTTCACCGGAGGGTTAAACTAAAAAGATAAGAGTTAAAATGACCTAAAAACTTGTAAAAAATATATTTTATGGTCATATTTAGACCTTATAATGTCTAAGGTTTAATAATAAACCATTTTTACCTTTTTTTCATGTGAAAAATGTGGGTACACCTTATTCTTTTCCAAAATTACAAGTGCACCACTCACCTCACTTATAAAATGCCACCCACTATCCTATCTTATTTACACATTAAAACTATTTTTTTTAGAAAATACCCAAGAAATTAAATTACCAAATTCAATAATATCATCCTATAATACTTATTTTTGGAATAAATCTAACCTAGGAAGGATTTTGGTGCAAACCTATGGAGGTTACTTGAAGAAGAAGTAATGTTCTTCAACGAGCGTTTTTATATTATTTCTTCCTCCACATCCTTTAATTCTTATTAAAAAACGTTGATATAATAAACTAAAAATATTTCATATAATTATATTTTATTATCTTAGTTAAATGACTAAAAACCATGTCCACTTCTTTAAAATGGGTTATGAAATAATTATTCGTGTATATGGTGGACTACCGCCTCGTGAATCGACGTCATTAGTTTTTCCATTACCACTTCTCACCGTTAGGTATTATTATGAATCTAAATTATATATCTTATTTTTATAAAATAATTACACCTCTAAATTAATTATATCATATATACATTTTTTAAGTTCTATTTCATAGGGCATACCATAACATTGCTCATGTGTACGATGGACTACCGCCTCACAAAGCAATGTGATTCATTTTTCACTAACACTTTACATGGATGTTAATAAGGGTAAATTTAATAAATATATGTGATATAAATAATATAATTTTGATATTAATGACATATTTATCATTCTAAAAAGATAGTATATCATTTTATTTCTTACATTGAAAAATGATAACAGCATTCCTGTATCTATGGAGGTCATATGTAGTAAGAGGAGGGCCCAAGGTTGATGTACTTCACATTAAATATTATAAAACACTGAGGTTGTGCATTGTGGTTATGTTGAAAAGTGGTGATTATGTGTAGTGGTGATGTGTGGTTGTTTTGTGTTGCAGTTGTAGTATGATATGTGGCTGGAATGTGTGATTTTTAGTGGTTTTGGTAGGATGGCTTGGTTGATATGGTGCAGTGATGGTGGTGGATGCGTGGTGTTATAGAAATGGTTATGTGAGTTGGTCTAGTAGTTTTTTTGGCATGGTTTCATTAGTTTCCTAGTTATCCATGGAATAAATTATGATGATAAATCAATAAATGAATGGGGTGGAATGTGATGTGTGGTAAATGGATTAATAAATTTGTCGAACAGATTAAAGGGATAATGAGTAAAAGTAGAAAAACCCATAATTGAAAGTGGTAATGCTGTGAGAATTGTGTGGTGGTGGTATGGTGTGGTGCATAAAGTGGGGGTCATGGTTTCGAGGTTAATGTGTAGTACGGTAGTGGTGATGTGGTGTGTGAAAGTGAAGTTAATGTGAACCCATAAGCTGGGTGTTGTGTGTTATATATTTACCATGTATGTTTATTTTATTTCTATAGGTTCCAAATATTATTTGGATAAAATTACCAATTCTTAGAGATTTTGGGTTCTGGGTTTTCTTCACAATATCTAGGATAATTGTGACATAGATGACTGGCTACCCCCTCTTCCCCACTCTTCATTCAACAACACTGATGACATAGGTTGGTGTTGGATATTACCCTGGTGTGTTTTCCCAAGTGTTTTCAAGAGAGATGTGATATGATGAGGAAGTTATATGGTGTGATATATTTTGGGGGATATGCATAGTAATAGGACGACACAAGGTTGGCGTCCTTCACGTTCAAGATTATAACACACTGAAATTTTAAGAGGAACATCAAGTTCGATAGCATGTGTGACATGAAACACGAAGATTAGAAGATAATATAACACCCTAGGACTTTATGATAAATTTATTTTTAAATAAATTCAATCACTTCAATATCTTGTAATGCAAACAACAATGGGTTTGAACGAAAATTTTCACTCAATTAAAATATTATTATTTAAACATTATCATTTTAACCTAGATGTTAAATTGGAGGTATGAATAGTTATAACTAAATTATCAAAATTATATGGTTTACCCATGTATAAAATAAATAAAATTAATATCTATTGATTAGATATAAAATTACAACCATTTTAAAGAAAAAATATTTTTATAAAAAACAGTATTTTTATAAAGGGAGATTTAGTCACGCTTTGCACACAAAATTTATAATAAATTTTTTTACTTTTAGAAGATATATATGATAAAATAAAATTATTTTTGAAATAATCTCCTGAAAATTATCTTAGGGTTAATGTTTTTTATTTTTCAAAAAATATTATTTTTTTGATGAATAGTGAAAAATACTCAATTTTAATTAACTTCTGCCATTTTGTTTAAATTATTTATAAAGTTAAACTATATTTGAAATTGTTTTTAAATTAAAATTTGTTAAATTATATATATATATATATATATTAATCTGATTTAGTTTATTGGAGTCATTTTCATATAGAATTTTGTTATAAAAACTCTGTACAATTTTGTACATTTTCTATTTGAAAATATGTTTTCTCATCACGTTTACAAGATTAATTTTAAATTAAAATTTTACAATTATTTGAATATAATTTGGAAAAATATATTTCATATTTTTAATAATCATAATTTATATTACTTAATAAGGCCAACTTAATTTTTTACCAAAATGAATAGTGAAAACAATAAAAATTAATTACCACGGTTAAGGTAAAAATGGGTTTATGAGAGGGTTAAACTAAAATGATAAGTGTTAAAATGACTTAAAAACATGTCTAAAACCTATTTAATGGTCATATTTAGACCTTATCATGTATAAGGCTCAATAATACTCTATTTTTGACCCATCTGGGATCTGGGAAACCTGGTTACACCTCATTCTTTTCAAAAATTACAAGTGCACCATTCACCTCACTTATAAAAGGACACCCATATACATTATTATTCACAACTTCTACCACCCTAGGGAGGGGGGAAAATGTGGTAACTCCCAATCAATCCAAATGAACTTCTATATCACGAGTAAAACAATTCCACCATTAGAACTAAGATCTTTTCTCACACCAACTAAACCCCCAATATTTGGGGAAAACTCACGAAAAGAAACTTCAAATAAAAAACGGTCTGAAAAAACCAATCACCTATCTCAAAACCCAAAATCATCCCAAAAAGAGCATCACTGAACTAAAACCATCCCATACAAGGTCTAAACACACTTTAAGAAAAATTAATGATTCGGAAAACCATAACTAGACAAACGAGATTGTTTGGATTACAACAGAACAAGTTCATCACAATATCCCAAGGAAAAGATGGAATAAAAACAATTGAAAAAACTCAATAGTAGAAAAAAAAGAATGAAAAATATTTAAATATTTCAATCTCAGCACGAAACACAAAACTCAGAACAAGGCTTCACACCCCCAAAGACTCCCGACTGAGCACTAGATTCACCCCAATACCTATGGCTGGGGATCTAATGGCTGAAGCATCTCCTACCTCAAAATCAGATATGAGAATCCCACAATCATAAATCCTTCTTCAAGAAATGATTACGAAATAAATTTTCATGATGACCCGAATAGATACATCAAGTGTAGGACTTTGGAGGGATGCAATAATAGAGAAAAATCCCAAGAAATAAGTTCCATCATCCAACACTTATTGCAATATGGGGAACCTTAATGAGTAATTGGATACATTGGATTTACAACCATCTATGCTCAGGAGACTAACACATCTAGGAACACTTCATCTACCAGTTTCTCAAGATGATGGTCTTTAAAAGGGAGGACCCACTCTTTTATCTCTGGACTATGACCCCCGATAAAGAGAAGTCTTCATCAGATCCTATGATGCTATCTCTAGAGAAAAGGAAACTATTTCTTTAAAGTGGTCAATATAGGCCTTAATCGACCACTAGCTTTGTTGATTACTCACAACCTCTTCCCTTTTCTTCACATTAATTTTTTCAGGTATGAACTATTAGACGAAGAAAGACTTAAATACATCCAACCTCATCCCAAATTTCTTGGACGGTAGGGAAAATACCCTTTTTTCCAAAGCTAGACCTTCTAACATACCCATTACAACACACACTCTGATAGCTTTGGGAGTTTCTAATACCTTGAAGACATGCTTGACCTCTTCAAGCCAATCCACTTCCTCAAACAGACCTTAATCACTATGAAGAATAGGCATGGTCCATGAAGGACCATAATCTGGGCATGAATCATTGGTAACATTGGAGACCTTTCTGGGTGGAATTTTTTGAAAAATTTATAAAACCCAAATCCAAAATTGATATCAAGATGAAGCAACATCAATAAAAAACATTCATAAAAAAATAACTCAAAAACCAAAAAAATATAAACACAACTAAAAACATTCCTTTTTTAAAAAGCCACCCTTTTCATTTAAATTCTAAAATTGCCTTCTTCTAAGGCCACTTTTCAAATAAATAACCCACTTTACCAATTTTAAGATGATTTAGAAAAAACGTTTTCATTTCAAAACCACTTCCATTTTCAGAAGACACTTACACCAACCAGAATCAAACAAAAACCAACTTGCACCAAACCATCAGAGTGAGGCACTAGTATTTATGCCCAACTCAATGACATGGTAGTGATCCATGCCCCATGTAGGAAATAACACTATGAGGAACTTATACCAAGAACTTGGATATCACATGGGTCACTACTCCATGTGAAATCACAACATGTCACCGTCTTGCCTCTATTGTCATCCCTCAATAAAAAACAAAAGTAGAAGACTCAATTCCCAAACTACGCCTAGTAACTTGAGGATCAGTGCGATCAAGAGTTCGCGATGCTCTTTCTGTACCTACATCATGAGCCCCGACAGTCCTACTCTCTATCTACCAGACACCCCAAATATCAAGGTCCTCCTTTGATACCATTTTTTCATGATCCAAACCGAGTGGACCCTGAACCTGTCACCCGAGCCGGCCCGTGACATGGCCCAAAGGGTGTTCCCAATTCCCATGGGATGGAAACTAGTGTCTGGCATCAAAATTAAATAGTTAGGAATGATTTTCCCATACATGAAAGATAAATAAATAAAAAAAACTAAATAATGATAATGAAAACTAGCAGCGATGAGAAAATAAAGCTGTACATACCTCCATGTGACCCTACAAGTCACCACTGACCTCAAACCAATGTCACATTATTCCTACTGAATCCAAGAAAGGTGAAACACCCTAAGATAAAAACAAAGATAAAACTATAGTCATGAGTATTAAAACTCAGTATGCATGCCCAAAAAATCTATTCCCATATTAATTTCATTTAAATAAAAGATCCATCAATTTCAAGTTTGAAATACAATGTATAAAACTAGGTTTTCACACATTTTATTCTTAAAAAAAATCATGGCCTATTACCCCTTTTCAATTAAAAACATGATTCCCTTTTTAAGAAGTATGCATTTTCATTTTAAAGGAGGTGATGTTTATACTAAAAATGGAGGAAGGAAGTGTAAAACATTTTTAAAACCATTTTCCATAAACACTTGAAACCACTTTATCACTTTTAGCAAGAAGCTACACTACATAAGGAAACAAGATCAACACGCATACAACATAGGCAATGGAGAAACACCACACAAGAGTAACCAACCAGTACATGCATCTCAATCATCTGCCATAGAGAAACAAGTATAAGAAAACATGGGATAACCTAGGAGACATTGAATAATCTAGAATGTATTATACATGTGACTCATCCCTAAGGAATTCCCTACCCAATAACGTTATAATGCCCAAATTCCTGATCGTCTCCCTACATGGATTGATCTAGGGGCCCAACCCCATAATAGTAATAACAAAACATCCCCCTGTTATGGGACACTAGCCAGTGCATAATCTAAACTAGTGAATCAATCATTCACAGAACATTCGCTCGCTATGATAGGTTCTCATGTTTAGACTAAAAAGGGTGTGATCCAATAATGTAAAACAACCAGTCACAAGCTCATTCATTACACACAATCAACACAAACAACCAACACACAAAATGAAGTCACCCCCCGAGTCACCCAAAGAAACAAGTCCCTCACCTTTCAACTATTTGATCTCAAAGGAGACCTACGCAGTGAACCTCTCACAAAATATGAAAAAATCAATGCAAATGGATCATCCAAGGAGAGTTTTCAAGATAACCAGTTCTACAAAAATATCAACTAGGCCTCGCACAACCATTACATGATAAACTATTTACTAAATAACCACACGCACGCAACTTTGAAAACCAGAAACACACTTGGAAACCCATTTAAGAATCCCAAACCTCCATTTTAAATCTACAACACATTTACAAAGGCCAAAGGGGTATTTCATCAACCACTTGATGTGAAAAATGAAATCAAGTAATTTATTGGATACATTACAAAAGAAAAACCAATAAAATTTATGACATACAATTTTACTAATAATTCTATATCATTAATTAATATAAAAACTAGATGAAAAATGAAACAAATAACGATTCTTAAATTTAGAGGTTAATGCATAGAGATCCAACCTCAGCGTGGAACCAAACTAAACATTCAGTACTTAATGTGTTAAAAATAAAAGCTGCTGCTCCCCCACTAAGCATATTCACATTCACATATATATAAGGACACCTAGCTCCTATACACACATCTATATGGCCAAGAACATGTACAAGGTGATCCTTACATATATGCTTATATGCATATAATAGTCTACACTCACCTATAAATGCATTTTCATATATATATATATATACACATGGAAACAACTATCCCCATACATGTATATCCACTACCATGTATGATTATACATGTAACGGGGGAACCTACATATATATATGCTTAACTATGCACACGCAAGCGAGTCTCCTTAGACCCAATGACTCGAAACCGCAAAGCAGAGTTCAATGCACTACACCATAAATACTAAAAACATTAAAACAAATAAAGATTTAAATTTAGATGGTGTAAAACCAAAAAAAAGAATAAAATCCATACCTCGGATGGAAACGGTGG
The DNA here is from genome assembly GCA_963277665.1 of Viscum album. NCBI lineage: Eukaryota > Viridiplantae > Streptophyta > Magnoliopsida > Santalales > Viscaceae > Viscum > Viscum album. The sequence continues at coordinate 909,605,843 of OY728138.1, read as the reverse complement.
ACTGAAACATCCCGAACCGCCTCACCTTCGGTGGTGGTTGATGGAATCCACAAGAATAGGTCATGAGGGACCATTCACACAACCCTAAACCACAAACAACCACAAAACCTAAATCAAAACCTAACCTATGGTTTCAATTAATTAATTAATAAAGCATTATATTATTTAATAAATCAAATGCGCCCAAAAATAACAATAATAAGAGACCAATAGCACAATAATCAATCACATGAACATAAACCTCATATACAACAAGAGGGTTCAATAAGGGAAAATCAATATCACATCATTAATGATAACCAGGCCTTTACTCATGTTAAATATATTTGGATTTTTTTTTTAAAAATAATTTAACATTTAGATAAAATTTCAAAGGAAGCATACACACCCTCAAGCATAACCGATTAAGTCAAGAGGACTCTATTTTCACTTTATAAAACCAAAGCACCGCTTTAAGACAAGGAAACCCATTTAAACAAAAAATAATCCCACTCTAAAACCCATTTGTCCTACATCTCAATAATCAATTGAATTTTACATTGGAAACACTCATTTCCATTTTTATAGACATAAGGAATGCATAAAACCCTATTTCAAAACCAAGTCCCTTTACACAAATAAATCCACCATCCATCCAAGGGAAAACCTACCCAAGTAATCAAAACATTAAAAAACCACCCGACACACCTGTGAATCATTCTTTGGAAACCAAAACAAGGACTAAGACCACCCATTTCCATAAATCCACGTTTAAAGAGGTCAACCTAGAATTTATACTAAAAGTTAAGAAACTCACACATTTCAAACCACCATTTTAATTAAAACTAAAAACCCCATTTTTAAATCATTTGATGTCGCACCTCAATTTAAAACCAAATTCCATTTTTAAGATACCATTTTCACCCAATGAAAACCCATCCAGGACAAGACCCATTGCCAAAATTTAAAACCATAAAAGGGGAAAATTAATCCCATAAGAAGATTAACACAAATAAAAATACCAATTTTAAACATAAAATAATAACTACACCAAAATGACCAATTATTCCAAGATCTAGAGATAATTAAATAGGTTCAAATCATCACAAATCTATTCCATAGAATTTTACTTGCATGAAATAAGAAATTAAAATGGTGAAAACATATTATAACTCCAAAGGAAACGAATTTCATAGTGAAACCTACCTCAAGAGAAGAGGAGAAAGCTGGAACACTTTAGCACTTGAAGCTCTTGATGAAGACTGCCCACGTGTGCACACACATAAATTCAAATATATATATATATATATGTATGTATATATACCATTAATCTAATATACATTTTCCCAAGCCATGAGGGAAAATGGGCAATAAAGGTATATATATATATACACACACACATACCTATGTATATGAGTGGAATGCTTCAAGGAGAAAATAATATTCTACAACATTGTATAGGGACCCGAAATCATCAAGAAACCAAAAACGGAAGGTGCGAAATACAACAATGGAATAAAACCCTTACCTTAAGTAGCATCAATGAGACGAGATGAGATAATCCAATTTTCCTTTCGTAGTAGATTCTAGAATACGCATGAAGTTGACCTAAGAGGCATTCCACATACCCTAAAGATGGAAGAAACCAACGACAATCAAATTAACTTGAGACCTAGGGTTTAGTAGAACAAAACCAAGCGACGATGAGGGAAAAATCGGCCAAATCAGAGGAGGAGACAAGGGAAGATGAAATTAACTTGAATATTAGAGGGATATTCATGAAGATATTGGGAAAGATCATTGAATAATGGAGGATCCGTGAAGGAGGGGTCATGCCAGATAAGGTCACACAAGGAGGGAGTGGCGTCACCAGATAGGTTCGCACAAGCAGGGAGGGGCGCCATCGAATGGGGTTATGTTAGAGAGGAGGAGGAGGTCCGTGTTGGCTGGGTGTTGGGCGCAGCTTGCACAAGGAGGGGTGGGGTGGTCAGGCTGCACACATAAAGAGGGAAAGGATGGGGGGGGGGTGGTCGGATAGAATTAGGGTTCTCATAAAAAAGAGAAAAAAGTTATAATAATAATAATAATAATGTTAATAATAATAATAATAATAATAATGTTAATAATATAATAATAATAATCATACTATATTCATAATCATTATTATTATTAAAGATTCCTCTATTTTTAATTGTACCCTCATTTTATTTTATTTTAATTCTATTTTATTTTCCATTTAAATTTTTATCCTTCATTTAGTGTTTATTATTTCTGGTGCAGAGTAGGCCGCAGGGTTTTCCAGGTTGTTCCCCAACTGTGTGTAGACTAGAATTCACTTGAATGTTTTAACATCCTATAATTTTACCAGGGTCTCAATCCAAACACAAACTTAAAAGATACAAGACCAAGAAAATAATAAAAATAAAAGAGTATCCGGGGTCGGGGTGTGACAATTCTCCCAACCACAAAATATTTTACCCCCAATCAGAAAAAACCTATGAAAATCACTTACCAACTTCAATAATATCATCCTATTAGTATTATTTTGTGAATAGATCTTACCTAGTAAGTATTTTGGTGCAAACTTAAGGAGTTTACAAGAAGAATAAGTAAGGTTCTCTAATGAGAATTTTTATATTATTTCTTCCTACACTGCTTTTAATTATTATTAAAACACTATGATATAATAACCTAAAAATATTCCATATAATTTTATGTTGTTATATTAAGATAATTACCTAAAACCATATCCACTTACATCAAAAGGGTTATGAAACCATAATTCGTGTGTACGGTGGACTGCCGTCTCGTGAACCGATTTTATTTATTTTCAGTACCAACTATCACCATTGGGTATGATGATGGATCTAAAGTATATATATGATATTTATAAAATAATCATATGAATCAATTAGTTATACCATATATACCTTTTTTAATTTCCATTTTATAGAGGATACTATAACATCGGTCGTGTGTACGACAGACTACCACCTCACGAAGCGATGTGATTCATTTTTCACTAATAATTTACATGGAAGTTAATAAGGGTGAAGTTATTAAATATATGTGATATAAATGATATAATTATTATATTAATTTATTATTTTTTATTCTAAAAATATAATATATCATTTTCTTTATTGCACTGAAAAATGATTATGTTGTCCTTGTATGTGTGGGCTACCACCTTTACGAAACAACATGACTCTATTTTCATCACCAAAAATCAAGGAAGATATATATGATAATCTTTAAAAAATAAAATTTTTTATATAGTATTATGATATTTATATAAATATAAAATATTACTTACCTTCATTCCATAATGATCATGGAAAAATTGAAACGTTACTCATGCGTACGCACAACCTACCATCTCGATGATTGTAACATAGTTCATTTTTCATAACAATATTTAATGATTGGTTTTAAAAGTATAATTTATGTATGAATATGATAATTATTTCATGATTATTATTCTGTATATGTTTATATGAGGAACTCTTTGACCATAGGTGGCAACCTATTTATGTCATTTTTTACACATAAGCTAAATATCATCGAAACATCTAATGTAAATTTAATTGATAAAGTAATCATATATAACATGTTAATAATAGAAATAAAAGTAACAATAAACTTGAATTTTTTTTAATAAATTAAATAATTAAAATAATTTTATTATTCAGGAATATAAAGAATGCACATGATGATTTAGACTCTAGGTAAGGGTTTCTCGTATCATTTTTACTTCTGTGATGTATACACCATATTCACCACTTATGCCGTTTTGTAGTGTATATACTAACCCTTTTGATATGTATCATGATGAACCAATTTATCTTCATATTATTTAAATTATCATTTGAGATTATTTATTTCATGGGGTTTATGATTCAAAAGTTACCAAAGTAGTAAGGGTTTATTTAAAAATCCCATCATTATTTAGGATTGTTTTTAGTTAACTCCCTCTTTGGAGAATTATTTAATATTTTTATCTTAAAATAAATATATTTTATTATCATCTACTTATTAATTTATTTTTCAATTTATAGTAAAATTTTACCTCTCATTGATACTTAAAATGATTAATAAAATATTTTATATAAAAATCAACTTTAATTCTCTCTTTAGTTGATAGTCCCTTTTCTTCCAAAAACATGTTTTCTAAAAATGTTTTCAAAAATGTTTTAGAATTATACAGATGATTTATTAAAGAAATTTTTACCCATATTTGAATTTTTATAAAATAGTTTAAAAGGAATTTTCTTTTCATTTTCTGAATGAGGCACTTTTTTATCATTTTTACAGTTCAAAAGGAATGTTCTTCTTAACTTATAAAACATTTAAAAAATTACCCACAATCATGAATGTAATTTATTTGAAGAATTTGTTGAAACTTTTCAAGGTTAATTTTAATGAAAATATTTTTCCTAATAACATGAAATTGTTTATTTTTTAAAATGAATTTTCAATGAAAATTATTTTAATAATATTTTATGAATTTTATAGTTTTAAAATAAAAATGGATATTTTTAAAGAAATGTTATTTTTCTTAAGAAATATTCCAATTGGTCTTTTAAAATAATTTTCCTTCTTAGAATAAATTATTTGATGTTACTTATAATTTAATGGGGATATACACTAATGATACCATCCTAATTATTTCTCTGGATGGTTTATGACCAGGCTGTTTGGGGATGTACTATATTGATACCCCTCATTTTACTCAGGATGGTTTATGATTATGTTTATTAATTAGGAAAATTAGTTACATTTCAAATTCTAGTTTAAATATGATTTTTTATGTTTATTATGTTTCACCCATTTTCTATGAGGAATGCATTGGACTTTGTAAGTGATGGGTGGGGCTTGCTATATCCCCTCGATGCATCAGTATTTCACATGAGACAAATTAGATATGGTTTGGGCCATGGTCATTCCCATTTACATTGATTCCTTGGAACAAGGCCTTGATGGTATTTTTAGTCTTGGAACAAGGCCCCAACAGTATGTTTTAGATATCCATCATTATGAATTCCATCATTATGAATTCATTTATTGATATTCCATTTGATTATTTGATTAGCTTGAATTTCCATGGTTAAGTTTCATGATCATATAATTATTTATATGTAATTATTTGATCATTATTTATTCTTTCCATATTTCACTTAGTTTATTCATTAAATGGTATGTGTTTCATTTATTTACCTTTACATATTGACCATAACTTATTTATTCATATATTTCACTATATGTTTACTCTTACTGAGCATCTGAGCACATCCCTTATATTATGTTTTACTTTCCCCAAGATACTAAGAAGTGTTTTCTGATAGATATACATGGATACTTTAAGGATAATAATTTAGTTCTCAAGGAAAATACTTTGTGTATTTTATATTTTCAATTGTAATAATAATTTCAAGTATGTATATAGTTTACCAAAACTACCAAAATATTATGTACTTCTGGATTCTAATCATTGTATCTTATAAAAATGTTACAAATAAGACACTAGATCGAGGATATTGGGGAGTAGGTTGGTGTAGTTGGTTTAGAGAATGTTTAGTTAAAAACATGGGAACTAGATTTTGGAAAACATATATTCGGGAACATAACCCTATGATTTACCTTAAGGATAAGTATAAGAGAAAATCCAAAATTTTTGGTTAGGAAGAGATTATGTAGGTATTTCTAGAAATAGATATCTGTCTAGATACTAAAATATAATATAATTTTGGCATATATGTACCTAGGTCTATAACTATAAAAAGGGTACATTTGGATTGACTAGATCATCACCTAATGCATGAAAACATGTCTTACTGCACAATTAGTTTCACACTCCTAGGGAGTATGATTAAGATAATTCATATTTTATTTCCAAACCATTATAAATTATTTGAAAATAAATATATCCCAAAGAAACAAATTTTATGATTATGAGATTAACTATGCATAAAATTTTCAATTTATGTTAATTATTTATCTATTTTTGTGATTATACATTATGTTTAATAATGATATGATCTAATATTGTGTATTCCATCATTTAGAAATGGTTCCTAGCAGAATTAATAGGACTAACATCAATTCACATAATCTGATGAGTAAGAGTGATCATTTCTTTGATTAACTTAATCCATTATTACAAAGGGAACTAGTATCCAAAACATTCTCATCATATGAAGGCATAATATCATATGATAACAATATAGAGAATGAATTTTATAAGTATTATAGATTAAAATGTATGGAAAAGAAGAATAAGATGGTAGAGAAAAAATGGATAAAGGGAAAAAGGGAAAGAATGATTTTTTCACATGTGATAATTGTTGAAAGAAACACCCTGGTACTTATTTAAAGTGAATTATAGTTTCCTACAAGTGTGGATAGAAATCCCAAAATGCTTATTATTTCAAGGTAAAGAAATTATCTACTAATTTTTAATGCTTCAAATATAAAAAGATGGGGAACCATGAAAACAAATTCCCTAAGCATTAAAAGAATATACCTAAAATGTGTTTAATGGATAATAGTCAAACACATGCTATTACCATAAACAAGTGGAATGGTTAATGTTCTTGTGTTTGGATTTAAGAATTACTCCTTTTAAGTTTTTTATTAATGATATCCTAGTTATAATAATTATGAAATGTATAAAGATTGTACTATTGTAATTTTTAAAAAAGTATTTGGAAGCATATGTTGAATGGTACCGATGACCGAGAAAAATGATTCAATGAAAAGTTTAACTTCTTTTAAAACACATGATTGAAGGAAATATAACCCTTAATCTGTGCAAGATATTGAGATAATGATGTTGGGATATAGAGGTGATTTATATGGATAATGTAAATTGGATAGTACTGATTAACATAAAACTTATTAATGGTCTTTTTGTAAAGTGGTTTATGATATAATCGATGAAGTTAACAATATTTTTGGAATTAATGAATATATACAATAATATTTTTTTATTTAACGAATAAGGAAGAATTACTGTTTTAAATAAGGTTTTATGGTAATTTAGGTTATTACTATGTTTCAGAAGAATAAATGATAAAGGTATTAAAATATTTTTTAGATTATAATTAAGATCTAGTTCATATTTTTTTGGTGGATTAAGGATAATTTTATTTTGGAAATTTTGTAACCTTATTTATAAATTTTTGGATATGAATCTTTTGGAAGGGTCATAAGGTTAACCATTTATGAAATGTTTAAATTGAAATTTGGAAGAGGTTTTAGAGATTAATGTATCAATTTAACATATGAATATTTATTCATATTAGATAACCTATGATAATAATATTTATTTTGGAAAATATTTATAAACAAATATAAACACTTTTAACTATTTTATGAATATAATTATCCTTTATAAGTAAATTTTAGTGCTTAAAAAAAATCATCATGCACATATTCATTTATTATAGCAATCAATGAAGTAAAAATTGATTGATGTAAATATAAAGATATAAAGTAAGTATATTTTCATATATTCTCAATCTAGATGCTAAAGGAATTCCTCAACTTTAGGATAAAGATATTGAAACAAAATGTTATCCTAATACCTTTATTTTTGTTGAAATGATGGTCTTTTAAATAAGTATAGATTTATTGTTTTGAGGTCCTTAAATTTCCATTGATTATTGAATTTCTTGTGATCAATGTCCTAAATCACTCTCTATAAGTATTTATGCTTTTCTTCCATGTCTATATCATCACTTTCCACTTATAGTATCTTATTTTGAAATCTAGTATGTTTTTTTAAATATTACATTTATTTCCCCATTTATCTCGTATTAAGATGATGTTTTATTATCCTTTTTTATGATGTGGGTTTTCAATGAAGTTATTTCAAAAATTTAAACCCTTGATTACCAAGATCAAGATTAACTTGCGGGGACACAATTTATTTAAGGAGGGTATAATGTAACACCCTGAGATTTTAAATGAGGAAAATCATGTTTGATAGAATGTATGATATAAAAAAATATTAAAAAATATTATAACAACTCAAGGATTTAAAATATTTTTTTAATGAATTAAATGTCTTCGATAACATGTAATGTATGCAAGACAAGGTTTGAACGAAAAGTGATATTATATTAAAATATTATTATTTAAATATTTCTATTTTAACCTAGCCATAAAATTAGTGGGTGTGAATATTACTTAATAAATTATAAAAAATATACAGTTTATACTTTTATAAAAGAATAAAATGGATATCTATTAATTATAGATAAAATCAGAATAATTTTAAAGAAAAAAAATTGATTTCTGAAAAATTCTATTTTTATAAAAGGTCTTTTGTGCACATAATTTATAATTAATTTTTTCTAATTTAAGAATATTTATTTGAAAAAATAAACTTAGTTTTTTAAATCACCATATCAGAATTATATTTGGACAAATTTTTGTGATTTTTATGAAAATTTTCATTTTTTTATAAATAGTAAAAATGCAAAATTTTAATTGAAAACTTATTTTTTGTTTAAATTTTATATAATGTTAAATTATATTTTAAATTGGGTTTAAAGTAATTTTTTTTAGTAATATATATATTAAACCAATTTATATTATAGGATTAATTTTAATATTTAATTTGGAAATAAAAACTTTGTAAACTATTTAACATTTTCTTTTTGAAAACCCACTTTTCATCCCTCTCGCAGGATTAATTTTAATTTAAAAATTTCCATTTATGTGAATAAAATTTGAAAAATGGATTCTATATTAGTAATAATAAAAATTTATGTTAGAAAATATGGCCAACTTAATTATTTTACTAAAAATAATAGTGAAAAGAGTAAACATTAATTACCGTGGTTATGGTAAAAATGGGTTCACAGGTGGGTTAAACTAAAAAGATAAGGGTTAAAATGATATAAACACTTTTCTAAAACCTATGTTATAAAAATATTTAGACCTTCTAATGTCTATTTATCAATAATAATCCATTTTTAACCCTTTTGGCGATTGGAAAATGTGGGTACACCTTTTTATTTTCTAAAATTACAAGTGTGTCAATCACCTCACTTGTAAAAGGAAACTCCATATCCTATCTTCTTCACTCCTTAAAACCATTTTTGTTTTTATAATACTATAAAAAATCATTTACAATCTACCCTAAATATTTATATAATCCTTTTTTGGGCATAAATCCAACCTAGGAATGATTTTTATGAAAACCTAAGGTGGCTACCCAAAGAATAGGTAACGTTCTTCAACAAGTGTTCTTTTTTCTTCCTCCAAATCCTTAAATTATTATTAGACTATAATAATATAATATCATAATTATATTAATAATAGTAATTTGTATTTATGTTAAGATAATGACCTACAAACATCTCCACTTCCATTAAATGGGTTACAAAATCATCATTCATTTGTACAGTGGACTATCTCCTTGTGAACCGGTATCATTTGTTTTTCCATTACCACCTCTCATAGTTGGGTATGATGATGGATAAAAATTATATATATATTATATTAATAAAAAAATAATTTTTATAGATTAATTATATAATATATACCATTTTTATTTTCCATTTCATAGGGGACACAATAATGTCGCTCATGTGTACAATAGACTACCACCTGACGAAGCGATGTGATTCATTTTTCAATAAAAATTTACATGGAAGGTAATAAGGATAAATTTGATAAATATATGGGATATAAATGAAATATTTACCATTATTAAAATATAATATATCATTTTCTTTTTTAAACAAAAAATTGATAATGTTGTTTGTGTACGTGTGGATGACCGACTTCATGAAGTAATGTGAATATACTTTAGGTGGATTTGGTATATGGTAGAGACATTTCTAAAAAAATTAAAACATAGTATGCAGAAGTGGATTTAATATTCAGATTATATTAGTTTTTATGATGTTCTTTTCCTTTCTAGTTCACTCCACGATTTTATTTCAATTTTTTCCATGTTTTCTTTTCTTCCCTTTTGCTGTGATCAGAGGTTCTGATTCTCCTTGGTTCTCTCTACCATTTCATTGTGATTTAATATGAACAACCCCATTTCTTTTAGGTTATACTTATCCCATAAAAGTTTAGATAATTTTTGTGGCCTCAGTGATGATATATCTGTTGTGGTTCTCATTTGTCTTGGTGGCATCATTCATGGAATCTCGATAGTCCCATGGTTCCTCAATCTGAGCATGGTTGATGAAGCCCTCTCTATCGGTCATCCTCCATCATAGGTTCTTATGTGGGTTTTTTATTTCCTTTTTTTCTCTACTTGAGGTTCTCCTGTTTTGTTTTTGTTTCACTTGTTCATAGTGGCAGTCTCTTTGGGTTTTGGTGCCTCACCAGCGTCTGGGTTTCTTCTGGCGTGTCGATGGTTCTTCAAGGATCCCATTTGTTAGTTCCCTTCACAATACTTTCTTCAAAATTATCTTCTTTAGATTTTAGTTTATTTTTATCTGAGGATTTTGGTGGTTCTATCCCGAGGTTCGGTGATGGGATGGGTGACGCTAGTGTCATGCATGACGATGATTGGACAGCTGATGCGTGGCCTGTGTTTCCTCAGGTGTTTTTGGTGGGTATGATTTGGGGCTTGGATCCTTGTTCGAAACACTTATGTAACCTTTTAGGTTTTTACTTTTTTTTATATTTTCATTTAACCTTAGTTTTATTTTATTTGAAAATACAATTTTTTTGGTGCTGATCATTCAAAAATGGAAACGTTACTGATGTGTTTGTACAGGATACCATCTCCATGATTATAATGTTGTTTATTTTTTATAAGAATATTTCATTATTGGTTTTTAAAGTATAATTGATGTATAAATATGATAATTATTTCATGATTATTGTTTTATATATGTTTAAATAATGACCTCTTTGATTATAGTAAACCTACCAAAGGAATTTTTGAGACATATTCCAAATATTGTCGAAACATTTGATGTCAAATTAATTGATTTAGTAATAATATATAACATGGTAATAAGTGAAATAAATGGAATAATAAGCTTGAAAAATATTTCATAATTAATTAAATAATTAAGATAATTTGATTATTCAAGAAGATAAAGAATGTACATGATGAGTTGGACTCAAGGTAATGGTTTCTCGTCTCACTTTTACTTCTATGAGACATACGCCATATTCACCGCTTATACCTTTATGTGGTGTATATACTACCCCATTTTATATTTTATATTGTGAATATATTTATCTTCATGGTATTTAAAGTTTTATTTGAATTTATTTATTTTATGGGGATTATGATTCAAAAGTTACCAAAGTGGTAAGGGTTTATTTCACAATCGCATTGTTATTCAGAATTGTTGTTGTTTATGTCCCTCATGGGAGAATTATTTGATATTTTTATCTTAATATAAATATATTTTCTTCTCCTATGGTTATTCATGAAATTTTTCATGTAAAAATAAATTTTTTCCTCTCTTCGGTATTTAAAATGATTAATAATTTTTTTAAATAAAATCTGAATTTATTTATCTCTTCAGTTGAAAATCCTTTTTCTTCCAATTTTTCTTTCAATAAATGTTTTAAAAAATGTTTTATAACTCTAAGAATAATATATTAAAAAATACCCATAATTTTGTTTTGAAAAAATTGTTTGAATGGAATATTCTTGCCATTTTACGAATTGGGTACCTTTTTAACATTTTTATAGTGTATTAGGAATGTTATTTTTAACTTATACGACATGTATCAAATTAACTACCATCATGATAATTATTTATTTAAATATTACTTTTAAAAGTTTACAAGGTTTTTTAATGAAAATATTTATCCTAATATTCTATAAATTCTTAGTTTTTAAAATTTATTTTCCAAGAAAAATGTTTTGGACAATAATTTATGAATTTTATAGTTTTAAAATAAAAAAGGATGATATTCAAAGAATGGTTATTTTACTGTTGAATTTTTTCAAGTGATATTTCAAAATCATTTTCTTTTTAAAAATATAATTATTATATTTAATGGGGATACACACCAATGATACCATCCTTATTATTTCTCCAGATGGTTTATGATCAGTTTGACTAGGGATATACAATGTTAATAATATTAATTTTGCTCTGGTTGGGTTAAAATTATGTTTATTGATTGGGTAAAGTATTTAAATTTACTACACTATATTAAATATAAATTCTTATGTGAATTATGTTTCAAACCTTTCGTTTGAGTAATGCATTGGACTTAGTAAGTGACAGTGGGTGGGGGGGGGGCTATAGCCCCTTGATTCATTGGTAGGCCTCATGAGACAACTTAAATTGGGTTATGGATGAGGCCTTATGTCACTACCCAACCTTCCCCGGTCCATGAACCTAGTTATATGACCACATAGGTCTCCTTTAAAACATTTATTACCTTTCTAGCACACCACATGCCATTACCCACCAGGTTCTCTTATCAGACTAATGACTATCCCCACCAGACAACCCATGTTCTTTTAGTGTCCTTTTCCTCACTCACACACATATTTGGAAGCCATCCAGAAGTTCACCCATCCTGATCACTACTCCAGACCAAGCACACTTAATTGTGGAGTTCAAAATAGGTAGGTTCCCAAAAAGAAAGGTACACCTTGTTGACATAGGTAATAAAATTTAGCCTTTTAAGTCACATTTTTTCTAGGGGTTTTATACTCTTGTACCCTTTAAAGAAAAAAATTACTTGTTTTTGAACCCACACAACACACCTAGGTAATGACACTACACTTCCTTCTAGGTATTGGCTCTGATACCATTTTTTATGAACCAACCTTCCTTGGGCCATAGACCCAGTCATTTGAACCCATGGGTATCCTAAAATAATTTGGTTTCCTTCTAAGAACCCCAGATGATATTACCCATTGTGGATAATTATTAGACTAATGATTATCCCCATAGTCTAACACATGTTCTTTCAGTGTGTTTTTTACTCACTCACACACACCTTGGTAAACTTCTATGAAGGTCACCCATCATAATCACTACTCCAAAAAAAGAATTATTAACTATGGATTTCTAATCTTGTAGGATCCTAAAAATAAAGGTTCACCTGGTTAATATGGTTAACGACATTTATAATTTTAAGTATCATTTTTTCTAGGGGTGTAACATCCCAATATAGGTGCCACTAGACGGTACCCTGAGCTGGTGGGTCACATGGCCTCAATAATGCCTCCCCATACACTAGAGGATGGTGACTAGTAGTGAGGGCCTTGTGTGTGTCTATAGGGAGACTATGACCAGATGTTAGAGTGTAAAAAAATGGTGTAAAGAGATAGATCAATTGTAGAAGAAAAATATACACCAGGTAAAAAGATAAACATCTAGAAGACTATAATAAGAAATAGACAAAAGAAATCATATTCAATATGATTATGATGTCATGTCTCTACAAATAATGAAATTTGGTATGAAGTCATTTAGTACAATACATGTATCAAAATATGAAAAATACCAAAAAGAACTATCTACAGATAGTATCACAATCCTTGCTCGGCCCTATTCTACCTTTCTCCTAAGCAGTGAACTTATCAATCATCATACAATGGGTGATTTCCCCACTCCCTACCTATATCCATGAAGTATTTCTAACCACTCAATAATATGTTGAATAGGGTGCGAGATAACACATAATAGGCCACCACCATTGATGTTTATAATAAGTCTAGTATGTGTAATATAAACAAAATAAGTATGAAATATATCAAAGGTATAAAAATAAGGAAAGTAAAGTGTGATCATGTCCGTCTAATCATGGCTCCCTGTAACAATAGTTAATCTCCCATAAACTAGGGTAACTATAGATCACAAATAAAAAAGTGATACTATCTAATTTAATAATTGTAATATGATACCCATAACAATGCTATAATTAAGTATAGTAAAATATATATCACAACCACATTGTATAACCAAGTTTCAATGTCCACAGTGGCCATGCTGTGTAATCAAGTGAAACATCCTCAATGGCCACACCATGTAATCAAGTGTTAGGCCATGAAGGTCTAGATCTAAGGTATAGAAGACCATGGAATCTCTATCAAGTTCCAGGATCTTCTTGTTGGAAACTAGGTAAATACTTGAGTGAAGTCCAAGGATCATGTTAATGGAGCATTTCTAATGTGAGTCCAAGAAATTTATACCCAAGGGGTAGAAAATCCCATGGAATCCTATGGAATCAGAATCCAAGGAGTAAAAAAGTCTAAGTCATCCACTAATATAATCAAAAACCATGGAGTAGAAATATCCATTGAGTCGTATGGAATTAGGATCCAAAGAGCTCATCCAAGGAATCCACAACCATAATCAAGTCATCATCTCACTTCATTCAATATTCAAAAACCATGATTTCTTCTAACCCATTGAAAATTTTCCGAATAAACCATTTAACCAATCAATAATATGCAATAAAATGAAAAGGAGGAAACACCCTTTCCATATCAATAAAATTCAATTAATTCCTTTAATTTACAAATGAACAAGTAAAATAAGGTGATTAAAACTTTTAATAGTTTAGTGAATTTTCATTAAGGATCTCATTAAGACTGGTGATATCACACACACCCAATGAGATGGTATAACAAGGGGGAAGATATAAGGACACACCCCATGTGTATCCTTGGTTGAGGTTAATGACAATCAAACATCACAATGGTACTCAGAGGAAACCTAACAGGTTCCAAACAGTTCAATAATGGAGTTCAATTAATTTTATGAGTAACACAAAAATTCACAGAATTATGCACAATGAAAATACAACTTATAAAACACCAAACCATAATGGAAAAGGTATAAACCACCTAATATGTACCCATGGTAGAACACTTGCATAATATCGACCTCTAATTCAGTCAAGATAGGGATAAAAATGAAGACGAAATGAAAACCTTGGAAATAGGGCATATTAGATTTCCCCAAAATAACTCTATTGATTCGAATGAAATTAAATAGTGGTAAAATATTAATGAATAAATCACTATTACAGATCCATTGAGATTGTTATAAGAAAAAATTGAGTCTGGATAATGAAATAGAACCCAAGACTAGGTTTAGGATTCCATGAGTTCTCTTGCATGAGTGAAAGGAGGGGGTGTGGGTGTGGGTGAGACTATAAAAAATAGAGGCCCTACCACTTATTTCTAAAACTGATCTAGGAAACTTACATGATTTGTAAATAAATTACATGTTGTGTATTGATCGAGGTCCTCCCCCTGGGAAAATTTATTTACATGTTGTGTATTCCAATTACACATAGTTTACTTGGCCTATAACATACCTTTATCCCCTGTCTATTCCTTTCAAAAAAATCACCAAATTTGCCAATGGGATCGACCTCAGGGCTAAGTTAAAAAGAGAAATTAAACAATAGTTTTACTATAAAAAAAGATCTGAACCTCTTATAAAAAACTATGATCTTACTATCTCCCCCTTAGAGAAATTATTCCCTGAATTTAACTTGCAATGGAGGTCAAGAATAATTTGATAATAACTCCATCCATTGAACACATATGCAGGCCTCCCACTTCAAAGTCTCATCCTATAAACAGATGTGTTTCCATAGAACTAATACTAGAGGAACTGACCTGCCTCAAAAAAACCTTCATGATCATGTCAACAATATGAATAGGATTATCCTAAAAGGATACATCTACCTATAGCTCAAACTCATCCTGTTGCAGAGTACGAGATAATTCTTAGTGATAATAACATAGTTGAGATACATGGAAGATGTCGTGTATGGACTAATACCTCTAAGGTAACTGTAACTAATAGGCTACCATCCCGAATCTATCTATAAACAGAAATGAACTAACATATCATAGTGAAATATTACCCTATCTCCTAATATGTTTGTGTCCCAGCCTCGGTGAGATATATAAAAAGACCCAGTCCCCAACGATGAGCTCTAGAGGTCCCCGATGGAGATCTGCGTAGGATTTCAATCTATACTATGCAGTATCCATCCAATTTTGAATCATCAAAACTTGCATTAAAGTCTCTTGTATGAGACAAGGTCCTGGAAAAACTTCCTATCCAACCTCTAACTAGTATCAGGTTGATCAAAATGGAATACCTTATAAAGAATCATAAGTTTTTATCTGTATAGTCACTTTATAGTTATTATTGTAAGGGAAATCAAAATGGGTATATTCCACTCCCAAGATCCCCAAAATCAAGGATGAATTCTCTAGGCATGTCTTTTAGAATCTAGATCATGTGATCCAACTATCCATCAATCTAAGGGTGGTATGTCATGATTAGAAGCACATATGTACCCAACGCCCTTTCTAGACTCTTCCAGAACTATGATGAAAATTATAAATTATTATCTAATACCATAGTATGAAGAAACCCATGAAGTCACACAATCTCATGGATATACAATATACCAATTTCATCCACTAAGAATGTATCCTTGATCGAAAGTAAATGAGCTACCTTTGTGAACCTATCTACAATAACTCATATAATATCACTACCATGAAGTAACCTTGGAAACCTGGTCACGAAACCCATCATGACATAATCCCATTTACACTTGTGAATAAGTAACTTTTATAAAATCCTATATGGTCACTGGTGTTCTTCCTTCACCAGTTGATAGGTGTAACACCTCATAATAAAACCATATACCCCACGTTTCATCCCTGAACACCAGTACTGGTGATACAAGTCTTGGTACATCTTGGTAACACTAGGATGCACTGAACCGACTGAGGTTTGAAACTCCCACATCAACTCCTTATGTATGTCTATTGAAACCCAAAAAGGACCACGAATATGAAAAATTTCATCCTACACTAACAAGTGCATCTCTGAAAACAATTTCATAAGATTTCACTTTCATCTGGCCTTCTAAATTTCCTATATATGAGTTCTCTTGTTTAGTGAATCAACAATTTCATTTCACTTTCCAGGTGTATAGGCAAGATCGAAGTCGAAAGACTGTAGGTACTCAACCCACCTTTATTACCTCAGATTTAAGTTACACTATGTAAATATATACATGAGGATTTTGTGGTCCACGAAAACCTCAAAAGTCTATCTTAGTAAATAATGCCTCTAATAATTAAAGGCATGTACAATAGAAGATAACTCAAGATCTAGGGTTGGGTAATTCATCTCTTGTATCCTCAACTTATGAGACCCACATGCCAAAAATTTCTCTCCTTACATAAAAAATTCTTCTATCCCAATACCTGATTCACCAAATACAAAATTTAGCTTCTTTCCAGTTCTGGAATAATCATGATCAGTAATGAAGTCAGTCTCCCATTTAGATTCTAAAAGGCTATCTCATAGGTATATGACCATTAAAAAATCACACCCCTCTTATTCAAGCCTATAAGAGGTGTTTCAAGGCATGAGAATTACCATATGAAACACCAATAATATCCAACTAGACTGAAGAAACTCCATATGTCAAAGACATTCTTGGGATACTCCTAATAAACTACATCTCTCACCTTCTATGGGTCAACAAATACTTCTGTCTCTGAGATAATATAACCCAAGAAATGAAAATTATCCATCCAAAAGTGTCACTTTGTGATATTATCATATAATTGATGATTTATCATTTTATCCAAAATTATCTCAAGATGTTTGGAATTTTCATATCGATTTGAGAATACACTAAGATATCATACACTAATACAACCACAAAAAATATAGATAAGGTTGAAAAATTTGATTCATCAATGCCATGAAAACTACTAGCACATTTTTGAGATTGAGCAGAATAACTAGATAATTGTATAGACTATAAATTTTGTGAAAAGATATACAAGGTTTGTATGTACATTGAACATGAACCTAGTGATAACCTGACCTCAACTCTATCTTTGAGAAAATCTGATCTCCAATTCTCTAGTCTAAGTGATCATTTACCCTCAGTAAGGGATACTGGTTTTTAACTATGAACTAATTAAAATTTTAATAATTCACACATAACCGGAGGGCCCTATCCCCCCTTTTAAAAAAGGATCAGTGAACCCCATAGAGAAGTACTAGGTCATACAAACCCCTTTTGTTCTAAGTATTCTAGATGCCTCTTGAGATCCTAAAACTTTATAGTAGCTATCTTATAAAGAAGAATGTATACTGATTAATCTCTTAACATTGGCCCTATGGAATGCTCCACCCCTCTCTCAAGGGGTAAAACTGAAAATATTTCTAGGAAAAGGTCCATAAAATGATTAAACACTAGATGAAAGTCCACTTGGTGAGTTCCCTGACCATTCATATATAAACTAGAAATTTGGGCTATCAACCTACCCAACCCATGATGTTGTGGTCTAGGTTTTCTCACCTTGACATATCATTCACACTTATTAATAAAAATTCTTCCCTATGGTGATGTGAAAGTCACCCTCCAGTGATATAAATCATCATGAGATCAATAAGAAATTAACTAGTCCATCCTGAGTATGAAATCAAACCCTGTCATATTGAGGAAAAAAATATTACATATGAAGTAAATCCCACAAATATCAAGGGTTAACTCCCTACACTGGTGTACACACTCCATTCAGACCCCCCAAGATAGCATATAAAGTCATAATGCCATCGAAAAAATGAACAATGTGCCCAAGGTTCTCCATAACAGGTAGAAATATGAAACTATGTGAAGAACCTATATTAGAAAGTCTATATACAAGAGTAGAGGATACTAAGATCATACCTATAATTATAGATTGATTGAATATTTTCTCATTAGGTGTAGGTTGTACAGAATATATCTAGCTTGAACAAAGGCCCTGTGAAACAACCTCACTACCTAGAGTAGGCCCACTCTACTGCCTAGAAAAAACTAGCACCTAGATGATTTGGACATGACCACCACCTTATCCTGAATGTCCAACACCACTCCAACTCCACTACAACTCCCAACATTTCATAGAGTTATGAATCCTACTCTAGAACCTGGAGTTATAATCGATTCGCTTCCATTGACTACTGGAGGGAAGTTCGTGCAGAATCATTTTACATGGCCTATCTCGTTGCAAGATCTACACTCGAATGGGTCTCTATCACATGAATTCTACATAGGTCCCCATTTACCACACTAATGAAAGAATATAACACTACAAGAAATAAAAGCCTGGCTGGTACTCCCCTAAAAGATACCTCAAAATGGATCTTCCTGCTAATAAAAACTGATACACTTGGTTGAGAGGCTGAAAATCCCTGCTTTTCACCCCCAACTTCCCTCAAGTCCCATTTAGTAACAAGCACCTAATTCACTGTCTAAGTAATATTATCCATCTGAAACACATTGGCATATGATCAAATGTAATTATTGAGACCTTCCTCAATGTATATCACCCTCAATGGATCACCAGTTAGATAATTCAGAACAAAATAATGAACCTTTGTAAATATTGATTAATACTCAATAACAGTCATAGACCCTTCTCTAGACGCATAAAATCACTAGCACTTTCAGCTCAAAGGTTATCAAGAAAGAATTATTTATAGAATCTAGACATGAAATATCTCCAAAGAATATATTGAAGCATATAATCCTAGTTCAAAAAATCTAACCAATTGTAAATAATCGGAATTCCCGTGGAATTGTTTTAATACATGAGAATTTTACGAGTCCGCAGTTTCTGACGGCGCCTGATTCCGAGGTCCGGTGTGCCCAGAATCAATTTCTGAAGTTTTGTTTGGGTACATTGAGTAAACGTACTTGTGGGGTTTTATATCTTTTGAATCGATGCTCAGAATTCAAATCTGAGGGAACCATTGAACTTACAACACTGATATTATCTTAAGGAGACCTTTACCACAGTTGCGTTTCATCGAGGTTGGAAGTTAATTTTTGGGGTTTCTAAATAAATTAAATAAAAATATGTCTAGAATATTTTTATTTGAATGGTAGTTAAAACCTCCAAAGGGAGGTTGGAGGTGGGGCCCACCCATGCATAACCTCCCTTGGGAAAATATTATGTGGTGGGGCCCACTTGAGCTCAAACCCCCTTAACCCCACTTTAACCCTTGGAACTCCCAATTTATTGTGGAGCCTTTCCACCTTCTCTCATAATGGTGCCAACACACCTAAGG
Source organism: Viscum album (assembly GCA_963277665.1). Lineage (NCBI taxonomy): Eukaryota > Viridiplantae > Streptophyta > Magnoliopsida > Santalales > Viscaceae > Viscum > Viscum album. The sequence continues at coordinate 909,585,789 of OY728138.1, read as the reverse complement.
ATTAATTAATGCCTTAATTAATTAATTTGTAGTGATATGAATTATTTGGGATTTTTTTGAAATGCATGGAAACATTAAAATAATAGAGAAGTTATTATTTTATTTTGGCTTGGCGATTCTTCTTTGGTTGAGCTTTGGGAGAACTCTTGGAAGAATGAAACCCTCCCAATGAAGAACGCTCCTCATATCCAAAGAATGACAAAGACCATACTTGATCTTTGACCAAGCTAAAAGAGAAGGATCCACCCGCGAAGAACATCGATGACGCTTCTTCTTCGGACGCTCCCCGATATCAACGAAATGACGCTGTCATCAACGAACAATCATCGAATCAAGGTAGGAAGAGTTGATTATTTTAATGTATGAATTTTACCTTCATTCTTCGACGTTTATTTTGGTTCAATGGTGGCCAATTAATATCACCTAATGCGGACGACATGGTCCAAACAAACACGGCCCAATGTCCCCCAGTTGATTCTTGTTTGGATGACGTCGGAGGCGGAGCCAGAAGGGCGCGGTGCCATCGCACCGCGCCAGAGAAGAACCGCGGAGGACAAACGAGGCGCGACGCCGTCGTGCCGCACCGCGCCAGAGGTGCGGAACCGCGGCCAGGGCGGGCCGCGGAAAAAGGGTGCGGTGCCGTCGCGCCGCACCAGAGAGGAAACGTGGCCGGGAGGGCCGCGATGGATGGAGAAGCGCGGCACTGTCACACCGCGCGGTGGTGCTGAAGGCTGTGGACAGGTCGGGCCACGACGGTGATTGCGTAGTGAAATCATGTCGTGAGGAGAGTAGGAGGATCGCGACGCCGTCACACCACGGTGGAGGTGAGGTGGTGGCCAGCCGGGCCGGCAGCCATGGAGCTGGACACGCGAGACCACCTGGGTCCCGCAGCCGTTGAACCGGCGCAAGGCACCAGTTCTGTTCGACGATTCGGAGAGGGTCGCGACACCCCCTCCCTTGTGTGGCCGGCTAGGCCTCCATGGGCCGGACCACCTCTGTTGGGCCGCCCCTCGACCGGGCTGCCACGGCCGGGCTGCCCCTAGGTCGGGCCACCACAGGCCGAGCCGCACCTTCGGGCTGGGCCGCTCCCTTGGTTCGGGCTGCCCACTCGGGCTGGATCGACCACACTGGTCGGGCTGCACCCGTGGACTGGGACAGACCCCAGTTCGGACCGGGTCGGTCCGGGTCGGTCAGACTGGGTCGGACTGAACCTGGACCCGCTATGGCCATTTACACCTTTTTTCCCGCATCTTGGGCTACAGATGTCCGATCGACGAACCGTCTGCAGCGATGGAATTCTTGGAGTGAGAATATTATTTTGGCATACTCCACTTGAGGTTCAGACACAGTTGGGGTATGGTTGGGTTGGTTTCAGCCTAAAAAAAACCAACCGGGCCCCGGGAACGGAAATGCCAATAACTCACATACCAGGCGTCCGATTGTTGAACCTTATATCGCGTTGGGTTACTTATGATGAGATGGAACTATGGGATACATCAACTCAGGACTTTTTTTATAGTTGATGTATCGTTACTTGGCTCGAGGACCGGACCCTCCCAGAATCGAGCGTGCTGTGTGCTGGAACCCTAGGGCTGGCTGTGACGATACTGTACCAGAATCGTCTGTGGGTTCGACAATGATGACTACTGTACCGAGATCCTCCGTGGGTCTGATAGTAATGACTTTTGTTCCTGTATCCTATGTGGGTCCGGGAGAATAACTGGTACTGTATCTTGTGTGGGTCCGATAGCTTAACTGGTCCTGTATCTTGTGTGGGTCCGACAGCTTAGATGAATAAGTGACTGCATCTAATCACCTCTATCACTTTACAAAAGATGTATAACTATGTGATATGAGTCATGTATTTCAACCATTATCATCGTGGTGATTTATTTTACTTCCTTTGTGGAATGGTTTGTGCTTGGGCTCGAGTGTTGGAGACGAACTGTGACTGATAACTTAGGTATATATATATGAGAATATACCTAAGTAGGGTTGGTTGATACTTTGTGATTGTATCTTTTTACTGTGGTTTATCCGTTGTGGATTCTGGGAGACCTTCGGGGGTCTCGGGGTCCCCTACTGAGTATTGTTATACTCACCCCTATACGGGCTTTGCCCACACCTAGTTGTGTTCTGTGCAGACGACGGTCAGCAGTGATCGAGGCTGAGGGTGATGGACAGAAGGCTGATCGGAGATGGAATATACAGGACATACCGTAGGGACGAGTTTTTCGAGTTCTGTACCTACCTTTCAGGTAGGATTTCCCGGTGAACGATCCAAGAGCTGTTTTCCCTTTTTACTTGTACTTGTTGTTCAGTTGGGTTTGTATACTGGCTCACTTACTTTCAACACACTTTTCTTTTCTATTTTAGTATGTTTTGCTTCTACAGCTTGTGTTCAGACAGTGTGTGTTACAGGTTTAAAGTCAATGCCTTACCTTTTTATCGGGATTACGCCTTTGGTGCAGGTCGCCAACCCCTGGCCTATGGAAGGTGGGATTGTGGTAGTCATGACATGGGCCCTGAGGACGGGTCATGACAAATTAGTATCAGAGGAGTCATTTCTACCGCATAACTTAGACTTTGATTATTTTAACAATAATAGTGTTAAGTGTTTTGGGTGTGGTTATCAGTTTAGGGAAACCGGTGTTGGTGCGGTGGCTGACGTATCCATACACTCGGACTTTGACATTTGATCTCCAACTCAGTGCACGAAAACACTGATTGCATGTGTGTTTCCTTTGAAAAAGTTTTCTTCATGATTACTTTGTGTCAGCTCACTAGGTATACTGTTTTAATTGTGGCACACCTATTTCTTTTCAGGATGGCCCCACGAAGGCAGCCAGCTAGGGTTCCGAGTTATGTACGAGATGGTAGCCCACCAAGCGACGAGCCCTCGGTGTAGGGCCCTATCAGAGCGGAGGTACCAGCAGTACCACTACCCGCTGGGCCACCAATACCACCATCTCCAGTAGTAGAGACTGCATGCCACCTGAGTGCATTGCACGAGTTCCAGTGCCACATGACACCTAGGTTCCGGGGATAGACGGACCCACAAGCAGCTGAGTATTGGCTAGAGACTATCGTTAGAGTTTTCAAATTGGTAGGGACACCGGCCGACCTCAGGGTGATCCTTGCCGCGATTATCCTGTATCCAGCAGCAGGCAGATGGTGGAGCCTAATGCTCTAGGTGCATGGAGAGGCATCATTACTCTGGACAGACTTCGAGAGTCTCTTCTACTCAGAGTTTGTTCCAACCACCCTTTGTACTGTGCGGATTCAGGAGTTACTTCATCTACTGCAGGGCAGCATGACAGTAGCTCAGTACTCAGTGAGGTTCACCGAATTCTCATGATACTCCAAAGATATGGTATGAGAACCGTTCTTCAAAGCCCGAACCTTCGATTAGGGACTCAAGCCTGAGATCAGGGCTTCGATGATTTCCCTCAGCATCCAGACGCTGGTGGGGGTGCTGGAGCGAGCCCTTCTAGTGAAGAGTTTTCTCGCTGAGCAGTCACCAGTAGAGAGACCCACCATAGGGCGACACATAGTGGAGTCTTCTACAGCCGGCGGTAGACAGATGTCGTAGAGGACCAAGCAGACTAGTTCATCCGGTGGGAAACCTTAGGATAAAGGTTCAGTTGTGCGGGGCACACGAGACAAAGCCAACTATACGAGGAGCATGCAGTGCTATGCATGCGGCAGGCAAGGCACATGGCTCGTGAATGCCCGACCCGCCATGCAGATGAGAAGAAGATAGTAGAGGGACCTATGAGGCAGAGGCAGAGGTTCGACCATAGTGGTTCGCTGGGAGTAGGCGAATGTGGCAGAGGAGCTGGCTGAGCAGCTGGTGGTGGATGATGTTTTGAGGCTCTACCACCACCACCACCAGAAGGTCCAGCCCGACCATAGGGAGCTGGCAGATAGAGGCGGGCTCAGCTCCAGGCAGTCGAGGCCTACGACCACGGTGCACCTGAGATGATTCAAGGTACCATATGTGTCTACTCCACCCTTTTTTGTTGTACTTATAGACACAGGAGCGAGTCATTATATTTTTGCCACTGTCCTCATTCAGAGCTCGGAGATTCCGATGGAGCCATTGGATCAATCCTTATGGCTAGAGACTGTTACAGGAGTAGACTAGATGATTACACACTTGTGCTGGTAGTGTGAGCTTACACTAGGAGGTGAGATCTTTGGCTAGGAATTCCTCGTAGTGGCGTCGAGGCCTTACGATGTCATCTTGGGTATGGGCTGGTTATCCACAGTTCATTCTTAGATTCACTGTATTAGGTGAAAAGTGCGGTGTATCCACATGGATTGGACCTGGTTCACCTTCACCAGTGAAAAGGGAGCCTTTTCAGCATAGGATGGACTTACACAGAGGAGGGGACAACTGATCACACATCATTTGGCTAGTCTCATCCTCGGAGCGGTTGATGTGAGGAGTCCGAGTTTTCCTGTAGTGGTGGATCAGTACGCAGATGTTTTCCCTAATGATGTTCCAAGACAACCTCCTCATAGAGAGGTGGACTTATACATTGACTTGTACCCCAAGAAGACACCAATATCTCCTCCAGCATATCGGATGGCTCCCGCCGAGCTTCGTGAGCTGCGGGTACAGCTGGAGGACTTGCAGGGGAAGGGATTTATCCGACCCAGTTTTCACCCTGGGCATCTCTGATTTTGTTCTCCAAGAAGGCAGATGGGGGATTGCGACTGTGTGTTGACTACCGTATTCTGAATCAGGTGACCATGAAGAACAAATACCCACTCCCAAGGATTTATGACCTCTTTGATTAGATCAAGGGAGTACAATGGTTCTTGAAGATAGACCTTAGGTAAGGCTATCACCAGCTCAGAGTTCGAGACGAGGATGTGCTTAAGATGAACTTCAGGTGTCGGTATGGCCACTACGAGTTCTTGGTTATGCCCTTTGGTGTAACCAAAGATCCAGTAGTGTTCATGAGTCTCATGAACAAGATATTCCAGACTTACCTCAATCTCTTTGTCGTAGTCTTCATCGATGACATACTAATCTACTCGACTACTGAGGAGGAGCATGCCTACCATTTGCGGGTAGTACTGGACACACTCCGAGAGCACCAGATTTATGGTAAGCTCTCGAAGTGCCAGTTCTAGATTCGATATGTTCAATTCTTGGGACATGTTATCTCAGAGGCTAGAGTTGCAGTGGATCCTGCGAAGATCGAGGCATTTCTTGCTTGGGAACCTCCCAGGAGTGTGATGGAGGTACAAAGTTTTCTAGGCCTGGCTGAGTACTATTGGATATTTGTGCCCGATTTCTCTAGAGTTGCAGCACCGATTTCAGATTTGACAAAGAAGGGGAAACCCTTCGTGTGGTCAAATAGATGCCAACAGAGCTTTCAGGAGATGAGGCAGAGGTTGACTAGTGCGCCCATCTTGAGGCTTCCAGAGGAGGAAGTTGGGTACGTAGTTTACTACGACGCATCAAGGACCCAAATCAAGTGTGTCATGATGTAGGAGAGAACAGTGATCGTGTATGGTTCTCAGTAGTTGAGACAACATTATCAGAACTATGATACCCATGACCTGGAGTTAGTATCAGTGGTCTTCGCCTTGAAGATGCAGTAGAACTATATGATGGGAGATCATTTTACAGTCTTCTCTGACCACCAGAGTCTCAGGTACATATTCTCGCAGAAGGACCTGAACCTGAGACAACGACGATGGCTCGAGTTCCTACAGGACTATGACTTTGATATAGTATATAATCCTAGGAAGGGGAATGCTGTAGCAGATTCTCTCAGTAGAATATCAGGCATTCAACTGATAGAAGAGGTGACAGAGTAGCTGGCCGCGTTGCAGATATCCTTTGTGGATAGATATGGAGAAACCTTTCTACAGTCTCTCACAGTCACTCCTCCACTTCTTCAGTAAGTTAGAGAGGCACAACATGGGGACATTTATTGTGAGACGCGACATGCTCAGATATCCATAGGGCAATCACCTGATGGATTTTATAAAGATGGGGAGAACGTCATTCTCTTGAGAGGACGTACCATGGTACCATTTTCACTTCAGGAGGAAGTGTTGTGGGAGTTCCACACATCTCCTCTAGCGGTACATCCAGGAGTACCGAAGATGTATCAGGACCTCCAACGACAGCACTGGTGGCCAGGTATGAAGAAGGCAGTAGCAGAGTTCGTCTCACGATACCTCACTTTTCAGCAAGTGAAGGTGGAGCACTAGGTTCCAGTAGGCTTGGTTCAGCTCTTAGAGGTCCCAGAGTAGAAGTGGGACGGGATATCCATGGATTTCGTGATGGGACTTCCACGTACATCCAGATGAAACGAATCTATCTGGGTGATTGTTGATCGACTCTCCAAGTCGGTCTACTTCCTACTGATCCAAGAGCAGGGATCAGTAGGTATCTGGGGACGCCTCTACGTATAAGAGATCGTATGGCTTCATGGTGTGCCATCGATGATCGTCTCTGATCGAGATGACTGTTTCACTTCTCGGCTATGGAAGGGGTTGTAGGAGGCTTTAGGGGAAGTAAATCCCTGATGTGGGTAGAATGTAAAGACACGGAATTCCTGTGGATTTTTTTTAATACATGGGAATTTTACGAGTCCACAGTTTCTGACGACGCCTGATTCCGAGGCCCGGTTTGCCTGGAATCAATTTCTGAAGTTTTGTTCGGGTACGTTTAGTAAACATACGTGAATGTTTTTATATCTTTTGAACCGGTGCCCGGAATTAAAATCTGAGGGCACCGTTGAACTCGCTGTTCCGGTATTCACTTAAGGAGACCTTTACCGCAGTTGCGTTTTATCGAGGTTGGAAGTTAATTTTTTGGGGTTTCTAAATAAATTAAATTAAAATATGTCTAGCATATTTTTATTTGAATGGTAGTTAAAACCTCCAAAGGGAGGTTGGATGTGGGGCACACCCACACATAACATCCCTTGGGAGGATATTATGTGGTGGGGCCCACACGAGCTCAAACCCCCCTTAACCCCCCTTTAACCCTTGGAGCTCTTAATTTATTGTGGAGCTTTTCCACCTTCCCTCATAATGGTGCCAACACACCTAAGGATTAATTAATGACTTAATTAATTAATTTGTAGTGATATGAATTCTTTTGAATTCTTTTGAAATGCATGGAAACATTAAAATAATAGAGAAGCTATTATTTTATTTTGGATTGGCGATTCCTCTTTGGTGGAGCTTTGGGAGAACTCTTGGAAGAACGACATCCTCACAATGAAGAATGCTCCTCATCTTCGAAGAACAACGAAGAACGTACTCGATCTTCGACCAAGATAAAAGAGAAGGAGCCGCCCATGAAGAACGCCGACGACTCTTCTTCTTCAGACGCTCCCCGACATCAACAAAATGACACCGTCGTCAATGAACAATCATCGAATCAAGGTAGAGGGATTGGATTATTTTAATGTATGAATTTTACCCTCGTTCTTCGACGTTTATTTTGGTTCGACGGTGGCCAAATGCGTAGGGATTAAACTGAACAAACACGACCTAATGTCCCTCCGTTGATTCTTGTTTGGTTGATGTCGAAGGCAGAGCAGGAAGGGCGCAGTGCCATCACACCGCGCTAGAGAAGAACCACGACGGATTAAATAGGCGCACCGCCATCGCGCCGCACCGCTCCATCACACTGTGCCACACTAGAGGTGATGAACCGTGGCCAGGGTGGGCAGCGACAAAGGGGTGCGGAGCCGTCATGCCTCACCGAAGAGGAACCGCGGTCGGGAGGGCTGCATCAGATGGAGAAGCGCAACGTCGTTGCGCCGCGCGGTGGAGCCGAAGGCCGCGACCAGGTCGGGCCGTGACGGTTATGGAACGACGCCGTTGCACCACATGTAGAGTAGGAGGACCACGACGAATTCACGCTGCGGTGGAGGGGTGGTGGCATTCGTCCGGGCCGAACGCCGTGGAGCCGGACACGTGGGACCACCCGGGTCCCGCAGCCCTTTAACCGGCGCAAGGAGCCGGTTCTGTTTGACGAACCGGGGAGGGGCGTGGAACCCCCTCCCTCACGTGGCCGGTTGGGCCGCCACGGGCTGGGCCTCCTCGGCCGGGCCGTCCCTCGGCAGGGCTGCCATGGTCGAGCCGCCCCTAGGCCAGGCTGCCACGGGCCGGGCCGCGCCTTTGGGCCGGGCCGCTCCCTTGTTTTGGGCCTCCCACTCGGGCCGGACCGACCACATGGGTCTGGCCACACTCGCGGACTAGCCCAGACCTCAGTTTGGACCGGGTCAGGCCGGGTCGGTTAGACTGGGTCGGACCGGACCCGGACCCGCTATGACCATTTACACCTTTTAGGCCGCATCTTGGGCTACAGGTGTCCGATCGACGAACCATCTGCGGTGATGGAATTATTAGAGTGAGAAAATTATTTTATCATAATCCACATGAGGTTCGGATGTAGTTGGGGTACAGTCAAGTTGGTTTGAGCGTAAAAAAACCAACCGGGCCCCTGGAACAAAAATGCCAATAACTCACAGACCAGACGTCCAATTGACGCACCGTCTATCGCGTTGGGTTCCTTATGATGAGACGAAACTACGAGATACATCAAATCAGGACTTTTTCATAGTTTATGTATTGTTACTTTGCTCAAGGAGCGGACCCTCTCGTTATCGAGCATGCTGTGTGCGGGAACTCTAGGGCTTGCTCCGACGATGTGGTACCGGAATCCCTTGTGGGTTCGACAGCGATGACTACTGTACCGGAATCCTCCGTGGGTTCGGTAGTGATGTCTACTATACCGGGATCCTCCGTGGGTCCGACAGTTCTGACTTCTGTTCCTGTATCCTATGTGGGTCTGACAGAATAGATGGTTCTTTATCCTGTGTGGGTCCGACAGCTTAGCTGGTCCTGTATCCTGTGTGGGTCCGACGGCTTAGATGAATCAGTGACTATATCTGATCATCTCTATCACTCTACAAAAGATGTATACCTGTGTGAGCCGATTCATGTCTTTCAACCATTATCATTGTGGTGATTGAATTATTTTGTGGAATGGTTTGTGCTTGGGCTCGAGAGTTGGAGCCAGACTATGATTGATAACTTAGGTATATGTATGGGCATATACCTAAGTAGGGTTGGTTAATACTTTGTGATTGTATCTTTTTACTGTGGTTTATCCTCTGTGGATTCTCGGAGAACTTCGAGGGTCTCGGGGTCCCCTACTGAGTGTTTTTATACTTACCCCTGCACGGGCTTCACCCACACCTTGTTGTGTTATGTGCAGACGATGGTCAACAGTGATCGAGGCTGAGGGTGACAGACAAGAGGCTGCTCAGAGCAGGACTAGACGGGATGTACCACAGGGATGATTTGTTCGAGTTCTGTACCTACCCTTCAGGTAGGATTCCCTAGTGGACGATCCAGGATCTGTTTTCCCTTTTTTACTTATACTTGTTGTTCAGTTGGGTTTGTATACTGGCCCACTTACTTTCAGCATATTTTTCTTTTCTATTTCAGTACTTGTTGTTTCTATAGCTTGTGTTTAGACAGTGTGTGTTATAGGTTTAAAGGCAATGACTTCCCTTTTTATTGGGATTACGTCTTTGGTGCTAGTCGCTAGCCTGTGGCCTATGGAAGGCGGGCTTGGGGTAGTCACAACACGGGCCCCGAGGACGGGTCGTGACAAATGCTTCAGTTCTACCCAAAGCATATATGTCCTGAGCATAACTCTCCTATCAGGAGGTGTCTCTATATGGTTTAAAATAAAAAATATAGTCTCAATCCATATATTAGCATCCTATAGACCATCATCCCCCCAAAACATGGGAGGATACTACTATTGGAACACACGTGTTAGCTCTTCAATAGATGAGGTGGGCTATGGGGCTCCCTAAAATCCATGTGTGAAGCATAATAAAACCTCATGTAATTGTGAATCAGAACCTGTATCTGGTATAACAAATGGTACCAAAAATAGAACTCCAAGATGATCTACTGGTATCGCAGGACACACCTCCTAAAAATCTTGGTCATTTCCACCCTCCTAGCGTACGACTGGAGGTTTTTATGGTGGAATGTCTCTATATTGCTAAACATATGCCTCATAAAAGAAACAAGTAGAAAGAATGTAAAAGGTATAAAATTTTAGGAAAGGTCGAATCCTTCCTATAAAAATTCCACACTCCTCTCCTTGATACTAAATCTAGGGCCAGGTAATCAAAACAACCCTATATAATACAATAGATGCTACCTACTACCCACTCTAATGCTAATTGTAGGTCAAGTTATACATTTTAAAAATTCAATTTTATTTTAAATTCACATTTATTCACAATTATCTTTAAATTTTTTAACCGAATGGGTCACCCATTCCATTCCACAGGGGCCCATAAACCTCATGAACCAAAGTGTGGCATCTGCTTAATCCAAACTTTAACACGTTCTAGTCCATGCAACCCTTGGTTCATGACTCAACATGCCATAATTGACTACTTAGGGTGTCTGCTGTAGCCTATACAGGAAAAATCTATTTAGGTTATAGTGGGACTTTAAACATTGTATCTCTTTCAATTCTCATCATGAAAAAAAATTCCCGATCCTTTTTACTTAGAGAATCATTTACCTTATTCACCTTCCCAGGGTGGTAATGTGTTGTGTAGTAATAATCAATAGTAAAATAAATCCTTCTCGTTCATCTCATATTCAATTCCGTCTAGGTGAATATATAATTAACTATTTTATTATTATTATATATATAAATCATTTCACTATAAAGATAATGAATCAATATCTTCAAAGAAAAAACTACCATTGCTGCTACAAGATAGTGTGAGCTTTGGTGAATTGACCAATATTCTCTTCAGTTCCTTAAATTTTATTTACATTCATCTATCCAAATGAACATATCTCACTTCCAAATTATATTATTTATTTTATTTTATATCCGTGGGAAATTTGTCAAAAATCATCTATAGTATACATCAAACCCAGAAAAACTACGCATTTCGGTCATCATGGTTTTTCTAGGCCAATGTTCAATATATTATATCTTCCTGGGATCCATAAATATGACCCAACTTGTAATTAAATGACCCAATAATCATACTTTATATATCTATAATTCAAAATTAATAAATTTCAAACACAACTTCTCCTTTCCTAAGGTCTTAAACACAATCCTCAAATTATATTCATAATTTTTTTTGTTCTTGGAATATATAAAAATATTTTCTATAAAGACTACCACAAACTGATCAAGGTAATATATAAATACTTTATTCATTATATCCTTGAATATATAAATGGAATTGATAATTAAAATTAACATCATTCAAAATTGATAATGTTTATACCACATACAGAAGGCTATCTTGGATATGTCCTCTTTTTTGACCCTTAGATAATGATATCCAGATCAGAGGTAAAACTTTTAAAAGTAGTGACCTCCTTGAAATTGATCAAAAAAATCATAAATATGATCTACAAGATAATTATTATTGATAATAATATTGTTATGTTCTTGATAATAAATTCAAAGACACATTGAACCATATTTATTCATAATAAAAGGAACAGATGCATCCCATGTAAACACACTTCAATGAATGAATCCTTTATCAATATTCTTAAGGAGTTGATTTATCAATTCCTAAAACTCAATCTAGGACATTCTATACAGATTCTTTGAAAAAGGTGCAGCATTCTGTAGGAAATATATTAGAAACTCAACTTCATGATTTCGGGGAAGTCTAGGAAACTTTTCTAGAAATATATCATAATATTCTAACATAATAGGAATATCTTCAATGTTGATTTTGTCTAAAACCATTTTATATAGATAACCCTCATGAATAGGTAACAAGATCCAAAAAATGGAAGTAATTTCTATTGTAATTTACTTTTAATCTTTTCATTTATAGAAAATCATTGGTTCATTTGGATGTGACTTACCTTCATTGGAACTTGATATGGGATCTATATAAAGAAATTCAATCCATGACCAAAATAACATTAAATTGAACTAGAGGAAGAATAATTTTTTTAATCATCTTACCAAAAACCTCTATCAAAGGGGAGATATATATTTGAGACACAATCATCATACCATTATGGGGTTTCACTAATAATTCAATATTCAATCATTGAGGTGGGGATATGATATCTTTAAAATATTATTAATATATAAAAACTGGGTAAAACTAAAATCAAATAAGTAAATTGATGTTCTTTAGTGAAAGATAAGTTCATCCCTCCCCACTTCATTCTCATTAACCACTTTGGATATTGTGATCATATAAGTGTTTCATTTATCTCTTAGCTTAAAAGGATTTGGATGCTGACTATAATCGTTAACCCTTAGACTCAAGAACTGATTGTCATAATTCCCAGACACCTTGCAGTTGTATAATTGGAGTGTGGGTGGTTCATTATTTTGATCTATCTCTACATTAATTTCATTATCTTACCACTTTACATATCTTTTTAAGTCACTTTCACAATGGATTTATTTTTCATACTTACAAAATTTACCATTTCCCATAATATAATTTTTTCAATACATCTATTAGTAGGGATAATTATTGACTAAATCATATACCATTTATCTATATAGTGTAAATAACTTATACTTTATTATCTTAATTTTACGGTACTTACATAAATAGCTTCTTAATTTCATTATATACTCATTTAATTTCCATGAGTTTATCATATTATGATTATTGATGGATTTTTGTATGTTTTACTTATATGGAACACATGTAGATATATATATTATGATGGGACGAGTGGGCCTAGAATTATAGATCCATCCAATGAATTGAGATTTTTTTTATATTATATGAGATGATATGTAAGGGACACTAGATTAAACCCAATCCTATATGGGATTATGTCTACTATGTGATTACACTCTTGGTAGTGTGCCTTGACATATGATTATTATGTCATGTTTTATGTTGTTTCCACATTCATATGATTCCATAATATTATAATATCTACTTCTTTATGAAAAAATCATTATGTTGTTAATCATGATTTATGATCTATGTTTAACTAGGTATGATTTATTTATATTATGTCATTACACATTTATTTTGTTCTCATACCCACATGTTTATCTAATTCTCACTTATGATCTTCGGTTATTATCAATTATTTTTACCCTTAATTATAATTTGATCTCAAATATTCTTATGTTTTATTTTCTAGAGGTTATGAGGAAGAATATTAAGTATTATGGGTCAATAACGGTATAATATGTGGAGACATTTTGGTATATTTTTATTATGTTTTAGAAAAAATACTTGATTGATGTATAGGTATCTATTAGGGTTGGTATATAATTTTATGTCAATTAAATTATAGTTATTTTTTGAAAATATTTTTCTATTTTTGGAAGTATATATTATTAAGGTATATAATTACTATAATATGATTACTTTTTTGTTTGGGTATAAAGATTAAATTGATATTTGGGAGCATGGGTTTCCATGTATTTTGGGTTTGGAACATATTAAGAAAGATATTGATAAATTTAGTTATAATTAGTCTTGGGAATCAAGGCTAGAATACATTTTTTTGGAATCCCAAATGATAATTTAAAATATTGGAAAACATGCTAAATTTTTGGTAAAGTATAGAGTGGATGAATTCCTGACAATACCATGCCTGTATGAATACAAAAAAGTGGATGCATGATATGTCTCTAATAAACCTAGGGGTAAAAAACTTGAAAAAGTTTGGTTGGGTATTTACTCATTCTTTTATTAGTTCAAAACAAGAGGGTGCAATCAGACACTTGGTTTGAAAATTTTGTGGGACAATCTTTGGATGTTTCACAAGATCAATACAAACCATTATGAAGGATTTGAGTATATTTTTATTATATTATTCTAGAAAAACATTATTTTAACGATCGAAAATCATATCTACTATGTTTCTAATGAATTAATATTTTTTACAATATTAATGTTTTTTCTTGAAAAAATGTGAAAATTAGCTATGTAAGGAAGCGAATGAATATTATGTGAACAAACCACATAAAGATAGACTTCATACTTCAGGAGGAGACTGTATTAGTTAGATAAAATTCAAATAAGTGTTGGAGTTACCATAAGAATGATTTCATCAACCACAAGTTAAGATAAGTGACCACATGACCATTGAAGTGACTAGGAGTAAATTTATATAAGTTTTAGAGCAACCACATGATGAAGTGGATCTAACACAAGAGGACATAGATCAATCACATGAATACTTGAAGAAAATACAAGAAGGGTTTCAATTAACTATTATAATAATAGATGAAATACTTAAAAGTGTTTAAGGAACCACACTAAGGTAGTCAAGAGACCATTCACTAAAGGATGAAGCAACCACATGACAAAATCAAATTATTTACATGAAAAAATTGAGATACAAGAAGATTAAATAAGAGAAAATCTACTATAATATGAGTCTCCATCAACCATGAGTTGAAAAGACACCAAGAATAATGTTCAAAATCTCTAATGAATAGTTTTTTCATTTAATAAGAATTAGAAGTGAAGTTAACATGTATTAGTTTGATAATGATGATTTTGAATAAAGAATTTTTAGGGAAGGTTGTTCAAATACAAGGAATCCAACTTCATGAATGGGGTGGCATGCATGTACTTTACTATAAAATATTCACTCACTTTCAAAACTATATTTTCTATAATAAATTAAAAATAATCATAAGTTGGCCAAACTTACTCCCATATTCATTCTAGATCCTAACAAAAAATAAAACGAGTAGGATAACCTTTTTGATCAATTGAAATTAGATCATAGAATGAGATATATATGACTTCACATTATTTATTGTCTATCTATCTATCTTATTTACATATTTAGTTGTGATTGTATTATTTTTATATATACTGAGTACTTTTCTTGTAATATATTAAGGTGTAATCTGGTACTCATTTATCTTTTCTATTCACATTTCATTATCCCTCATATAATTTTGGAAAAATATTTTTATATATTTTACCTGCATGTGAGTTTTTTTAAAAAACACAATCCAACTTGTGTATATTTTTTTAAGTTTTAATAAACATCCTTGGAAGTTTATTACTATCAAGTGGAGAGGAATAAGAACCATTTTGGAACTAACCTCTTGTTTAACTCCATTGTTTGTGTCAATTTACAATTAACTATTTTCTTTTAACTTTAGTATAAAATAATTTTTTTATTTTTTTTATTTTCACTAAGTAATTTTAGAAATGTTTTTATAAATATATACTCTAATAATTTTCATTTACGTGTGATATATATATATATACTGTGTTTGATATATTTAGAGTATTTTTAAAGATAAAATAATTTTAGTAGTTTTAAATAGAATTTTATAGATCCTTTGAGAAATAATTTTAAAATATAAAAATTAACAATAAGTACAAAATTTTTAAACCATACTAATATTTTAAATAGAAGGGATTTAAATTTAAAATAAAAAACGAAATTTTTTTCACTTGGTAAACATTAAAATGACAATTCAATTCACACTTTTGTAAAAAGTCATAAATAATTCGCTAAGAAAAACATCAAAAAAATATATTTTTAGTCCTTTGAAAAAAATGTCAAATATCTTTAAAAATGAATTTAAAAATTTTTTTCATCATAAAAAATTTCATTCTAGAAAACATTTGAAAGAATATGTACATAGAAGAAATATTTCATCAACCAAAGAGGAAATAAGGTGGACTTTTCTTAAAAATATTTTTTTTGATCATTTTATGTAATAAGGAGGGGAAAATGGTACCAACACTTGAAAATTATAGAAATAACCATAGTGTAATACAATATATTGGGTTTTTATAATAAATATCATATAAATTGATTCAGTAAATATTTATCATAAATAATAATGAAAAAAGAGATTGTAACATAAACCCTTACCTTATGTCCTAACTTTATTCATACATGATATTTGGTTGTTGTATGAGAAATTTTGATTTATTATAAATATATAATAGAAAAATATTCATAATAATTTTATAATATATAATTCCCTTATAATTTCCAATTACACATTTATTAAAAATTCTTCATTAAATTCTACATTCAATTAAAGACTAGTTCATGTTCCATGCATATTTTAGTTCAATAGTTCTGGTCCTTGCACATTGGTCACAGTTTCATCATCTCAAGAATATTAATATTTTTATATTTATCACATTTATTCATTATATACAATTTTATATCCATTCATATAAGGTGGTGATTAATAATTAATTACACCACTTCGTACAAATGGTAGTCCGTCCATACACATGAGTAATGTTTTTATTTTCCAAAAAATGGAAAGGAAGAAATATAAATAATAATATATATTTAAATAATCATAATAATAACATAAATATCATATAAATTCATTAAATATGACCATATAACCATCCATGTATGGATAACATGAAAAAAAATCACATCGCTTCATGGAGGTTGTAGTCCACACGTATAAACAAATGATGTTACCATTTATCATTGGATGGAAATGAGGTAGAAATTTTTTGTACCATTAGCATAAAATAATATTATAGTAAATATAATAATTTTATCATGTTAATATGGTTACATAATATTTTAAGGAGGTTATAGAAGAAATAATCCTAAAAAAGATTGGTAAAGAGAGTGACCTCTTCTTTGGGAAACCTCCTTTGAATTACACCATTAAGAATTTAAAGGTTGATGTGCTGGGAAGATAAAATTATATAAGAATTGGGGAGGGAATTTAGAATGATATTTTGGTAAGGATTTACTGATCTATATAGATCTATGTGTGTGAATAAGTTAAGGTTCACTTTTATAAGTGAGGTGGGTGGTACTATTGTCAATACTTAAAAAAATAAATAAAATAAAGTAATATTCAAGTGAAAGTGGCACCAAAGAAACCAAAATTCAATTTATATAATTGGTAGAAGTTCCTTTTAAACTAATCATGAAAAATTCAATGAAAACCGTTTTAAAAAAATTCATATTTTGCATAAAACTGAATATAATCAAATTTTGTGCCTAGTAGAAACTATTGGATGAATGTTAAATTATTTAATTTAATTTATTAAATTTAAATTTTGTTAAAATCATTCATCATTAGTGATTAGTAAATATTTTAAGATAAAAATACATTCTTCACGTTAAAGAATAATTTTCATACAAACTTGTTTTTTACCTTCAAATGATATTATTTTCATTTCAAAATAATTGATAAACAATGGAATCATTTATTAAATTTGTTAAAAAAACTATTTCATAAGTTTAATACTTTGAATTAGTTTTCAAATAAAAAAATTGTTTAAAAAAATAATGATTAACAGAATATTTCAAAACTTCTCTTTGTGATCAATAATATTTTCTAAGAAATTAATTTTAACAAATATATTTCATTTAAATACGATATAATGTGCTTAATTTTGTACTATACAATAATTATTTTCATAATTTTATGTGGTATTTCTTTACATGATGTCAAATTCATTTATTTATTATAGATAAGCATATTCTAAAATCTTATGGTGTTTCTCTTTTATTGTTTTCTTTCACTTATTATTTTTACTTTACCAATTAGTTTCCATTTTTACCTAAAAAATATTTCATATATAATAACTATTTTAATAAATTTTTAGTATATAATTTCTTTCAAACTCTTTTGAAACATATCAATAGTGGCTGGTTTCATCATCATTTGAGGACATTGTCAAGGATTTACTTATAATATCATACATGGATAGTTACTATATATTTTGAAATATAAATTTAATTTAATTCAATCTAATATTTTGTAAATAATTTTTTAAAATAATAAATTACTAATAATCAAAATCCTGAAATAGATAAAATGGGATACTTTAAAATAAACCAGGCCTTCAAGTCATTATCTCTTAAAATTAAATTTTAATAAACAAATTACAATTATTATTATTGGTAAAAATTAAAAAAGGAATATAAATAAATTATGTATTCATTCTATAATAAAAATAATTTTATTATATATTTGGAGTGAACTTGATGAAATAAAATATCACCTAAGTCGAGGGTTCTTTATCTCAATTTTTATCTCTTAAGACATAATCCAAATTATACTCCTATTATTATTGGAAATGATTCACTTACTGTCTATTTATTTTGATCATAAATGACCTTTTGTTGACGGGCTTTAAAATTCTACCATGTGATATATTTTCACGTGCTTTTGGTTTATTACTAAACCCATAAGGCGAAAACCGATCCCAATTCTTTTTAGGATCTTATTCCTTTTTAAAATCTATTTATTTTAAAGGTTAAATTATGGGGACATTTAATTTTAAAATTAATGTTTTAAAATCTTCCATGTTTTCTTTTTAAAATAGTCTCCTAATGTGATACATCTCTATATTTATATGAAAACATCAACAAAAGTTGTGAAAATTATTTTCAAAATTTTTCTTCCATTTTCCTCTATATTTTGAAAATGATTCTTATTTCAAATTATTTATTTATATTATATGTTTTAATAAAAATTAATTTTATTTAAAATGAAATTTTCTTACATCTATGCAATTATTTAAAGGTGAAAATTTCATTTTATTTCAAAATTGTGTAACACTGGGCCATTGTTTCATTAAAAATTATTCAATTTCATGTCTTCCTCTAGATTATTTTCATCCATATCAATAATGATTTAATGTTCCACTCTTTATAATGATTTATTTCCATAAATATTTATTTTAAATAAATAGACACTATTCCAATAAAATAATTTAATTCATTTTCCTTATTCTTATGTATATGCATTGTGATGGAAGTGAGATCTCTATAAAAGAAATTCTACATCATTTCCATTATCTTGCCTAATTATCAACTTAGTATAGATACAACCTTTCTCCCAATGAATTTTCTTTTTTATACCCCATTTTTTTTATTATTTTTATTGAATGGGGTTCCCCAAGATACCTATACATTGATTAACTGGGGAAATTATTGACTAAATAAAATACCCTTTATATATAGTATAAATATCTTAGAATTTATTATCTCAATTTTAGGGTATTTATCTAGTGATTTTATTAATTTCATCAGGTACTTTTTTAATTTCCATGTGTTTATCATGTTATGATTATTGAAGGATTTATGTGCATTTTACTTATGTGGAACACATATTTATGTACATATTATGATGGGAAAAGTAGTCCTAGAATTATATAGCCCTCCAATTCATTGAGTATTGTTTTTTATCTCATGAGATGATATTTAAGGTATTAGTGAGTAAACCCTATTGACTATAAGAGTCTATGAATTATGTGATGATGGTCACATTAGTGATCCTTGGCATATTCTTATGATGTAATGTTTTATGTTGTTTCAACATTAATATGCTTCTATAATACTATAATATCTACTTCTTTATGAGAAAATTATTATGTTATGATTTATGAATTTTGATCTATGTTATACTAGGTATGATTATTTTATATTCTATCATTGACCCATTATTTTTATCTCATACCCACATATTTATCTAATGCTCACTTATGATCATTAATTATTATCAAATTTGATTACCCTTAATGAGTGTTTGAGATCACCTCATCTTATGTTTCATTTTCCCCAAGTTATAAATAATAATATTATGTATTATGGGTTTATAAATGTATTATGTGTGGAGATTTTTTTTGGGAATATTGAAGACTTATTATAAAATATGTAATCCTTAGTTATAATTATAAGGGGAGTATATGAGTGTTATTAGTTAGATGTTGTTCCCAATTATCTATTACTATAAAACATAAAAGGTCTTGGGTATATAAGTAATTGAATATATTTTATTGATACTATAATTATGGATGTTTAAGTTTGGGATACTTTAGTCGGTATTAAATCCAATTTGTAAAAGATATGTTTTTAGTACCAGATCCACGAGTGTAGGTATAATGTGTCTTAGATGGTATAGAGCTGTGTTTAGATAACTTTATAGATTATGATGATATTGTTTGGGGATAATTTTAGAGTTATAAACCCATTTTGAGATCATATTTTATTATATTTTAATGTGACTAATGATATTTTGGGAGATGTTTGTTGGGTTTTAGGAAGAATACATGATCTATGTATAAGTATCCATTAAGGTTGTATATAATTTGATATCAACGAAATTCAAGTTATTTTGGAAAAATATTAATCTCATTTTGGGAGGATATATGAATAAGGTATATAATTATTGTTATGTGATTAATGTTTTTGGAGATACATGATAAATTGAATCTTGGGAGTATAGATTTTCATGAATTTTGGACTTGGAACAAAGTAAGAAAGATATTTATAAATTTAGGTTCAATTTTTTTGGGATTAGGACTATAATACATTAGTGGAACTCCTAGGGATAAGTCTAAATATAAAATAAATCCTAAAATTTTGTAAAATTATAGAGTGTGTGGATTCATAACAATAATATCCCTTTCTAGATACAAACAAGTGGATATAGGCTCTGGATATGATGCAACTTGGGTTAATAGCCCTAAAAGATATTCGTTGGGTTTTAACTAATTCTTCACTAACTGTACAATAAGAGGTTATAAAGAAAAACCTAGTTTGACATTCCCAGTGATAGTGATTTTTATGTTTTATATGATATATAATAACCACTATAAAGTATTTGAATATATATTTGTTAGACTAGTCCATCAAATCCTTATTTTAATGATCTCAAATCATATTTCTTATGTATCTAATGTATTATGTGTTTTATGATAATAATTATTTTTTAGAAAAAATGTAAAAATTGGGTATGTGTGGAATCCAATGCATGTTATGTGAAGATACCAAAAAAATATATATTTCATAGAACATGAAACGAATATTTTAGTCCAATAAAAGTCATTTATGTTTTGGAGTTACTATAAGAAGGAGTTGATCGACTGTAAGTGAATACAGGTGACTGAATGAACATGAAGTGACCATGATGAAATTTATATAAGTGTTAAGGTGATTTCTTAATTAAGTGGTTAAACTACATGAGTGCATGGATTAGTCACATGAATACTTGATGAAACCATTTGGAGGATTTTAATTAACCATTCTAATCATAGATGAAATACTTAAAAATATTGAAGCAACCAGAAGAAGGAAGTCATGAGACCATGCATTAAAGGATGAAGTGACCACATGAATAAATACAATAGATCAAAGGAATATCTTTGGCTAAAAAATTTTACCTATGGGTGAAGCTATTACAAGATGAGTCTCTATTAATTATGAGTGAAAAATATAATGTATCTAAAGTTCAAAACACCCACGACTAATTTTGGAATTTAATATTACTCATTAGAGTTGTTAAAATCTATCAATACAAGAATGATCATTTCTCAATGAATAATTTTTAGATAAGGTTATTCAAATAAAAGGATTCATACCTCACAAAATATGTGGGTGGTGTAAAAGTACTTTACTCTATAATCTTCACTCACCTTTTATAATTTTTTTTCAATAAAAAATTATAAAAACTCAGAAGAAGGCCAAAATGAATGAAAAATTCATTCTTGATCCTATTATATAATTCGAAAAGGAGTAGAACCTTCCAAATCAATTGAAATTCAACTAGACATTTTGGGGAACAAAATCTCTCGAGGTGTCATCTTAGTATTTTTATAGACCACAGTTCACAGACTACATAATAGCGCAGATTCCCTCTATAGGCTGGAAAGGAGGAATGTAGAACTGTGAAGGAAGCCATTATTCTATAGATGAAGGTGGTGAAATAATCCTACTGGAAAGGGATCTACACTATGTGAATCTTGAATGACACCACACGAAACACATAAGAAAATAAGTTCATGGGAGGATCACTATTCACAAGATGCTCATCATTTGTTGATAATTATAGTGATTTATGGATGTCTCAAAAAATTTTCATTTGCAGAGGACATCATATACCACAGAAAATAAAGACACTATGCAGACCACATAAGAAGTTTGCGATGAAGGAATTATTGGATCACAATGTTGGGTATTTGTGATTAGTGGGTTTTTTGGGATTTATTTTCCTTCATAATGGACCATAATCAAATCATTAGATAGAGAGAAACTCATTAAATAAGATTATCATAGGAATAATTTCTAAAAGTATAAAGTAGTTCATAATGGAATAATTCTATGAAATAAGTGGTTCATAAGTGAAGAATTATGTGAAAAAAAGTGGTTCACGAGGGAGGATTCAATAAAGGAATAGTTCATAAAAGAGTTTTGTTTGTGAGGAACTCTATCTGACAAAGTAAAGGTGATATGTGAGGTGTTATCCATCTGCAAAGAAAAGTATATCCATGAAATAAAGGAGGCTTGTGAAGCACTCATGGTACATGGTGCAAGGTGGTTCGCAGAGTAGGTAGTTCACGAAGCACATGAATCATGAAGTAAGTGGTTCATGAAGGAGTTTTATACAAAAGGAAAAGGATGTTTTTGAAAGGAATTTCCAAAAGGAAACTAATATGTGGATAGGTGTATTTCATATAACGGGTAAAATAAAATATTTATGGCACACTTATGTGTAAAAATATTCTGATGAAATCATGTAAAGAGATACATGGAAGGATTTCATAGTGAACCGCATCATTGTTATATCTGAATTTTGAAGAATAAGAAGATAGAGGATCTATATCCTCAGACTATATATTTAGAAGAATAATTTTACTAATAATTTCAATAAAGTGGAAGGGAGACTTGGAACCTCTTGAATATCATTCAAAAGAAATGGTAATTGATATTTCTGTTGTAAATAGAAGTCCGTTTGAGTTAACTAGAAAGTGGAAGTGCTGCGTCCAGGTGTTTACAGAGAAGTGAAAGGGCATTCAAAAAAGAACATCAACTGAGAAACTACCTAAAATTCAATAAGAATTAATTATTGATAATGAAGGGAGCTATATGTCCATAAACTATGTGCGAATATTTTCCATATCAGTGAGAAGAAGAAAAGTAAGAAGGATATCATTTCCACTATAACTGAGCCGGTAAAAGAAAGATTGAGAGAGTGACCCTTGAGAAGTAGCGATCTACCCCAAAAATTTGTAAAGGTAGTGAGACTGGTCATATAAGTGATCTAAATTAAACCATGTATTGGCAGTGAGCCTTAGTGGATTTGGTACATTGACACATTGCCTATTATATTCTCCTTGGACGTAGCCTAGTAAGGGTTAACTAAGTAAAAATCTATATGTACTTTTTTTTTCATTCCTACTTTACTTTTTATGCATCATCATTTAATAATGTTGGAAAGGATAAGATAAATAAAAATATTAAAGATAAATTAAATTTACCCTTATAATAATGCTATTAGGATCTAGTGGGGTAGGAATAATTTCATAAAGAATATCAATACATTGATTCATCCCCCCTCTTAGGGTATCTATGCCTCTTTAGGACCTAAATGAGATTGAGCTACATCAAACATCACATGAATTTTTCAATCTCTTATTATTCTATCAAAATAGATATGTGATTGTATTTTTTGAATATTTACTGATCAATTTTCTAGTACTATATTAATGAGTACTCTGATAGTCATTTCTTTTATTTCTTCACATTTTATTATCCCTTGTATAACTATGAAATAATATTTGATGAGTTTGATCAGTTTGTTTTTGGAAAATAGGATCCAAATGATCATGCGATCTTCAGCCTTCTGGATAGTCGCCACTTAATGATTCGATTCACCTCGGAGGAAGACTTGATACGTGTGTGGTCCAGTTCCCCCAGGCGTTGCAACAATTGTAGGTTTTTCCTCCTTCAATGAACGTTCAATTTCTGTATGAACTGCGATCTAACCTTCAATCCTATTTGGGTAAGTCGTCCTCATCTACCCTTACCTTTTCAAAATCCAGTGATTATAAGTATGATTGGGAACCTGGTAGGTCGTTTCCTATGTTATGATGCTCGTACATCCACTGTGAGTCACCCCATCAACCCTTAGTTGTGTGTTGAGGTGAATATCTCAAAACCTCCGATGGAATGGGTCTGGATTTCGGTGGGTGAGGAATTTATATGGAAGAAGGCTGTGGTTTATGAATCATGGACTGATTACTGCTCAACCTGCAACAGCTTAGGGAATATAGATTATAGGTGTCATAGTAAAGCCATCAAAAGGAGGTCATCAACTCCAGAGAAGAGGATTGGGAAAACTATTTATAGGGGGAGGATAACTTCTGTGGATGTTGGACTTGGAAACACATTTAACCTTGGACCCTGGGTTTCATCAGTTCTGGGGAAATAGTTAGGGGTTCCAGCTAATCCTTTGGTATCTACAATGCTGAACAGACTTGGTCAGGATTTGAATCAGGGGGATGGTGTAAAGGGAACTGCTATCTAGAGTGCTTTTTCTACTGGTGGTATGGCTTCAAGTGGGCCTATGGTTGCTGGGAAGTGTCAGAAGGAGCCAAGGGATCTTCATGATGGCCTTTCTCCTCTTAATAGTATCCGTAAGGTGAGTGTTCTTCTTGAGGGTAATGTTGTTGTGGATAGTGATGGTAAAGGTTGTAGTGGTGACAGTGTGAGTGAAGAGAAGCATGGAACTATTTTGGATATAACTGTGGATAGAAGGATGCATGTTTCAACTAAGAATTATGATGTTAGTCATGTTGTGGGGGACCAGAGGGTTGTGATGATGGGCTTTATGGATAGACTAATAAGAATGGTGGTGTGCTAGTCATAGTATCCACAGGAAACCGTTTTCAAGGGCTTGAGCATGAGGGAGTGGAGGCCAATTTTCAGATTAATTCTCATGGAGATGATGCAGTGATTGATGTTTTGGGTAGTGGGATATGTGCATGCCAGGAGATGGATGAACACCTAGAGACGGAGGTGTTAGAAGTTTCTAATTGGTCTCAAAGACGGGATGTGAGTGATGCTAATGTGATTATTGAAATTGAGACTACAAATCAGTTCCAAGGATTGGTAGTGTGCAGCTGGGGACTCTGGATGGACGTGAATCAATAGAGCAACCTAAGTGTCTAGCTTTGATTGATCCCAATTTTCAATATCAGGAAGGCTGAGGAGGGAAATATGGATTCCATGAGGTTAATATTTCTAGAAAATGGGGGGATTACTTAGACAATGGCAATGGGAATGACGGAGGCTTGACCAGGCCTTCGTATAGTGAGATTGTTCAGGGTGGGGGGGCTGAGGATTATCAGAAATCAGGGAAGAAAAAATGCTCAACAATGTCAAAGGCTGAAGAAGGACTACTCCAACTTACCAATGATGATGCCCACCGGGTCATCAGTTGGGAACAAAGAGCTACTATCCTTGGAACGAATGAACCTGCGAAGGAAGTATGTGAAGGTTCTCAAACATTATGAGAGTTTGGAATAGAAATAAGCTACTACGGAGGAGGATTTTTATCAGGGATGTGACGACGAGTATGGTTTCTTTGATATGTAATTTTCTATTTATGCTTGTGGTACTTGTTTATTGTCCTTTATTTTTATTTAATAAATGGTCAGGGGGTTATCCTCTGACATCATTTCTGGTATAATTTATTTTTTTCATTTACATGTGATATATATATATATATATAAATATATATTGTGTTTGATAAAATTAGTGTATTTTTGTAGATAAAAATAATTTTAGTTGTTTTATTTAGGATTTTATTGAGACTTTGATAAATTATTTTAAAGTATCAAATTATATATGCATACTGAATTTTCTAGCTTGGACAACATTTTAAATTTAGGGGATTTAAATTTATAATTTTAAAAAATAGAAAATGTATTCATGTGGTAAAAATTAAAACAAAGATTATTTTCACACTTTTGTAAAAATCCATAAATAAAATATTTAGAAGAAATGTAAAATTTATATTAAATACTTCGAAAAGAAATGAAAATATGGTTGAAAATGACATAAATAATAATTGGATCACCGAAAATAATATTCATCAAACCATTTTAATAAACATGGAGATGGAAGAAAAATTTCCTTGAATAAAAACAAAAAATGGTCAAATTTTCTTAAAAAACCTTTTTAATAATGTTATTTAAAAAATGGAGGAAAATGGTGTTAATAATTGAGAATTATAGGAATAACCATAGGAGAATAAATTATATGGGGTTTTAAATATAATTTTTATATAATTTCCTTCAATAGGAATTTAGAATAATTGATAGAGATAATATTTTCATTATTATTCATTTGTTTTTCAATTATTTAATCCATAGTAATTAATAAATGTGAGATTATTTTCATCATTTTAATATTTTTAGTGAATTTTGGGCTTAAATGTAAAAATTGGGTAATTATGAAAATTTAGCAGTTTTCTATTACTTATGTTTATCGAGTATAATTTATACAATTTTGATCCAGTTCAACTAATTATTTTTTCAGTATTACATTGTTCTTGGGATACAAATTATTCTTTTGTACCTAGAGCCTATTCAAAATCCCACAGGCCCAAACAAATCGATCAATGTGAAAACATATTTTAGTTAACAAAATGGAATCTACATTATTAAATAAGGTATATCTCAGGCTACCGACCTCCAATTGAGGTGATTATAGCTGGGTTATAAAGTTGAATCAAATAGAAATATTCCTATTAAAATTAATGGAGAAATTATTTTATTATGAATCCCTTGAATGAGTCAAAATGGGGAAGTTGGAATAATATTCGGAAGCTAGAAAAAGTCCGTTTTATTAATGTGGCCATAACTTCTTGTACATGAATCCATAAACTTAATAAACAAACATAATAGAAAACATCATCTGAAGAACACTCTAGAATTTCTCATAATAACCACCAATAAATCTAGTTTTAAGATATAAATAATATAGTGAAAAATTTGGATAATAAATTTGATATCCATATAGACATTCTGACCAAGAAATAAGGAAAACTCCCATAAAAAATCGTTCTAAATCCCATGGGAAGTGTGAGAGTCATTACTACAAGGAGTGTAAAAGAGATCATGCCACCTGAAAAAGTGAGGATGTTGATTCTAAGAAACATTATAAGGCTCAATCCATCCATCCAAAAGAGGGGAACCATAATAAAAATTGATAAAGAACTTTCTTTAGGAAGGAAAGGCTAGAAAAAAATTTTAACAAATAAAAATTTCATAAAAAGGATATTCAAGAACCATTCCCATACGAATTAGTTGATTCAAAGAAGGTTTAAGAAGAGAAAATTTGATATAAAATTCAGGAAACCTTCCAGAAAGTTGAGATTGGTATCCCACTACTAGATGAAATATGAAAAATCCTTAAGTATACAAAATATATGAAGGAACTATGCATGAAAAGTTGGCAACTGAGTGGAAATGAGAGTATCATATTAGGAAGAAGTGTCTCAACACTAATCACATGAATGATAGAAAAATAATGTCAAGATCTATGGAAATTATCTATTCCCTACACCATTGGGTATTTACATTTTATAGATGCACTATGTAATATAGAATCTTCTATAAATATTATACCTCACTGGATATTTTCATCCTTGAGTATTGGAGAACTAAAACCAACCCGAGTGGTGGTATAATTAGAAAAAAGATCAACCATTTTACCAGCTTGAGTTGTAGAATATGTACTAATGAGAGTACGAGGATTGATCTTTTCATCAGACTTTTATGTCCTTATCATGGAAGAAGACATAACACCAAGCCACTCTCTCATCATCCTAGGGAGACCCTTCCTGAAAACAACAAGTAATATCATCAATTACCATGAAAGAACACTCACAATGAAACTCAAAGATAGTGTAGCACACTTCAATATTATTGATTCAATGAAACATACTTCTTGTAATCACTCACTTTATGATATCTCCCATGAAGAAGGTATAAAACTAATTGATGATTCATGTATGTTTTGTGATTTATTATCTTTAGGAGAACATTTTTCATTTGAAAATACCAATTCCCAAGAACCTAAAAATCATGATATCATGTTAAAGGTAGAGGAAAATCAGACTTTTCACTAATTTATTAAAATAAAATGAGATGATGCCAAATATTATACCCTTAGA
The DNA here is from genome assembly GCA_963277665.1 of Viscum album. Classification (NCBI taxonomy): domain Eukaryota; kingdom Viridiplantae; phylum Streptophyta; class Magnoliopsida; order Santalales; family Viscaceae; genus Viscum; species Viscum album. The sequence continues at coordinate 909,557,798 of OY728138.1, read as the reverse complement.
AGTAGGAAGCCAAAATTCAACATTATCCCTTGAACAAACCCCATTTCTCAAACTTAAGACATTTCCAAGTGATATAAATTATGCTTAAATAATTAAAGGAGAGAAATTAACAGTAATCATTGACAATAACCTATCCCATTTGAAAGAACAAAACTCTGATTGACCTTCTCAAAAGAAATTTCCATACTGTAGGATGATGTTTAGGTGATATACCCAGAATAAATCCCACGGTTTTCTCTCATAGAATATTTTTAAAAAGTGATTCACGACCAATTCTTCAACCTTATAGAAGATTAAATCCCACCATCATGGAGGTTTTTAAGAAATAGATAGATAAATTGATAGCTATTAATATCATTTTCCCAATCTCTAATTCTCATTGGGTTATCCCCATTAATGTAGTCCCAAAGAAAACCAACATGAAAACTATTTAAAATGAATGAAATAAACTAATCCCCATGAGAGTAGAGTGTGTATAAATTATAGGAAGATAAATCAAGTTACCCCAAAAGTAAACTTTCCCATTCTATTCATCGATCAGATACTGTAAAGGTTATCTGAAAATACTCATTACTATTTTTAGATGGATTCTTAGGACACTTACAGGTAATGATCACACCAAAAGACTAGGAGAAAATGACCTTCACTTATCAGTTTGGCATATTCGTCTAAAAAATGGTGCCTTTTGGGCTATGAAATTCCCTACATACATTTCAATAGTCTATGGTCTCAGATCATATTGAGTACTTCTTGGAGGTATTTCTTGATGATTTCATAGTTTTTGGTAATTCATTTGATCATTTATTAGGAAATTTGGATTTTTTTGAAAACATACATTAAAAATAATATTGTATTAAAGTTTTAAAATTTTCATTTCATGGTTGAAATGGGAATAGTGTTGGGGAACATAATTTCACAAAAAAGGATTGATGTTGATAAATCAAAAGTCAAAGTAATAAATTCCTTTCCATATCCAACTTTTTTAACACATGTTAGTTTCGTTTTAGGATATGTAGGATTTTATAGAAGATTCATTAAAGATTTTAGTAATATTTATCTACCTCTATAAAAATTAATACTAAATGAAGATGAATTTAATATTGATTATGCATGTATGAAGTCATTTGATAAACTAATAAAAAGGTAGATCACAACTCCAATAATAGAACCACCCAACTAAGAGTACCCTTTTGAGTTGCTTTGAGATGCATCCAACCAAGCAGTGGGAGATTATCTATCACAAATAATTGGAATCAAGACTCAAGTCATATCCTATACATCAAGGAATTTGGATTCTATACAAATTAATTACACAACCACCAAGAAGGATTTCCTTTCATCCATATTTTCAGTAGATAAATTCTGATCATATCTTCTTGGCACTAATGTTTTTGTTTTTTCTGATCATGTAGCACTCAGTTATTTAATAAAAAAGGAGGATGAAAATAAAAGGCTAGTGATATAGATGATACTCTTACCATATTTCAATTGGTAAATTAAATATAAAAAAGAGAACTAAAAATATGGTGGCTGATCATCTAAATTGACTACCCCATATAACTAAAGCATAAATTCAAAACCAGAACCCACTTACTGAAGAGATTTATTTAGAAAAAAATCTACATCATCAATGGAAAATTTCTATGGTATGCCAATATGGTAAATTATTTGGTAACGTCTCAGGTCCCATCTTTTTTAAATTCCCACTAAATTAAAAAGGTGGAATCTAAATCTAGATATTACATATGGGATGATTTATTTTTATTGATGATTTTGAATGACCATGTGATAAGAATATGTTTTCTTGAAATTTAAATTTATTCTATCTTTGAAGAAGTGTGGGGTGAAACATAAAACATCAACTCCCTATCATCTATAGACTAATGGTCAAGATGAAGTGTCTAATAGGGAAATCAAATGAATTTTGGAAAAGACCATTAATCTAAATAGGAAGGATTAGAGATAAAGGTTGGAAGAAAAATTATGGGTTTACAAGATATCATATAAAACCATGATTATAATGAATTTATATAGGCTAATTTATGGGAAAAGGTATCACCTACCTATTGAATTGGAACATAAGGCACACTAGGCTATGAGAGAGATAAATTTAGATATTGAAATCATTGGAAATTAAAGGAGATTATAGTCATAGGATGAAGAAGAAATTATAAGGGATGATTTTGAAAATTATAGGATTTATAAAGAGGGAACAAGAGTGGATCATGATAAGCTGATCCAACCGAAATACTTCTATCATAGATACATAGTGTTGTTATTAAACTCAAGACTCAAGTTAATGAAATGTAAAATTCATTTTAGATGGGAAATAACATTTATAGTTACTCATGTATATTATTTTAGTGTTGTGAAGATTGTGAAGTATGGTGAAAATAATCCGTTCACTGTTAATGGGAATCAGATGAAGAAATTTCTTGGGACCATGCCATCATAGCCTGGGGAGGAGATCACACTCCTCCAACCTCTTTATAAAAAAATCTATATGTCTGTACATATCCTTTAAACTTTATTTCTTTATATGATTTATTTTGAAATATTCTTACATACCAAATCCACTTGAATATATTAAAGAAACTACATCATTAAAGTGTGGGGGAAGGAACCTTTTTTAGTTTAGAAATTTATATTTATTTATTTTCTATTTTTTTTAAAAATATTTGTTTTTCAATTTTGTGTGTGTTTCTGAAACTTTTGAGCTGAAATGATTATCATATCCATTTTTTAAATCCATATAAATGAGTGAAACAATTTATCCCCTCAAACTGGGATTAAATGAATTTTGAAAATGACTTTGTTTCAAGTTCAAATCATTGGGAATTTCATGAAACTACTCTAATTTTTGAATCTCATGCCACATCTCACTATCATTATATTTGAAATGACTTTTATGTGGGGCTTTTGAACCATTTTTTATATTATTTTCATTCACCTCACTTCCTTAGAGAGCCATACCATGCATGATTTAACTAGAATTTGATGCATTCCTATCAAAACTTGAGGGTTTGAGGTACTTGTTTTTTAAATGATAGAGTCATTTCTTGGGTTTTAAATATTTATTTTAAAGAAATAGATTTCATTATGGCCTAACTTTCACATTTAATCCTTGTATTCCTTAGAATCTATGAACAACCTATTAGGTTATCCATATTTCAAGCTAATTTTCCCTATCCAACCTTCCATTGAAGTGAAATTGAATAATCCAGTTGAACTTAAGTGTGGGGGAAGATATCTTGTATTGTAATACTTTATTTGGTGATACATTGGGTAGAAAATAAAATTTTGAATATAAGATGCTTCTACTAAAAAAAATTCATTCATTTGATAACTATTCCTTTCTATATCTTTCATGATAAAATTAGTTGTGCCTTTCTATAGCTTCCAATGAATAAATAAAGATATGCCTATATGAAGATTTCCAGAAAAATTGTGGTTGAGAAGATTGAAAATTTTTCCACTAAAATGATGAATGGTGTGAAATTTCCTTGAGTTTTCATGATTATGGAGATGATTTTCTAATAAGGGCAGTGAAGAGGAGACCATACTTTACTGAAAATTAGAATCATAAAATTTTACTTCAAAAGAGCTAAGTCCTCCTAATTCTACTTCAAAATTTTTGACATCAAAATCCTAGCAACCAAAATCCACAGAGCAACCTTGATAATTACTCATGATAAATAAATTCCCTTGACTCACATTGGGTGGAGATTTTGGAAATTTTCAAGCTTATAGTGACCCTTTTAAGTGTTTGGATGAGAAATCCATTGTTGAAAGTTTACATTTGTGTGATAAGTGAAAATGTAAATGAGGTAAGTGTTTTTTGTGCATAGTAGGAGAGATAAAGTGAAAATATATTGAAAGATATGAATGAATAAATTTAAATAAAGTATTTTTAGTAGGCATGATATCTTTTGTTCCTTGGTTTTAAATTGGTGGATTTTATAGATATGGATTTTAAATTTGTTTTCATTTGATTTTGATATTTACTTGTCAAGGAGTCCAAGTGATAAGTGTGGGGAAATTTATAGATATAATATTTTCATTATCATTCAATTTTTCTGTCAATTATTTAATCCATTATAATTAATCAATGTGAGATTATTTTTATCATTTTAGCAATTTTGGTGAATTTTGGTGTTAAATGTGAAAATTGGTGAATTTTGGAAATTTAGAAGTTTTATGTTGCTTATGTTTATTGGGAATAATTTCTACAATTTTTATCCAATTCAAGTGATAATTTTTTAAGATTATAATTTTATTGGGATATAAATTCTTATTCGAGACCTAGAGCCCATTCAAATTAAAAACTCCTAAACAAATCGATCAACAAGAAAACCTATACTGATAGGAAGAACATACCCTACCATATTAAATGAAATATATCATTGGATACCAAACTTTAAATAAGGTGATTAAAACTTGTTTGGAAAGATGAATCAAATAGTCATTTTAGAAATAAAATTAAAGGGTAAATTCTTTTATTAATGTACCCCTTGAATGATTCAAAATGCTTTAGGTTTGATATTATCCGATTTATAGAAAGATTAAGTTATATTAATGCGCTCATAAATTCTTGTACAATACCCAAAAGTCTTTATATTATATTGTTATTATTTATTTGTTAAATGATAAATATATCCCTCCATAAGTTACAAGTTCATATACGATGTAATAGACTAATTCTTAGCGGTGAAGTACTTCGCCAGTACATGTGGGAGGGGTAGTGGAAATTTTTAATTGTTTAGGATAAACAATACCTAACTGGGAATTGCCTATGTAAATTATGGGTATTCTCTATAAATATATCACACATAAAGAGTGTATACCATGATAATATGTTTTTATGTTTTATTATTACCAATACCATTTTACCAAAGGAGTGAGATGAAGTGATTGTAGAAACTCACTTTTATCGACTTACCAAAAAACAAAAAGATAAATTGGAACCATGATAGGATTAAAATTGGATAATGGACCCTGACCTGGTCAAAATTCTCATATAATAGTTTTAAATCACTTGTTTTGTCAATTCTCTCTTAATATATATTTTTTTATTTCTTTTCTTTGTTTAGTTTCTTTTATTTTCAAAATAAAAAAATTTCAAATAACCCATTTTACTCAAATTTAATTCGACAAACATGATTTTTGTGCGCTCATATTTATAGAAAACCTTGTTTGATCATTATAATTAACTTTAAATTTGTAAATTATTGTTTTTACGTACCCCATGATAGGCACGTGTCAATAAACAATCCTGAGAAGAAATTATTTTGTAACATAAACCCTTACCTTAGGTCCAAAATTCCTTCTTACAAGCTATTAAGTTTCTATATGACAAATTCTTATTTATTATAAATCAATAAAAGAAACATATTCATACTTATATTACAATATATAATTCCCTTATAATTTCAGCTCTCACATTTATTAAAAATTTTATATTGAAATCAAAACTCGGTTGAAATCCAGTCTGTTTTCCATTCATGTTTCAGTTCAATGGTTCTGATCCTTAATCCTTGGCCATGGTTTAATCATCTACAAAATATTAACCATGTTATAAGTTTCATATTTAATCATCATTTTCACTTTTATAATAATTCATATAAGGTGTTTATGAAAAATGTATTACATCGCTTCGTGGACATGGAAGTTCATATGTATGCATGTGTAATGTTTTCATTTTCCAATGAATGGAAAAGATGAAAGAAAAGTAATAAAATATTTTTAAAAAATCATAATAATATTGTAAATATAATATATAATATTTAAATTCAACAATATTACCATCCATATTTAAAGTACATGAAAGACAAATCACATTTCTTCGTGGAGGTTGTAGTCCACATGTATATATAAATGACATTATCATTTCACAGAGGTTGGAAATGAGGTATAAAATGAATGTAACATTAACATAAAAATATTTTATTATATTAAATATACTCATTTAATCTTATTAAGATGGTTATATAAGATTTATAGTATATTTAGGAAGAATGTAGCTCAAAAATAGATCAGTATAGTGAATTACTTTTTATTTTAGAAACCTCCTTCACTTTACACTATTAAGCCTTAAAAGGTTGATATTTTAGGAATTTAAAATTATATATGATTTGTGGATGGAATTTAAGTAGATATTTGGGTAGGTATTTACTGATCTAGAGGAATTAAACTGTGTGAATAAGTGAAGGGAGAGGGTTCCCTTTTATAAGTGAGGCGGGTGACACTCTTGTAAATACTTAAAACATTAAAATATAATAAAGTCATATCCAAGTGAAAGTGGAACCAAATAAACCCAAATTAGATGATAATATATTTATTGGTCAAAATATATTCATATAATCAGATTTATTCAAGTTTTTAGGTTATTTTAATCCGTATCTCATTAGTTTGACCCCTCGATAACCCTTTTAAATAGTACTATAATAACAAATTTTTACCTTAGAGAACATTCATTTTGAGAAAAAATGAAACTAAAATAATTTCCAAATATGAACCTCTCAGTTCCAGATAATATTTTTTTTCCATATTCAATTTACACAATTATTATAAATTCATACTAAAATAATTATGGAAAATGCAAAGAAACCTTTTAAATAATGTATTTTTGAGCATAAAACGAAATTTAATACAATTATGTGTCTTGTAAAAACCATTAAATGAATGTTAAATTTTTATTGAATATATTAGATTCAAAATTCATTAAAAATATTCATTATTTGTGATTAGATTTATTTATTATGATAAAACAGATTATGTGATTAAAATCATTTTTTTCAGAAAAACATATATTTTACATTGAAATGATTTTATTTTCATTCATAACCAATTTTTAAAAAATGGATTTGTTTTTTAAACGTGTAAAAAAATAAATTTTCATAATTTTAATACTATAAATTATTTTTGAAATAAAACATATATTTCAAAAACAATGTTGATAAAAAAAATATTTTAATACTATTATCTTAGAACAATAGTATTTTATACTAAATTATTTTTGAAAAATATATTTCATTTAAATAAAATATAATGAGATTGATTTTATAATTCATAAACATTAATAAAAAAATTTAAATATTTTTTATTAACAAGATTTAAAATTCATTTATTTATAAAAGCTAAATATATTTTAAAATTTTGAGGTGTTACAGATTCTCTTTTATTGTTTTCTTTCTCTTCTTAATTATACAATCCCATTAAATTTACCTTTAAAATTTTAAAATAATTTTTTTATAATTACGTAACATATAAATGTTACTATTATACATGTATAACTATTTTTAATTAGTTTATTGTATATATCCTATATCTCCCACTCTTTTGAAACCTCTTGATAATGGCCTATTTCATCTGCTTATGAGGGCATTGACAAAAATTTACATATCACCATGTACTTTGTTGGTTAGTGTATATTATGAAATATAAATGTAATTTATTTTATTTTAATATTATTTAAATAATTTTAAAAAATAATAAATTAATAATAATCAAAATCAGTAAATAGTATCAAAACATGATAATTTAAAAGAAATTATTTCTTGAGGGCATTTTCTCTTCCAAAGAAAGTATAATTAGTAAATTTAATTTTTTATTAATGAAAAAAGTTTACAAAAATGAATATAAATCAATTTAAATTCATGTTTTAATCAACATAAATTTATTATACATGAGGCACAAATGTGATGAAATAAAATGGGACCCAAGGTAAGGGTTATTTGTCTCAATTTCCATCTATTTAGATATAATTTATATAATAAACTCATTATGATTTGAAATTATGTACTCATTGTCCATTGAATTATTTTATCATAAATAAAATTTATTTCACAGGGTTTAAAAGTATATTTCATGGACTCTTTCCATGTTATCTTGTTTCATTACCAAACCCATAAGGCGAATCTTGATCCAAAATATTTATTTTTTTGGTTCCTCTTCATTTTTAAAATCTACTTGTTTTCAAGGTTTAATTGTTTGGACATTTAATTATTAAAATAATATTTTAAAATCCTTAATTTTCCCTTATTAAAATGGGTTATGAAGCAGATTCATTTCTCTATTTATATGAAAACATCAACAAAAGTTATGAAAATGCTAATAAAAAATTGGCTTCCAATTTCATATCTTTTTTAAAAATATTATTTTTTAAAGTATTCATTTGTAATATATGTTATAATAATAACTATTTTTGATAAAAATAGTATTTTATTACATTTATGTTCTTATTTAACAATGAAATATTCTTTTTATTTAAAATTAGTGTAAAACTAATCCGTTATTTTATTAAAACCTATTCAATTTTACGTCTTCCTATTAATGGTTTTCATGTATATAAACTAAACTTGTTCCTATATTTATAATGATATATTTCCTTAAATAGTATCTTAAACATAAATAGATACTATTCCAATATAATCCTTTGATTCATTATCCATGTTCTTACATTTATACACTATGATGGAAGTGAGATCTCTATGAGGGAAAGGATACATCATTGCCTTTATCTTGCATGATAATCCATTTTTTATAAACATAACGTCTATTCCAATTCATTTAATTTTTGAATACCCAATGTTTTATTATTTTGATTGAAGGGGGTACTCCTAGATACTCATTCATCAATTGATTGGGGAAATTATTGACTAGATCATATAACCTTTATTTATACGGTGGAAATACCTAATATATTTTTATCTTAATTGAAGGGTATTTACATGGATATTTTCTTAATTTTATTGGATACTCTTTAATTACCATGAGTTTATCATGTTATAATTATTATTGGATTTATGTATGTTTTAATTATTTGGAACACACACACACACACACATATATATATATTATGATGGGACAAGTGCGTACATAATTAGATAGACCTCCAATGCATCATGTATTGTTTTATATATCATGAGATGATATATAAGGGACTAAGAAGTAAACTCAATCCACTATTGGACTCTGTCAACCATGAGTTGATGGTATTGGTAGTGATCCTTGACATATGATTAAGATTTCATGTTTTATATTGTTTCTATAGGTCGGATATTGGTAAAATGGAGGGGGGAGGTGAATTACCCTTAAAAAAATAAAATAAAAAATTATTCAATTTTAAAAACTTCATTACAATAGAAAATAAAAAATAAATGTATTAAAAGAAAAAATAATAATAAAAAATAATAATAAAAGTATAAGAATAAAATTAAGTGAGGTTAAAGAATAAATCTATTAAGTATGTTTTATGGGATAAAAAAATTATGAAAGGATGATTGAAAGTGATATACAGTTGAAAATGTAGAAAGTAAGTGAGACAAGATATTTGGAAATTAAGTTTAAAAAGAGTACCCAAAGGTACCCCACATATTCCGCATAAATCCCTGGATTATTTAACATATGAATCCCTTAGACTTAATGGTATCCAAGGTACCAAAACTATCCCTTAATTTTTAGGTTATATTAAGAAACTAGATACAATAAACACTAATAATTTAATGAAAAATATTGGAACCAAAAAGTAATAGACCCTTTCATTTTTAATATAAATGGAAAGAAAACTATCTTCCCTCACTTTAAAGGCAGTGAGCACTAATATTATAAGTAATAAGAACATGAGAGGATTTATTTGAAGAAACAACTTATAATCATGGTCACAAATCTCTTAATGAATATGATAAACACTATAAAAGAATGGAAATAAAAGAAGAGTGTGATTTGGATATTAAAATTTAGTTTACACTCTATAAGGGAAATAATACTTAGAAATTAAATTAATTTGAGATAAGTTCATCACATTGGTGGCTGGATGAGAAAGTTGTAGTATAATATTTATGTTGACTATCAAGTCCTCCAAAGGTTACTATTTATAGGCTGTAAATTCTTCTGTACTATTTTAGAATCCATTAAGATTATTAAATTTCATTATGTTAAGGTTCATTGTATTTTAACCATCATTTTTTCAAGATTAATTGATCCCTTTAAAATATAATTAACTCAACACAAACAAGAAAATCATTAGGTAATTCAAATTCAAAGTAAAAATATTATGGAATTATCGAGGAGAGAGAAGGAGAGAAATAGATTATCAATAATTACATCTTTTGGATTTAAAAATATTTTAATAATTCAAAATTATTTGAAATCATCCATCAGAAATATTAAAACACTTCCAAAATAATTGGTCAAGGATAAAAAACAAATTACACATAAATTCAAATTGAAAAAAAAATCAAAATTTGAATTTCAAATTTCTTTCCATATTTAAACATGTGATAATATTAAAAAGTAAATATGATGCATTTAAAATTTTTTAAATATGTTTAATAAATCTTTTATACTAAAAAATTACTTTAGAAACATTAAAATAAAACAAATCATCTCAAAATGATAAAATCAAAATATTTGAAACATTTATCACAAGTTCCTGCATAAATGAAGAACAAAATTAATCTTTATATAAATGTGTTTAATACAAATAAAAAACCCTTCTCATAGATTCTATATCATTAATTAGAATTTATAGAATAATTAAAATAATTTAAACACTTGTTATATATAAGAAACAAATAAAAATTCCATGAAAATTGTGAAATTGAGTAAACTATAATTATAAAGATTCACATAAGGGGAAGTTACATTCAGGAATTAAGATATAATATAAATTCCAAAAAATACATAAGGGTAACAAATAATTTTATCATGTTGCATAATGGTTTATTAAAGTCACATAAAGGTACAAAAGTAAAATCATGCACTATATAAGGGTAAGAAGGAATTTATAAACGCTACATGAGGGCACCATAAAAGTTGTGTAAAGGTATAATTCATGTGATATAAAGGTACTTCTATATTTAAACGGGATATGTAAGGGTAAAAATGAGATTATAATGCATGTTTATGGTTGAGAGAAAACTCATATAAGGGTAATGGAAAAAATATGCTATGTAAGGGTAAAAAATAACTTTAGAAAAAAAATCATTGCAAAGAATTAAAAATAAAAATAAATAATAATAATAATGAAAATAAATGACGAAAATCTAAAAAAATAAAATTGAAAAAAGTTTATTATCATAAATACAAATAATAATATTTATAATTATAAAAATAATATAAATAAATAAATAAATAAATAAATAGTAAATAAATAAATAAATAAATAAATAAATAAATAAATAAATAATAAATAAATAAATAATAAAATAATATAAAAATAAAAATTTTAATTTTAATTATCAAAAATTTAAAATTTTTCCAACAAGCCACTTCAGTAGTCTTCCAATTTTTTATAATTAAAAAACAAAATTAAAAATTAAAAATTTCTCCCACTTTTTTGAATTAGTCAAAAAGATTAAAATTTGAAAACAATTAACACTTTAATAAAATAAAAAAAGAGAATTTATAAAATATACAAACAAAATTTATCACTAAAATAAAACAAATGAATCATTAAAAATAAACTCCCCCTAAATTAAATATAAATAAAATAAAAATAGACATTTACCCCTAAATTAATGCTTCTCTAATTTTTTTAAAAGGATCCATGAAAATTAATAATTTTACGTTAAAGGAATTATAAAGGATAATAAAAGGATTTAAATGGATCATATCCATTAAAAAAATACTAAAATAAATAAAATTTTTAGAAGATAAATATTTGAAAAATCATCTTCATTATTAAGGATTAATAAATATTATATTAACAAACCATAAAAAAATTCCCCAAATGTGTCGAAATAGAATTTCAGTACGGCCCAATAACTATTACTAGGAAAGATAATGGGTTAAAAACCTTATCAACTCATTTATAGATAAATCCATTGGAATATATACTCTAGAACAATATTCATTTTTTTGTATCTAGACATGTCTATTTTTCTTGGAGTATTATAATCACTTCAATTTTATAAAATTAGTAAAATTTATGAAAAACCATTTTTTAATAATTTTAAATTTATTTTTGAAAATAATTTTGGAAAAATAAATTTAAAAATAAATAATTTACATTTTTCCAAGATATTAATAAATTTTTTTTTTCTGAAAAGAGTGAAGAAAAGAAAATTTGAGAAAGATAATTTTTTTTTGAAAAGACCTTTTAATTTCCAAAACACTTCAAAATAATATCATAGTTATAGAGACATTGTGGAAATTTAAAACAAAAAGGAAAGTATGTGAATAAACATACGATAAAATTTTTAAAAGATAAAAGCCAAAAAACATAGCCTCTAATATTTTGTAAAAGAAGGAAAAGATGAGAGAAGAGATTTAAAAAAAATATTCAATAGAAAAATTATAATAAAAAGAATGAATAACCTTATTCCCATGAAGATCAACGTTGATATCCAAAGTTTCTATAGGAAGGAAAGAGCTAATCTCCCCCTCACATGGAACATAAATATTATGCTAATGGTGAGAAAGATTTTAACAATTACTTCAATAAGTTAACACTACATTTATTTGGAATCCACTATATGATAATCCATTAGTTCTAGTCATAAATCTATAAAATAAATCATTTAAAGGATCATTTTGGTTCTATTGGGGGTTTTACAATGTGGTCAAACAATAATTGAGATGGATAAAAATATTTAGGTCCAATAAGATTAGATAATAATTATTTTGGAACCAAAACTTGTTTAGAATGAGAATTTATTTTCTAAAATTAAGAAAAAAGATGATTTCGTTTTGGATTTCCATATCTAGAATTTTTAAAATTACTCTCATATAAAATATGGACATATTTATAAAAATAATTAATTTTTTTGAGGAATACCTTTCTAAAAAAGAAGTTGTTTTTAAATAAGTTACATTAACTTCAGAAAATTAAAAAATAAAAATTATTTATTTTAATTTTTTTGACTTCCAAGAACAATATTAATATATATTTATCCTTAAATTAATTTTTAAATAAAGATTTTGAGATCTCAGATTTTATTTTCAAAGAACTCCACATCGGTTCGATTTTTTTATTTTAAAAATAAATCATCTTTTTTTTCCTTTAAAATAAGATTATTTCATTAGAAAAAGTATTTTTATCATTAAGAACACATTTATATTTCCTTGAAATATTTTTATATTTTGAAATAAGTTATTGAAAAAAATTTCATCATCATTTTTAGAAATAGAAGATTAAGAAAATCAGTAATAATAATTTTAGGGAGAGAAATAATAAAGAGAATGGGAACTAAACCCTTCACATACCTTGAGTTGAGTCATGAGGTATTTTGTAGTTGTGTTTATAGTTTCAAAATATAAAACTTAATATTTTCGATAACTTCATGTTGATAATTTTATAACCCTATAACCCAACTTCTTGTATTTCAAATTTTTATTCAAGGTTAATTTCCACATTATGTGGTGTTTATTTTTGAAACCAAAGCACATCACTTTTAGAACATAAATTTGATCTTTCATTTTATCCCATCACATGGATTTATTATTTTTCTTCAACTTTTTCAATCCTTTCATTAAATAATAAATATCACTTTAATTATTAGAGTCTCATTCATAATAATCATCATCTTTAATCTATTTAAATGATAGGTTCTTCTTGGTTTGAAAGGTTTCAAAATATTCTTTATGCGCGTGAAATTTCATCATTATCTCACAAGTTATGAGCAATCTAATGAGTTCTTCAACCAATATATATTTTAATGTTTTTTTCTTGTATTTACATCACATTGGGATACCATGAACTTGGAAAAACCCTTAATAAATTTTAACTAAATTTTTTATAGAAATAGATTCACCAAGATATTTTTGGTAGTAATGAATATCAGTAAAATGAGTAAACATGCTAATAATATACTAATTTTATTGCATGAAAAAACTTTCAAAATTTAACATATGCATATCCATTCAAGTTTATTTTATTTTATTGGTGCATTCATGATTGGTTTATAATAATTTATAGATCCCATTATCCATTTTTAAGAAAATATTCAATTGAATTATTTTTTTATCTAAACTGAAAATCAAGTTATTCCTTTATTTTATGTCAAGTTAAAAATTAGTAATATCAGCTAGAATATATTTATTCTTTGATACCAAATGACAGTATGATGATAAAAGTTATTTTAAAAAATATTATTTGAAATAAGTTCAAATTTTCCCTTTGATACCAAATGTTGGTTAGTAATAGGAAATTTGGGAAGATTGGGGTGAATTTACCTTTAAAAAATTAATTTAAAAAACAATCAAATTTTCAAAACTTACTTATAAAATAAAATAAATAATTAAGTTATTGAAAGTGAAAAATATAATAAAATATAATAATAATATATAAATAATAAAATTAAGAGAAATTCTAGAATAAATCGATTAAGTGAATTTGATGGATTAATTTTTTTTGAAAGAATGATTAAAAGAAATATATAATTGAAAATGTGGATAATAAATGGTACATGATATTTGATAAAGAAGTATGGAAATAGTACTCAATGGAAACCATATTTCTACCACCTCAATCACTTAAGGATTTAATATATTTGTTCCATGGATTTAATGCTAGCCAAGATACCAAAACTATGTTTTCTTTTTTAGGTTATAGCAAGAAACCAGATATAATAGACACCATCTCTTTAACAAAAATTCTAGAAATATGAAAATATTATACCCTCTCTCTTTTAAATAAAATAGAAAGAAAACCACAATCCCTTTCTTTAAAGTCAGTGAGCATCAATATTAGAATAACAAGTGAGAAGATAAGATTCATAATAAATAGTCACTTTTAAAATGGTCTCAATTATTTCAATGAATATGATTAACACTATAATATAATGAGAATAAAATAATATAGTGATTTAGATATTACAATTTAGTTTACACTATAAATGGAGAAATGATATTTTGAAATGAGATAAATTTGGGAGGAGTTGATCATGTTGGTGATTGGATGAGAAAGTTGTTGTACCATATTGATATAGACTTCCAAGGCCTATAAAGGTCTCTATTTATAGGATCACAATCCATCGATAATGTAACATTCTAGGTAAATAGAGAATAAAACATTTTCATATTTATTAATATTTACTAATTAAATATTAATTTTACTTTAAAGGGGTTGCTATGTTCGATAGCGTACCCGACACGCAACAAAGAGTTTCTTTGAAATCTTACGTTGCACACTAGTAATAAAATAATATTATTTTAAATGGTAGTTAACATGTAGCCGTTGTATTGGAGGGAATGAATATAAATAACTAAAATATTATTATATATGTTTTTTAAATGTTTTTACATTTATCCAATAAAGTATAAAGGCTTAAAATACGAAAAAAATTCAATTTTAAGCATATATACTCTAATATTCACTAAAAGGTCGAACTATCGCCTTTTGATGGAGAACCCTCTTTAAATATATTTTTGGTCACTCTTATAAATTCTATTGGACCAAATAAAATTCTTCTTTAGAATTGGGACATCAAAATTTACTTTGTGTAAAGTTTTGGAATTTTCCTGATAAAGTTCATTTTTTAATGAATAGTGAAAAATGTTCTATTTTAATTAAAAACCTCTTTTTAGTCTAATTTATTTATATGATTAGATTATCTTTTTAATTGCTTTTAAAGTGAAATTAGAATATATTTTTACCATTTAATCCAATAGTGGTCGTTTGAATTAATTTCACTTTGAAATTGGACTTACACTAGTGTCAATCTTTTGATATATATTGTTTCATAAAAACATGCTATTTGTCATGATAACGGGAATTAATTATTAAGTTAATTAATGTAACTTATATGTTTTGAATTTTTTTAAATAGTCATTATTTTTGAATTCGGAATATCAAATATATCTTAGGGTGAAGTTTTGGTATTTTTCTGAAAAACTTCAATTTTTGATGAATAGTGAAACCACTAAGCGGTACTTAAAAAACTGATTTTTTGTTTAAATGAAATTTTACCTCCTCTGTGTTTTGAATTTCAAAAATCTTACATACATGGTTGTCATTAAGAAGTAAAATGTGGTTCAATGGGATTAAAATAAATTTTTGGTGAATAGTAACTTTTATGTTTTTAATCACGATTAGAGGTAATTAGTGTAGTTTAAGGTAAAAATAATGTGTTAATAATATGAAATTACCTTGACACATTTCCTACAATTATTGGATGTGTCATGGCCGACCAAGAAAATCCATGGGTCAACATGGGGACCCCATGGTGCCACTTTGGTAGGAAAATGACATTAATAACTTTTTATTTAATGTTAAAATTAAAATGTCACAAACATGAGTTGTTTTACTAAAACAAATTTTAAATGGGGTTATACAAGTATTATTTTTGACTATAAATATTCATTAGAAAGATAAAACTATTTCCTACATCATGATACTTTTTTTATAATTTTTATACATTAAATAAATTAAATTATTTATGACACCATGATGATGCAGCGATTACCTCATTATTTAACGATTTAAATAAAATAAAAAGATAATGTACAATCTAAGACCCACACATGTAAAAAAACTATTGGATGGGTGGATTTCAAACTCTTATCACCTTATCCTCGAAATATATAATTTTGGGACTTTTTAAATCCGAAAAGCATTTTATAATAAAGTAACCTTTTATAACTTCCCAAGAGTGCCCCTCCTCTCCTCTTATAAAAGGCCCCCACCTCTACCACCTTACCCACAACTCTCAAGCCTTTGGATCGGCCAAGACCCTACCCATTTTGTCTCTACACATCCCTCTATTACTCTTAGAAGCCTCACTTTGGGCAGAAGTCTTCCCAAGGAAGCCTTTGAGCTCAAATAAAAAAGAGTTACCCGTTTTAAAGGTAGTGTCTTCTCTTGTGTTCTTATGTTTTATTTTGCTTCTCCAACCCCCTAAACTCTTTTTATTCCTTTATTTTGTAACAAAAAAAGTATCTTCAATATACTAGGATTTTGTTATGATAAGTATTAGAGCTACACTTACACACACCTACATCTAATGGTTAAAGAACATACTGTTTCCGTGGATAGAGAATTTCTGCCTCACGAAACGATGATTGTTCAACACTCATATAACACCTTCAAAGGTGTCCATTAAGATGTCACTATATTTATATATGATATATAATATGTTTATGATTTACTTAAGCTTCTGTATTTTTAATTTATGTCATAACTTTATGGTTTCCATTATGGGTAAACACGATATCTTCATTTTAGTAAGTGCGGACTACCGCCCCCTCAAAGTGATTTGATTCGCTAATACCATATGTGGTATGTATAAAGGATAGATTTAATGATATTATATATGATATTATACTGGAAATATAATATACCTTTATATAATTATTATTTACTTCCATTAAAGTATGATATAGAAATGAAAGTAGCGTTCATGCGTACGTACGGCTTACCGTCTCCATGAACGGTGCATTTCATTTCTTATCCCCAAATGTAATGTAATATTATAAGTACATATATATAATGGATATATATGATTTATGTTATATCTAAATGATGAATATAATTCTGGAATTAAAATATACACATCTCTCATTTAGTTTTAATTCCATTAATATGATATAGAAATGAAAGTAGTGTTCATGCGTACGTACGACTTACCGTCTCCATGAACGATGAATTTCATTTCTTACCTCTAAATGATTATTTAATATTATAAATGAATGTATATACTAGATATATATGATATATATGGAATCTAAATCATGAATATCATTCTTGAGATAATGGATATTTGCCTACGTGAACAACTTGTAAATATAAGAAGTTCACTTTTGACTCAAGTACCATATATCGACAAAACGACCGTTATTAACTTAAATGATTAAATAATGTTCATAACATGGTAATAAGTGATATAAAAGGAATAATTAACTTGAAAAAGTTTCTTAAGAAAGTATAAATTAACTCAAGATTATTATTCAGGACATTAAAGAATGATCGAGTCAAGTAGGACCTGAGGTATGGGACTTTGTCTCAATATCCTTTCATTGAGGCATATTTTTTGTTTTATACAAAACCTTCTTTTATATAGTGTATAAACCCCTTTGAATTTTACATTTATCCAAAAGGAGTCTTTTTTATATGAAGTATTTTACTAAACGGAAAAGAGGAATGTTTTTGTCGTATGTATGCGGTGACAATGACTTCTCCGCCGTCGTGACCATTATTTGAGTTTCGGCTTCCTCTACAAGCCATAACCTAACTTTTTTTTAAAATGAAAAATAAATACCATGTATTAATTTTCTTTTATTTTGGTATTGAAAATGGTTTTCATAATGTTTTTATTATATCAATGTGTTGTATTGATATCTTGTGATTAAAATGTGGAAATGTTATGTTTCTTTTATGCATGTTTTATGTGATACGATTATGTTATGGTTCTTGGGTATTGTTACGAAGATGGGTGGTTCCGTGATAAACTAAGGGCGGGTGAGCCTGATATAGCTATCCAATGCATTGGGTAACGTGAAGGGGTTAAATGTTAAGGTTTCTCCGAAGAGATTTAGGGAATATACTGTGATGGGTATTCCAAACATAACCAAGAGGGTTACTCCATACGTAAGAATGTTATGAATGCCTCAAGTTACCTTTATGTCTTATGATTTCTATGTTTTATTCATGATTTAATGAGGTATGTTAAAGTGCTTATGTTTTATGAGTAAAGTATGATTTCATTGATTCTTACGTATACATATACTCATGTTTCCTCTCCATATTTTTATATCCCTTACCAAGCTTTTTATGCTCATCCCAAGTTTTTGAAATGTTTTTCACAGATCAAGGGAAAGGTACATGATGTGATGATAGTGTCAAGGAAGTGTTAAGAAAGAATCCATGTTTTATTTTGAATATGTTTCTTTTGATGGGAAAAATGAGTACTATCTTTTATGTAACCACTTTGTTTAAATGTGGGATGTAATGCATGTTTTATGATCTAATTCTATAAAACTCTAAACTTGAAAAGATCCTCAACGTGTATTCTTGAAGTAACTCAAGATTAAGTAATGTTTAAGGATGGGGCCTTATAGATAATGTTATAAAATCCATCTGAAGTCTTAATGTTTTTGACATCTAGGTTCGTTGTATTTTTAACATCACTTTTCAAGCTTACTCAACCCCTTTAATATATAATTAACTCAGAAAACCCAAGGGAATAATTAAGAAATTAAAATTAAAAATAATAACAATATTCCAAAATTTTCAAAGGGAGAGAGAAAGAAGGAAATAAATTATCTATTAAACATTAATTTGAATTTAAAAATATTTTGAATAATTAAAACTCATTTTAATACATTTTTTATAAGGTTTAAAATGCATCCAAAATAGTAGGACAAAGATAACACACAAATTTCACACAAATTCAAACTAAAATATTCAAAATTGGAATTTGAAATTACCTTTCATATTTAAACATGTGATTATATCAAATATTAATGATACTTCATTAATTTTTTTAAAAATAAGTGTGAAAAACTTCTTTAGACTATAACATGATTTTTAAAACATTAAAATCAAATATATTATCGCAAAAATAGTAAAATAAAAATATTTAAAGCATTTGCTGCTTGTTCATGTGTAGATAATGAAAAACATACTCTTCATGTAAATGTGTTTAAAATAATTTAAAAGAAGTTCACATGGATTCTATATCATTAATAGAAATTTATATAATCAATAAAATATTTTTAACACTTATTATATATATACAAAAAATTGAGTTACCATGAAAATAATGAAATAGGGTAAACTGGAAATATTCAGAATCATGTAAGGGTAAGTTACATGAATACGTAAAGGTATAATATAAATTTGAATTAATGTGTAAATGTAACTGACAACTTTTAAATATTATTTAAAGGTTCATTTAAGTTGCATAAAGGTAAACAAGTAAAATCAAGCGATGCATTAGGGTATGAAGGAATTTATAAACCTTACATATGGGTAGATTCAAAGATGTGTAAAGGTTGAAGTCAAGCTTTGTAAATATACTTTAATATTTATATAGGATAAATAAAGGTAAATGGGATGTAATAAACATGCATATGGGAAAGATAAAACTCATGTTTGGGTAAAGAAAAAATAACATATTCTACGTAACTGTAAAAAATAACATTAGAAAATTATTTTTCCGCAGTAAAGAATAAAAAATAAACATACAGAATAATAATGATAATAATAAACTATGAATAACTAAAATACAATTAAATTCAATAAAATTATTATTATAAATACAAAACTAATATTTATAATTATCAAAATAATAAATCAATCAATTAATAAAAAATAAAAAATAATTAAAAACAAAATATTATATAAATACAAATAAAATAATATTTGTAATTGAAAAAGTAATAAAAGTGGTTCAAGGAGCCAATCCAACAATTTCCACATTCATATGCTACCATAACCTTATTAAACCTTCTTCTTTATACCAAAATAATTATGTTATGATTCATGACTTATGATCTTTGCTGTAATGGGTTTGATTATTTTAGATCATATAATTGCACCATTATTTTTTTCTCATACCTACATGCTTATCTGATGCTCACTTATGATATTGTATTGTTATCAATTATATTTACCCTTAAAGAGAGATTGAGATCACCTATTATTTTTTTCCTTCCAACTAGGTTATGAATAATAATATTAAGTATAATGGGTCTGGAAGGTATCATATGTGAAGATTTTTTGGAAGATATTTAAGACTAATTTTAAAATACTCAATCCTTGGTTTAATGAATAAATGCCCATTATATAGGAAAAATATGGGTTTTTTAGTTAAATGTTGTTGTAACTCTCTAAAAATCTAAACCTAAAAAGTTTTTGGGTTTGTAAGTGACTCAATATATGTCATTTATATTTTAATTATGGATGTTTAAGTTAGGGTATCCTGATTCGGAATCAAATACAATTTTTAAAGGATATGTTTTATCCCTAGATCCAGAAGTATTGGTTTTGGGGTGCTTTAGATGGTATTAGACTAGGATTTAGATAACTTTAGATATTAAGATGTTATCTGTGAAGGATAATTTAAGAGTTAGAAAAACTTTTTGAGGTCTTATGTGATTATATTTTAAGGTGATTAATGATATTTTGGGATATGATTTTTGTGTTTTAAGAAGCATATATGATCAATGTATAGGTAGTCCTTAGGGTTAGTAAATAATATAATATCAATGAAATTTAAATTAGTTTTGAAAAATATTAATCTCTTTTGGGTAGTATATATGATTAAGTTATATAAATATTGGTTTAAGATTAAAGTTTTAATGGTTAAAGGTTAAATTGATTTTTGGGAGCATTGTTTTCCATAAATTTTGGGCTTGGAATATAGTAAGAAAGATCTTGATAATTTTGGTTTAATTATTATGGGGCATTAGGAATAGTATAAATTAGTGGAAAACCTAAGTATAAGTCTAAATATAGGAAAACATCTTACAATTTTGGTAAAGTATAGAGGTTGTGGATTCCTAAAAATAACATCTCTGTCTAGATATAAAAAAGTGGATATAGGATATGGATCTAATTTACCAATGGGTAATAACCCTGAAAATGGTTAGTTGGGTGTTAACTCATTATTCACTTATTGAAAAACAAGAGGCCTAACGACCCACCCAACATTATATTCTTGAATTACATGATTTGGATGTTAAATATGATGTTTACAAACCATTATGAATGTTTTGAATACATTTTTGTAAGCACTGTTTCAAAATTATTTATTTTAAGGATATCAATCAATGTTTCATATGCTTTTAATTAATTTTGTGTTTTATTATTATAATTTTTTTCTCGAATGTTTTTTAAAATTTTCTATGTATGGAAGATACCGAACTCTATGTGAAGTAAATATATTAAGGTTGACTTCATAATGCATGAAGAGACTATGTCAGTCAGATAAAATTTATCTAAGTGTTAGAGTTATAAGAATACTGAGTTGATCAACCACACTTTATGACAGGAAAACTCATGACCATTGAAGTGATGATGAGTAAATTTATGTAAGTGTTAGAGTAAGAATATAATGAAGTGAATCAACCATATGAAAACATAGATCTATCACTTGATTATTTAATTCAACTATAAGAGGGATTTTAATTAACATTTAGTATCAAATCTTAAAATTATATATTTTATGGCTTTATGTTTTTTTATTATCTTTATTTTACCTTCAAACCATCATCAAGTCCCGAGGGAAAGATCACTTATTTTTTTAATTAATATTTTGTTATCATGGATGATAAGCCTAAGGGTTACTATACAAATAAACATCTTTATTTTTATGAGATTAATTTTTAAAAATAAAATGTTTTATTGAAAATATATTTAGAGAGTATGATATTTGATATTTGGAGATCTATTGAAGATAAATATTAAAATCCCAAGAAAAAAAGAAAGAAATTGTATGGTCTAACTAAAACTTCTTATTATTCTAACTATAAAGATATAAATTATTTATTTTATTATTTAGGGGATGATTAGTTTAGTTTAATATATTCTTGTTATACTAATTTTGAAATTTGGGACACCTTAGTTGTTTCTCATAAAGGAACCTTTTATATTAAAGAAATGCGATTAAATATATATACCATGAAGTATTTTTCTTTCTATATAAAACCTGATGAGTCAATTTATGAAATTTATTGATGGTTTAATGATTTTATTAACACTATGAAGGCCCTTTGACTATAAATAGATAATGAAAACAATTTTAAAGATTAATGTGACTCTTACTTGATAAATGGATAAGTACTATGAATTTAATTAGAAAATCCTATTACAATGACAACATACTAGTCAAATAAATGATTGTAAATTTTATTATATATGATGAGGAATTAAAAACTAAAATTGAATATGGTAAACTTGAGAGTAAAACTACATCTTTTAAAAAAAATGAGTCAAAATATGAAGTGGCAGTCAAAGTTATTTCAAGTGTAGAAGATATGCTTAGGAATGTGATTAGGATATGGCTCATCTATCTAGAATATTCAATAATATGTATAAAAATAATAATCTCATGAAAAATATTATTATAATGAAAATTAGGGAAAAATAAGACACTAGAAAAAGGACTAGAAGAAAAATGAATTATTTAGTGAAACAACCTAGTATTAAGGTAAGAGTATTGTACATATAAAATTTTATTTTTCTTTGATGTATTATTATAATAAGTACGATGATATAGATAATAAACTATAATAACCCACATCATTAAAAGTTTAGAATATGAGGAGAAATTCGATTTATTTATTCATAAGAATATTTCAGGGTAAAAATTGTAATTTATCATGTTATATTATATCATACAATTTGTTTCGCTTCTCTATTGGTATGAAATAGGGTATTTACCTTATGATATAATTTTTGTGTAATTTTGATCCATTCAAATTTTTATGTAATAATTAGTATTTAAAATTTAGTTAATTAAATATTAATTTACTCACATGTGTTAGTTTAGTGATATATCTTGAATAGATTATTAGATTGGGATTATGACTCCATAGTTGAGTTTAGAATAGGGGGATTTTCATAGGCATGGCATAACCTCATCAAAGGCACTGGGGCCAAGGTCAAGCCCGATTTTATTTTATTTTTTATTTTTTATATCTTTTTTTCTTTCTTTCTTTCCATTTGGATTTAGAAATATATGGGATCTCCCCTTTGGGTTGTCTTGATTGGTCGAGAGAGGATTGGATTGAGAGAGGGATAAATAGTAGGTGTCACCGGGGTTTTTTCGAGGCTTGGATTAGAGTGCGGTGACTGCAGGTGGTAAATTCAGAGAGAATATTCTGTGTATTTCACATGGAAGTAGAATAATGTTTATCTTTCTATGTAAAATTTACATAGATTCAAAGTATTTAATTTTTAAATCCTTATATGTATTTTTGGAGAACTCTAATGGATGATCTATAGGTTTTGGGGGTGAATCATGGGTTTTGGGATATTTTGGGGGTTTTCTATTTAGAAAAACCCACGTACACCATTTATAGTATGAGGAATAGACACCATGTGTTATTATATTTAGTAAAGGTTTGAAAAAAGGGGTCACATGATATGTGAGTTTGGGGTACTGAATAGAGGGATGTCTCAGTGTGTGGCCATGTATTTGGCCACAAACCCCATTTAGAAGCACAAAGGAGTGAAGTAAACATGAACAGAGCCCATGTTTGGTACCTAGATAGTGGTTGTATACTATATCTGGACATAACCAATGTAGGGTACATGGATAAATTCTTGTGTGGGGACCTTCTGCAGGGTAAATGATGTGCACTTATGTAAATTGCATGCCGAGTGGGCTGTAGCACATGGCTAGGGAGACCTATTGGAGGTACGCACTGTGTCTATGAGGGATAAGACATGTAATCTATACTTTGAGGTGTTTTGATGGGCTTTCATCCCAGTACTAGAATAGGGCTTGGAGATGTTTATTTTGTTGGGATTCTCCCTTGGTATGGATGCAATAGAGGAAACCCTTCTAGGGTGGAATTCACTTCTTGTGTTCATATGGCTATTTGATGATCATTTTATTGGTGAGTCCCAAGAACTGGTTGGAGAAAGGGAACCCCTAGTAGGGTGTCCCTTTGTACTAAGACCCCAGGTAATGTAGAAGAACTGAGTTTTATTTAACGCTAATGACGTTCAATGAGATATATGGTGGATGTTTTATGGATGATGAGATCCAAGGGACCAAGGGGGACCCATATATTGTATACTGAGAGTTGATTGATGATGATGGTTTAGCTATTTGGATGATGGGTTTGAGAGCTGGATCAACCCCTGTTTGGATGGCCTTTGGTGAATATGATTGAGGAAGAATCTACTGAAGATTAGATATGATAGGATACCTCTGGGTTTTTATTATATTTGGAATTATCCCATAATATTAATTAGTTATCTCCTATATTTTTTTGATGGTTTTTCTTAGATGGGTCTAGGGAGCTAATGAGTGATCTGGATGAGTGCACCCCTTTATTTGAGAGTTATGATCTGGAGAGAGGTGTTATATTGTGGATACTAAAAGCTCGTAGTTTCTTGGTTGGGAGACCTGTGGAAATATCTATATAATTTATAGCCCATAGATATTGGTACCCATGGGTGAATATGTATATTTTTTCAGCCCCATGCATAGAGGGACACCTAGGGTAGTGTACACTATCTGGACCTCATTTATAGCTACATTGGTTATTCAAGACTTTTGGAGCCTGAAAAGTTCTCCAGGGTCTAGTGTAGAATCATTTCACTATTTTATATTGTTCCATTAGATTCAAAGATCCAGATATATTCATGTATTGGTTATAGATCCCAAGGATAAGATCCTAGGTTCTTTCATTCATGCCTATTATTCTTTAGACATATTGGAGATCCTATGTAGACATGGAGGATGTGCTTGATGTAATGTGATTGGGGGATACAAGTGTAATTAATCCTATGTCATGGGATAATGAGGCGTATATTTTCCTTGGGTATTATATTAGAACCCATGGTTGGATTTTTTTCTTAATTTCTGTTAGCCCCCATTTATTGTGGAATACTTATTTTATGCCATTTTTTCGTTTTCAGCTAGGATAGGCATATCACATGTTACATGAAATTGTATATAAAAATAGATTATACGTTTACCATTGGGGTTTATTTCTTACATTAATTTATCACCCCATTTTTGTAAATTTTTGTGTATGTATAGATGATATATCTATTTTAATGTTTAAGAAAATGTTACGCAATGAATCAGGTGGATGCCTAGTGTTGATTGACCATGGGGAATCTATCATGTGGAGTCATAAGATTGAGAAGGATTTGTTTTTTATTGTCGAGACCGAGTATGTGGTTCTGCTCAGAGTTAGTAGTGGAGCCTAGTGTATTTATTTTTGGTTTTTTTATTTTGTATTTGTGGTCATTCTACTGGGTGACCAACTACTGTGCTATAGAATGATTGTGATTTTTTATGAAAAATTCTATTTCATGTAGATTTTTACTATTTTTTTTATTTATTATGTATACACATATGTATATTGTGGGTGTGTTTGGTTATTTTCAACTTTTATTGTACTATGACTAGTGAGTATTTCATCCCTACTGAATCTTTTAGACCTTCACAACTATTCAGCAACCTATGGAATATGGGGAGGCACACTAGGGGCCTTATGGTGAACTAGATCAGGTGATGTGTCAGGTTAACCTAGGTCAGTTCACTGCATAAACAAAATAAATAAAATAAACCAACATGAAGTGTATTTGTGGATAAATCCCACAGTTCTAATTCAGATAGTAATGATGAAAGTGAGAAAGATAATTTATGCATTATGGAAAATCAGGTATAGAATACAACTTTTATTTCTATTTTTTTTCCTAATAATGATGTTGTAGATGATACTAAAATATCTAATAAATTACTTTTCAAATACTACTCTATGCTAAAAGACACCTTGAATGAACTTAAATATAAATATAAGATTTTGAAAAGGTGCATACTTTATCTGTCAGTACTAACAACGAACTTCATATTGAAAAAGAAAATAATGTAATCCTATTAAAATAAAATACATATTTGAAATTATAAAAATGAGAAACTGAGAAAATATTTATAATAATTTATAAATGGTATTAATACCTTGAATTTGATTTTTGGGAAGTCATAAACAATCCAAAATTAATACTGAAATTAGACTATAAGGGTTTATATGTTCCAAAATAATTCCTTTATCATAATGGGGTTTCTATAAGTTTCAAAAAAGTTTTTTATATTTTAATAAGTGTTTTTAAAGTGGTTTTCAAATTATGAAAGGGATTTCAATGTTTTAAAAGATTATTTGGAGATTAATTTGGGATTTTTGAAAATGAATTAATTAACTTTGGAGTTGTTTTTTAATTATTATAAATCATAATAAATCCTATATTTTTACTTATTTTTTTAATTAAAAATATATCATTTTTATAAGATTACTTACCCTTACTTAGGAAACCCTCCTTGTTTAAATTTAAATATTTTTACCTTTATACAAGGACTAAAATTATATTCAATTTAAATGTAAGCCTTGATTTTTATGGGTTGTGTAAATATAAATTCTTATTTCTATGTGTTAAGTAAATATAAGGAGGTTATTCTGAAATATATTTAAGGGTAAGAATTAGTTTTCACACCTTGATTATTGGCCAATCACTGATTATATGCACTATAAAAATGTAAAAAATAAATTATAATATTAATATAAGGGTAACTTATTTATTACGTAAAGGTAACATTTCAACCATGGGTAAAGGTCTTCTAGATTTTCTTAAGCTCATGTATGAGTCATTTAAAAATCCTAATTATCACGTTAGGGTAGTCTGTTATTTTTCTTGTTTATGTAAGTGTAAAATAGTTTTCTCAAAGCCCACATGAAGGTATGTTTCTCTTCACATAAGAGTAAGTTGTGATTTTAGAAGGATGCATTGGGGTAACCAACCACATAAGGGTAAATTCATGTTACCTTTATGCAGAGCATGTATGTTGTTTATGGGTATCATGTTTTTCCCAAATTACTATTTTTACCTCACTTTCATCTTATAATTCATTTTTAAAATTAATTAATAAAAATAAATGTGGGCAATTAATTGTTTGAATCTCTTATGAATAGATAAATCAGATATTGACTCCCATGAATTTAGGAGTTATAAAACTAGTGTTGGGAAGTTAATTAAGTAAAAAATAATTAAATAAAAATTATTGTGAATTATAATATGGATGGTTTGATAGAGTTTATATGGTATTAGTGGAGAAATATTTTTGAATCTTAAAAATTGGTTTCCTTAACTCATTTGAGTCTCTCTTCATATCCCTTGAGTTTGGGTGATCCAAACCTCACCTTGGGAGATCTATAAGCATTTTGTGAACTTATTTAAGGCTTGTAATTTGTTTTCTAGGTATTTTAAAGTTTTATTCTATCTTTATTTTTGGTTTAGTGTGAAAATATTCTCTTCTCTAGACAGGAGATTTGAGTTCTATCTATTTTATGTTCATTTAAAGAATTATCATTATTTTTTCATTCCATTGGGTGAGTTGTTTGAATTGGAATAATTAAGATAATAAAACATAATTTTTAAATTACAATGGGATGGTGTGATACATATGAGGTTACCAGTTTTCCTTGATATTTTTTAATACCTTTTAAGATAGAAATAATCTAGGAGAGAGTAAAATTGATTATCGCTTAGCGTAAGATTTTATATTATATATTTATCACATGATGAGGAATAATAATAGTTTTTATAGAAATTATCCAAAATAGATAAATAGATAATTTAAAGTAATTTTCTAATTACTATTTGATAAAATCAAAATGATAGCATGTTATGGTGTTAAAATTCTGAAATAAAATTGATGAGAATTATTTTATAATTCTAGATGTTATATAATTGAAATGGAGATTATAAAAAGTTAATTCTAATTAGTATTTCATATTGGGAATTAAATTATTAGTTTGTGCTTTGTGATAAAATGAATTTTATGTTATAACTTGTTATTTAATAGATAATAAACTATCAACTTGGCTTTTTGTGTTGCTATTTCTATTTAATATTATGTCCTAGTTATGGAATTATGAATGTAGTAATGGAAAAAATTTAAAATACCATGTAAACAGTTTAAATAATTAAATATAGTAAATGAAAGGATGAATATGAGTATTCATGTTTCATAATTGATTCGTTGTTTGTGTCTTGGTGGAAATTGTTGTTGTGGATTGGTGGTGTTAATTTTTGTGGATTTGTAGAATTGGTTGTCATGGCTTGGTAGCCCTGATTTTGTAGCTTGGTGGCCTCGGTTGATTGTGTATTGGTGGCATCAGTTGTGATGAGGTTGTTTACAATTGTGGTTTCTTAATAGTGATTCAGAAGTAATGGAATAATAATAATACTGACATATAAAAATGTGGTTATGTCTAAATAGTTCTTAGTTGTAAATTTAAATTAATATACAAATGAATAAATATTGACATTTGGTTCATTAAATAAAATAATTGCAAATGGAAACCGAGTTGTGGACCTTTGTGTGATTATTATTGTCTGTTGTTATTTATTAGAGGTAACACTTGGTGGTTCATTATTTGTAGCATTCTAATGATGGTTTCAATGGTGTTTCTTTTGTGAACTCGTAGGTGTGGGTTAGTGTGATATTATTATATACCTATATCTTCTTTTGTTTTCTTATGCACCCCAACTAATTTAGGTAACCTGACTGATACCTTGGTAACCTGAGGATATTTTCCCCTAACATTCAGAATGTTGAGGATTTGAATGAATTACTACCCCATCTTCCCCACTCTCCCTTCAGTAGTAGCTTTTGGTGATGCTGACAGTGGATGATGAGATATATGGTTGGGGTCATGCATTGTAGGGGGAGGAAAGAGGTTGATGTCCTAAGAATTCATGATACCCAACTGTGATGGTTGCATGATAAATGATGTTTGGTTGGTTCCATGGGATATGTTATTTCATTTCTATTGAAAAATATGATATCTGGTTGGTTTCATTATTGGTGGATATGGAAGAGATGTGAGAAAATGTCTTCGCATTGTGTGAGAGTTGAAAAATAATGGGAAAGTCGTTGTTTGGAACGTTTATCTACTTTATTTTGACATTTATTTACAACTATTGGATTCATTATTTATAGAGAGATCCTAGTGAGACTGAGGGGATAGTTGATCTATGTTGTTATTGGTTAGTCCCATTGTTTTTTCACTAGTGAATTAATCTGCTCTTTCCACTTTTACATGAGAGAATTAGGTTTGATCCTATTAAGTATACATGATATTCTGACCTTATGCATATAAAAATTTTATTATGGGGTTTAGGAGGGTTTTGGTGATCGATCTAGACATTACTAGATTAAATCTTGGGTTTTTGTGGTTATTTTCAAATGATTTTCATTTGGTATTGTATTTCCTTGGAGACATTTGTATTGGATTTATATTCATGAATTATGGGATATTTATTTTATGGGATTTTTTATTTGTTTTATAATATAGATTATTGTTTGTTGGTTTTATGTTATGATCCATGGATATTAGAGGGTAATGACTGCAATTATGTGCATTTATACCCTCGATGATAGTTTCTATCCTGAGGCCTACTGGTGGCAAGGATCAGGGGGTCACTCCATATCTTCAGTATTGGCCTAGTAGGGGTACCAATGGAGTGTGTGGTCATTACATAGTGGTATAAAATGTTTGGTTAAGATATATGATGGAGATTTGTGTTATTCACTAAGAGAATTGCATAGGTTAGTAGGGAAATAGTGTCACTTGAGCTTGGTGTATACCAAAGGCCAATGGATCCGGATAGAACATAAGATTATAGGGACCTAATGATCTAATGTAAGTACTCTAACTCTAATTAATGACTAAGTGAGGTGGTGATATTTTTAGGTTAGAGATCTAGGAGTGGTATATGCATCATGATTGTTTTCACTTGTGGTTTAACAAGGTGAATTTGGGAATTAAATTAATTTGAATAAATTACATGCTATCATCTTAGGGATTTTTTTATGATGGTATCATAAATTATGGTTTGAAGTATATGATGAAAATGTACACTCCTCCCACCAAGATGAGTTATTTTCATTACAAATTTTGAAACCATGTGGGATAGTTTGAGCATCCCAAAGTAGAAAATGGCATGGTTTGGGGGTTGGGTTCCTTTAATTTATATACTGATATAGGTTCTTGTATAGTTTAAGGAATGTAATTGGCTATTTAATTAAAACTATGAAAAAATAATGATAATCAAATAAAGTAAATTTTAATTGGAAATTTTTAAATTCATCTAGTATTTTCTTGGGCAAGTCCTTAATAATTTCAAATATGTTAATGATCCAGAGGACCTTTTAGCTTAATAAAGTAAATTGTTTCAACCTCGTGATTTATTAATCTTATTATATGTTGGTTTGAAATATATAAATTATGAAGATAAAAAAATTTATATTAACTTTAAAAAATAAATATTTGATGTATGATACAGTTGGTTAAACAATTCTTGCAATGAATTGTTGGCTTTTTTTAAACGATCTTGTGATTTGTTTTTTAATCAGTGAAAGGTTTTCTTTTTTTAGTTATTATAATTATTTTTAAATTTATCATATAACTGGTTTAAATTATATCATAGAAGATTTATTATCTTCATGTTTTAAAATAAAACCTAATATTTTATATTAAAATTAATTTGAAAAATGATTTAAAAGTTACTCATTAAAATATTCTTTGTTTCTTATAATGTTTTTAAATAATTAGGTTTGAGGATGAATTTTCATTTTTTAAAAACTAATGTTTTGTTTTATGATATTTTCAAGTATTCTATGTGATTAAATTTATAGAAGTACATTATTGTTCCCATTATGTGTTCCTGAATCATTATCATAGTTGGATTTAGAAATTTATTTGAAAATATTTTTAAAGCATTTACTTTAGTTGAAGTATATTGATATGATGAGATGCTTAGTTTTATTAACTAAAATTCTATGTTTTATTTTTAAAATAGTAAAAATTTAAAGCATTCTAAGAATTATAAATATTATTACAGAATAACTTATGAAATATGTTAGTTTATTTTAATTAACAAAGAAATATGCTTAAAATATTTTAATTTCCCTAAAAAACTTTTAAGAAATATTTTATTAATTAAATATTCAATTAATGTATAATGCTTAATTTTTAAGGGAAATGTATATAAAACATTCTATATATATATTTAAATTTCTTGATGTGAAATTTTATCCCAATATATAAACTAAATTGATTAAAATTAACTATAAGTTGTAACTGTAAATTATTTAATTGAAAAGTTTTCTAAGAATTGTGAATTGTTATTGGTAAGATTTTTGTAACATAAAAAAAGAATAAATTCATATATAATTTATAATATATTTAAAATGGAATTAATGAAACATTCTTTAAATTGGAAGATGTTGTATTTAAAAATTTTAATGAGTACTAAAGACAAATTGTTATGAAATTAAGATAACTTATGAGGCATATTTTTTTGTCATGCCCTGATTACTGTGATAAGTTTTGAATTTTATGAATTTAATTCACCAAATGATTTTTTATTCTTGATTAAGTATAATTTATTAAAGGGGATAATGTATAAAGTAAGTGATTGATTGAAACAATGAAAATAAATTAGTAAATAATTTTAAGTAATATAAGTATGTAATAATTATATAAGCACTTGATATGAAAAAATATAAAAGAACCATCCACGAGTTTTAATTATAATTTCATGTAATAATTTTTAATATCATTATTACCATGCCATGTTTCACTTAAATTAAAATTCCATTTTTGTTGTTAAAATTCCTAACTATTTTAACTACTTCTATGATAGTAAATTAGGATTAATGTGTCCCTGATATGTGTAATTTCTATTTTGAGACCTTATAAAACAAGTTACTCTTAATAAATTCAATGTTTATATGTTGGAATGAAATAATTTCTATCTATTACACTTTTTTTATGATTTTCCATTCCATGATATGCTATATGGATCAGTTATTAATTTATTGCAAGGTTGAAAATTTTCTATTTACTTATGAAGTTCCTGGTAGATGGAAAGCATTCCTAGAGACAACCTATTAATATTTGAGAACTTTTTCATTGATATCCCTATTTATTCTTTCCAATCATGATTAACAATTTATAATGATAAAATATTTATATTATATATGATATTTCATAAATACCATGAAATGTGTAGTTGTTTGAATGATCAATTTTCATGATTAAGAATATGTTGTTTATTTTAAGAATTATCATGTTTCATGAAGGGTAGATATGAAATTCATTACAAGAGTGTATATATAAAACCATGTAATGTTTGCATTAGTTAACGTGGAAGCCTACTAGAATCCATGCTACATACTTTGAGAATGTTGTACTAAAATATTAAAGTAAAATCATTTCATCCCTTATGTAGCTTAAAATAGTAAAATGGTTAAAGAAAATTGAATATGAGCATGAATAACATGAGGTTTGAGAACATGGAATGTGAATATTTTCATTTAAATCAAAGAAATGTGATAATTTTGAGACGAAATATATTATTTCACCTGAAATATTAATTTATATAAATTAAGAATGGGATATAATGTTTTATATGGTGAATGATTACCTTAAAAGTGTTGATACGCTTCACTAATAATTTGTTTCTAAACTATAATTTGGCATGATAAAGGCTGAATAACATGTTTTATTTCCCTAATATTTTATTAAAACTTTAATGTTCTATGAATTTTATTAAATAATACATGTGAAATGACTGTATCTAAGATATTTCCTACTATTTTGATTACATGTTTTGTCTTTGAAAGAACATTTGAAACCAGCACCTTATGTAAACAAATAATCATCTAGGGTTGGTAATGAAAAATGATGTTGTAATTATAGAATTAAGAGATTATATATTTATTTATAGACATAATTCTGGTGATGTAATGATAAAAAGGTGATTGAGTGATAATAATTTTTGGTTGGGTTAACTATGGGTGTCAATGTGGATTTTTTTGTGATTCACAAGGTTTAATTGGAGATATTGTTTGTCCCTATATTAAACCCTTGAGTTGTTGAACTTATGAAATTACTTATGTATTGATGCTAGATTATTCCTATTTAAAAGGTATCTTATAAAGAGTGTGGTTTAATTATAGTGGTTGTGCCCTAGATGTGGTGAGTTCCTTGGGAGGTATCTCACGGGGTGGTTGTTTTCACCCCTTTTCTCTTTCCTCTTCAGCTTTATTTTAATTCTCAAGGATGAGAATTGTTTGAGAGTAATATGATGTAAGGGTCTAGAGTTTCCCTGATCTTTAATTATTCATTCTGTGGTGTTTAGAAGTTTATATTTTTTTTCACATTTTAATAAGTGTTTTTAAAATGGTTTTCAAATTATGAAATTAATTTCAATATTTTAAAAAGTTTATTTGAAAATTAATTCGACATTTTTTAAAGTAAATTAATTAATTTTAGAGGTTTTTCAATTTTTTTGATTTTATATTAAATACATTACCTTTATATTGGCTATTTTTTATAATTAAAATAATAATTTTTTTCAAAATATAACATACCATTATATAGGAAGACATCCCTATGTAAAGATAAATAAATTTACCTTTATAAAAGGGATAAAATTGGAGTCTATATAAAGGTAGATAAATGTTTTTATGAGTTTTGAGGATGAAAATTAATATTTATAACTATAATTATAACACCCCAACCTTACACAATACACTTCTTTTTAAATAATTAAATTGCTTGTACTGTACGCAACACTCAGTTCGAGCCCAAGATGACATATCAAACTAGTCATTTGAAAAGAAGTTATGAATAGTATTTACCACATTACGAAATATATAAATTTTATTTTTCAAAATGGACTACATTTTTGAAATCATAATATCAAAATTATCTTATGTTTATTTTATGGTATTTTTCAGAAAAGTTTCAATTTTTGATGAATATTGAGAAATACTGCTTTGTTGTTAAAACCTAACTTTTTATTTAAATAAATATTTTACATAAAATTTATTTTAAAGTAAAAATAGATAAATAATATATTTATTAACCCAATTTAGGTCATTGGAATCATTTTTATAATATAATTAGATATAAAAATTTATTGAACTTTTGAACGTCACTTTTACCCACCTTCCAACCACATCCACGGGTTAATATTAAACGTAATTTTATCTCTTCTATGAATTGAATTTCCAAAAATGGACATACATGGTTGTAATCAATATGAAAAATTTGGATTACTATGATACAAATAATTGTTTTATGAATAATACCTTTTGGAATTTATTTACCATGGTTAAATGTAAATCGGGACACTAAAAGAAAAAATAATATTATAATAATATAAAATTACCCTAACACTCATATTAATTTTATTGGATAAGTTTTTTCCGACCAAAATAAACCTTAGGTCGAAAATATGATCCTTTTGAAGCCACTTTTGTTAG
The DNA here is from genome assembly GCA_963277665.1 of Viscum album. Lineage (NCBI taxonomy): Eukaryota > Viridiplantae > Streptophyta > Magnoliopsida > Santalales > Viscaceae > Viscum > Viscum album. The sequence continues at coordinate 909,522,837 of OY728138.1, read as the reverse complement.
ATTAGGACATTTATTATATTTTATTTAAAGAAGAACCAGAAATGTCATATTCAAATTCTAATAACAATATCATTTTTAATATGAGTTCATATAAGTGATATGGTCAAATATAAAAATTATTTAGTAAGATAAAATGTTTCTATACATAATGGAAGTTTATTTATAATTTTAGGAAATAAATAATTAAATTAAATGGTTACACACTGATAAGGCAGTAATTGATTTATTAATAGAAGAATCAATTAAATGATATTAATAATATTAAAGTAAATATAATTTGAAATATTTGATGCCATACACAATTTTTTAGATGAAATTAAAATGTTAGGGATGAAATATATTTTTTTCTTGAAGTAATTGAGTTGTTATGACTTTAACAAAAAACATGTATTAAATAGTGTCAAAATCGACATAAATGAGATTTCAAAATAAATACTATTTTATTAAATGATATAAAAGTCATAAAAATATAAGATTAAGAAAACTAACCTGTATAGTGTTAATAATTTTATAAATGTTCTAGTTGGGGTTATTTTGGAATTTTATAGAAACTATATTAACGATATAGTGTAAAAAGATAGGTAAACAGAGTAAGAATTAAACTGTTTAACAAAGAGTTAAATTGAAAAGATAAGGTTAATTTTGTGACATAAACTTGTATAAAAATAATTGGTTGTAATGATTTTTACACTTACTCATATTATCCTATAAATAAGTCACTTTTAAACTATTATAAATAAATAATAAATTTATATGAAATTAATAGTTTTGAAGTGTCCAAAAGTTCCTCTCCTCTCTCTTATAAAATAGTACATTTCATTCTATTTTATTCATACTAATAAAGCACTTTGTATCTATAAAAACCTACCCACTTATCTTACTAAATTCCATCACTTCATCCTAGATGCCGTAAATTGGGTAGAAATCTAACCTATGGAGTCCTTTTGTGCAAATCAAAAGTAGACGTTTGAGGAAGTCGTAATTGTTTTACGAGTTCAATTAAATTTCTTTTCTTTTTATACTTATTCTTACTATATTGTTTCCATACTAAAGTAATAAATACAGTTTCATATACATTCTGATATGTTATTATGATTTTGGTACAACCATATTCCTCCTTTTTTCTATCCTAAGAATAATAATATCACCATGTGTGCGTACGTACGACTTTCCATCTCCATGCTATGGTGCAATTTGTTATTCAACATTAATTTATTTGGATGGGTATAATGATGAATATAATCTATATAAATAATTAATATGACATGATAATGATTTTTAATAATTATTATACCATCCATTTCCAAACCATTTAACCATCAAGTAAATGACATCATCGCTTGTTCGTACGCATGACCTACCGTCTCCGCGACGCGGTGAGATTCATTCTCTACATTAACCACTCAAGAATGATCCTAAAATTTATTATATGAGTAAATATAAAATTTATGAACTTAATATAATTACTTATATGAATAAAATATATCATATGTATAATAAACTTGACTTACATAACAAAACACACATATAAATAAAGCAGTTATCACACTAAACAATGGTAATACTGAGATATTATTAACAAAACAATATAAGAGAATCACATATGATATCTTAAATATGTATATAGTCATGATATAATTTAATAACATTATTTAACCATTATACATGAGGTTAACACACCCTCAACTAAAAGAATGTACAAGGTAAAGGTTAATTTCACAATCTCATTATTATCCGAGGATGATTATACATAAGTATTTACTGGGAAATATTTATTATCCATGTCCATGTTTCATAAAATGTAATTCAAAATATTATCGACAATTTTTTTAATTCATTTTTACCTATGTTTTAATTTTATGAAATTTTTTAGAGGAATCTTTCCATCGTTTTCCAAACGAGGAACTTTATAACCTTTTTGACAAATTATGGAAAGATTGTTTTTTAAATTATACAACATGAGTGGATATTTTATGCCATTATGACACCTTTACATTTTTAATTTTCACTTACAATATTAAAAGGTTATTTTTAAAATTAATGTTTTATTTTATAATTTATTGACTTTAAAATGATTTCAATGTAAAAATGGATATTTATCTCATATTTTTCTAGATTTTATTAGATTATTTTCATCTATGTCAATATCCTTTGTTAGATTTTATGCTTAATTGAGGTTGATTTATTATGATACAATATTCCATGTTTTAATGAACGATTTATGATATGTTTGACCATGGATGTGCTATTTAGATACCACTGACGGGTTGGGGTTAATGTATTAACATTTCATATGCTAGTATTAATAAGAATGTTTATTTTGGTTAATTTTCCTCCATTAATAATAGGAAAAGATTGGACTTATTAAGTGATGAGAATGACCTACTTTATCCCCTCCATGAATTGGTAGGTTTCATAAGACTTACTATTTTGGGTTTTTACCCGTTTATGTATGGTCTTGGGAGAAGGCGTTGATGGTAAGGTTATAATATCCGATATTATACATTCCCTCATTATGAGATTAGTTATGGATATTACATGTGATTATTTGACTAGTAGAATATCCATGTGAATGTTTAAATAGAATTATTTAATTTATTATTCCCATACTATGTTTAAGATTATGTTTTAAATTTCATCTGTTTCAGTTTTATACCTTTCCTTAAATGTTGACTCTTATTTATGATAGCTTCTGCTATATTGTTATCATTACAGAGCATATGAGATCACCCCTTTATTAAGTTTCATTTTTCCCTAGGATGAAAATAAGTATATTATGACTAACCTGCAGGGATATCCTATGTGATATTAGTGTTTCAAAGGAGATACTTTGTTGTTTTTCATTTCATGATGTAATGTAAAACTTATATTTGTATCTAGTTTTTTCAAAGATACTAAATTGATCAGTTCTTTGGGATTTGATTTCTTGTGATCATGACAATCTATTAGAATAATTCACGGACTCTGGGATTCTGGGTTCAGGGAATTACAGTTATCTAAAGGTAAAGAGGGTTTTTATAAATTATATTTAATGTTTAGATTTAGTTTTGGTGTCTTGCATAAGGGTCATCCACTAATTCTATGCACTTCATAAATGTATGGCCTAAATTTTAATATCAATGTAAGGGTAATTCCTTTTTTGTGTAAAAGTAAATTTTCATTTTCAAACCCTATGTAAATGTTTCCTATATTTTTTAATCTTACCTATGGTTCAATCAATAATCATAATGCTCATGTAAGTGTTAGACAATGTTTTCCCTATTTACATAAATTTAAAATTCTTTTTTCAAAGCCAGTATAAAGGTAGGTTGTTCCTGGCATATGGTTAAGGTGAGATTTCTAAAGGATGTGTCAGGGTGACCAAACACATATGGAAAAATCCATGCTACGCTTACATAGTGCATGCAGGTTATGTATGGATATCATTTCTTTCAGAAATTTCTAATTTTACCTTCCTTTTGTCTTGTAATGTATTTTCAATGTTTATTAATAAAATAAAATTTTAAAACATTGTTTTTCATTTTTTTAATACGTTTTAAAATCAGATCATGGATCCCATGATTTTAGAAGTCATAAAATGATTCTTGAAAAGTAAATTAAATAGAAACCAATTTAATGTGAAATAAAATATGGATGGTCTAACAGAGTTTCAATAATATCTATCGAAAGATATTTTTGAATATTAAATTTGATTTTCCATACCTTATCTGAGACTCCCTTAATCTCCCTCGAGTTTGGGGGACCAAAACCCCACCTTATAAAATTTGAAAACCTTTTAATTTTTTTTCAAGGCTTCTCTTATGTCTTCCAGGCCTATTCTTGTTTTATAATCTCCTCTTTTTTGGAACAATAAGCAAATATTCTCTTCTCTCAGTAGAGGATTCCAATTCTCTCTCTTTTATGTGTATTTGTGAGATTATTAGGATTTTATTTTCCTTATGTGAGTGGTATGAGTTGTAGTAATAATAATAATAATTCAAACTTTTGAAATTGTAAGGGGATGGTGCAATATGTATGTAGTTACCAGTTTTCATTGATATTTTTGTTGAAAATTTTAATGATGGAAATTATCTAGAAGGGGGAAAATGTAATTATCATATACTGTGTGATTTTATTTGTTAAAAATTATCTCATGATTAAGAGAAATGATAATTATTATAAAAAATTGTCTACTATAGATAAATAGATAATTTTATACTATTTTATAATTTTTATTTGATAAAATAAAAAGGATAGCATACTGCTGTGTTAAACAGATTAAATAATATTAATGAGAATTATTTTATAATTCTGGATATAAGATAATTCAAATTGATATTATCATATGTTAACAAGGATTAATATTTCTTGTGATGAATTAAATTATTAGTTGGGACTTTGGGATCAAATGTGATTTATTTTACCTCTTGATATTTACAAGATTTTGTGCTCTCTACTTAAATGTTTTTTTATTGTCATTATGGTTTCATGATATATTATTTTCATGTAATTATGAATTTTAGTAATGGATTTATTTTAGAATTCTATTTATAAGGTTAAATAATTAAAGGTAATAAATAAAAATACTAAGATGAGTATTTATAGTTTTATGACTATTTCACTATTTATATATTTTAGGACTTGGCTATTGTGTCATGGTTTCATTGGCCATTGTGACTTGGAGGCCTTGGTTTTTGTGGTTTGGTGGCCTTGGTTGTTTGCAGTTTGGTGGCATTAGTTGTGATGTTGAAGTTCAACATAGTGGTTACATGATATAGATTTTATAGTAATAGAATAATAATAATATTTACATATATAAATGTGGTTATAGAAAAATAATTCATTTGTGTGGATTGAAACTAATAACCAAATAATTAAAGATTTTAGGTAGGTTTTTTCAAAAAAATAATGGAAAATAAAACCAATGTTTTGTAATTTTTTTTATGTTTTTGGTTGGATGTTTTTCACTAGATGCATTTCTCGATGGTGTGATATTATCAGTGTTTTGATAATGGTTGTAGTAGAGTTTCTTCTGTAATACTATAGGATTGGTATTGTATGAGATTTTAATATACATATATATTCTTCTGTTTTCTTACTCACCCCACACAAGTTAGGTAACTTAATAACCACCTAGAGACCCTGAGGGCGTTTTTACCTAATATTTTAAATAGGGAGGATACAAATGGAATACTACACCTCCTCCCAATATACATTTAGAATCATATTATAGTGATACTAGTGGGGGATGATGAGGTTTATGGTGGGGGTCACATGTGTTAGGGGGATGTAATTAGGTTGATTTCATATGTTTACATGATACCCTACAACCCTTATCCCAAGATAAGATATGTGCGTTCAATGCTATAAGATGTGATATTCTATTGGTTCCACATGATATGATATACAGTTGGTTCTATCATTATTGGACATGGAAGGGATGAGTGAAAAGTACGTATTCACATTTCTTGAGAGTGGAAACCAGTGGGAAAGTGGTTATAAGGTGACTTTATCTATATTCTTATTCTATTACATTGATAGTTAACTTGTGTAAGTGTTGGTTAGTTTTTTTTTGGTTCATTAGGGTATTAGTAATATCTGTAAAAATTTTCATGAAAGACCTTGGGTATGATCCTATTGATTATACATGTTATTCTCACCCAATGTATATATCAACTATTTTCAGTTTTTTTAGAGGGATTTTGTGATCGAGATGGACAATACTAGCTCAGTGCTTGGGTTATTTCCATAAGATTTTCTTTTGGTATTGTTTTCTCTTAGAGATATTTGTTTCAGTTTTATATTCACGCATTACAATATATTTCTTTCATGAAATTTTGTTTTATTTACTTTATAATATTGTATATTGGTTGGTGGTTTTATTTTATGATCCAGGGATATTAGAGGGAAATGCATCCCATTATATGCATTTATACCCACAACACTAGCCTCCAACCCATGGCATTCTAGAGGTGGGAATTGGGGGGTCACTCATTCTATTCATATCCATCCTAGGAGGGGTACTATTTGGGGGGGGGGTATGACATTGAAAAACATGTGGACAATAAATGAAGCTGTATAAAAACTATTTTGTCCCAATGTCGAAAAATAAGACTTTAATCTATAAAACCAAAGAGACTTCTATCTATAAAAGAAGATTTCATTATTTTGGGCCAAAGAAGACATTTGTTTTCTAATTTTGTTAATTCTATAGTTAACAAGCCTATAAAAAACTATGGATTATTAAGTCATCAATTACTAAACTTTCTGAACCCCAACAAATTTGGTTACAAAATCATTTTTTATTCGATTTTTATACGTAATGTTCTAAAAGATCTTCAGTAAAAGTATATGGTATATAGATAATGGATGTTATAGACATATGAATTGGGGATAATGAAGGTTAAAGAGTTTAACAAAATTCAATGGAGGACATTCTACTTTTAGTGACAATGAAAAAGGAAAAATAATTAGACTTGAAAAATTTGGTAACTCTGAACCTGTTCTTTTTTCTAAAGTATTATTCATTGATGTCTTGAAATATAATGTGGTCAGTATTTCATAATTATTTGGTTATGGTAATAATGTTAAATTTTATAATAATTCTTATAATATTTTTTATTACAATAATGTTCTAGTGTTTACTACTTTAAAAAATGATAATGTTTATGCTAATAATCAAGGTTATTTATTTTATCAAGATGTTTCATAATTGAGTTCCTTTTATAAAGAATATTGGATGTGGAATAGAGGAAGATGTATTTTTAATATATACTCTCTTAGTAAGAAAACTTGAAAAGGATTTTTCTAGGATCTATAGAAACTATAATTCCCAAAATGAAAAGTGTGCAATCCCTACCAAAATGGAAATCAACACAAAATTTCTTGAAAACCAAATAAAGAGGTTTTAGCCTCTCAACCACTATAATCAGTTCACATGGATTAGTTTAAACCTTTTATAGTGTACAATCTACTTGGAAAAAATTATTCTTATATTATTGTTGATGATTTTTCAAGATACACATGGGTATTCCTCCAATCCCAACAAAGTGAATCTATTTATTATCTTGCAAAACATGAAAAATATATAGAGAACCTTAGTAGAATTTGTTTTAATTCCTAGAGAAGTAATCATGGGTGTGAATTTGAGAATCAATAATTTCAATATTTATATAAAAAAAGGAATAATCCAAATTTCTTTACACAAAGAACTCCTAAACAAAATGGGGTTCTTTAATGAAGAAATAAAACACTTAATGAAATTTCTCAAACTATGCATAGAGAATATAACTTACCAATATATCTATGGGATTAATATAAAAGAATAAATTGTTATGTAACTAATAGGGTTATAATTAGAACTTTCTTACATAATAATTAATATAAATTATGTAATTGTAGAAAACTAAAGGTGAATTACTTAAGAGTTTTTTGATGTAAAGTTACTTTTCTAATTACCAAATAGAATCCAGATAAATTTTCACCAAAGAGTTATGAAGGAATTTTACTATGTTATCTAACCACTAATAAAGAATATAGATTCATTAACAAGAAATATAATATTATGGAAGAGTATTTTCATGTTATTTTTGATGAGACAAATCCTCAAAAATCTAAACCTATTGTAGAAAACCTTTTAGATCACATGTCATATTTAAATATCAATTACACCTCTATGACTTCTAACCACACTGCTATTTTTTTTAAATGTCTCAATAAAGACCAAATTGACTTTACAGACCCTAAAGAATAATTTGAAACCCCAAACAATTAAATTCAAAGAACTATTAAGATCGATTGATACCATATTTTAGATTTTTTTTCAACGATCTCGATAGGGGAAAAACAGCATCTCACTTCAAAGTTGTTATCAGTGAAGACAATGATGCTAAGGTATGTCTTATGAACTAGAAAATTTATAGGGAGGATAGTACCAATAGGTTGAGGATATGCTTTGATGGCTTTTCTTTATCTGATGAGGATTCATCGACGGATTGATTGAGACTGGTTTCTCACTTTTCCTAAAAAGTGATTTTATTAATAATAAGTTAATTTTCAGTTAATAGGGGAACTCAAACCAAAGCCTCTCTTAGAAACAAGGTTGAAAAAGAATCCATATTATCTTAGATAAAACTTATGAACATAACTAAATAAATTAATAATGAACATTTTGTAATATATTTGGAATAATAGTTATATTAGTTTAAAAATAATAAATTGAAGATTCTAGTTGAAAAGACCAAAGACTACCTAATAGTTGGGACTAAATGGGAGTATGGAAGAAAGAATGATGAGAAAGATACTATATAGGGAAATGTCTAGACTGGTTGCATAATTTTATTGTCAAGAGGAAGGTATTAATTATGAAGAGACATTTTCACCAATAGCTAAAACTAAATCCATTTTAATACTCAAAATGTAAATACCACCATTTTATATGTTCTTAAATGTTTTATTTTTTCGTCAAACATATTTTATTTAGGTTTTACTTTGTAATAAAACCTCCGTGGCCGAGTCTCATTTGGATATGGAGAGATTTTTTTGGGGAAAATGACCTAAGGTTTAGGGATTTATGTTTTTTTGAATTAATGCAGTATGAGTATAGACATGTTAAATGGGATTAAGAAGGATTCCCATGATTTTATAATTCTTCATAGGTGGATTAGGAACTTTCACAAAAGTTGGGATGGAAAATGTTCATTGGAAAATTAAATTCCATGTATATGTTACCCATCGTGCAACTGTCACCAGACATAGGTCATGAGTTGGTTCTATAAATGATGTTCTTACACATCATGAACCCAATTCCCATCGTGTAAATGTCGATCAGGATAAATATTAACTTGAGATGGTGAGTTTCTCAGTATAACTCAAAAATGAGGGAATACATGACACGAAAGGATTACACGACTTGTATTCCTTGGGCCCAGTGGTTTTAACTGGGTAGTGCATATGATTATTTTATTCATTCCATGAATCCCTCTAATATCTTAGGACTTTGTGAATTATAGGTGATTTTTGAGCCATTCCACTCCTTTCAAACATTTTGATCATGCACCCGATCCCTTGTGAGTGGTTCAACTAATGTTTCCCCCCTCATCTATTTTTCTATAATTTAGTAGTGGAGTCTTTGAATTGCAGTTGGATCTTGTTTAACTTGGATGTTTTGTGATAAGGGTCTTCTTCATTGATATCCATAACCTTTATTTTCATTAGTGATTCTAGTTAGAATCATTTATTAATCACTAGATAATGGTAGGGGGTTTAAAACATAACCCTATGGTCTACTTAATTTTTAATTTTGTGCAATATTGGGACTAAACCAACATAATGTGCTCATTAATTAATTGATTGATGAATTAGATGAATCCTTGGATCCCTTTGGATCCAATGGTAGAGACAAAGATTATGGCAACCTATTGGGTGAGAAAACCCATTAGTATATATATATATATATATATATATATGAATTGGATAATGGCTTAAAGTGTGTTTATAAAGACATGAGAGTCATGTGACTACTTGATATATACTCTCCTTGGAAATGAATTTTTTTATTGAAATGTATGTCATGTTAATGGTAATACCAACTTGATAAAATAAAGGCGTAATTGAAATATAAATAGTAACTTTAAAAATTAACCATTATGGATGTGATATTCATGCTATTATGAATTGATTTATTAAAATTATATATTGATTATATTGAATAGGATTTCCTAGTCCCATGATGTATTTATTATATTGAGCAGGATCTATCCAATTCTATGATTTAATACTTATATTGAGAGGTATCTTTCGAGTCCCATGATGTAATTCTTACATTGAGAAGGTTCTATAGAGTCCCTTTCTATAATTCTTATATTGAACAAGGCCTTCTTAGTCCCATGATATAATTCTTATATTGAGCTAAATCTACCCAGAAACATGCTAAAATGATTGTATAGTGTGATTGTCCAAAATTTGGGTGGTTTTTCCATGTTTATATGTTTATTGGTTGTAATGGTTATGCTACATGCTCGAAGATATTCTGGAATGGTGTCAAAGTAGCATGATTGTTATATTATATTCATTTATTAATTAATACACATTTTTATTAATTATTTCATGCACTTATTATCAGAATAGTTTTGTTTATACATGATGGTTTTCACCTATTGATTTTTACTCACACCCAACTTGGGCCACTGATTGGTACCTAAATACATTACATGGATGCAGGTTCAGAAAAGATAAAATGACCTTATTGCTAATTATTGTTTTCTATATGGGATGATGTTTGGAGACGAGACCAATATAGGGTTTGGGATCGAGGACTTTTTAGATTATATTTATTCTTATGATTCTTTTATTTGTTTTTTTTCAATTTGAAATTTAGATGCATATTATCTTATCATTACATGATTCATTATTATTGGTTTATTTGATTATCATTTACTTTCTAGTTTTATGGTATATGGTTTCTACTATTATGTGTTACTCTAATATTTCTTATTATTTTATTATTCCTCCATGTTGTATCTCTAGACAATGAGGTATAGTCTCCCCACTATACTTGTCACAACCCCACTACTAATTAAAAACCTATGTAATATAGGGAGGTATGATTGAGGTCCTGTAACCAATCCTTTTTAGCCTTGTGATAGAGTTTCAGACTAGGGGACTTTACAAATTGGTATTAGAGCATGTTTTCCTTTTATATTATTTTACTATTTGGGAAATGTAGAAATTTTTCTACGATATTTTGAGAATTGGTAGTGATCTTCTACATGGTTGTAGTTAACTCATGTATAGGGGAAAATCCAGGTTCCAAAGGATGAGATTGTTGTTTATGATGTTCGCTTGTCACAATTGATGTTATTTCACCTAGAGTGATTCACATGTCATGTGATGTTATTATTTCTTGATATTTAAACTCATGGCCTGATATAATGTGTGATGAGTATGCATGCATAATTATAGGCACATAAGGATATATATTGACATGAATTATTCAAGATAGGTACATTTTTATTGCATTCGTTATATGCTTTCATAGATGAACTATGAAATGAGATATCAATTTTATCTAACAAATGAAGTGAAATGAACTATTATGTCATTATAAATACTAGTAGTTCATGTTTATAGAGACTACGAGTAGTGTTTATCTATTGTTGTTATATGCTGAGGTTAATCCTATTGTAATATCCATTGTTCTAATGAGTGGGTTTGTATTTTAGAGAAAATTCCTCCTCATCATCTTTAACTTAAGAATTTGGAGATTGGAATTTAGCATGATCCAAATACATATAAATCAGAGATTCTTGTAGCTCTTGAGGATCATATTAATGTTTAACTTTGTGAAAACTCCCTGAGGGTAATGTGATCCATGGAAAGGGATACTGTTCACACCATGCCTATACTATCTGAGTTGATGATAGAGTTTCAATAGTAACATCTTCCTGAGATTACTTGGGAGGGTGGCCCATAGGTTTTTGAGTTTAGGATTGAACTAGTCTAGATGATATTCATGAATCTTGAGACACCTGTTGATAGGTGGTTAAATATTGTGCACATATTCTTCATGGAGTTGCCAAGAATTGGTGGGATATTCTGAAGGTGGATGGGAAACAAGAGGAGTTATCTTGGAAGGAATTTGAGGTAAATTTATTAATCCAATTATTTCTAAAAATGTCAAGGGATGAGAAGGCTCATGCGATCAAGAACCTAACATAGAAGGGAATATCAGTGTTGTACTATGTCAGATTATTCATTGACCTGTAGAACGTTTCCCCATCTTTAGTAGTAGATGAGATCTCCAAAGTGGGATGTTTTTAGGATGGGATTCACTATGATATCTGGTTGTAGGTGAACATCTTATGTATAAGAAATTTTAATATTTTTCTGAATCAAGAACCCACCATGAAAGTGAATTTTCAAGATACCCTAAGTAGCTGCTAGGCTATTTCAGCAGGGTGAACTTGGAACTCTTATTCCAGTGGAAAGAAGCATCACTATACTAGTTTTTACCAAGGAAATAGTGAACAGACCAGTTAGAGAAGTGGGCATCCATCTCAGAATTGTGTTGCATTGTATTTTTTTATGTGGAAAGTTGGGCCACAAGTTGTGCCAGTGTCCAAACCCCACATTGGAGTGTTGTGATTTGGGTAGGATGGGCCACCTATAAAGGTTTTGTAAGGGTATGAAGTAGAAAATATGTTTAAGGGGACAAGGATAGGTAATAAATTCTAGAAAATAATCAACTAATCCTCATAGAATATGTATATAGAGTTCTAATGGATGTTCTAGTCTTGGTATGGGACGTGTTAACCCATCATTGGAGAAGTAGTTTCAAGAATAGGGAACAACAGAAGGGTGCTAGAATGATCCCAAGGTAAGATAGACTAGTCAGTTTCATATTATGAAGTCTACTACGACCAGTGTGGATGCATGAACTTATACTATCATAGGTATGATTGTTGTACCATCAACCCTTTATTGAGTTTCTTTTTGATACAAGAGCATAAAATTACTTTTTTTTGGGATTGGTTTTGTTTTGGATGTGGAAATATTAGATAGTGTTTTTACCCCTAATACACCATTGGGAACACCATCAGAGAATATCAAACTTAACAAGGAGTGTTCTCTAGAAATTGGTGGTTATTATTTAGTTTAGGAACTATTTGTGCTGGAAATGATATGTTTCAATTTTATTCTTTGTATGGATTGGATAGTTTTATTCTAGGATCATATGAACTATTACTGGAGGAGAGTCACCATTTTATATCTGGGAGGAGTTAGCTATTCTCACATGGGTGAGTGAGATCTTCATACTGGTCATGGATGACCAATTCAGTTAAAATTAGATTATCTCATGGATCATATATCCAATATTTATCTAGATGATGGTGGAATGTAGTAGGATACTTTTCCTCTAATGGTAAATCGTTTTCATGATGTGTTTCTTAATGAGTTCTATTGATTACCGCCTGACTAGGAGATTAAGTTCAAGATCAATTTGGTTCCAAGATAAGATATAGTTTCTATCCCACCTTATATAATGATGGTAGTAGAGCATTGGTATTTAAAAGTTTTGTTAAAATATTTGGAAGCTAAATTTTTTCTACTTCCTAGTATATCACCATTGGGTTCTCCAATTATTTTCACAAAGTAGGTTGATGATACATTGATTTCTGTATGAATTATCAAATATTAAACCTGATGATGGTTAATAAATGATATCCCATTCCATTCACCGATGATATATTTGTTCAGTTGAGAGGTTATAAGATCTTCACTAAGATCTATTTGAGATCAGGATACCATATTTTAGTGTTAGACCATTAGAAAATCCTCAAAATTCTTTAAGAGTATGTATGGACTGTATGAGTTTGTAGTGATTCTATTTAGTTTGATGAATTCACTAGAAGTATTCATGGCCTTTATATATCAGATATTTTAACCTTTTTTAGAATAGTTTTTTGCTGTTTTTCTCAATGACTCTTAGAGTACTCCCAATTAATAGATTATAAATCTCAACATATTAACATTTTCTTGAGAACATTGAGAGGTCTTAAACATTACACAAAGCTATCCAAATGTAATTTTTGGATTGATAAAGTGATATTATTGGTCCATTTTATCTCATAGGTTAGATTTTCAGTAGACCCATAAGAAGTTTGAAACTATATTATCTTGGGAGTGTCAAAATAATGTATTAGATATTCAATGTTTTTTGAGTTTTGAATGTTATTATCATCAGTTTTTTCAGGTCTTTTTCCATTTGGAAGTACCGATGATTGGGATGACCTAGAAGGGTGTGATGTTTTTTTGGTCAAATTCTTGTGAAAATATTTTTAGGAGGAGAAATGCAGGCTTACCATAACACCTATACCCACTTTACCTATTCTAGGTAAATCAAATACTGTGTATTATGACACATCTGGAGCTAGACTTAGGGTGGTTCTGATGCATTGGAATTGAATGGTGCCTTATAGTTCTTGACAACTGAGACAACATGAGAGGAATTACCGTACTCATGAATTGGAGTTATAAGTGGTGGTACATGCCTTTATTTTCTTGAGATATTGTCTTATTGGTGATTTTTTGGTGTACATAGACCATAATAGCCTTAAGAACATATTTTCTTAGTGGGACTTAATCCTTTAGTAAGGTAGGTGGTTCAAGTATCTGAATTATATCGAATTTCAGTTGGATTATACTCTGAGAAAGGTTAACATCATTGCAGATGCTTTGATGTAGAATATGTAGATAGAGGTAGTGCACGAGTCTTATGATGAGTGACGAATGATGTAACTCTTTTTAGACAATCATTTAGATGTTCAGGAGTCTTGGGGATGAGTAGATCGAACTTTGACATCTATTATACTTGTGATTGTTGACCGAGTTAGGATAGAGTAGTCATCTAATTCATAGGGATTAGTTTTTAGAGACAACCTATGTCATGGGGATACACCATCAGGATAGTCTCTTGGTAGTGGAAATTATCATATTTTCCATGTCTAATTAAGGGTTCCTATAATCCTATGTGAGGAGCTTATGAGAGAGTTTCATGCTTATAGATGGGTGGTACATCCTAGTTTGAAAAATATGTATCGTGATCTCTATAGAATGTACAAGTGGTTAGGAATAAAGAATGATGTAGTGGGAAATGTGGTGATATGCTTCACTATTTAGTAAGTGAAAGTTGAATATCAAAGGCCAGTTAGAGTTTTGTATCCTTTTCCCATTCTAGAGTGTAAATGGGATGATGTAACTATGAATACTGTGATAGGATTACCTATTACACCTCATAAGAATGAATAAATATAGGTTATTTTGGATCTATTGAAGAAATTAGCACACTTATTTCATATCAATGATACCTTCACTATGAAAATATGGGTAGTCTTTATGTGCATGAGATAGTTTTGTTTCATTGGTTTTTGAGGATTATCATTTCTAATAGAGATACTCATTTCACTTTGTGGTTCTGGAAGGGTCTTTAAAATGATCTAGGATCACAGTTTTTTTCCATTACATCCTATCATCCTCATACTAACGGTCAAACTGAATTGATTATTTGGGTTCTAAATGATACATTATTAGACTGTGTTTAGGATTTCGGCAGTTAATGGGATCAACATATAAATCTCATGAAGTTTTCATATAATAAAAGTTTCTAGGACTCAATACATATGGAACCTTTTGAATATTTATATGGAAGACCATGTCTTTTCCTTTATACTGGATAAAGGCATGTGAGTTAGTGCTTTTTTGACCTAGTCTCATATAGATGATACATGAGCTAGTTCATATGATCACTATGTGGTTAGGGACCACATATACCAGGTATAAATTGTATTATTACCATCAGAGATTCCCTAAATATTACAAGGTTAGTCATAATGTTTTCCTTTTGGTGTTAGCTAGTTTATGGAAATTCCATATTAAAAAATTAGGGAAGCTACTGTCCAGGTTTTCAGGCCATTTGTGATTGTGTATAGGGTTGGTCTATTCGATATATCATCATGACTCTTATCATGTAGTAGACATAAAGGACATAAATATTTGTGATGATGTGTCCTTTTACGAGCATCTGATATAGATTTTGGAACATAGTGAGAAGTATCTCATGGGTAGGACTGTACTTTTGGTTCGAGTTCAGTGGAAACATGGGTGTGTTTAGGAGGATACCTTGGATATAGAGTTTGATATGCGAGCACATTGGATAGACCTATTCCCTGAGACCCCATAATGATTCTTAGAGCATCTTGGGGATGGCCTATTATATAGTATAGAGGTAGTAAGATCCCTTCTTTTTCTAGGTATCTCCCTCATTTAATTTTTTGTCGAAACTATTTTTTGGGTTTTCCTTTGTCATTAAATCTTGGTGGTTAAGTCTCATTCAGAGATGGGGAGATTATTATTGGAAAATTACCTAAATTTTAGGGATGTATGATTTTTTCAATTAATATATTATAGGTATAAATGTGATAAATGATATTATGAGGGTTTCCCATGAGTTTGGAAGGCTTTAGAGGTGGTTTAACACCTTTCACAGAAGATGGATGAAATCTATTCAATGGAAAATTACACACCATGTTTGTGTTACATGACATGTAACTACTTCCAGAAATAGGCCATGAACTCGTTCCTAACATGAAGTGGATACAAATTGTGAAACTAATTCAAATTATGTAAATTTATATCAGGATATATATTAGCCCAAGGTGATGGTTTTTCATCATAACTCAAAAAATGAGGAAATACATGACGTGAAAGAATTATACATCATGTATTCCATAGACCCAACAATTTTAAGTTGGATGCACATATGATTATTTATTCATTCGGTAGGTAAATCTACTATTCCATGGAAAAAGTCCATAAATATTGGTCATATAGTAGTTCAAGCTATGATTTTATGGAGATTTTATCATATGGTAGATAAAGCTATTATGTTATCTTAAGTTATTCCAAGGCTCACAGTTAGTCAAGGTCCTATAAGACATTTCATAAGGCCACTTAAGAAATCAATTATATCTACTTAAATTTAATATAAATATATATGTTTCCCATATGTTACACTTCAAAGTCCAAAATTATTTTAAATATTCCTAAATCATAATATAAATCAATTTTTTCTCTCAAATCGCTGAACCCCTCTAATTTCAAATCTATATATCTCAATATTTTTCCTTTAGTCGATCCCTAGCATCTGTAATTTATAATCTTAGTGGAATATGGTTATGATGAAACAACCATTTACACTTTAATCTTCATTATGTTTATCTTCCTAAAAGAGAATGAAATATTCATCAAATTTACCTACCAAACCTATTAAACCACATCTTTCAACTCAATCAATCATTCATAAAAAGGAAGTAAATTTTGAATGGTTGATAATGATAATGTATTTATTTTTCATGATATTCATAAGTATTATTGGGTTGAATGGTTTAGTGAAAATACGAACTTATTTTATCCAATGATATTAAAGGAGTTTTCTTTAAATATGGAGCTTGAAATGCATGAAAAGAAGGATTTTATCGAGGAATATACAAATAGAAAAAGATTTGTTATTTTATATAATCTATGGATAAAGTGTTTTAATATGTCCTATAAATGTGATTATGAGGACTATAATTTTTTTATTCTATGGGTCATGTATCTTTTAGGTATAAAATGGATCTACTAGATCTGTCTAATAATGAAACTCCTAGAAGAACATCTATTGTAGATCTTGATGGTGAATTTTGTATGTTGGTAAATTTCATACAACATTTAATATACCCAAGTAAAGGGAATTTTAGTACCCTAAGACACTAGAATATATTATTTTTTTATTTAATGAAGTATCAGGTGTATGTTTTCCAACCAAGGTATATGATGAGGCATATAGAAGAATTTTGAAATTATTATTTTAGTTTTAATTTTCCACAATACCCTAGGTTTGTCTTAGTTGTTTTTTTATTTCAAAATATTTGTTCCTTAAGGGGAGGAAAATTCAATTTCCTTTAGTGGATTTTGTTTGAATAAAAATATTTTTGAACTTATGCCAACAAGCTACAATCCATGGAGGAATTTATAGGTTTACAGTAATGAAAATTTATATGAGAAGTTAAATACAGTAAATAACAATATGAGGACTAATCATGAAGTATAACCAGACCTAGAACTAGATAAAACAATAAAATACTTTTTTGAGGATGAATTGGAATATGAAAATGAGGTTTCTAAACTAAATGAAGAAGATGAGAGAGATTACGATGAAGAATGGGACTATCATGAGTCAATGGGAACCAAAATATATTCTTCTAAGGCTAATTACTTTATCTATCCCAAAACTCCTATATATATATACCCTATGAGAAAAACAAATTTTGATGATGATGATGATATTGATATTGACGTTTATTTTATTGATATTTTTGAAATTTATTCTAAATATGAGGATGACTAGTCTAATGAAGAATAAATAAGTGAATAATGATCTGAAAAAGATATTTATGAAGAGAGACACAAGATTTTAGGTGGTGAGAGGATAAAAAGTCTAGTAATTGGATGTAGTACAAGGTCCATTTATAGGGAATTGTCTCATTGAGGGGAATAAAACCATTTTATATTCTCATGATGACCATAATGGGGGAAATACACCTAAACATGGTGAAATTTCCAGCTAATCTATATCCAAAGATCCAAAGGGATCTCTTGTAGCTCAAATTGATTTTTAGGAATGAATTAAATACTTTTATCCTGGACCTATGTTACCTGAAAGAGAGATTAATCCATCAGTTCAAGAATTTTTTGATAACATTTTTGGACATACTTCTGTAAAATATATTGAAGCATCAAAGCATAGTGGTGAGAAAGATACTGATGAATCTTATGGGAAATAATTTGTTAAGTTTGATTAGTTAGAAACTATTAAAAGGGAAGTGGAATTTGAATTATAATATATTGAGGAAGTGATGAGGATGTTGTCACGACCCGTCCTCAGGGCCCGTGTCGTGACTACCCCAAGCCCGCCTTCCATAGGCCAGGGGCTGGAGACTAGCACCAAGTCGTGAATCTCGATAAACAGGGAAGGCATTGCCTATGTAAAGTAAACAACCATCACAGAGTAAGCAAGCGGAAAGAGTAAACACTAAGTAAAAACTGTAACAAGATGTGCTGAAAGAAAAAGGGGCCGTAAATACAAGCCCAACTGTAAAGTACAACTGAAAGGGGAAAAAAACAACTGAAAAGAAAAGCCGCAGCGTCGAGCCGTCCTCTGGAAGTCCCACCTGAAGGGAGAGCAAAGATAGCCTCCACAGCTCCTTGGTCCAGCCGTCCTCTCCAAGTACGTCCCGCTCAGTGGTCCACCTCCAGGTACCGTCCTGCTCCACAAGCCTCCACCACGATCAGCGCTGTCCGTCGTCTGCAACCAACACAACGAAGTGCGGGCATAGCCCTTGCATGGGTGAGTATAAGCTACTCAGTAGGGACCCCGAGACCCCCAAAGGTCTCCCGAAATCCACAAATGATAAACCACAAAGGAAAGATACAATCACGAAGTAACAACCGACACTGCTTAGGTATATGCCCATACATATACCTAAGTCATCAATTCCCGTTCGGCTCCAACATGCAAGCCCAAGCACAACCCAATCCACACAAGAAATCAAAACATATACTCACACAGAATAGAACAACACAATCCACGAAGGAGATCAAAAGTAATCCACATAGGAAAGTAAACAGTAAATCCACACAGGATAGTTCAACACAATCCACAAAGGAGAGTAAACAGTAAATCCACACAGGATAGTTCAACACAATCCACAAAGGAGAGTAAACAGTAAATCCACATAGGATAGTTCAACACAATCCACAAAGGAGAGTAAAAAGTAAATCCACACAGGATAGTTCAACACAATCCACAAAGGAGAGTAAACAGGATTCAGCTCACACAGATATACTTCGTCGAAAAGGTGAAAGGGATGATCAGATAAAGATACTGAATCATCTAAGCTGGGACCCAGTAAGGATGCAAGAATAGCTGTCTTCACTGAATCATCTAAGCTGGGACCCACATAGGATACAAGACCAGCACAGCTGGGACCCACATAGGATACAAGACCAGCACAGCTGGGACCCACATAGGATACAAGACCAACACTCTTCATTGATTCATCTATGATGGGACCCACATAGGATACAAGACCAGCACTGAATCATCTAATCTGGGACCCACATAGGATACAAGACCAGCACAGCTGGGACCCACATAGGATACAAGACCAGCACTCTTCGTTGATTCATCTATGCTGGGACCCACATAGGATACAAGACCAGCACTGAATCATCTAAGCTGGGACCCACATAGGATACAAGACCAACACAGCTGGGACCCACATAGGATACAAGACCAGCACTCTTCATTGATTCATCTATGCTGAGACCCACATAGGATACAAGACCAGCACATAATCATCTAAGCTGGGACCCACATAGGATACAAGACCATTACAGCTGGGACCCACATAGGATACAAGACCAGCACTCTTCATTGATTCATCTATGCTGGGACCCACATAGGATACAAGACCAGCATAGCTGGGACCCACATAGGATATAAGACCAGCATAGCTGGGACCCACATAGGATACAAGACCAGCACTCTTCATCGTTGCAGTCCACTGAGGATCTCTGCACAGTCGTCGTCGTCGAAGTCGCAGCCAGCACTAGGGTTCCCGCACACAACAAGCTCGTTCGGGAGGGTCCGTTCCACGAGCCGAGAGGCTAATACATCAACTGACACAAGGTCCAGAGTTGATGTATCAAAAAGTTCCGTATCGTCAACAGGAACTTCACGTCGCAGACGGCGCGTCAATCGGACGCCCGGTCTGAGAGTTATTGGCTTTTCCATCCCAGGGGCCCGGTTGGTTTTTAAGGAAAAACCAACCCGACCATATTCCACCTACGTCCAAACCTCGGTCAGAGTATTCCAAAAGATCCGTCTCAATTAGAGGAACTCAACGAAGTCGACGACACGTCAATCGGACGTCCGAAGCTCAAGATATGAGCGTTTCCGCTCCGAAGGCCCGGTTGGTTTCGTGTACGAACCAACCCGGCCGAACCCAAAGTATTCCGAAACCTTGAGTGCAGTATACCAAAACGACCGTCTCTATCCAAGGATCGCGTTGCCACTGACGGCGCATCATTCGGAGGACCATAGCTCAAGTTACAGGCAAAAGACCAAAACGGTCCGAAGACGGGGGGTCTGGGCCCGGGCCGACCTGGGCCGACGCCCCCCCTAGGTCGGCCGAACTGGGTCGACCCGACCCGGATAGACCCAGTCCGGCCCGGCTCGGCTCGGCCGAGCGGTCGAGAAACGTGGGGGGAACGCTGCCCCCGCGTGACAGCTCCGTGGCCCCCGCGGGGGGCCGCCCTGGTCAACGGACGCTGCAAAGCGGCGTCCTGTGTGCGCCGAACCCACGCGGCCGCGGATTCAGCTGTGGCGGCTCCCTCCAGCGGTGCGCCGGGGCACCGCCGCCTCCGGCCGCCGGCGCTGCCGGTGGCTTCCGCGGGCCACCAGAGTCGCTTCGGTGGTCCGATTCCATTCCCGTATGCGCCGCTGCTCCTCCCGGGCCCCGTTATCCACTGCGGAAACATCAAATCGCCATTGCGGCACGTTTTGTCGCCGCCCGCCAAATCCGCACAACAACGAAGAACTGCGGAGGGTTGTCGGCCCGTGTTCGTTTGGCCCGCACCCTCCGCGTTAGGCGATAACAATCGGGAAGAATAATCAACATATCAAATAACAATTTTAATAAATTAAAATTGTTCTTATGAAACCAGGTTCATTATTTTAAAAGAAACGATCATGAGAATATAAATTATTTCACAACAACCCCTACCTCGTCAAGTCGTCGCACACGCGTTCTTCGCAGAATTGACCGTCGCGGAACAAGTGGAGCGTCGCGTCGCGGAAGGGCGTCGCGTCGTCGTGGAAGGGCGTCGCGTCGACGATCTCCGAGGATCAAGAAACAATAGATTTAATTAATAATAATTAAATCCGTGATGTTGTTATAACCCACAAAGAGATTTAAAAGAAGCGCAACCCCCTACCTTGTCGTTGTCGATCAAAGGTTGTCGCGGGGTTGGATTGTCACGGAAGAAGAACCGTCGGCGTTGCGGTACTTGGCGTTGCGTCGTCGATCTCCAAGGGCTCGGCGTTCTTCGTCGCCCTTCGTCGAAGGCCGACGTTCTTCACGTTCTTCACGAAGAAGGATGAAGAACTTGAGGTTTGTCAAATCCTCTCAACGAACAACACTTAAGGAGAAAAAGCGTTGGTTTTATTTTATTAACATGCCAACAATTGAAAAAGAGATAAGTAACGACCCATTAATTCATAGAATTAATTCAACAAATAAAACCGCCCAATTAAATGGTGCGTTAAGAATTTAAGAAACACGTTAGTTGAGTTTCATAAGAACGGGTTTTCGCGTGTGCGTTACTTAGGGGAAAAGAAACGGTGGGGATCGTGCAGGACCCACCTCACACATATCATACCAAGATGGTAGGATATTTTTGGATATCACCCTATCCGCATCAACTCAGCTTAAACAGATTTAAGTGGTCTTTAAGCGGCTTTAAGTGAAATAAAAATAAAATTGTCGCACAACTTTATTTTATTTCTTAACTTAAAACCCAAAAATTAAAAACCACAACCGAGCAAACGCAACTCCGGAAGAGGAGTTTCTAAGCAAAAACCGGCGCTGCGATTCAATCAGTGCCCTCAGAATTCGATTCCGAGCACCGGTTCAAAAGTTAGAAAAACCCGCTCGTTCGTTCACTGAACGTACCCGAGCCAAACTTCAAAAAAAGATTCCGAGCACACCGGGCCTCGGAATTCAATGCCGTCAGAAGCTGCGTTCTTGTAAAATTCCATATAAAATTAAGAAAAAAAATTTCCTTGAAATTTATGGGTCTTTACATTACTCCCACCACAGGGCTTTACATCCCCGTAAAGCTTCACCACAAACTTAGGGATACAAAGGCAGTACTGAGCACGCATCTGATCCTCCCGCTCCCAAGTGCTCTCCTGGAGGTTCCTGAGCTTCCATCTGAAGTTCACTAGAGGAATCGATCATCCACGTAGGACCCGCTTCTGTCGATCCTCGATCTCCACTGGGACCTCCGCAAAAGTCGCCCCATCATCAAATACTAGCTCTCCATGGTCAAAGATTGGCGTCGGGTTGTGCACGTATCTCCTCTGCTGAGATACGTGGAAGACGTCGTGCACCCGGCGCAACTGTGGTTGTAGAGCCAGGCGATAAGCCACCTTTCCAATCCTGCTGAGGACCTGGAAGGGTCTGATGAAGCGTGGAGACAACTCACCGCTTCGGCCTAACCTCCGTAATCCACGTCGAGGTGAGACCCGCATGAAGACTTGGTCGCCATCCTCGAACTCAAGTGGCATCCGCCTCCTGTCAGCATAGGAGTTTTGTCGGCTCTGAGCTATACTCATCCGCTCCTGGATGACCTGGACTATCTCCGATCCCACAAGAACTGCTAAGATTTCTTCTTTGCCGATAAGAGAAATCTGGTCTCATCCCCTGGATGAACCACTTCCTTTTCCTAATACAGTCAATCCCGACATGGATGTTGCTAATCCACACCAAGGATGACGTCGTAAGGCCTCAATGCTTCTACCAAGAGATCCAACCGTTACTCTCGCCTCCAAGGGTTGAGTCACACTGTCGGCATCAGTGTGTGGTAACTGGGTCTCCTCTAGTAGATGTCTCACAAGTGAGGGTCAAGTCGACAGTCTAAACTAGAACCTCTTAGTAACAACACAAAAGAGGACAGGAATGAAAACATCACAAAGGTAAGCATATTTTACTATTGCAGATCATAATACAAAGACACCACACAAAAACAACAAGGAACTAGAAGTACAAAGGACGTATCCACTAGTTCCGCTCCCGTCCATCTGCTCCCAGAGCTCCATGATCGAAGGCCTCAGCTGCCTGAAGATGAGCTCTCGCATGTCCACCAACTCCCTGCGGTCTGGGTAGACCTCCTGGTGATGGTGGAAACACCTCGAAGTGTCTCCCACCATCTGCTACTCGGCCAGCTCCTCTGCCTCGTCCGCCTGCACCCTGCAGACCACCGTGGCCGAACCTCTGTCTGGGAGGTCCCTCTACCACCTGCTGCTTATCTGTAAGACGAGTCGGGCAGTCTCGATCCATGTGACCTCGCCCGCTGCATGCATAAAAATGCTTGCCCCTCGTGTAGCTGGCTCTCCTTCGAGTGCCCCGCACAACCGAATCTTCATCCTGAGACTGCCCAACTGATGGTCTGGCCCGTTTGGACCTCTGCATCACCTGTCTACTACCATCTGTGGAAGACCCTGCTACGGTCCGTCCTGCGAAGGGCCCTGTCACTGGAGCCTGCTCGGCGAGAAAACTCTCCACTAGAAGGGCTCTATCCAACACCTCTACCTGTGTCAGAATGTTGAGGGAGATCATCAAAGCCCTGATCTCGTGCCTCAGTCCCTGCTCGAAGGTCTGGGCCCGGAAGAACAGGTCCCGTACCATATCTGTGGAGTAGAGCGAGAGATCAGTAAATCTCACCGAGTACTGGGCCACTGTCATGCTGCCCTTCCATAGCTGTAGCAGCTCTTGGATACGCACCGCATAGAGGGTGGATGGGACGAACTCGGAGCGGAAGATGCTCTCAAAGTCCATCCAGAGAAGAGATGTCTCGTCGTGCACCTGGACATCAAGCTCCACCATCTGACTATTGCCGCATGCATGAGGCTCACTGCGAGGATCACCATGAGGTCTGCTGGTGTCCTCACTAATCTAAAAACCCGTACAACTGCCTCCAGCCAGTCCTCGGCGGCCTGAGGGTCCGTCTCCCCGCGGAACCTGGGCGGTCGCTAGCGCTGGAACTCATGCAGTTCACTAAGGCGACATGCATCGTCAGCGGCTGGGGCTGGTAGCATCGGTGGCTCGGCGGGTAAAGGTACCGCCGGCGCCTCTGCTGACAAGGAGCCCTGCACCGAGGCCTCATCGCTCGGTGGGCTGTCATCACGCTCGACTCTCAGAACCCTAGTTGACTGCCGTCGTGGGGCCATCCTCAAAAGAAACAGGTGCGCCACGGTCAGAACTGTATACCTAGTGAGCTGACACAAGTAATCACAAAGAAAAATTGAACACACAGGCAATCAATGTTTTCTTGCATTAAGTCGGAAATCAGAAGTCAGGGTCCTGGTGTACGGATATGTCGGCCGCCGAACCAACACTGGACTCCCTGGACTGATAACCACACGTAATACGCTGAACACTATTGCTTCACATAGAAGAAAGATCAGAGTCTGCGGTAGAACCGAACCCCTCTGATACCAATTTGTCACGACCCTTCCTCGGGGCCCGTGTCGTGACTACCCCAAGCCCACCTTCCATAGGCCAGGGGCTGGCGACTAGCACCAAGGCGTGAATCCCGATAAACAGGGAAGGCATTTCCTTTGTAAAGTAAACAACTGTCACAGAGTAAGCAATCAGAAAGAGTAAACACTAAGTAAAAACTGTAACAAGCTATGTTGAAAGAAAAAGGGGCCGAAAATACAAGCCCAAATGTAAGGTACAACTGAAAGGAGAAAACAGCATCTGAAAAGAAAATCCACAGTGTCGAGCCGTCCTCTGGAAGTCCCACCTGAAGGGCGAGCATAGATAGCCTCCACAGCTCCTTGGTCCAGCCATCTGCTCCGAGTACGTCCCGCCCAGTGGTCCACCTCCAGGTACCGTCCTGCTCTGCAAGCCTCCACCACGATCAGCGCTGTCCATCGTCTGCAACCAACACAACGAAGTGCGGGCATAGCCCGTGCAGGGGTGAGTATAAGCTACTCTGTAGGGACCCCGAGACCCCCGAAGGTCTCCCGAAATCCACAAAGGATAAAACACAAAGGAAAGATACAATCACGAAGTAACAACCGACACTGCTTACGTATATTCCCATACATATACCTAAGTCAACAATTCCCGTTCGGCACCAACATCCGAGCCCAAGCACAACCCAATCCACACAGGAAAGAAAAACGTATACTCACACAGAATAGCACAACACAATCCACGAAGGAGAGAAAAAGTAATCCACATAGGAAAGTAAATAGTAAATCCACACAGGATAGTTCAACACAATCCACAAAGGAGAGTAAACAGTAAATCCACACAGGATAGTTCAACACAATCCACAAAGGAGAGTAAACATTAAATCCACACAGGATAGTTCAACACAATCCACAAAGGAGAGTAAACAGTAAATCCACACAGGATAGTTCAACACAATCCACAAAGGAGAGTAAACAAGATTCAGCTCACACAGATATATTTCGTCGAAAAGGTGAATGAGATGATCAGATAAAGATACTGAATCATCTAAGCTGGGACACACTAAGGATGCAAGAACAGCGGTCCTCACTGAATCATCTAAGCTGGGACCCACATAGGATACAAGACCAGCACAGCTGGGACCCACATAGGATACAAGACCAGCACAGCTGGGACCCACATAGGATAAAAGACCAGCACTCTTCATTTATTCATCTATGCTGGGACCCACATAGGATACAAGACCAGCACTGAATCATCTAAGCTGGGACCCACATAGGATACAAGACCAGCACAGCTGGGACCCACATAGGATACAAGACCAGCACTCTTCATTGATTCATCTATGCTGGGACCCACATAGGATACAAGACCAGCACTGAATCATTTAAGTTGGGACCCACATAGGATACAAGACCAGCACAGCTGAGACCCACATAGGATACAAGACTAGCACTCTTCATTGATTCATCTATGCTGGGACCCACAAAGGATACAAGACCAGCACTGAATCATCTAAGATGGGACCCACATAGGATACAAGACCAGCATAGCTGGGACCCACATAGGATACAAGACCAACACTCTTCATCGTCGCAGTACACTGAGGATCTCTGCACAGTCGTCGTCGTCGAAGCTGCAACCAGCACTAGGGTTCCCGCACACAACAAGCTCGTTCGGGAGGGTTCGCTCCATGAGCCGAGAGGCTGATACATCAACTGACACATGGTCCAGATTTGATGTATCCAAAAGTTCCGTATCGTCAACAGGAACTTCAAGTCGCAGACGACGCATCAATCGGATGCCCGGTCTGAGAGTTATTGGTTTTTCCGTCCCAGGGGCCTGGTTGGTTTTTAAGGAAAAACCAACCTGACCATATTCCACCTGCGTCCAAACCTCGGGCGGAGTATTCCAAAAGATCCGTCTCACTTAGAGGAACTCAACGAAGTCGACGGCACGTAAATCAGACGTCCGAAGCTCAAGATATGAGCGTTTCCGCTCCGAGGGCCCCGTTGGTTTCGTGTACGAACCAACCTGGCCGAACCCAAAGTATTCCGAAACCATGAGTGTAGTATACCGAAACGACCGTCTCGATCCAAGGATCACGTTTCCGCTGACAGCGTGTCATTCGGAGGCCCGTAGCTCATGTTACAGGCAAAAGACCGAAACAGTCCGAAGACGGGGGTCTGGGCCCGGGCCGACCTGGCCCGACCCCCCTAGGTCGGCCGAACCGGGTCGACCCAACCACGGCTGGACCCAGTCTGGTCCGGCCCGGGCACATACCGGCCCGGTCGGCCGGCCTAGCTTTGCTCGGCCGAGCGGCCGAGCAACATGGGGGGCACGCTACCCCCGCGTGACAGCTCCGCGGCCCCCACGGGGGGCCGCCCTGGTCAACGGACGTGGCAAAGCCGCGTCCTGTGTGCACCAGACCCGCGCGGCCACGGGTCCGCTGGCGCCGCTGCCGCCGCCCCGGCGGCTCCCTCCGGCGGCGCGCCGGGGCGCCGCCGCCTCCGGCCGCCGGCGCCGCCTCGCCAGTGGCTTCCGCGGGCCACCGGAGTCGCTTCGGTGGTCCGATTCCGTTCCCGTCTGCGCCGCTGCTCCTCCCGGGTCCCATTCTTCACTGCGGAAACATCCAATCGCCCTTGCGGCTTGTTTTGTCGTCACCTGCCAAATCCGCACAACAACGAAGAACTGCGGAGGGTTGTCGGCCCGTGTTCGTTTGGCCCGCACCCTCCGCGTTAGGCGATAACAATCGGGAAGAATAATCAACATATCAAATAATAATTTTAATAAATTAAAATTGTTCTTATGAAACCGGGTTCTTTATTTTAAAAGAAACGATCACGGGAATATAAATTAATTCACAACAACCCCAACCTCGTCAAGTCGTCGCACGCGCCTTCTTCGCAGAATTGACCGTCGCGGAACAAGTGGAGCATCGCGTCGCGGAAGGGCATCGCGTCGTCGTGGAAGGGCATCACGTCGATGATCTACGAGGATCAAGAGACAACAGATTTAATTAATAATAATTAAATCTGTGATGTTGTTATAACCCACAAAGAGATTTAAAAGAAGTGCAACCCCCTACCTTGTCGTTGTCGATCGAAGGTTGTCGCGGGGTTGGATTATCGCGGAAGAACGTCGCGAAAGAAGAACCGTCGGCGTCATGGTACTTGGCGTTGCATCGTCGATCTCCAAGGGCTCGGCGTTCTTCGTCACCCTTCGTCGAAGGCCGGCGTTCTTCGCGTTCTTCGCGTTCTTCGTGAAGAAGGACGAAGAACTTGAGGTTTGTCAAATCCTCTCAACGAACAACACTTAAGGAGAAAAAGCGTTGGTCTTATTTTATTAACATGCCAAAAAACGAAAAGGAGATAAGTAACGACCCATTAAGTCATAGAATTAATTCAACGAATAAAACCGCCCAATTAAATGGTGCGTTAAGAATTTAAGAAACGCGTCAGTTGACTTTCATAAGAACGGGTTTTCACGTGTGCGTTACTTAGGGGAAAAGAAACGGTGGGGCTTGTGCGGGCCCCACCTCACAAATATCCTACCAAGAGGGTAGGATATTTTTGGATAGCACCCTATCTGCATCAACTCAGCTTAAACAGCTTGAAGTGGTTTTTAAGCGGCTTTAAGTGAAATAAAAATAAAATTGTCGCACAACTTTATTTTATTTCTTAACTTAAAACCCAAAAATTAAAAACCACAACTGAGCAAACACAACTCCGAAAGAGGCGTTTCTAAGGAAAAACCGGCTCTTCGATTCCATCAGTGCCCTCAGAATTCGATTCCAAGCACCAGTTCAAAAGTTAGAAAAACCCGCTCGTTCATTCACTGAACGTACCCGAGCCAAACTTCGGAAAAAGATTCCAGGCACACCGGGCCTCGGAATTCGGTGCCGTCAGAAGCTGCGTTCTTGTAAAATTCCAAAGAAAATAAAAAAAAATTTCCTTGAAATTTATGGGTCTTTACAGATGTATTTTTTTTCGATATACATACCATCTAATAGAAGAAATGGTTGAATGTTCTTCACCTCCTAAAGTAGATTTACCACCCCTCCCCCTCCTATATCATTATTTTTTTCTTTAAAATATTTATAATAGTTTAAATTTTATTTGATTATTGTTCTCAAATAATTATTTTTGATATTTGGAGATACAATTGCAACTACTAGAGAAGAAGATTTTTTCAAGGTTTGTTCTCTTGGTGTATCACATATTAAACCTAATCTATTTCTAAAGGTTGATGATATTAATTAAAAGATTCAAAATTTGATAGGATAAGTGAGAGATATTTAGGAATAATTGCATGAATTGTTATTAAATCTTGATCATATTTAATTGAATGTCACGGTTCAAGACCCCCCTTCTAGTGAACCTATTGATACTCCTCCCACTTCACCTTCTTCCCCTTCATTTTTCATTTTCTTGGATGAGAATATGCTTAGAAAGATTTTCATAAATGGGATGAATTTTTTTTGGGATGATTTTTATAAGAAAATAAAAATCGTACTCTCAGGTTTTCATACTCATGATGTTAAAACCCTTGAAATATGAAGAAGTGATTCTTAGCAAGCATTAAGAGATCGGGAAGTGATCAAAAGTTCAACTGATCATTATTTAAACAAGATCATTAGTAATACGGATTTGAAACCGATATTTAGATATATTTTCAAAGACCTTAGGATCCCTCATTTGGATAAATAATTTAACGATTAGGTTGAAAATTTTAAGGTAATAACACCTCATTTGGAGATATTAATTAAAGAGAAAATATTTTTTCTCTATTATGGATCAGGGATCCTTTGACCTGAAAGAATTCACTCTGTTAGTGGATCCTCACCTCTATAGTACTCACACTACAATAATTTCTCATTCAAATATACCTATACCTTTAGTACATCCATTATCTATATCTTTTTTCCTTATATCTACAAGAATCTTTGGGCCTCCATTTGGATTTATTCTAGTACTGGATGTTCAATATCTCATAACTATTTCTAGAGGAAATAAAATTCCTATACCTTCCTTTTATCACCCATTGGTTTCACATCAGCCTAACTTTAATCCCACTCAGGATAAATTCATATCTCATATTGATCCTTTATCCCCTAGAGAGAAGGAATTTAATTCATATACTCATTAGGTTATTTGATTGGGACTCTATAATTTTGTATCAAAATTTATTATAAATCAAATAAATTTGTTCTTATCTTAATCATTATTATTCTTATGTTACTTATTTTTCTTCTTATCTTGATAAATTTATGAAATTTATTATTTTTTAATAATCCTAAAAGGGGGGGAACTTTTATGGAAGTGATATTTTATTTATAACATAATAGAAAATATTGAAGTTATTTCAAATTTTTGATTTATCATTAAAATTTATTCCATAATGATTTATAATCATAAAATGGGGATATTATTGAATTAGTCTATAAATTTATTATTTTAATGATCTAAAATATTGTTTATTATGTTCGTAATGAATTATGTGCTTTATGATAGTAAGGTGTTTTTCTAGAAAAATGTAAAAAAATGATAAGTATGGATGATAAAAAATGTTTTTTTGAAGTAACATCATGAATAAAAACATACCATCACATGAAGATACCATTTTAGTTAGATATAATTAATCTAAGTGTTATAGATACATGAAGAAGGAGTTGATTGACCAAAAGTTAAGACAAGTGAATGCATGACCATTGAATTCACCATCGGGAAATTTCTATAATTATCATAGATATCCCATGATGAAGTGTATTTACCACATTAGGACATGGAACAACCACATGAGTACTTGAATTGACCACAAGAAGGTTTTAAATTGACCATCCAGTTCAGAGATTAAATAATTCAAAGTATTAAAGTGACTTCATGAAGGAAGTCAAGAGACCACATGTTAAAGGATGAAGCAACTGAATATAATTGACCAATAGAATTTTTTAAGCTATAGTAAACTTACCAAAGGGTTAATCTAATATAATATGGGTTTCCCTAAACAATCAATAATAATTTTTTCTTGAAAAAAATTTCAAAATCCCCACTGGAAAGTTTCAGAATTTAATGAGACCTGTAAGAGAAGTTAAGATACATCAATTCTAGAATGATCATTTCTCATTGGATACATTTTAGGTAATGATATTAAAGTAAATGGAATCCTCCCTCATGAAAGATGTCAGTGGTGTGTGGGTACTTTACTCTCGAATTTTTAATCACCTATGATACAATGTTATCTGTATGAAATTTAAAAAAATAGCAGAAATGGACAATTCACTACAACATTTCTTCTATTTCCAATTAAATAATTAGAAATGGAGGAGAACCTTGTTGATCAAAAAAAATTTGATAATATATTTAGCTACATCAAACTTAATATTATTTCTTCGATCTCTATGTCACATATACCAATTGAGTTGTGTTTTTTTCTTTTCTATATTTATAGAGCACTTCTCCAGCATTGTATTTAAGAGTACTCTGATTCTCATTTGCCTTATTTCATTACATTTTTTATCCTCCATATAACTATGGAATATAATTTATATAACTTGGACAACCATGTGAGAAGTTTTTGTTGTAAAACCCTAATTTAGTTTGTTTATCATTTTTTATGTTTTAATTAACATGTATGGAAGTGGATTACTATCAAGTGAGAGAATGAAGTTCCTGGTTGGAGCTAAACTCATGTTAAATCCCACCACATGTGTTATTTTTATTTAATTTATTATTTTAAATAAATTTTAAAATCATTGTATAACTATTGATTTTCACTAAATAGTTTTCAAGTAGAATTTAGAAAATTTTTATTTTATTTCTTTAATTTACCAGTGATTTATTATTTTTGTTTGATATAAGTGAATTATTTTAAAATATAAAACAATTTTAGTTATTTTAATAGGGATTTGATAAATTATTTTAAAGTTTAAAATTATATATTCCTAAAAACATTGTAAAATATAAAAAAAAATTAAATTGAGGGGATTTTTATTTATAATTTTTTACAAATATACTTTTTTATACTGGGAACACAATTCACCCCCTCTTAAGAATTCCTCTCAAGCCAAAAAAATTTATATCATGATTCATGAATATATTAAAAATACCCTCATCTTTTTTCATTTGTAAGAGAAATTAAAACTGTGAGGATTCAATTTATTTAAGGGTTATATAATGTAACATGTCATCATTCCGTTGAATATCTTTATTAATCTTTTTTATGAAAATGTAAAGGTAAATTAGAAATGAATTTATTTATTTTAAAAATATAACCCCAACATTTTTACACATATTTATATACTCAGATATTTTTCTTGTATATTTTTTAATTAAAATGTAATTTTATTTATTAAAATGTTTTAAAAGAAGAAGGGAAGCCCATAGGTCAAGCGAAATACATCACATCCGGCGGGTCCACATTGCTCGAACCCATGATTCAAGGGTGTTAGGGACATAATGCCCACAACTAGACTACATGTTGTTATACTTCCATTTTACATAATTTATATATATATTTATCTCTTTTAGTATGTTCATGATTCTTTTTACATATATAGTTTTAAAACTACATTAATTATTTTAATATTTTTATTGATTATTAATCCATTATAAAATAATGATTAACAAAGAATTATTTATGTTTTTATTATCACTAAATTGTAACATATAACCATTGAAAGTAATTCAATTTAAAATTTTATGTGAAACATATAATAAATGGTTAAATATAATTTTTATACTAAAATAATAATTTACCATGCATTTTTAATTAAATTATAGCTAATTTAGTTTCTAAATTGTATTTTTAAACTCATTGTAAATATTTTATTAGTAAAAATTTTCATTTAAAAACGTTACATAACATGTTTTATAATAAAATAAATTCATTAAATATTTATTAATTTTATTTGAAAATATAATTATTCTTATTTATGGTCTCTTATTATTTAAAAATGGTTACAAAATTTTGATAATTTAGTTTTTATAAAAGTAAAATAGTCATAGACATATAGTTTTGATCGTTGTATATAGTTTTTCACTAAAACCAGTTTCTTGATGATAAATTTCTAATATAAATTGCTCTTAATTTTAAGAGTAAATTCATAAAATTTATATGTTTTAGAACTATATGTAATTAATTATCAATATTGTAATAAATAAGAGATGATAAAAAATATAAATGTGATCACTTATACTAAAAGAAATATTTTTATTCTAAATAAACACTTTTTACATGTATTATATGATTATATTTAAAAATTAAAGTATTTAAATAAAATAAAAATTAATTCATTTTTGAATTAATCGTTGAAAAATTATCTTAGAGTGAATTTTTGGAATTTTTATAAAAAAGTCAATCTTTGTGTGAATAGTAAAAAACAATTTTTATGGATACTCGAACAATTATGAGATTAATATGATATAATAATGATTTAAAAATTTATAAAACAATTTTATTGAAACAATTTTATTTATTTAGTAAAATAGATAATTTTAAAATATTTATTTTAATTTAGAAAATTATATTTGATATTTTGGAACCTAAATTATATATTTTCCTAATAAAAAACTATTTTTGATTCTTTCCATTTAATTGAGTGGTTTTATGATGAAATTTTATTTTATATTTATCTAAATTTTAAATAACCCTTCAATGTTTAATAATAAACCAATAAATTTATTGGAATCAATTCAATTATATTGTAATTAGCCTAAATGATAAAGTAATGAATATTTTTACCCAAGACACCCCTTGCCTAAAGCATAAAAACCTCCACTCATTTACCTCTTAAAATTACTTAAATGTAAATATATATCCATTTACCCTCTCTTTAGGCTCTTATTTACCTTAAGAAAATTATGTAAGTACTCAACCCTAGCCTTCAGGGATTTAGAAAAAGAGTAAATCTTTAATGAAGAGGTAACTACAATTCTATTTCATTGTTTTCACCATCTTCTTGTTCATATTATCCCAATAAATTTACCTTTTTCTACCTTTATAAAATATTCCATAGGTAATCATATAATATATCAATGTTATTATGATACTTGTTCAATAATTTTAATATATTTACAGTATATACACTATCTCCCTCTCTTTGACATGTCCCAACAGTGGATAGTTTCATCCACCTATGAGGATGTCATCAATGCATTACTTATCACCACCACATGGATGGTTATTGTTGGACATGAAATATAAATTTATTTTAATGTGTTATGATCTTATAGAAATAATTTTACAAAATTATAAATTACTAATAATCATTATCATGAAATCAAAACAAAACTAGATAATTTAAAAGAAATTATATCCTCGAGACATTTTCTCTTAAAATGAACTAGTAATAAATAAACTTCAATTATTATAGATGATAAATAATTACCAAAAATAAATATAATTAAACTATGGATTCATATTTTAATAAATATAAGTTTATTACACATGATATGCAAATGTGACATAATAAAATGGGGCCTAAGGTAATGGTTCTTTTTCTCAATTTCAATCTCTTGAAACATAATTCAAATTATGAATCAATTATTATTTTACAAATAAAACTTAATATACATTGAATTTTTTTTATCAAAAATTAAATTCTTTATTTGGTTTAAATATATATTTTATGATTTATTTTCATGTGCTTTTTTACTCATTACCAAACCCGTAAGGTGAATCTCAAACACAAAACTTTAATTTTAGGTTTATATTTTTTTAATTTATTTATTTTAGATATTTTGTTATTGAAAAAATTTATTATTAAAATTATGTTTTAAATTCCTTCATGTACCCTTTTTTATACAGTTTCCAAAATTAAGGAATTTCATTGTTTATATGAAAACATCAACAAGAGTTTTCAAATTGATTTTCATAATTTTGCTTCAATTTTTCTCCTTAATTTTATAAAGATTATTTTTCAAAGTGTTTATTTATATTATATGTTTTAATAATAATTTTATTTACTTAAAAATGAATTTTGTTACATATATTTTCTTACATAAAGGGTAACGTTTCCTTTTATTTAAAAGTTGTGTGAAAATAAACAATCGTTTTATTAATTCCCATTCAATTTCATGCCTTCCTCGGAATGATTTTCATCCATATTAATAACTCTTACATGTTACAGTCTTTATAATAACGTATTTACTTGAATAATATCTTTCACATAAATAGATAATATTCTGAAATATTACATTAATTAGTTATCAATGTTTTTATGTATATGTGGTATGATAGAAGTGACATATCTATAAGAGAAATGGTCCATCATTTATTTTTTTTATTTCCTAATTATCCAATTTTAATAATCATATACTTTATTCCAATTACTTTCCTCATTAAATACCTTATGTTTAATTTTTTTATTGGTGGTGGTTCACTTAGATTCCCATACATCGATTGACTAAGTAAATTATTGACTAAATTATATACCCTTTATCTATATGGTGTAAATACATTATAAATTGATGCGTATTTTCCTAGAGAGTTACTTAATTTCATTAGATACCATTTTTATTTCAATGGGTTCATATTGATTTTATTATTGATGGATTTATCAATGATTTCCTTATATATAACACATATGGATATACATATTATGATTTGACTGGTGGGCCTGAAATTTTATATCACTCTAATGAATTTGGTAATGTTTTATATATCATGAGATGATATATAAGGGATTGTTGAGTAAGCTAATTCTACAATAGAATTATATCAACTATGTGATGATGGTATTGGAAATGATCCTTGTAATATTATTATGATGTCATTTGTTATGTTGTTTTCACACTGTTATGGCCCCATGATCATATGATATCAATTTTTTTATGAAAAATCCTTATGTTTTGATTTATGAATAATATTCTATGTTGTAATGGGTATGATATATTTACATTATTTCATTTCACATTTCAATTGTTCCCATTCCCATGTGTTTACCTTATAACAACTTATGATATTTTATTGTTCTTGATTACATTTACCCTTTCTAAGCTTTTGATATCACACCTTTATATGTTTTCATTTCCCCATGTTATTAAGAAGATCATTAAATATGAAATTTATAGGGGAGTGCTATGTGTAGAGAATTTTATGGGACATATTGAAGACTTATTATAAAATAATGAATCCTTGGTTTAATGGAAAAATACCAATTGGATGGGAATGATGTGGATTTTTTTATTCAATGTTTTTTTACTAATTGCCTAAAACAAAAATCCTATAAAGGTATTGGGTATATTAGTGAATTTATATATGTTATTGATATTTTAGTTACAGAAGTTAAATTTTTGGTTACTTTAGTTAGTATTAAAGACAATTTTTTAAAGATATATTTTTAGCACAAAATCTAAGGGTGTGGGTATGGGGTGTCACATTAAAGAAGAGAGATCAAATAATGTAGTTACACTCTAGTTTCTCAAAGGAGTTTTAAGAATACGAAATTAGGTGTGTAGCTTATCTTGTGAAAAAAAGTCCTTCCGCATAGATGTGGTAGGCTCTTCTAGAGGAACACTAAACCAAGAATACAATAGATCCTGCACACTATATTTTTTTCAAAAGTATTTTTTACATCTATATCGATTCCATGGGAGGTTAAAATATGGAAACCAAGTCATAGATGTTGTTTTTAGGGGATATAGTGACAAAAAAATTGGTTTTTGACTCTGGTAAAATGACTAAATAAATATTATCAAAGGTCACAACATCCTAATTTATGATGGGATCTAATGGAAGGATTTAAAAAAGGTGGAAGATGAAATTAAAAAATGAATCATTGCATCATGTCTTAGTTCATCTAAATAGAATTCTATATGTTCTGGTCAATTTAGGATGCATGAAAAATTCTAAATGTACTAGACTACTTGGGTGGGTTGGATGGATGTTAGATACTAAAGGTATCACCAAGTCCTGATGTGCTAGACATATCTAGAACTATGAAATATCATGGTAGAGTTTGTAATAAAGAAATATCAAAAGTTGGGAGGCCTTGGGTTCAGTAGAAGTGGTCTACCCAGGTTCGATGACAAGTAAAAAATATTTGATATTATTTTCCACATTTTCTTCTTATGGTATGTATATAACCTAGAATCTAATATGAGATGAAAAGTCTCAGTGACTCTGGATAGGGGGAGTTAGTAAAAAGGGAGGAGATGAATTCTTTTATTGTTATTGGTATATGGGATATAACGGAATTTCCTCTAAGAAAAAGTGAACTAGTAAACAAATGCATTTAAAAATTTATGGATTAAGTGGATTATTATAAATAAAAGATGATATGGATGTATGTGAAAGGACTTAAACAAATGAATGGTGTTTAGTTTAGTGAAATATTTTCTTTGTTTGTTAAGAAGAAAATAATTCATATAGTTCTCATGGATTAGGGTCTACATCTTGAACAATTATATTCAAAGAAAAAACTCCATCATGGTGATTTGGAGGAGAAACTATTCATAGATAAACCAATAGGTTTCAATGAAACTAGATGAATTGACCTGGTGTGCAAGCTCAAATTGAGATTTTATGGGTAACGAATGTACTTAATTATTGTAATCGAAAGTTCAATTTCTTTATGTAAGTGAAGTCATTTGTATGATACAATGCGCATCATTTATATCAAAAAAAGGTTTTTTATGATGGTATTCTCATCACAATTCTCGAGTATGTGGATGATATTCTCTTATAAGGTTCAATATAAAATAGAATGAAGAACTTGATTGGTTTTTAATAATTGAACACCACATTTTCAATGTCGTGGAAGAATTTATAAGCCCCAAACCAAGATCTTCCATACTATGATCTTGAAACCCTGAATATATGAAACGAATAAAATTTATATACCTTTCACCAATAAATTCCATTACTATTATCATCAATAACACTTTTGAATACGGTTACAAAGAGGTATCCATCTGACTCCCTACACCATGGTGTATCAATAGGTTAAACTGAATCACTCGATTCTTTGGTGGGATACTTATTACTTCCAAGATATTATAGTACCTAAGTTAGTGAATTTAGAAGGAAAATATATATTTGGGTATATTTTTAATACATAAAGATTTTTTGAATTATTTTTTTTCAAATTAATTTAACCTTTGTGATATTTTTTATTTCAAGTGGAAAAAGAATAGGTTATGGCTTGCGTTATACACAACACCATGTTAATTGTTCACTATAAACAACATAAATTTTAAATTTCTCTTCACAAACACTAATTTTATGTACCAATTGGCATACACAACACGCAACACCAACTTAGCATACATTACATGCAACACTGATGTTTCTACGAAACATCATTTTACTGTTATAATTATTTAAATGAGATATTTATATCCAAGACATTAATCATACCAATATGAATAGTAATAACTAGTTTTAAAATATTTTTTTAATGGGTTTTTAGAAATACAAAATATTGATAATGAAAGATATTTTTTTTTGTAAAGACCATATTTGTTTAAAAATATTATTTTCTCAAATGAACTATATTTCATGCCCTTTTATGAAAAAAATAAAATTAATTTTAGACAAATATAT
The DNA here is from genome assembly GCA_963277665.1 of Viscum album. Lineage (NCBI taxonomy): Eukaryota > Viridiplantae > Streptophyta > Magnoliopsida > Santalales > Viscaceae > Viscum > Viscum album. The sequence goes on along the minus strand of OY728138.1, from coordinate 909,484,447 downwards.
AAATATTTAATTTTATAAAATAAACTTCATTTTTTAAATTATAATATTTAAATTATATTATGGTGATTTTTTGGGATTTTTCTGAGAAACTTCATTTGTGGATGAATAGTGAAAAATGCTATTTTTTAGTTAAAAAATACATTTTTTATATAATTACTAATGTTAAATTATATTGTAAATTAGTTTTAAGGTAAAATTAGATCAATTATATATCTATTGACATAATTTAGGCCATTTTAGTCAATTTCACTTTGAAATTGAATATAAAAACTTAATAAACTTTTAAAATTTCTTCTACTTTAAAAACCTATTATTTTGTCTCGTATGCGGGATTAGTATTAATCTTAATTTTTTTGGATTATATTAATTGAAATAAATCAAAATATTACACAAACCAATTTAATAATTATAATATTTATATTATAATAATATAAACTTACTTTTTGACTAAACAGATTTGTAAAAGTTATTAAGATTAATCACACCGATTAAGGACAAATTAAGCTTAATTAGGGGATAAAAATTAGTATCAGGGTCCCAAATTACCTATAAAATTTTCAAAAACACATTCTATGTCAGTATTTAGACAATAAAACTTATATTATTTATTTATGTTGGTTTGGTATGATGTTTTTTAGGCAGAAACATGTGTACACCTAACTTGTTTTCAAAAAATCCAAGTGAGTCATTTTCCTTCTCTCTAAAATACCACCACCTCTCTCACTTCCTCACACCTCTAGAATCTATTAGGTTCAAAAAACATCTACGAAATATAATTAACAACATCCCTATATTCCTCATATATTCCCTCCCTTTGGTTGAAGGCAATCCATGGAGGCCTTTTGGCACAAACCAAAAGGCTTTACCTGATTAAGAGGTAAGGTCTTCTCTCAAGTCCATTACATTATTTTCTTTCTCCACCCCCTCCACTTTATTTTTTACATGATAGAATTAAAAAAATATTATAACCCATATAATAGAAAGTTTTTATGCTATGTTTTTAACTTAAACTTACACACACCTCAATGTAATGGGTAACAAACATACTGTTTATATGTGCGGCAAACTACCGCCTCACTAAATGATGATTGTTCAATTTTACATACCGCCTCTCATTATGGAAATTATTATGGACACTCTATTTATATATTTTATATATTATATTTATTATTTCTTTAATCTTATATATTTCTTTTAAAACACATATCTTTTTTACTTTCCATTTGGTGTTAATACGATAATTTTGTTTGAGGAAGTGTGGATTACCGCCCCCTCAAAGTGATATGATTCGTTCATACACTACATGGATTATATTAATGATGTTTTTAGTGAATATAATATATATATATTATGACATAAAAAATTTAAAAATTATATATATATATATATTCATATATATACTTATATTTCTTTCACTTTCTTTTTTTCAAGATAAGAATTAAACGTAAAAAGCGTTCAAGCATACATACGACCTACTACCTCCATGAACAATGTATTCTGTTTCATAATTATATATTCTATTGGGTATTATAATAAAAATATAATATATATAAATTATATTTATATAATGGTTTAAATTATGTAAATCATGATATAAAGTATAAATACCAAAGATTTAACATATTAAGACACATGCGAAGAATAAAGCGAATATTACCTAAAGTGAAAAATTAACATAGGATTGTTAACAACTGGGTAATATAATGTAGTAATAAAACCATATATGTAATAATTTGTTTTTTTTAAATATTTATAACAAATTTATATTTTTTATACAGGTGGTTTGAATGAGTACGACGAGAGTCAAGACACAAGGTAAAAGGATTTCATCTCATTTTTATTTTTGTGAGATAAATGCTATATTCGCTACTCTTTCCATTTTTGTAGAGTATGTAATTCCCAAGAATTTGTTATATAAATAATATAATTAAATTTATGGGTATTCACATGTCCATATTTTGATATTTCTTTCAAGGGTTATATGTTTAAAAATTTATCAAATCGGTAAAATAGTTTTGTCTTAGTTTGCCTTCTTTGAGACTCATGTTTTGTTATTCACCTAAATTATTTCTGAGCTATGTATAACTAAATTTTATATGATATATCATGAATATACATATTTTCATGATATTATAACCTTAATTTAATTTTATTTTCTTTAATGGAGATGATGATCCCAAGTTACCAAGTGATAAGGGTTTATTGAAACAAACTCATCGCTTTTCATGATTGTTTATGTTTGTGATTCATTTGATGAAATCTTATAAACCATATCTCAATAAATTCATGAATTTTATTTTCCTTTATAAATTCATGTTATATTCATGTATTGATACCATTTTTCTACTCTTTAGTACATAATACAATTAATGAAGTATTTTTTATGAAAGTCCGACATTACCCTCTCTTCTGTCTGATATATATGTTTGATAAAAAGGGTTTTCAAAAATGTTATACCATTATCCTATTATCATTAAAATAAAATATTATCCTTTTTTATTTTATGAATATATTAAAAAGAATATTCATGTCTCTTTCCAAACAAGTCATTTTTTGACCATTTTACCATGATACAATAATGTTCTTTTTACCTTGTTCCACATGAATGGATTTACGTCCCATCATTTCTTTGAATATTACATTTTATTTTTAAAAATTTAATTTTTAAGAAAATATTTTTAAATGTAATTTTCAAGGAAAAATGTTTTAAAAATGTTTTCATGATTCATTGATAAGTTTTCAAGGAATTGTTTTTTCAAAATGGTTTCAAGATTCTTTTATAGGTTTTCAATGAAAATTGTTTTCAGAATGTTTCTAAACTTATTTTATAAGTTTTTAAGGAAAATTGTTTTAATTTTTTTTTCAATACTTATTTATAAGTTTTCAAATTGTTTTAAAATAACTATTTTTCATGATATTTTCAACATTTTTCATATGTTTTCAAGTAAAAAAGTATTCAAAACATTTTCAATATTTCATTATAAGTTTTCAAAGTTGCTTCAAATAAAAAATATTTTAAAATGTTTTGAAGATTATTTTATAAGTTTTAAAGAAAGAGGTTTTCAAAATTATTTTAGCTATTGTTTATAGTTTTTCATGGTATATTATAGGAAAATTATTTTCAAATGTTTTTATATATTAAAAGGCCTTTATCAAAGAAGAAATATTTTCCTAAAGAAATGTTATTTAAAGATTTTTCAAAATTATTTTGCATCGAATATGACATCTATTGATGTTACTCATTAACTTATAAGAAATTATCTAAAGGTTACATTCATATGATTTTTATGAATGGGTTATGATTAATTTCATGGTCTTTATCAATCCCATTTCTCTTTCATGGGTTATGTATTTTTGATACCAACTTATCATTAACAGGTTATATGTTGATGAGATCTGTTTCTCTTTCACAAATTATATGTTTATGAAACTTGTTTCTCTTTCATGGGTTATATGTTTATAAAATAAATTTATCCTTTATGGGTTATTATTTCAGTGAAATGGTTATAGAACCTATATCTTTTTCCACAGGTTATGATATGATTACATGTTTAGGACACCCATTTCATTTCATGGGTTTTGATAAGATTTTATATATTATTATGGAACATATATGTGTGATTACATTATGAGATAGGTGGGACCTATATCTAACTCTAATATTTTGGGTAAAGATTTATATATCATGAGATAGACATAGATAAATGAGGAATCAACATAGTTCAGTATTACAGGGCTGGAACAAGAAATGAAATTGGTTTAGTACTATAGTGCTGGAATGAGAAATGAACTTGGTTTAGTATCATATGGATGGAATGAGAAATGAAATTAGTTTATTATTATAGGGTTATAATGAAGAGTAAACGTGATTTAAAAATACGTGGCTAGAATAAGGTGTGAACCCGGTTCAATAATAGAGTTTTTCCACTTAGATGGTCTCAACAACAATTCCTTGACTACTATGGAAATCATTATATATTCCTATGTGTCTTCCACAATTCCTTATTTTATTCCCATGTTATGATTTCATGGCTTATATTATTTATTTCCTTATGATTCATGTCTTATGAACTTCTATGATTTATTCCATGATCTATGTTTATGATCTTTGATATCTAGGGTACGATCTTCCGTTTTAATGATAAAGTTCTCTTACCCTTAAAATCACAATTATGCAAACCTATATCCATTATTTACCCTTATTAGGAGTTTGAGATCACCCATTTTTTATGTTTCCTTTCCCTAGTTTATGAATAAAGGTTTTTGGTAGAAATACTAAAGGTTTAGATCTTTATGGGAGATATTGATGATCTTTCCCCAGGATAGAATATTTTTTTTCCATTTTTTCAAAGTCACTAAAATATTACGGTCCTTGGGCATGTATTTTTGTAATTTAAAAAATATTTATCTAAATTTATGTACTATCCATGTATGTTAAGCTCGGGTCTCTATATTTGGTATCAAAGGAAAGATTTAGTCAACCTTTGAAAACTGGGATGATAAAATGTTAGTGAGATTCCTAGGTATATTTATAATGATATGTCTAGGGATTTATCTAAGGATAAGTATAGGGATGATTCAACATTTAGGAAAATGTCCTTAAATTTTGGTAAAGTATAGAGTGATTAGTTTCCAAGAAATGAATCTATGTCTGGATACTATATGTGGATGTGGGTTTTGCATAGAAGTACCTGGGGTAACAAATATGACAAGATGTTCCGGGTCCGACTCGAAGTAATATAGTACACAATAATGGGCCTTGCTGTACAAATGGGCTGACACTATTGGGGGATATTCTTTGGGAATTAACAAACTCTTCATGAACCATATTGAAGGATTTAAATATAATTTTTGTTTGAGTAACCTATGATGAACCTAGGGGGTCATATATTAATGGAGGTGTCATGATTAACACATCCTATAAGCAATTCTTCTCAAGACTATGTGTTTTTTGATATGATAAGTAATGCTCAATCTATTATTCTAGTTTTATTTAATTGTAGGAACTAGATTAATATTGATTTTGATGGAAAATTAGCTGATGAAAAATCAAGTGGGATAATCACTAGAGGGAGAGATGATGTGTTCATGCCTAATCAGTTTTCATGGAACATGATTTACAATGTAAGCCTCAACCAACTCTTGAACTCAATGAGGAAGAGAATGAAGGAGTTTGATGAGAGTTCGGGTAATGGAGACCATGTGGGAAATAAGATTTGGTTTTCTTTTATGTTAAGAATGTGGAAATAATCACCTAAGTTAATGTCTTAGAGAAATAAGAAGAAATTTTTTAACAGTGGAAAAGAAGGACACAATGCAAGTGGCTATAAGGTAAAAATGAAGAGTTCGATTATTGAAATTGATTAGAATATTGGACTCCTTATGAAATCATATAAGGTTATGTGTTTTATGTTTGGATTAAATATCATTATGCAACTAAATTTTTCATGTTGAAATCTCTTGAAGGGAACTAACAAGGTGGTACGAGTAATAGTTACATTGTAGATGATGATGAGACTACAGATGAAATGTGAAAGGAAAGAGATATTGTGTAATAGTATGAGGTATCCTTGTTAATAGAATAAGGACGGAGTGTAAGTATAAAAGTTTTTATGTATTTGGATAAAATAATTATGTTATATGAAAGGTGAAATATATAAGGATTTTTGAGTTTATGTTTTTAATTATGGATTTACAAGAACATTTTGAATGGTTCTAATAGAATAGAAAAGTGAGATAATGTAAATGTGATGGAAAAACATGATTAAGGGAAATACAACCATTAATTTATTCCTTTTATTATGATAATGTTTTTTGGATAAAGATATATGTGATATGATTAATTATATTTGAAGGTACTAATTACCTCAGGTATAATTAAGGACTTGTTTATTGGTGGCATACGCTATCACTGATAGAGTTTAATATATTTTTGGATTGTTAGAATAAAAAAATATACATTGAATAAGGAAGCATGCATATTTTAAATAAGGATTTATTGTAATTCAGGTTATCACCATATTTCAAGAGAATATATGATGGGGTATTCACATGTTTGGAATGTGAAAACCAAGAGATACTTTCTGATACATGGGGGAATCAATGTTAATATGATTTTGTTGCATTATTTATAATTTTTGGATTTTTATCTTATAGAAGGGTTATAAGGTTAACCATTCATGAAAAGTTTCAATTAAACTTCAAAGAAAATATTTATGCACTGAGATTGTTTTGAAAAAATTGGTTAAAAGGCTATTTAGTGATTAAACTTATTTTGAGGATGTCTATTTTATTTATTTGGGAAATTATATTAGTTAAGTTTTAAAAAAGGAAATCATGTATTTTGGGTGAAAACCAATAATGTCCGGAAATTTCATGGGCCTTGAACCCATGAACGAATGATGGTAAGGATTTTTGTCCTACCACTAGCCTACATGATGTCCTGGTTAATGTGTAATTATTTTCGTTGAATAATTATTAATAATGAACCAGTGGAGTTACTATTTTTGTTTAAAAATTAATGTATGAACCATATTTATTTTTTAGAATAGTTATAGACAAATAGTTATAATTTTTCATTCTTTTATTTTCCTTAAGATATGTTAAAAGTGTATTTTATCACTTCACGCATCGAAGATAATTTTTGTACGTACAATACATGAAGTGATGGGTGAATTAGGAATTGATAAAAGCACTACTAAAGAATGAATTTTTTATATATAAATATATCACGTAAGTAAATTTACTTATATTATTGTTCAATAAAATAATTACTCAATGTTAGGATAATAATCAAAATAAAATGTGTTTTCCTAATACCTTAATATTTTTGAACCGATGGCCTTTTAAATCATCACATATCTATGAATTTGATGCCAAAAATTTTTTATTTATCATTCAATTGTTTGTGATTGATGACCTCAATTACTCCCTATAAATATTTACACTTTTCCTCCATGTCCAATCCTCACTATGAACCTATGTTCTTCTATGCGGAAACCCGATTATATGTTACTTTGGGTATCCGTTATGGTTCCAACATTCCCTTTTAAGGGAAGTTTTAGTATTCATTTTTACGATATGTGTTTCTATGAATGAAACTTTTAAGTATTAAACCCCTGATAACCCAGATGAATTTCAAGGGAGAAATTCATTTTTATAGGGGTAGAATGTTACACCACAATATTTTTTTGATTTATTTTTTCAAGTGAATTTAAACTTTATGATATTTTTTATTTCACGTAAAAAAAAATAGTTTATGGGTTGTGTTATACACAAAACCAAGTTAATCAAGCACTACAAAAAACACAAATTTTAGATTTATATTTACAGAACACAGAGGTTAGCTATGACTTGGTGTACACAACACACAACACCAACTTAGCGTAACTTACAAGGAATACTGATATTTCTACGAAACATCATTTCACTGATATAATTATTTAAACAATATAATTATATCATAGACATTAAAAATAATAATATGAATAGTAATAAATAATTTTCAAATATTTTTTTTAACGGTGATATAGAAATAAACTTATTGATAATGAATGATATGTTTTTGTGGTAAAGATCTTATATGTTTAAAAATATTATTTTATCAAATGATCTACATTTGATGTCCTTCTATGAAAAAAGTAAAATAAATTTTAGGGAAATATATAATTTTAATTTGAAAAAATAAAATTCATTTTTGAATTTATAATGTCAAAATTATCATAGGGATACTTTTTGTGATTTTTTTGAGAAACATTATTTTTTGATGAATTATGAAAAATACTGGATTTTAGTTAAAAACTGAATTTTATTTTAAATAATTTCTAATGCTAAGTTATATTTTAAATTTGTTTTATGGTAAAATTAGAAAAATTATAGATATATTAATAAAATTAATTTAATGATAATCAATTTGACTTTGAAATTGAATATAAAAACTTAATAAACTTTTGAACTGCTTTCTACTTTTAAAACCCTAAATTTCATCCACTCTGCGGGACCAACATTAATATTAATTTTTACACTTCTATAAATTAAATTTAGAAAAACATAAATAATTTTTCTAATTATTATAATATTTAGAGTATAATTATATCAACTTAATTTTTTTTCAAAAATATTAGTAAATATGATTAAAATTAATCACAATGATTAAGGTCAAATTAGCTTAATTAGCGACTAAAACTTAATCCTAGGGGCCCAAATGACCTAGACACTTGTGAAAAATCCATTTTATGTCCATATTTAGTCCATAAACCATAAATATTTTATTTTTGGTTGTTTTTTATGGCCTTTTTACGTAATACCATGTGTACACATAACATGTTTTAAAAAATTCCAAGTGAGTCATTTTCCTTCCCTAAAAAAGGCCACCACCTCTCCCTCTTCCTCACACATCTCAAACCTCTTAAGTTTAGAAAATATCTGACCAATACACATTACAAAATCCATCCATTCATCCTAGAATCCTTAGCTTGGGAAGAATTAAATCCATGAAATCCTTTTGGCACAAACCAAAAAGAGTTACCCGATTAAGAGGTAATGTATTCCCTCAAGTACTTATTTTATTTTTTTTCCACACCCTCCAATTTCTTTTTGTCCATTATTGCATAAAAAATAGTATCATCAGTATAATAGTACGTTTTAATGCTTATATTTCAACCTAAACTTAGAAAAAACTCCATCTAATGGATAATGAACATACTGTTTTTGTGTACGTCGAACTACCGCCTCATTAAACGATGATTGTTCAATTTTCCTTACCACCTCTCATAGTGGATATTATGATGGAAACTCTATTTATATATGTTATATATTATATTTATTATTTATATAAGCTAATTTATTCTTTTTAGAATACATATCTTTTTTCACTTTTGGTTTTATGTTTATACGATAATTTTATTTTGGGAAGTGTGGACTAATGCTCCCTCATAACTATATGATTCATTCATACACTAAATAGATTGTATTAAGGATGGTTTTAGTCAATATAAAAGAATATTTGATATCATAACTCAAATTTAATAATTATGTATATATATACTCATAAATATACATATATGTATTTTAATTTCTTTCTTTCAACATGATAATTAAATGGAAATAGCATTCATACATACATACATACGGCCTACCGTCTCCATAAAAGTTATATTCCATTTCACACTAATATATTCTATAGATTATTATAATACACACATACTCTATATAAATGATATCTATATCATGGTTTAAATTTTGGAAATCATGATATAAATTATAAATAACAAATATATAACAAATTAGGACATACTACTACAAAAAATGCCTTTAACACTGCTAGAAATGACCTTTATCAGTGCTAGAAAAGCACTAACAACATTAGAGAAGTTTAAAAACCAGGAATTTTATTAGCACTATAAAAGCTATGATAAAGGGGACATTTATTAGTGCTTCTTAAAGTATCTCTAAAATAATTATTTATCAGCATTGTAGAAGTGCTGTTAAAGTAGACCATTATCAATGCTTTTAAAAGAACTGATAAGTGCGTTCTTTATCATTTCTTCTGAAAGCACTGATAAATATTTTCTTTATCAGTGCTTTCAAAAGCACTAATAAAAGGACAAACTAAAGTTAACTGTAAAAGCACACTGTAACACAACTGTAGTGTGAAGTAATAGCACATTGAAGCACCATAAGCATCAGAAACACCCCAGATATATCAATTAAAACAAGTCCCAATACAAAATTTAAATGAAATGAAATTTGAAACACAAATAACAGAAAAAAACACTATATTATAGACATTTCAAAAAAATTATACAATTACATAAATACATATTATTACATTTAATCAAAGAAAAATCATAATTTTCAATGATACCATGATTTCCATTGACTTTCTTTGTCGAACAGCCAATACTGTGTGAGTAGCTTCGAAAAAACCACATAAACTCGACAAAAAGAATCCATCTGTTTAAGAAAAAATTAATTATGTGAGTAACACTAAGAAGATATAAATTGAAAATAAATATGAAACAATGCATTAATTATATAGACAATAATTGTTTTGTGCAAACATCAAGATTACCTCTATGATTGAGCAAAGGCAACATTGGTGTTATTCATGTAAAGGAAGTGGAGGTAACTTGAAAGAAAGTTATAAATGCACCACTACATGGGTGAAAATATTTTATGGGATATGAAGCATGAAAGTTGGGTAAATCACACTAACTCAAACAAAATAATTCACCTATATAAGAAAATAATTATTATGTGAGTAATACTAAAACGAAATGAATTAAACATAAATATGAAACAATATATTAATTCTATGGACAATTATTTTTCTAGGTAAACATCAAGATTACCACTATGATTGAGTATAAGAAATGTGTAACACCCATATATTTCATAGTAAGTAATTTTTTAAAGTAATTACATAGCTTGCGCTACACACAACACCAAATTATAGCGCACCACAACTTACCAAACTAGCAGTTCAAAAAGAAATTATGAATAGTATTAAATTTTTTTTTTGAATTTTATATACTCCATATAATTTTATAATCCATATTATGTGTTTCTTATACATAATATAAGAACAAATTCGTTTTTCAGATAAAAGAAGTATTTTTCAAAAAATGCATTTTTCCACCTTTTAGTGGAAAACCATCTTCAAAACCAATATTTGACACTTATATATATTAAATTTAATGAAATTAAATTATTCTTTATAATCGAGACATAAAAATTTATTTTGGATAAATATTTGGTGTTTTTTTGATAACTTTCACATTTTAATGAATACTAAAAAATACTAAATTTTAATTGAAAACAACTTTTTTTAATTGAAATAATTTATAGTGTTAAATTATGCATTTTAATAGTTTGGAAGTATAATTAGATTATATATTTTTTATCATTTAATACAATTTAGGTCATTATAAGTAATTTCACATTTAAATTTGACATAAACACATGTAAATCTTTTGATAGTTTTTACTTTTTAAAACCCCGCTTTTTAGTATTGAAAACGGGTTTTAAATTAATTAATGAAACTTATATGTTTTTAATTTGGTAAAATAAAATTCATTTTTGAATTCGGAATATCAAAATTATCTTAAGGTAAATTTTTGGTATTTTTCTTAAAACATTCAATTTTTTATGAATAGTGAAAAACACTACGTTATAGTTTAAAACCGACTTTTTATTTAAATAATTATTTATTTTATAAATTTATTTTAAGTAAAAATAGATATATAATACCTATATAAGTTCAATATAATTCATTTTATAATGAAATTAGATGTATAAAATTTATTAAACTTTTTACCGCCTTTTACCCACCTTCTAGGAGAATTTTTAAATTTTCATAAAACTTAATTTTACTGCTTATGTGAATTAAATTTAAAATATCCAAGGGACACTGTTAATATTAGTAAGTTAAATGTGGTTCAATAATAGGAAAATAATTTTTGTAAATAGTAACTTTTGACTTTTATTTTCCACGGTTAAAAGTAAATAGGGTAATTAAAGGTAAACATGATATTATAATTACACTAACACATGTCCTAATTCTATTGAATAAGTATAATTAGACCCAAAAAAACCTTATGAATAAAATATGATCCTTTCGGTCCACTTGGATTAGATTATGACATTTATTATTATTTTCTTTGAAGAAGAGTTAAAAGTGTTAAATTCAATGTTTAATGACTAAACCAGTTTTAATATAGGGTTATACATACAATAAATTAGACTATAAATATTAATTAGAAATATAAAAATATTTCCTACATAATGGTATTTTATTTATAATTTTTAGACATTAAATAATTAAATTTATTTATGACACAATGATGATGCAGTAATTACCTTATTAATAAAAGTTTAAAATAATTGATATTACAAATTTGAAAATAATTGTAATTTGAAACTTTTGATGAATTAAACTAATTTTATAGTTTAATATGAAAATTTTGGATTGATTAAATAATTTTTTTTGAAGTAATCATGATGGTATGATTTTCACAAAAAACAAAATACGAAATAGTGTCAAAATTGACATAAATTAGTTTTTAAAACAAATACTATATTATTGGTTGATATAATATTCCTAAAAATATAATGCTCATAAAAAGTGCTTAAATAATATTATATATTTCATTAATGAACCACTTGAGGTTCTCTTGGAATTTTAGAGTAAGTTTATTAACCATATAGTATAAGAATACAAGAAGACATGGTAAAACTTAAACTATTTAACTAAGAGTGAAATCTAAAAAATAAGGTTAAAATGGTAACTTAAACTTGTCTAAAACCTATTTATTGAGAGTATTTTGACCCTTACCAACCTTATCTTTGAAATAAATCATTTTGGATTCATTATAAATCGAAAATTATTTTATTATAAAGTAATATTTCAAGCTTTTCCAAAAGTGACCCTCACCTCTCTTATAAAAGGGTACTTCCCCTTCTCTTAATTTCACACCTCCAAATCCATTTTACTTGGAAAAAACCTACACAAAAATCTTCCCAACTTATCTCACTTCTACCTAGAGGCCTTAATTTGATCATAAAGGCAACCTACGGAGCCGTTTTGATAAACTCAAAAGGAAACACCCGAAGAAGAGGTAATAATTTTACCACCCTCTTCCAAGTTCTTTTCTTCTTCCACTTCCTCTTTGTTTGTTGTTTCCAAACCAAAATAATAAATCCAGTACCTTATACATACTTTGAGGTTAATATAAATACGGTACAACCATATTTGTTATTCAATCCATCCTATAAATGACAAAGTCACCATATGTGCGTACGTACGATTACCGTCTCCACGTCGTGGTGTAGTTTGTTATTCAAAAACATTATTATTTGTATGGGTATAATAATGAGTATAATTGATTTAAATAATATATATTACATTTTAATGTTTCTTTATATATTATATACAATCCAATTATATACTATTTCACCATAAATAGAATGATATTGTTGCTCGTGCCTACGTATGACCAACTGTCTCAACGAACGTGATGAGATTCTTTCCCCATCGTAATCGTTCAAGATTAATTTTCATTTTATGAATAAAAAATAATTTTTAATAACATAATATCATTCTAGATATTAATAAAATACATACTATACACAACAAACATGACTTAAGTAACAAAACATATAAAGGAAAACAAACCAGTTAACAACCAAAACAATGATACTACTGAAATATCATGAACAATGAAATATTATAGGATCATATATGTTATCATATTTATGTATTTGGTTATTGTATAATTTAGTAAAAATTATTTCACCATTATTCAGAGGGTTTAACTTCCCTATACTAAGGAAAATTACATGGTAAGGGGTTATCATGTCACTTGTATTCCCATGAGATTCGTTCTATATTTTCCACTATTACCTTTTGTGTGGTGTATGTACTGCCCATGATTTTATTATTTGAATAATATAATTTAATTTATTGGTATTTACATCATCATTGGATGATACTTCTTTCATGGGGTGTATGTTTCGTAAGTTACCAAATCAGTAAGGGAATTTCATATTTCAATTTCCACTCATTCGGTTTTACGCAAAATTCTTTGATTACATTACACCAAGATTATGTGTGAAATCAAAATTTATTTAATTATTCTATAATTTTCACTCCCCTTTGTGTGGATATAATTTTTATACACATAATAAATCCATTGATAAATTCTCAAGTCATCGATATAAACTTGATAAGAGTAATTTTAACTCAATTTCTATTCATTGAGTTAAACATCCAAGTCATTGGTCTTGTTTTTACAAGAATATATGTGAATATCCTATGATTGATTTACACTGAATATCCAATAATATTGAGTTTATTTATATTTTTCACACATAATTATGTCAATGATTTATCCTTAACCTAAGGATACAATCTTCATAAAGGAATTCATCTCAACTTACATTCCATTGAGGCTTCTTTGTTGTTATGCACCAATTCACTTTTATTTAGAGTATATACTATACTTTGACATAGTATATCATGAATCCCTTTATTATCATGATATTATAATGTTTTTATTAGCTCAATTATTTTTATTCAAGAATCTCTCATTTGGTTAGGAACTCTAACTAAAATATCATTTTAACTATTTTAAAACAATTTATTCTTCTAAATATTTCTCATTAATGTCCATGTTTTAAAAACGGTTTTACGGTTTTATTTATATGGAAATTAATATTTTAAAATTTAAATTACTTTTAAATGTTTCAAAGTGCTATGGGGAAATTTTATTCAAAAATCAATTTTAAACCGCTTCTTGATAAATAGTGAAGCTTTTAAATGTTTTCATGAAAAAGTGATATTTCTCTCAAAGCTTTTTACTGATAATTTTCAAATATGTAAACATCCTTTATGGGATATTATTCTTAATCATGGTTGATTTATTACGATACAATTCTTCTATACTGTATTGAGGGTTTTGTGATATGTTTTACTATGGATGAATTATTTTTTTACCATTCATGGTTTATGGATAAAGTATTGACATTTCATATAATATGAACATTTATGTTATGTTTAAAACTTTTCATATGAGTGATGCATTGGACTTAGTAAGTGATGGGTGGAGTCCGCTATAGCTCCTCGATGCATCGGTCGGTCTCATGAGACAAATTAGTGTCTTGGCACAAAGCCTTGAATAAATATTATTTGTAGTCTTGGAATAAGGCCTTGACTATGTGGTTATGACGCCTGACATTATGCATACAATCATTATGAAATTGGCTATTGATATTACATGTGATTATTCAACTAGTAGAATATTCATGTGAATAAGTAAATGGAATTATTTGATTTATCTTTCCCATATTATTCTGAATTTTAAGTTTAAAAGGATTATGTTCTAGTCTTATACATTGCCTTAAATTTTTATTCTTATTTATGACAGTTTATGCTATATTGTTATCTTTACTGAGCATCGGAGATCACCCCTTTCTTATGTTTTATTTTTCCCAGGATGAAAAGAAGTATATTACGACTGAAATGTAGGAATAAGCTAAGGGATATAAGAGTGTTCAAAGGGGACACAGTGTTGTTTTTTTATTTCATGATGTAATGTAAAACTTATGTATGTATCTAGTACTTAAAAGGCTACAAAACTGATCGGTCTTTTGGGACATGATTCCCTGTATCATGCCAATGTTATGTAATAAATCACCAATTCTGGGTAATTGGGGTCGGGGAGTTACAAAGTGTCATTTCTCTTCTTCCAAAGGTTAGGGAGGTAACTTGAAAGAAAATTATAAATGCACAACTACATGGGTGAAATGATTTTAAGGGAGATGGAGAATGAAAGTTGGATAGAGAACCCCAACTCAAAAAAAGAATCCATCTGTATAAGAATTTTTTTTATGTGAGTAATAATAAAAACAATTGAATTATACATAAATGTGAAACATTACATTTATTATATGGACAATGATTTTGTTGTGCAAACATCAATATTACCTTTTTGATTGAGTAGAGGAAATGTCGTTTCTCTTCCTCCAAGGAAGTGTAGGTAACTTTAAGGAAAGTGATAAATGCACCACAACATGGGTGAAATGATTTTAAGGGAGAAGAAGCATGAAAGTTGGACAGAGCACCCCAACTCAAACAAAAGAATCCACTTATATAATAAAATAATTATTATATGAGTAATAATAAAAATAATTTTATTAAATATAAATATGAGACAATACATTAATTCTATGAACAATGATTTTACTGTGAAAACACCATGATTCCCTAACACCATAAAATCAAGTTACCCAGTTACCTTGGATTTCTTTTTATTTGTTCTCGATCAAGTTTCACATTCACATGTTACTAACACATCACATTTATACCCATAAGACATGCCAAATAAAGTACACATAGTGTGCCACTACATGCACACCGAAACCCAATTTTTAAAAAAACACACACCAAATCATTTCAAAAACATGCATAACACTTATTATGTATGTTAATATTTCATTTAAAAAGTTTTCTAAAATAACCCCATGGAGGAACCGCAAGGATTTACATAAAAAAAACGTCCATGTTCACCTGAAAATGGTAATTTTAAAATCAAACTAACTGCATAGCTACATCAAACATAATTTTCAACATTAATATAATTTAATAAATTTGTTAAATAATTTATAGAACACTTACAATTAATAAAACTAGAGTTTACACCAATTCACAACCAATTCTATAACAAGTCCCTTTTTTACAAAATTTTACACAATGCAAAATCATTTTCAAAACATGTCTTCAATCCTGTAAAAAAATTTACAATTCACATTAAAAAAATTAACAACATGTTCAACATGGAAAAGTATGTCATTTTACTTTATGAACTTCCAAACCTATCTGCATGTATGCACCTTTGAAAAAAATTATTCTAATCTTTCAAAAAACCCATAAAATTTTCTACAAAACACTACACTAAAACACAAACACACACACAAAACATAGAAATTTTCCTAAAAAACCCAAACTCAACAAAAAGCATGCCAAACCCTTCAAAAAACACATTTTGTATCACTCCCACCATTTAATAAATCATTTCCACATCCAAAATTTCATTTCTAAAACAAAGTATTCATTAGTTAAACACTTCACAACTCATACTCAAATGTAGACAATAAAGATAACATGCCCAAAATGATCTATCTCCCATAAAATATCTTTTTTCAACACACACACATCTTAATCACCCACAGAAACACATTTATCACAACTCCAACAATTAATTGAACACTTCCACTAATTTTTCTCAACAAGGCCTATATAGAAACATAATAATTTCTCTTTATAAAATTTATTTTCATAAAATATGCATGTCAAAGCATTTCAAAAACATGTTTGCACTGCCAAAATAAACTATAGAGCATGGAAAAATTAACCAGGGAAGAAAATTATAAAATCTAAAATTGTTAGGGCATAGAACCACCTACATCCGGTGCAGAAATTGTAGAATGTGATGAAGAACCCCAACCGTATTGCAACCACAATCTAAAACCGGATTCCAGATGAGATTTTCATGCAACTGGAGTGTTAATACAAGTTGAGTGGTATGATTTGAGCTTTGATTCACTGAGGAGGAGCACTGATAGTGGGTGACTTCCATGGAAATATCCTAATATCATGATGAGTTTGAAAATGGATAGGTTTTTAAAATAGATTAGGCCACTTTTATCAGTGCTTTCAAATAAGCACTGATAAATAGACATTTTATCAGTGCTTATAACATAAGTGCTGATAAAAAGACTACTTATCAGTGCTTTTTTAGCGCTGATAAATACCTATCTTTATCAATTCTAAAATAACACTGATAAAACCAATATCTATAAGCTCTAAAATTAGAGTGCTGATAAATCTTCATTTTATAAGAACTTTATTTAGATCCGATAAATCCTCATCTTTTTCAACGTGGAAAAAGAATTGATAAAGATTATTTTATCTGCGCTTATTACTAAAGTGTTGTTAAAGGATTTATAATTATAATTTTTTTAAAATTTATAAATACTTCATAAATATATATAAATATCAATGTAGAAAATATATTTATTTTTAAATATATTTATTATTGTTTTAAAATTATTTATTTCTAATTATAGAAATATTTTTCAAAAATATTATTATTATCATTATATATATTTATATACATATATATATATATATATATTTAATTAATACATTTAAATATAAATATAGTAAATATATTTATTATTTAAGTATATTTATTATAAATTTAATAATTACTTAAATATACATAATTATTTATTTATAATTATATAAATAATTTTAAAAAAATATTAATTTTTTTATAATTATAAATATATAATTGTATAAATATAGCGACTGTACATTTATAAATATTTTTATTTATAAATATTTGTTTACAAATATATTTTTTACATTTATAATGAATATCTCCTTTAGGTTCATGCATCTATGTTAAAATTGAGTGAAATTGAATAAATTAAGAATAAGTACACTTTAACAATATTAAAAAAATGGATATGTTTGGTGTCCGTGCATTTTATATAAGAATTCATTAATTACGTATATGTGAAATCAACATAACAGACATTTGATCTTTGTTAAATTGAAAAATCAAAATATATTCAATTATATGTTGAGTACTATGCAATTATAGTAAATATTTTTAATTCATATTATTTTTTAATTATAAATCATTATTCAATAAACATATGACTATTTAATGTAAGGAACATAAATATTTTTAATATATAAATCATATTTATATAAATTAATATATATATATATATTTAATACATACAATTTAATAACATTAATTATCATAATTATCTAATTAATAATAAGTTTAATAATTAATAATGTGAAATCAATCTATTCATTTTTGTCAATAATTATTTGATTAATAAATATTGTAATTTTTTTCATAATCACGTTTTTAAATTTATTTAATTATTTCATTTTATTTATATAAATATCATTCAACAATAAAAATAAAACACTGATAAATGATACCCTTTATTAGTGGCAAAATTAAAGTGCTCATAAAGGATACCCTGTATTAGTGCTAAAAATAATGCGCTGATAAAGAATACCTTTATCCGTGCTAAAAATAAATCACTAATAAAGGTTTTCTATTATTAGTATTAAAAAAGACGTGCTGATAAAAGGTTAAATTTATTAGCGTTTTATTTAGCGATGATAAATATTCCATTTATCATCATTTTGTTATAGTGTTGATAAATACCAACACTTTTAAAGGCATGTTTTGTAGTTGTGATATAGTGAACCGAGACTATTACATATAACATTTCATGATTTTAAGCATAATTAGTCATCAGAGTACAAGCTAAGAATTGTTAAGTCTAGTGTCTTGGAAGACTGAGTACATATAACATAAAACATGTGACTAAAAAAACTTCTTTATTTAATATCCATAAAGCGATTCTAACTTCCTTTGAGCTCTTACATCTGCATAGGGTACCCTGGGGAACACATGAACCAAGGGATGAGCTAAAAATGCCCAGTAAGTAAATGAACATAAGGATACATCTCAAGCACATGAGTTAAGAGGCATGACATAATGATATCCAAACCATGGAACTTATGAAATAATTTAATAGAAGCATGGGATCATATAAACATGGAATCATATAAATGTGGAAGAATCCTAAATCATATCTTTAGTACGGGTCAAGGCTAACCGCCCATCCCGTTTCCTATTTCAGTACAGTCAAGGCTAACCACCGATCCTGTTTCACATCGCATCTCACGAGACTTATCCTTACCCAATGCATTGGAGCTCTATCCGAGTGCACCCATCTCAAAAATATCCCTGAATATTCTTTCCACATAAATAATCTTTCCACATAAATAATCATACATAATCAATCATACATAAACATAAGGTTACCCATGGAAAGAATTGGGTACCACAATCATGACATAAAACATATCCAATGGGTGTATCACGAAAGTGTCCATGAAAGGAAGGGATTAGAACATACATGGACATTAGTAGGGTAAAATAGGCATATAACATGTTAAGTGTTATCAAATATAAGTGACCACATATAAAAAAATGTATTTTAGAAACATTAGCATTAAAACATTTATGTGCAGTTTTAAGGAAAACACTCTAGAGATTTTCAAATATAAAAGAGGAAATTATTTTATATAAAACCAGAATTTAACCAAGAATGTTTTCATAATAAAAATATTGATTTTATAAATACAATGGTGTTTTAAAACATAGGATATAGTGCACTTGAAATTTGGGTAAAAAATTTGGGAAGTCCCCTTAAAACAGGTTGGCTTATCAGAAAGTACTAAGGAGGGAATCTTTTAAAATCATGTATATCCCCGAAAGAATGTGATGAAAGGGTCTTGATATAATAATCTTGTAAAAATAAACAGAATTCATAATACTCACATAGATAGATAAGATAACACCATTTTGAAAGAAAGATAAGGCAACCCGAAAGAACAAAGAAGGTTCGGGTAGAATTCGTTACGATTTTATCGGCATGGTGTCGGGTGTGACCAAGAGGGATTGATGAGAGAGAAATGGGGTTTATCATCACTTATAAATCCAGAAGTAAGTATAGGGGAGTTTAATAAACATACCCCATCATTTTCTAGTACACATATAAAGGCATAGTATAGAGGACAATCTTGATTAAGAGAGAAAAGGAGAGGATCCCTTACCTCAGAACCGGTGGTGTTCTCCACTTGTTATTAATAACCTGAATAAACAAATTAAGATTATTAATTAATAAGTCCAAAACCTATTATATATTTAATTTATTTATTATAACCCTTTTTAGTTAATTAAAATCCTATTTTATTAGTTAAAATGTTCAATTTCATTGTTCGGGCTCGTTTGTTTACTTGGATTTAAAAGATCAGTTCACTTATATCCAAGTTTGGATTATATTCAAGATGAAAGTGGTTTTAAAAAATTGAGGTTACATTATTTAGTTCATATCCATAAGATTACATGGTTTTAATTTTAATTAGGTTACATAGAGGGATGTCAAATTATTATATATATAACCTTAGTGATAACCGTTTTTGTTAATCGGTGAATTTGGTTACAAAGAATGTGTTTTTCATTATAAATTAATTCCATTTGTTCCAAAAGATTACGGAACCAAAAATAGGATATATTACATATATAATAATATATTTCAACCATAACACAAATGGTTTCATGAACATAATTAAAGATAATAACAAAAATTGATAAACCTTTGTCCTTGAATGTGCTAAATTAGCACATCTCAAACAGTGCTTTCATTTCTTTCAAGTAAAAGGGTGGGGAAAGGAGAGAAGATAATGAAATTTACCATTATCATGAAGAAATTATAGTACATGTATGCTACTGTATTTATCATACTATTATGGTGAAGGTAGGTGAGGAAAGAAATTAAAAAAAACTTAAAATAAGGGAAGAAATTTGGGAAGAGGAATTTACCACTTGAGACTTCCTCCTTTGAGAACCTCTTAAGGGAATAGGATTTGGTATTTTGAGGAGGCTGAGAGCTTTTGGTTGTGGGGTAGGAACTTGGGGAGAGATTTGGGTAGAATAATGTAAAGTCACACAACTTTAGAGGTATGGAGAGAAGAGGGAGTGAAGGGGGGGGGGGTTATAGTGGAGGAGAGGAGGGAAATCATAATATTATAATCATTATTTTATTATTTCTTCACAAGACAAGGAATAGTAAGTATTCCATGAAAAATAATAGTAAATGTCTCATGTTAATTCTAACCAAGGGTGGTGACATCATCCATGATGATAGTAATATTATATTTAGCTTATAATGTATATATATGGTAAATTATCTTATTTTACTATTCATTAAAAATTCAAGTATTTCAGAAAAATCTCAAAAATTCATCCGAACCATTTTTTAATGTGTAGAATCCAAAAATGATGTCCATTTTTCCAAAATAATTTTCTAAATATGATTAATTTAATATGTAATTAAAATCATAATTTATTATCAAAAACCAGATTTAAAACACGCATTAACTCATTCTTAAATACAGGTATATTGTACTTCAAACTTGAATATTATTTTTATACTATCATATGTGAGGTTACTATTCATTAGGGTATATCACTATTCATAAGGGTATGTTAGTATTCATTAGGGTAGGTTAATATTCACCAAAAATTTAGTTTTTCTTATCGGACTCCAAATAACTCACTGATTACAATCGTGTATGCCGGATTTTTGAAATTCCAAACACAGAAGTGTCAAACATATGTTTAAAGGTATCTTATCACTTAGTAGTTCATTATATTGTGATTTCATGTGATTTTATGACATAAATGTAAGAAATTAATTTCCATTGAAAAAATTTGGGTCGTTACAAGTGACACGTACAAAGAATAAAGTGAATATTACCCTAAGTGAAAACATGACATAGGATTGTTAAAAAACAGGTAATATAAGTTCATAATCAAAACATATATATATATATATATATATATATAATAAAATTCTGTAGAATATTTGTAAAAAATTTATATTATTATACACGTGGTTTGAATGAGTACGAAGAGAGTCAAGACACAAGTTCCAAGGATTTCATCTCACTTTTTATTTCAATGAGATACATGATATGTTCACCAATATTTATTTTTGTGTGGTGTATCTACTACCCATGATTTTTTTCTATGTATATTATATTTAAATTTATAGGTATTCACAAATCCATTTTATGATATTTCTTTCATGGGGTATAATTTTAAAAAGTTAACAAATCAGTAAAATAGTTTAATCTCAATTTTACTTCTTTGGGACTCATGTTCGGTTATGAACCTAAATTAGTTTTGAGGTGTGTATACTTGAATTTTATATGATATATAATGAATATATATATTTTTATGATATTATAATCTTAATTTAATTTCATTTTCTTACATGGAGAGCATGGTCCCAATTTACCAATTGATATGGGTTTATTGAAATAATCTCATATCTTTTCCAGATTGTTTATGTTTATGCTTACTTTTATGACATCTTATAACCCATATCTCAAGAAATTAATAAATTTTTATCTCCTTAGGTTATTCATGCTATATTCAGGTATTGGTACCAGTTCTCTTCTCTTTGGCATATAAAATAATTAAGAAAGTGTTTTTATGGAATTCCAAACATTATCCTCTCTTTGGTTCAAATCTATATTTTCTAATACAAGTTTCCATGAATATTATACCATTATACTTTAATCATTTAAATACAATCTTACCCTTATTGTCTTTTAACAATCACCTCAATGGAATATTCTTATCACTTTCTGAACAAAGGCATTTTTTAATCCTTTTTTCCATGTAAAAGGAATGTTATTTTTACCACGTACGACTTGTAAGGATTTACCAGCATTCATTTCATTGATTATTCATTTTCATTTTTAAAAGGTTAGTTTTTAAGAAAATGTTTTTAAAAGTAATTTTTAAGGGAAATTGTTTTTAAGTTTATTCCAGGATTCTATGATAAGTTTTCAAGGAATTTTTTTTCAAACTGTTTTCAAGATTCTTTTATAAGTTTTCAAGGAAAATTGTTTTCAAACCTTATTTAAAAGTTTTAAAATTAATTGAAAAGAAAAGTTTTTTAAAAAATTTTCAATCTTCTTTGATATGTTTTCATGTAAAATGGTTTTTAAAACATTTTCAAACTTTCTTTATACATTTTCAAAGTAGTTTCAAAGAAAAAGGGTTTTAAAATGTTTGAATCTTATCTTATAAGTTTTGAAGGAATATTTTTTCAAAATTATTTTAGTTCTCCTTTATATGTTTTGAAGGAATTTTATCGGGAAAAAAAATTTCAAATGGTTTTCTGTATTAAAAATTATTTTTCAAAGAAGAAAAGATATTTTCCTCTAGATTTTTTTTAAAAGATATTTAAAAATTATTTTCCATTTATGATGAAATTTATTGATGTTACTCATGACCTTATATAAAATTATCCAAAGGTTACATTCATATTTTTTTATTAATGGTTTATTCTTAATGTCATAGTTTTTATAAAACATTTTTCTTCTTCACAGGTTATATGTTTATGAATCCTATTTCTCTTTCATGGGATATAAGTTTTTGAAATCTGTTTCTATTTCACAAGATATATGTTTAATAAACCTACTTTTCTTTCTTGGGTAATATGTTGATGAAATCAATTTATCTTTCATAGGTTATGCTTTATATTAAATGTCTATGAGACCTGTATCATTTTTTATAGGTTATGATATGTTTACATGTTTTTTATACCCATTTCATTGCATTGTTTATGATATGAATGTTAATGAAATTGTGAAACATGCATGTATGATTTAATTATGAGATGGGTGGGACCTATATCTCCCTCTAATACATTGGTTAAAGACTTATATCTCATGAGATTGGAAAGGATATAATGAGAAATGAACTCAGTTTAGTATTACAAGGTTAGAATTAGAAATAATCTCAGTTCAGTATTACATGACTGGAATGAGAGATCAACTTGGTTAAATATTATAGGTATGGAACAGGAAATAAACTCAGTTTAGCATTAAAATTCCAGAAAGAGTTGTTAAATTGGTTCCGTAATTGAGGGATAGAATGGGGTGTGAACCCGTTTCAATAAATGATTTTTTATACTAAGATGGCCTCAACAACAATGCCTTGAATGCTATGGAAATCATTATATATGCTTAAGTGTCTTCTACAATTCCATATTTTATTCTTATGTTATGTTTTCATGGATTATGTAATTTATTTTCTTATGATTTATTTACAATGAACATCCATGCTTTATGCTATGATCCATGTATATGATCATTGATATGCAAGGTATGATTTTCTATTTTCATGATCATGTTCTCATATCCTTATGCTCACAATTATACTTACATATCTCCCTTATTTAACATTATTGAGAATTTTAGCTCAACCCTTTCTTATGTTTCCTTTTCCCAAGTGATGGAGAAAGATTTTAGGTAAAATCACTAAAGGTGTAGATCTTTATAGAAGATTTTTAAGATCTTTCATTAGGATAGAAGATTTTTTCCATGTTTCTAAAGACACTAAACTATTATAGTCCTCAGTCATGTATTTCATTAATGTACATATTATTCATCTAAAGTGATGTAATATATATGTATGTTAATCTTGGGTCACTATAATAGATGAATTAATAGTTTTATTTTCACACATTAACTCCCCACATCCTTGGTAATTTCCCTAATATATCTCTCGATACATTATTGAGAGTTTATGAATTAAATCATACATTACAAAACACATCAGTAATGCTTTGAACATTTCATGAATTTATCATACAAATGAATCATTGATCCTCTATAGTGTTTCATCATATGAAAGATTAAAAATAATTATATCCATATTAGAAGAATATGTGATTAATATTTCTTGTATTGTTGGGGTCCTAGACTAGTGGTTAAGGCTACCCCTTAATCCCGCCTCAATCAGGGTTCTCGCCCCAGTATCCCCAATATTCAGAGATTTATGAGATGCTGGTGGTGGAGAAGGACGTACATCAGGATAAAGTGGGTGTGACTCTCTGTCAGGATGGGCGATTTGAGTCGATTAACGAATGGTGGACAAGGCAGGCTCGATGAGACATGGGATGCTCGGTGTTAATAGCGATGGTGAGCACACATCAGGTGAAGGGCGTTCTGAAAGGGTGACCATAGTAGATGATGATGGACATATAAGATAGTGGATGGACAAAGGATTTATGTCAGGCGATCAGTGTCCGTGAAGTATGGTGGCCATTGATGTGGGTGGGAAAGGAGGACAGGTAGTGGTGGTGTGTCCATTGGAATGCTTTGCGACAAAGGATCTCAACTACGAAATGTGCGCGATAGAGGTTGTGCTCAGGAATCAATTAATATAATCTTAAAGAAACTGCATTATGGTATTTGAAATAGGATTTTGGGATTTATGTATTGGGGAAAATTTACCCTAGGCCTTTTTGGTAATGTAATGGGATTCCTCTATACCTAGACAATTAGAGAGGTTTATTGGTTTAATAAAAATTAAAGAAGGGCCATACTTCCCCTACCTATTAAAAAAGTTATGTTATTTAGCTACCAATAAATTCTAGAGTGTTAGAGTGAATATTACCATATGTTTCTACTCACAACACTACCATATGGTATAGCCTTGTCACATGTTATAATAAGTTATTACCAAGATATCTTATATCATGCCTTATGGTAGACCTAGAAAATGCATAAAATATGACTCAACTTCCCATGTGTCTTACCATATAACATGTGGATATTATATACCATGATATTATGGATTTGGGTCATGTCTCTATAAATATTACTCTTGAATAAAATCTTCATATACTTCATGTCACTTCCCTTTATATTTTATCATATGAAATAACATGTTAATCAATATATAAAATAGATTTTGGATATCTTCGAAAACACTCGAGCAATTATATCATAAAATATCACCATGTATCATATATTATGATATAAATTGTGAATATATTATATATTATTTTCATGGAAAATTGGAGAAAATTAATTTCTTATGTATATTATAGTTATAAATTCGATAGGTTTTTTTTGAAAGAGTATTTCTCAAAAATGACTGTCACTTTTTATTGATTTTATAAAAACCTATATTTTATTTCATTTTAAGAGATTGAGAGAAAAAATAAGTTTAAATGATGAATTTTAAAATAATGGATAAATATAGTTATTAAGGAGAGTTTGTATAGTTCTTTGGTTATGCTATAATTATTTTTTTATTTTTACTAAATCTTCTTATTCTAGCTGTAAAGAGATAGATTGGTTTATTAATTCTTCTATCACCCTTGTACAGATGGTTAATATGAGAGTATTCCAAAAAAAAGTCTCAATTTTCAACCCTCCTTACTATATTAACAAAATTTTAGTTGGTCCTTTTAATAAATTATATAAATTCCCAATTGGGTATTTTTATTTCTTAATAATAAATACTTCATTCCATAATCCTATTGACATGTTAGTGAATTCTAAGAACTCACCCCCAACCCAAATATGTCCTTTGGAAAATATATTGGAATCGGTTGGAGAGAGATATAGATAATTTAAAGTGTAAATTCAAATTAAAATAATATATCCTTAAATTTTATTCATTTTGAATAAAAAATTGAAATAAGAATAGAAACTGATTCTCAGAAGACAGAATAAATTTTATTTATTTAAGAACAGAAACTCAAACATTACAATTAGTCCAACTTAACCCTTTCTTGATCACTAATAAAAGATTCCGCTATATTAATGGGAAATTATAGGTGATTATAAAGAGAGGTTACATCAATTGAATTAAAATAAATTAAAAGATAAATAAAGTAGGGAAATAAATCTACAGCATGACGTCATCCATAGATTCCCTAACTAATATATCCTCTTTCAACCCCCCCTCGAGACTCTTATTTATAGGAATTTATTTTACCTAGGATTCCATAAATATATCAATAAAATGGTTCCTGGTCAATATCGGGGTTTCATAGGTGTCATAGATCATGAATGAGTAGCAACGATATAAATTATCATTTGTTTCTACATAAATTTTGTGGGATTCACATCATGAATAACATTCACAATTTGAATAATATAAGGATGATGTTTTCATGGAATTCTTAACACATTGAATTCAAGTTCAATAATTATTTATGGTTTACATCATGAATGAAATTCATGATATGAATTTTTGGGTTTTAATAGGATTTTCTCTATTACATCACGGTTCTTTATTTTCATCTTTTATTTTTGTATTTAACATATTCAATATTATAATGTTTCTTTCTTTTTTTTTAATTTTCCAAATAATTGTGGTATCATGCAATAAAAAAAATACTAGCATGATTAATCATTTAGTGTGCATAAAAAATATTTTTTATATTAAAATAATCATAGAAAATATGACTCTATCAATATCCATCCATAAATACTTTTGGATAAAATCTAAAACAATTTTAAAGTCACTCTATGTGTTCTTTATAACCATAATACCTATTCATCCAACCAAAAAGTGTGAACTCATGGGACTTTGAAGTGTTAAAAAAATATGAACTCCCAAATTCATAAAAGCAAGTAAAGAGTGACCTCAAGAAAGTATACATACTAATCAATATATCAAAGGATCTGGTGCGATTTCCTTCCAATACACATATCTCTATACCTCTGTTCATCAGTTGCATCATATACAAGTACACATAATTATATTATCCGTTTTTCCAAGAAATCATGTAACCTTGGGACATAATGTATTATTACACTATATCCACTTCATATGTTATTTATTTTTTGAGTATAGGATGACTTAGTCAATGAATACAACACACATCATTCATCTTAGTCAACGAGAACATCCCAACCCTTCTCCCAAATATTTTATCATATCTTATGCATAATATCTATGTAAGGAAATACTCATCCTCATTCTATCTCAATTTAGGGCCCATATGTCATCCTATCCATAAGAGATAATAAATTCTATCTTGGTTAATATCTCACTGAAGACATGATAAAAAACATACGCAACCACTCCTTAATTAGATAAGCCTTATGTATTTCAAAAGAATGGTATAAAATTATAATGGTTCTCACACTTGATATCTCTCCAATATCAGGTATAAGGATTAAATATGAAACATGTACCCCTAGAATATTAAATAAATAGTGTTTGAGACTCCATCTAGTATACTTCGTTGTTCATACTATGTAAAAAACTCATTTTTTCCTCATGATAAAATTAAATATATTTATATGAAATCCTGACCAAACTAACCTTAAAATTTCATTATAACCAATAATAATCTATGACAATTATCAATTAGGGATAAATCAAAATTTTACTCTAAGAGGTTAATTATCCTTACTCTTCACATAATATACGAAATCAACATGAAGGAACTATAAAGTGGAGGCCTTTTTTTTATAACATTATACATTTTATATCATTAATTTTTTTAATAATACTATCAAAACCATATATAAGAACTCATCTAATCTTATCTCACATGAGAGACTTACATATCGACTATATTTTTTTACACATTTTGAGTTTTGTTAAACACATTACATATCTATGTAATTCATTCCATATCTCTATATAACCATCTGATAAAAATATCTTACTAAACAATTTTAGTTTTTAACATCTATGAATAATTTTTTTTTGAATAATGGTGAGACATAGTAATCATATTACTAATTTTCAACTTATTGAAAAAAATATTTAAACTCGCTAACTTTACAACATCAAATGTTATAATATTAATTAATTCATATTTCTATATAGAACACATTTTAAGTTTATCATCATTATTATTCTTGGAAGACTTTCCATTAAATGTTTTCCCTTGAGAACTTTTATTTATAATTTTAATGACACACCCTAAACCCTCTAGGATATTAAGTAACATTCAATTTTAATCATGCCTAGAATAATATTTTATTTACCTTAATTGAACTTCTGTAATTATAAATGTACTTCCACTAGCCTCTCAAAAACTATATTATTGTATAATATCATGATAAAATATACAAACTCCTTTGTGTTAGGAAATAAATATTTTTTACTGGTAATATTTAAATAACCATTATTTCCTTATCATATATGGGATTATATGTGTTTAGAAAATTAGTATTTAATGAAGATTTTATTCTTTAAAATAATCCACTAATGGGTGGTGTGATCATATAAATTATATTTTAACAAACATCTAGATAAAATATCTAATCTGGGATAAAACATTTTTTTAATCCTTATCTTCTTTTTAATCATGTTATAGAATCCAATGAATAATTAATCATGTGTATCATCTCATATTGTTCATAAAAGTTATTTTGTATAAAAATTATCTTTTCATAAAAGTCTGATAAGATAAAAATACACATCCTTTATATAAATACATTTATGCTTGATATATTACTTTGCATAAAAATCCATGATTTATCAACCGAATAGTAAATCAAATGAATGAAAACTATAAGATTCATCAATAATTATCTTGATTCTGAACTCTTATATACTTATAACATTTATAAAGTGTACATTTGTTGTCTTATACCCTTTAAAATAAAGAAATAATTTATATAACATTTATACATCATTTGGAATTTTTAAATAGTGTTTGAAACCCATACATATAATTTTTACATTTCAATCCAATAGAAACATAACCCTCTTTTCAATCACCACCTATAGGTTTCAATGAATAAGGATGACTATTGAAAAAATCTAGTCATTTTTTTGCCTTAAAATATTACACTTTAGTAATGTAAAAAAATTAAGGATCTTATACATACCATTTAATGAAAATCAATCATCATAACTTTGGGAAAATAGTGTAAAATTTTATTGAACTCATTCACATTATTTTAACATTTCCTAATATGATCATTGAATGAATTCCCTGGATAGAAAAGGCCTAAAAAAGCCTCTCCAATTTATTAATATCTCAATCATATTGAAAATGTTAGTGAAGACTAAAGTTAATTAGGTTAATAATCATCCAATTCCTTTAAACCCTAATGTGAATCTATCTATACTTATCATAAGCATCTAGATACACTTTAAAAAAAGTCATTATCTGGTTACTTGGGTAGGTATTATTCTAAAGCATAGAATTTTTCCTCTTTCTTATGAACTAATCTTATTTTTCAGAACCTATCCAAGAACATTCTTATATTAATCTTCTACTTTTTTAAATATTGATCTTAAATTCAATTTGGTTGATTATTATTCCATTAATATTTACAACATAAACGTTTATCATATGGGTATCATGATTTGTATTCATTTAACAAGATTTTTTTTAAAATGTGTTTCCATTAAAATGTTGATAACTTTTAAAATTTTACATTATATACAATAGTGGTCCATGATCTATATTTTAATAATAAATTAACCTTATTTTACATGAAACTCATCACTTTATCTATTTATATCAACAATCATGTCAATCATATCAGATTTGAATCATGGATGGTTGAAAAAACATCACTTTGTTCAATCCATTATATGGATAAACTCAACACCTTTACTATATTATCCCAACTCTTCAAGTTTCTAGGATAAGTGTAACTCAAAGTAAATGAGAAAAATAAGGAACATATTTCTTAGG
The DNA here is from genome assembly GCA_963277665.1 of Viscum album. NCBI lineage: Eukaryota > Viridiplantae > Streptophyta > Magnoliopsida > Santalales > Viscaceae > Viscum > Viscum album. The sequence continues at coordinate 909,453,796 of OY728138.1, read as the reverse complement.
GTCAAAAAATTACTTGAATTCCTTATATAATATAATGCATGAGAACTTTATTTTAGCATAAACTTACCAAGTTTGATAATTGATATCTTAAAAGTGTTTTCATTTAAATAGATCTAAAACAAAGTATTTTAAATAGGATTTAATCTCATTATATTATCTCATGTTATTAAATTTACATGTATTCACACTTATAATGATTTAGTTTTAAATCATATTCTTTCCAACAAATCAATATGTTCAAACCATTTTTATCTCTAACTATTTATACAACCCATAGCATGTGTCACTAACCCGAATTAAAATCAAATGATATTTAAAAATATCTAAATTCATTTCATACATAAGGTATGTGAAATAATTTCATATAAATTCTTATAATAATAATAAATAATAAACACAATAGAAACCTTGGACCTCTATATATATGACCCCCACTTTCCTAGATAAGGTATAATCCTCTAGGAAAGTGAGTAGTCCCACCCAAAGTTCCCCTACCAAAGGACACTTTATTCATTAGATTCCTTATTTCCATTTTAATTCTAACCGCTAATATGTATAAATTTTATTCAATAATTAAATTCTTTCTAAAAACCCAATACAAGATTAAATATGTAACGACCCAAAGTTTCATTAATGGAAAATCCCTCTTGATCCAGTTAAATGACTCTTTATAAAAAAAATGTTTTTATAAGATGTCAACTTCTTTGGTTTTATGATAAGAGTTGTGACCGTTACTTTTATAGCCGTTGAACAGTGATCACATGATTAGTATAAATATAAGGCTTTAACAAACCCAATTTTAATCAGATAAAGGAAGCGATGGCCTCATCCAGTAGAATTGCCCCATACGAAGACCATTTTTCAGAGCTCGGAAAAGAGGTGGAATCCTTGGGCTTCACCCTTGACCAAGCCCAAGCTCAGCTTCATTATGTCAAGCTCGAACGTGACCGTCCATGGGAAAAGTGAAAGTTGATTGAGATTACCACTCGAGCGATGTTATCCGAGCCGCCCCAAGAGTCTGTCACCATCGCACACCTTACCCTTAGGTCTTATGCGGCTATTTTAAGGGGTTATGTAACAAATAAGTAGTACTATGTTCATGTACATTATTTTTTTTGTATATAATAATGAATATAATTTCTAGTCATTTTTGATACATTGTAAATAGTTTTTAAAGCACAAATGGTGTTTTTAGTTATTATTTAATTAAGAAATCCATTTTATTAAATTAAGGGATTTTTGAATTAAATATTATTTTAATAAAATAATAATAATAATATTATATTAATTTTTATTAAAAATAAATGATCTTATAATTTTTTGAATGCAATTAAAATTTTATATTAAGGTTTGAAAGTCATTTCTGTCAAAACCCGTGAATTTTCGATAAATGTTGGTTTTTATTTTTAAAGTGAAAATTAACATATTTAGAAATTTTTTTAGATAAAATAAATGTCATTTCTAGAATCAGGATGTCTAAATTATCCAACGGTGAATTTTACATAATTTTCTGAGACAGTCAAATTTTTGGGTAAAATTTAAATACCATTTAAATATATAATGTGTTTTATGGCATCATAATGACCCAATGGTGATGTAATAAAATATCACAATCCTTATGTTCGGCCAATATATGTTTTATCATTAAAATAATGAGGTTTTGGGTTTGTTTGACTTACTTTTAAAAGCATTAATGAAGCCCTCAAGACATATTCAACACTTTGCCTTTTTAAATTAATTTCCATGGGAGTGTGACTCAATTCCACATAATAAACCCTAATATTTTAATAAGTTAGGACCTTGGCATTGTAAAATATTGTTTTCATATTTCCGTTTCCAGAAATCATGGGCAAAAACCATGGGATGGTTTGTGGTTTGTATTAATTTAATATAAGGGGTCCCAAACCAAAATAATAAAGAATTCTATCACCTTTCCTATATAAACCCACCCAAGATCCCACTTCCTCCTCACTAAAATCCTTTTGAGTTCGTCAAAACTCTGCCCTACTCTCTCTAGAATCCTCCCAAGGTGCCCAAAGCTCCCAATAAGCCTCTCACAAGCCTCTCTCTAGCCTTTGGAAGCATACTTCCAAGTAAGGGTTTTTTCTTCCTTTCTCATTTTTTGTCAATTTTATTTAAGTTGTATTGCCCTTTTATTTTCAATTATCAATGTTGGGGTATGGTTTCTAACCTCCCCATACTTCCCTCTTATTGTTTTAATGATGGGATACCCCTTTCTCTCTCATTAAATGCCTCCCATGTACACCCGTTACTATGCCGAAATTCTAAAAGGAACTTCTCTCTCTTCTTTTACATTCAAGCAACACTTTTGTATCATGAATCTAAATTTCCATTTCAATTGTTGGGACATGAATCTATATGAACTCCTTACTGTCCATTACATGTAAATATAATGAGTAACCCATTTCTCTCTCATCAACCATTGTTTTTATGAATTCTTATGTCACACCGTTATGCTACCAAAATCGCACCAATTTTCTAAGCCAATGTCATTGTGTAGTGGATACCGTGCCCATTTATCCATCAAGGGTATTCACCTTTATTCACATTTACTTATTGATTGTAAAGTTTCATGTATGAATTCCACATTCCTTTATCATGTAACAAATGATTATGTTTTATGAATCCATGTTTTGTGATCCATGTGGCACACTTATGCATGAAATGAAATGTTTAAGAAGGGTGCGCCCTTATAGCGCTCCAATGCATTGGGTAAAGTATAGTATCATGATACGTCAAGTGCAATGAGTGTTGACTCATGCTAATTCAAGTGCAACGAGGGTTTACTCGTGTTTCATGTTCAATGAGGTTTTACTCATGCTCCATGTGCAATGAGGCACGGCTCATGTTAATTCAATGTTAAGTGTTGTTGCCACATTTCCATGTTATGATTATCATGCTTTATCATTCCTTTATGTTCATGTTTCTTTTATGATCTATTGATATTCCTATTGTCTAACATGTATTGTACTCCTCATATTATTCCATGTGTACTCCCTTACTGGGCTTTATAGCTCACCCTTTTCTTATGCATGTCCTCAGGTTATCCCATGCAATGCTAAGTACGAGGGAATGTAGTGGTCATGTAAAGGAAGTTTTCAATAAAGATGTTGTATTTCAAGTTTTAAGTTTTATGTAATGATCCTAAGCCCCAAAGACACTAAAACTCTTGATCTTCTTTGTTGTATCAAGTGAAGTTTTATGTATTAAATCATGTTTAAGTTGTAACAAAAGCAGGGTTGTCATAGTTGGTATCAAAGGGAGGTTTAGTTATTTTTGGGATTAAGAAACCCTAGTAAAGCCTTAGATACAAGACTAAGTATAATAAAAACATCCCTAAGTTTTGGTAAATACTAAGTAAGTGGGTTTTCAAAAAAATACATCCCTGTCTGGATACGAGCAGGTAGAGGCGGCTCTCGCACAGATGTATCCTAGGGGTAAAACCCGAAAACACTGCTTTGAGATAGATTCGAACGGGAACTGGTGCATGATAACGGGCCTTGCTGCACTCTTGGTTATGACACTCCCGGGGGATATGTTTTGATAAATTCACAATCTTGGTATGAACCCTTATTAAGGAAAAAATGCCCCTAAGAATATATGTTAGAAAGTAGATCATGAAAAGCCTAGATTGAATTCTATAGACTCATGAGTTAAGGAAATAAAATTTTATTTATAAGTCATCAACTTTTTTCTTTGGATTACCCTTTATGTGTTACCCCTAACTTTCCTTTTATTCCAGCCAATGGCCGGTAATAGGAGGACTTGGTCTAACAACCGTTGTGAAGATCAGTGTGATGATTGTACTAATGAGATGCCAAATCCAATGGGAGTGGGAATCGTGAACTTTGTCACGCTTCTCTCTCAGCTAACTTAGGTTTTGAATAGAAACACGGGTCAAGAGGAACGTTCAACCCCCCCTAAAAAAGAACAAGTCGCTATCAAAAGCTTCATGAGACAAAGGCCTTCTACTTTTAGTGGATCATCCGATCCCACGATCGCTGAACAATGGATCAACTCCATTGAAAGGATATTCTCCATCCTCCAATGTTCTGAACAAGAGAAGGTTCTCCTGGCGGCTTATCGTATGAAGGGTGAAGCTGATCAATGGTGGACATTGATAAAAAATACGAAGCCTGAGGAGGAGATCGAGGCTTTGGAATGGAAGGAATTATGGAAGATGTTTTTCGATAAATATTTTCCGCGCACCCTCCGTCTTAAGATGGAAAGGGACATCCTTTCCCTCAAGCAAAAAGATGAAGAATTTGTGGGAGTGTATGAGGCAAACTTCACAAGGCTTGCACGATACACTTCCGGCTTCGTCGTTACCCCCGAATTCAAGGTTGACCGCTTCTTTGGTGGGCTGAAGCCTAGCTTGAAGAAAGCATTAGCGATCTGTGACTTTGACAGCTATGAGGAAATTTTCCGATGTGCCCTCAAGGTCGAAATGGAGATCGAAGAATCACATGGGTATCATGGGGAAAAGAAGCGTAAGGTAGACTTCAATGCTGGTGGTCCGATGGATAAATACAATGGTGCTAAGAAGTTCCAGCACCCCACTTGCCAACAGTGCGGAAAGAAGCACCCTGGAAATTTCCTTAAGGGGACGAGAAAATGCTTCAGGTGTGGAAGAGAAGGGTACCTAGCTATTAACTTTTGGCAAGAAGGACCCGCGGCTGCGACAGAGGAGAGGAACGCACCGTTCGAACCTCAATGCGTTGTTCAATGCTACAAATGCAAAGAACCAGGTCATTTTAAAAATCAGTGCCCTAATACAAGGGTTATTCGAGGAAACCAACAACCTCCAAGACAGTAAGGAAGAGCTTTTGCCATCACTTCTGCCGAAGTGAACCCCGAAAACGAAGTGGTGACATGTATGCTAGTTATTCATTCAAGAATAGTGAACGTAATTTTTGATTCAGGTTCTACGCATTCTTTTATATCTCTAAATTTTAGTATAATAATCCCAACACCACCACAAATCATGGAAGTAAAGATTTTGGTGAGTACGGAAAATGAGGAAATCATTGTATCCCATGAATATAAGTCCTCCCCTATTATAATCTGTGTATTGAATTTCCCAGCGAACCTCATCATACTCCCTTTGGTGGAATTTGATGCAATTCTTGGCATGGATTGGCTTTCCTTATATAGAGCCGACATAAATTGTCGGGAGAGGGAAATCACACTCCATATGGAGAATCGATCCCCGATTCTTTACAAGTGTTAGGAGGAAGATGAATCTCCTTTATCTCTATCATCTCAAGCATGGATATTACTTCCCTCTGAGCATGCGTATCTGGCTCAGATGATTGGGTCCAAAGAAGAAACCATCCTTGAAGAAATGCCTATTTTGAGGGAATTCGCGGAAGTGTTTCCCGAGGAACTGCCTGGTCTTCCTCCAAGAAGAGATGTTGAGTTCTCAATTGAACTTATACCTGGGGTGCTACCAATATCCAAGACTCCATATAGAATGGATGTTGTTGAGCTTGAAGAGCTGAAGAAACAACTACAGGAAAATCTGGATAAAGGGTTTATACACCCAAGTGCTTCACCATGGGGTGCACCAATCCTCTTCGTTATGAAAAAGTATCGGTCAATGTGGCTTTGCATCGATTATCATGAAATTAACAAAATCACGATAAATAACAAGTATCCACTCCCACGAATTGATGAATTGTTCAATCAGTTGCGTGGAGAACAATACTTCTCCAAGGTGGACTTGCGGTCGGGATATTATCAAGTAAGGGTGAAGAAGGAAGATATCCCCAAGACTGCTTTTCGTACAAGATATGGGCACTATGAATTCATAGTAATGCCTTTCGGACCCACCAATTCTCCAGCAATATTCATGGAATTGATGAATAGAGTCTTTAGAGATTACCTTGACAAATTTGTGGTAGTCTTTATAGATGATATTCTAATATACTCCAAAACCAAGGAGGACCATGAGGAGTATTTAAGAACTGTACTAGAGACTTTGCGCAAGGAGAAGCTCTATGAAAAGTACAACATGTGTGAGTTTTGGTTGAAGGAAGTCTCATTATTGGGCCATATCATCACAAGCAATGGGATATCTGTGGATCCCTCCAAAACAGATGCAATTGAGGGATGGTCGAGGCCAACATCGGTAATGGATATCCGTAGCTTCTTGGGGTTAGATGGATATTATCGACGATTTGTGATAAATTCCTCATGATTGTCCAACCCTCTTACCAAGCTAACTCGAAAGGGAGTAAAGTTTTCTTGGAGTGATGAATGCGAAGAAAGCTTCAAGGAGTTGAAAAGGAGGCTTATCACTACGCCCGTGCTCACTTTACCCACAAGTGGGAATCTTTTTGTGGTATTCAGTGATATCTCAAAGAAGGGATTAGGCTGTGTGCTAATGCATAATGATAAAGTGATATCCTATGACTCAAGGCAATTGAAAATCCATGAGCGAAACTATCCAACGCATGATCTGGAGTTGGCGGCGGTGATCTTTTCCTTGAAAATCTGGCAGCATTATCTCTATGGAGAGAAATGTGAGATATATACTGACCACAAGAGTCTTAAATATATATTCACATAGAAATAGCTTAATATGTACCAAATAAGATGGATAGAGCTCATCAAGGATTATGACTGTTCAATACATCACCACCCTGGGAAAGCGAACAAGGTGGCGGATGCCCTAAGTAGAAAGGATCCAGCGATTCTATCAATGATGAGAATTGAGAAGGATCCAATCTTCTTAGACTTGATGAAGATGGATGTGGGAATCATAAAGAAGGGAACATCATCAATCCTTTCACAAATTACTGCTCAACCATCTTTTGTAAAGGTTAAAGGATGTTCAAAATGATGATGTGGGAATCCAGGAAAAAGTGGAAGCTATCAAAAAGGGGAAATCCTCAGAGTTTAATCTTAATGAAGAAGGAATTGTGCGGTTTGGGAAAAGACTTTGTGTTCCATCAAGTTTGGAGCTTAAGAAGGAACTTTTGAATGATGCACATAGTTCAAATTTCTCTATTCAGCCAGGGAGCACAAAGATGTATCGAGATCTCCAAGAAAAATTTTGGTGGGATAATATGAAGAAGGAGATCGCTAAATATACATCAAAGTGCCTGGTGTGTCAGCAAGTGAAGGCAGAGAGGCAGAAGTCTAAGGGGATGATGCAACCATTTCCCGTACCAGAATGGAAATGGGAGAACATAACCATGGACTTTGTCACTGGACTTCCGAAGACATCCAAAGGCAACAATGCAATCTGGGTTGTTGTGGATCGTCTTACAAAGACTGCACACTTCATTGCTATTCGGGAGAATTTCTCATTAGATCAACTGGCACAGATATATATTAGGGAAGTGGTAAGGTTGCATGGAGTACCACTATCTATTGTGTCTGACCGTGATCCAAGATTCACCTCTATGTTTTGGAAGAGTTTTCAACATGATCTGAATACTAAACTGAACTTCAGTACGACCTATCATCCTCAAACTGATGGCCAATCCGAACGGACTATCCAAACACTTGAGGATATGTTGAGAGCATGCTCAATAGACTTTAAAGGAGGATGGGATCGACATCTTTCTCTGGTTGAGTTATCTTATAATAACAGTTTCCACTTGAGCATCCAAATGGCACCATATGAAGCCCTTTATGGGAAAAGGTGCATAACACCGACATGTTGGGATGAGGTCGGTGAACGTAAGCTTCTTGGACCAGAAATGGTCGAGGAAATGGTGGAGAAGTTGAAAACCATTCAGCATCATATCAAGGCAGCCCAGAGTCGATAGAAGAGTTGTGCAGATAATCGTTGATGAGACCTTGAATTTAAAGTTGGAGACATGGTGTTTCTACGCATATCTCTGTGGAAGAAGGTCATGAGGTTTGGAAAGAAAGGGAAGTTAAGTCCAAGGTATATCGACCCCTTCGAGGTTCTTGATCGTGTTGGGGCTATGGCCTATCGACTACCACTTCCACCTACCATGGCCAAGGTGCATGACGTCTTTCATGTATCCCTCTTAAGGATGTACATACTAGACCCTTCACATGTACTCTCTTCTGAGGTGGTACAATTAGAAGACGATCTTTTTTATAAGGAGCAACTAGTGAAGATCTTAGATTGTAGAGAAAAAGTTCTACGAAATAAGACAATGCCCCTCGTCAAGGTATTGTGGAGAAACCAAAAGTTTGAAGAAGCGACTTGGGATTCGGAGGATATGATGAATCTGAGTTACCCACATTTGTTTTAGTGTGGGAAAAGGAAAATTTCGAGGGTGAAATTTCTTAAGGGGGGAATATTGTAACGACCCAAAGTTTCATTAATGGAAAATCCCTCTTGATCCAGTTAAATGTTTCTTTATAAAAAAATTGTTTTTATAAGATGTCAACTTCTTTGGTTTTATGATAATAGTTGTGGCCGTTACTTTTATAGCCGTTGAAAAGTGATCACATGATTAGTATAAATATAAGGCTTTAACGAACCCAATTTTACTCAGACAAAGGAAGCGATGACCTCATCTAGTAGAATTTCCCCATACGAAGCCCATTTGTCGGAGCTCGGAAAAGAGGTGGCATCCTTGGGCTTCTCCCTTGACCAAGCCCAAGATGAGCTTCATTATGTCAAGCTCGAACATGACCGTCTACGGGAAAAGTGTAAGTTGATTGAGATTACCACTCGTGCGATGTTATCCGAGCCGCCCCAAGAGTCTGTCACCATCGCACACCTTACCCTTAGGTCTTATGAGGCTATTTTAAGGGGTTATGTAACAAATAAGTAGTACTTGGTTCATGTACATTATTTTTTTATATAATAATGAATATAATTTCTAATTATTTTTGATACATTGTAAATATTTTTTAAAGAAAAAATGGTGTTTTTAGTTATTATTTAATTAAGAAATCCATTTTATTAAATTAAGGGATTTTTTAATTAAATAATATTTTAATAAAATAATAATAATATTATTATATTAATCTTTATTAAATATAAATGATCTTATAATTTTATGAATTCAATTAAAATTTTATATTAAGGTTTGAAAGCCATTTCTGTCAAAACCCGTGAATTTTCGATAAATGTTGGTTTTTATTTTAAAAGTGAAAATTAACATATTTAGAATTTTTTTTAGATAAAATCAATTTCATTTCTGGAATTAGGACGTCTAAATTATCCAATGGTGAATTTTTCATAATTTTCTGAGACAATCAAATTTTTGGGTAAAATTTAAATACCATTTAATATATAATGTGTTTTATGACATGATAATGACCCAATGGTGATGTAATAAAATACCATAATACTTATGTTCGGCCAATATATGTTTTATCATTAAAATAATGAGGTTTTGGGTTTTTTTTACTTACTTTTCAAAGCATTAATGAACCCCTCAAGACATATTCAACACTTCGCCCTTTTAAATTAATTTCCATGGGAGTGTGACTCACCTCCACATAAGCAACCCTAATATTTTAATACGTTCGGACCTTGGCCTTGTAAAATATTGTTTTCCTATTTCTTTTTCCAGAAACCATGGGCAAAAACCATGGGATGGTTTGTGGTTTGGATTAATTTAATATAAGGGGTCCCAAACCTAAATAATAAAGAATTCTCTCACCTTTCCTATATAAACCCACCCAAGATCCCACTTCCTCCTCACTAAAATCCTTTGTAGTTCGTCCAACCTCTACCCTACTCTATATAAAATCCTCCCAAGGTGCCCCAAGCTCCCAGGAAGCCTCTCACAAGCCTCTTTCTAGCCTTTGGAAGCACACTTCCAAGTAAGGGTTTTTTCTTCCTTTCTCATTTTTTTGTCAATTTTCTTCAAGTTGTATTTCCCTTTTATTTTCAATTATGAATGTTGGGGTATGATTTCTCACCTCCCCCATACTTTCCTATTATTGTTTTAATGATGGTATACCCCTTTATATCTCATTAAATGCCTCCCATGTACACCTGTCACTATGCCGAAATTCCGAAAGGAACTTCTCTCTCTTCTTTTACATTCAAGCAGCACTTTTGTATCATGAATCTAAATTTCCATTTCAATTGTTGGGAAATGTATCTATATGAACTCCTTACTGTCCTTTACATGTAAATATGATGAGTAACCCCTTTCTCTCTCATCAACCATTTTTTTTATGAATTCTTATGTCACGTCGTTATGTTTCCAAAATCGCACTGATTTTCTAAGCCAATGTCATTGTGTAGTGGATACCATGCCCATTTCTCCATCAAGGGTATTCACCATTATGCACATTTTCTTATTGATTGTAAAGTTTCATGTATGAATTCCACATTCCTTTATCGTGGAATAAATTATTATGTTTTATAAATCCATGTTTTATGATCCATGTGGCACACTTATGAATGAAATGAAATGTTTAAGAAGGGTGCACCCTTATAGCGATCCAATGCATTGGGTAAAGTATAGTATCATGATACTTCAAGTGCAATGAGTGTTGAATCGTGCTAATTCAAGTGAAATTTGGGTTTACTCGTGCTTCATGTGCAATGAGGGTTTACTCATGCTCCATGTGCAATGATCCACAACTCATGCTAATTCAATGTTAAGTGTTGTTGCCACATTTTCATGTTATGATTATCATGCTTTATCATACCTTTATGTTCATTTTTCTTTTATGCTCTACTGATATTCCTATTGTCTAAAATGTATTGTACTCCTCATGTTATTCCATGTGTACTCCCTTACTGGGCTTTATAGCTCACCCTTTTCGTATGCATGTCCTCAGGTTATCCCATGAAATGCTAAGTATGAGCGAATGTAGTGGTCATGTAAAGGATGTTTTCAATAAAGATGTTGTATTTCAAGTTTTAAGTTTTATGTAATGATCCTAATCCCCAAATACACTAAACCTCTTGATCTTCTTTGTTGTATCAAGTGAAGTTTTATGTATTAAATTATGTTTAAGTTGTAATAAAAGCAGGGTTGTCATAAAATAAAGATGGAAGAAAACAAAATCAATTATCAAACAGGTCATGTAACTCTTTATATGCATATATAGAAACTCACAAAAGAAAATTTCCTCTTTTAACTAAAGCGCACATATATTAATAATATATATATATATATGTGTGTGTGTGTGTGTGTGTGAATATAATAGGGATTCAACTAAATAAATGAACAATTCATATATTTAATCATGTAATTAAAAGTTGTAGAACAATTCATAAAAAAATAAATTATAAACACTTTATAATTTATCCATGCATTATAGACAATACATAATTAAATAAATATTCACACTTTATATTTATTCCCAATATAAAATTATTCATATTATAATTTTACATGAAATTAATCTTAAATAATTGATTAACATGAAAAAAATTTAATATTATAATTATATTGTGTCAACATTTTACATATTCTAAATATCACATATTTGATATTATTTAAACATCAATAATATAAATTATTAAAACACATTTTGATTTGGTTTAAATAATTCTTAAAATAAGGAATTTTAATTTAAACATTTTAAAATAAATAATTACAAACAATTCACAACCATAAATATAAATTGTATTATATTTTTTCCTTATTTATGAATCTATAAACATTTAATAAATTACTATGATAATTTCCTTATAAAAATTTTATATCTAATTTTTTGTAATTCCATATAATTTGAAAAGTAATTTAATATTATCAATTAGGGAATATTTATTTATTAAATGTTTTAAAATTACATAATAATTAATTACAAACATTTTATAATTAAATAATTTATAATCATTTTATAATTAATTAAATATTCAAAATTATACTTTTCTATAATTTTTAACTATTTTATAAATTATATATTTATATTCATAATTTAAATTTATAAAAATTAAATTTTCTATTGTATCATTATTAATGATATTGTTTGTATCATAGTTTATGTTAGATAAGTCGTGGTGCGTGAAACTCCATCAGCACTATTAATCATATTTTATTATTGTTAATATCGAATCTAGATTAGTGATAGACTATGTAATATTAACCAAATGGTGTAATGAAAATTATAGCTTATCATTGGCCTATGTGTAATGATAACACACTTTATAGTCGTATTTTACAATACAGATCGATATAGCTGAAATGATATGATGCTATATTTTTCTAACACAAACCAATGACTTCATATAATAATACTATTAACATCATACCTTTCAATATAATAAAACCATTGAAATTATGTGGGATAATTTATTATGATATAACATATAGAATAACATGACCCCACCACCGGATATGATATTTCATATCATAAGACAATCTATATTACAAAATATTGATTGTTTTTTTTTATTAAAATTCATATAAAATATATAAAATATTAAATTTATTTATTTGTAACCAAAATTTCATGAATAAAAAGGCATGGTAAAGCTATAAAACCACTAATAGGATTATAAGTTTCGAATAACACCTGTTCATTATAGTATAATAAATTAAAAACCACAAACCAAGATATATCATTCTATGATACCAAAACCATGAATACATGAAATTAAAAATATCCATTTACCTTTCACTGATGATTTCTATCGGTAAAGTATTAAAAAATATTTTTGGATAATATTACAAAGAGGAATCCATCATATACCCTCATTTTTCATGTATACACTAGATGAATCTAATCACCATATTCTCGGGTTAGATCCTCCTTCCATACATGATATGATTGTGCCTAGGTTTGTAAAGGGTATTGAAGAAGAAAGCCTTGGGTATGGGAGAATCCATAGGTGTATAGGCACACATTAAATTCCTCATCTCAATGGAAATATCCCCTTATATAGCCCTCAATAAATTCATAAGTGTTCATGCATTAACTTGTATGTTACTAATTGAATGATTAATTCTTATTACGTTTTATTCACTCATCACAAGAATTATTCGTTGAATCTCTCATACATTTCATCATATAAAATTCTTAGAATTATGATTCCAATGTGGAAGAATACCCAAGAGATAATGATTTTCATTCAAAAACCAATAAATTATAGAGTGTTATATTGAATCATAGCATATGATTCTCCTCACAACGCAACCATAAGATATAAACTAATCATTCATTATAATTGTTTAAGGTAGTGGCATGATATCTTATAAAATTAATTATGGTGTAATAAACAACAAGAAATTTGATATCCCTAAACTTATATCATGACATACCATATGACATGTACATATCGTGCACTAAGATAAAAGTGATTTAGGCTATATCCCTATTAATTATAAAGGATGAATAATTTGGAACATTAGAGTATAAGGATCTTGAGGCTGTAAAATGGATTTTTAGGGATGTATATTTATAAAAACCAAAAGATATAAACTGTGATATTATCTCAATATGACTACATTTGAAAGGTATTTGAAATGTTTTTAATATTTAGAACTATTCATATTACACCCTCATCGGTTTGACATTTAACACAATCCAAATAGAAGGTACCATAAAAGGAAGATTCATCTAACTATATGGAAAATATTCCATATGCATAAGTAATCACAAGATTGATGCATTTCATGGTTTGTGCATGGTCATCCATTATTTCTTTAATGGGAGCTATTAATATATTCATGTTAAATCTAATAAAGGGATACATGTAAGTTGTTAAATGGATACTTTGATATCTCAAAGGAACTTTTGATTTATCATTTTTTCGTATATTGATTGATATATTATATGGGTTTACATATGCAGATTTTGGAAGAGATACAAAAACATAGAGAAGTATCATTGTATATGTATTTACTTATAGATATATAGTTGTGAGTTGTAAGTCAATAATATAACTAGTAATTAAACTATCTACGAAAAAAGTGGATTATATATAGATAATTAAATTAGTGAATTATTTAATATGGTTGAAGTGTTTGTTAGAGGAAAACGAAATGAATATAGATGTTGGATTTTTTTTGGGATGATTAGAGTAAAATCTATCTTAATATTAATTTAGTGTTTTATTAATAGATGAAACAAATTCAGAAAAAATTATCACTTGATCCAAGGTTTTCCTTAAATATAGATTATTTTACTTACAAAATATTGGGGGAATTTAGAATCCACTGAATATTTTAACCAAATTTGTAGTATTGGAAAATATGTGGTAGTGATAGGACTCAATGGGGCTTGGATGATAGAATAGATTATTTAAGGATCATATATTCTGAAGAAAAAGATAAATAAGGGAAGTTGTGTTTAGAAAGAGACTAAAAATATAGAAATCCTTGAAATTATTCTTAAGGTTGGACATTATAAGTCTTGGAGTAGTGAAAATTGTTTTATAGTGATATAATTAGACTTTTTGATGTTCCTTTTTGGATGTAAGTTGTGGAACTAGAAATAAGTAAAACTTTATGATGCACACCTATCGTAGGGCGAGACAAATGCAATTTATATGGCTAGTGCAGCACAGTGGATGACTAGGGTCGTCTCACTTGAGGGTCTTTATTAGTTGTTCACCAACTTAATCTATATCACCTAAATTAATTATTGGTTTCTTCTATTTAATATTGTAAGGTAATTAAATTTAAATGAAATAAAAGTTAAAACTATCATGGAATGAAAAAATTTAATCAAGGAATAAAGAACTTGGTCCTAGTGTTGAATAACATGGGTTCATTCATTATTTATTTATTGTTCAAATTCAATTTGATAATTCATTTATTTAAACCTAATTAATGAATTAATTTACCTTGATTTATTTATTGTGTGATTTTAGTGTGTTCCCGACACACCAAACCACACCTCCTTCAAAATTAAAATAGGGTAACACCTCATCTGAGAATGTTATACCAAAAAAAACTCAACTCCACTGTTTTCCGTTTCATCCCTTATGAAAACCCCAACTCCACTATATGATGGGTTTGCCTAAGAGAAGGGAGGGAAAATTAATTAATCAAGGAAAGGAAATGGATTTGGAAATTGTGTCATGGTGGAGACCATCTACACATGTGTAATATTCCCGCCGCCACCACAAATAGATTTAAATCATTTTTAATTTGAAGTGCAATAATAAAGAACACCGTGGAACCTCCTCCAGGGACAAACCTTGGGTTAGCCCCTTATTTTTGAGGATAGGAGGTCAGGGTGGATATAAGAATAAGGAAATAAGATAATTAGATTTAGTTTGTAAGATAATGAGAGATGTAATAAGATGAAAACACTTGAATTAAAATTATGCAAATGCATAACATTAGAAATAAAAACTAAATTAAAATGAAAAGAAAAGAAAATTCCTAAGTTTAAAGTATGTCCTTATGATTCCTCTAAAATTTTTATGTCTAACTCCACTTTAGCATGGGCGATCTCCTCCTTATATAGGCCAAGTGATTCCACCCTTGGGACTTTAAATTTCATATCTTCAAAATCCGGATTTAAGATTTTCTGTAGATTCTATCCACCAAATGTTAGACCATGGTAGGACAATTAAATAGATGAATATTGGCATAGTGCTTTCATGAAATATGTTCCAAAATATATTAAATGATTCTCCACCAACTTTCATATTTATTGACACTCTTTAGTAGGGGATATGGCTAATTAAATTCTAGATATTATTCTCAATGAATGTTTCCTTTTTTATGCCCCAAATGTTTAGCATCCATTGGTCACCTTAATGAATGAATATCTCCATGATATTCAACAACTGAATTCCCCATCAAATATTATTTCAAATCCAATTAGAATCAAAGAAATTGGATGTATGTAGACCATTTTATAATTAATTCATTGAGGTGGGGTCCACCCAATCTTCCAGAATAATTGTCCAAATTGAGTGATTTTTTAGGACCCTTGGATGACCGTATTAATTCTTGGTCCAAAAAAAAGATGAAGACAATAAATAAATGAATCTAATAAAAAATAATCACATCAATCAGATTTATAATCTTAAATGATATGTGTGGATAACCAAAGTGATTAAAATCTGTCAATATTTTCATATTAAGAAGTTTTCATATTTAAGCTCAAAACACCCTATAAATCCAAAATTGATGTAAATAAAACAAATTGATAAATTATTCATGATTAAATAATTGAATTACATATAAATAATTATTAAAATATTATCTCTATGAATTCCCCCACACATAAACTATGCTTATCCCCAATCATAAAATATCAACATGGAATTCAAAGGGCACCAATGTTACCAATATTCAAATTTCAATGCTATAAGAATCAAACAATTATCAATGTCCAATAAAATTTTCATGTTCCACAAAAAATATTAATTGAATTTCCCATTACTCAAAGAAGCAATCAATTCATGCATTTTATTTTTTCCCTTTAAAAAATGATGGAGATTCTCCTTTCATTCAATCAAGATTCTCAATTTATTTTTATTAAACATGAATTTTAGAAATTCAAAGCATGGAAAATGGTAGGGAAATTTCATTTACATGTGTCAATTAATTCTTCCAAATCATGAGTCCTCATTTCAATATTCATGCTTCACCTTAATCATCCAATTATCCATTTTACCCATTCTATATAATTAACATTGAAATGTAAAACATGGAATCACTGGATTCTTAAAAAATTCATGTCTCTTAGATAGGTCAATTAAAACACAATTAAAGTGTGGGAATTAAATTCTAGTTTAAATAACCAAACAAAAATGTAAGGAGTTTCAAAGTCAAAAATTAAAAGTGAACTCCATTTTGAAATGAAGCTTGGTTTTTTTGGGGGTTCTATTTGGCCATCATGAACCTACAAAAGACAATTACTAAATTAAGTGCAAGGATCAAGTCATTAAATCTCAAAAATATAGAAGGGAGTGGGCCTCATGCTACACTACTTCTATGAAAATAAATTGGAATCTAAATTTCTACAAATCAAGTAAAGATAAGTCTTGGTACAATCCCCCAGATGGGCCCTGGATTCATTTACTGCCTCCCAAGGGAAGTACCAGCTATTATCCATAATTTTATGGAGGGTGGATCTTCTTATACATGAGCCATCACATGTTGTTCTTTCCATATTTTAGTTATTTGTTTGTGTTGAGGAGAATTAAATGTATAGAGTACACTAGATCCACCCCCTTCGCAATGTGGTACAACTAGCATGGTGGGGGTAGGATAAAGTATAGAACCTCCTCCTTTTCAGTTGATACTTAAGAAACATCTTCTTCAAAATCCAGTGGTTTCTCTAGATATGATACATGTAAATAATAATCAAAGGGAGATTCAAAATTTAAATTTCAAGTATTAATTTTGAAATATTCCCTTTTATGGTAGGCAACTTATAGATTTGGTTCTTCAGGCATGGCCACTTCTATCTCTTCATGGTCTTACCCATGTAGATGATCAATGTCTATAGGGAGCTCCAAGTATTGCTCAACAGGTTCAATTTCTTCTTCTTCCTCCAAGTCATCGAAAAGACTATCTGATTCTGTAAAACAAGAGGTAGTGGCATTAAATTCAGATTCAATAAAACCAAAAGAGATAGAGTCAATGAAAGGTTCAACACCCTAAGTTGGTTCAACTTCAATATCTTATTAAGCTGAAAGTTACTCTTGGTGTTGATTATCGCTGGATGGAGGTAGGTAGTCATGAACCTCCACCTCTAGTTTGGATTCAACTTCATGGATTTCTTCAGTGAAATTGGGGAAGACCTGTGGCACTTCCTTCTTAGCCCTGAATCTTTCAATGTCAGTTTTGATTTCATTAGGAAAGGCCATAAAATCTTCCAGTGAGATCCATGTTTCAAGTCATATTTCCTTCTGTTTGAACCTTATCATTAGATCATCAGACCTTTCATTGGAGGGCCTCCTCAGTGTAGTCAGTTTCTTCCTCCTGCACCTGTGAGTAATTGTTCCATACAGAATAATTGAAGTTTGGATTCATCATGGAAAGATAATTTTTATGTGTTTTTTTAAAATATAATGAAAAATATCTAAAATTATAATATAGAAAAAGTAAAGTAAAAAACTTATTATCACCCTAGAAACGGTGATAGTTTTGATGCACACCTATCGTAGGGCATAGAAAAAACAATTTCTATGTTTTCTGAATGCTACAGTATGGCTGACTAGGGTCGTCTCACTTGAAAAGATTTATCAGTTGTTCACCTAATTAATCTATACCACCTAAACTAATTATTGGTTGATTTTATTTAATATATGATGGTAAATAAATTTAAATGAAATAAAAGTTAAAAATATCATACAACGACATAATTTAATTAAGGAAGATAGAACTTGGTCCTAGGGTTGGATAACACAGGTTCATTCATTATTTATATATTGTTAAAATTCAATTTTATAATTTATTTATTGAAACCTCATTAATGAATCAATTTCCCTTGATTTAGTTGTTGTGTGATTTTAGTATGCAATTGACACACCAAACCACACCTCCTCTAAAAGTCAAATAGGGTAACACCTCAACAGATAATGTTATCCCAAAAAAACATGGCTCCACCGTATGTTGTTTCATCCCTTATGGAAACCCCAACTCCACCATATGAAGGGATTGTCTAAGAGAAGGGAGGGAAAATTAATTAATCAAGGAAAATAAATGGATTTGTAAATAGTTTCGTGGTGGACACCTACCACACCTGTGCAATATTCCATCCTCCACCACAAATAGATTTAAAACATTTTTAATTTGAAGTCTAATAATGAAAAACACAGTGAAACCTCACCCAGAGCCAAACATCAGGTTAACCCCTAATTTATGAGTATAAGAGGTCATTATGGATAGAATAATAAGAAAATATGATAATTAGATTAATTTTTGAAGAGAAAGATTGATGGAAAAGATGAATACACATAAATTAAAATTATACAAATGCATTACATGAGAAACGAAAACTAAATTAAAATGAAAATAAAAGAAAATTCCTGAGTTAGTAGAACATCACTAGGCCTCCTATCCCATGGAAATGTCGAAATATACTTCAGAATGGGTAATATCCTTCTTATATAGGCCAAGATATTCCATCTTTGGGACTTAAAATTTCAGATCTTCAAAATATTGGTTTAAGATTTCCTCTATATTATGTCTACCAAATATTTGGCCATGGTAGGATAATTAAATGGGAGAATAATGGCATAGTTTCTTCATTAAATATATTCCAAAATATCTTCTACAGTTCTCCAAAAACATTAAGATTTATCATCACTCTATTGTAAGAGATATGTCTAATTAAATTCTAGATATTATTCTGGATGAATGTTTCCTTTTTTATGCCCCGAAAGTTTAACATCCATGGGTCACCTTAATGAATTAATATCTTCATGATTTTCAAAAACTTTGTTACCCATTAAATATTGTTTCAAATACAATTGTAATGACGTCAATTGGATGTATATATACCGATTTGTGATTAATTCTTTGAGGTGGGGTCCACCCGATCATCCAGAATAATTGTCCAAATTGAGTGATTTTTTTGGACCCATGGATGGCGGAATTAATTCTTGGTTCCAATTTCAAATATGAAGACAATAAATATATGAATCTAATAAAAAAAATCATAACAATCAGACTTATATTATAAAAGATATGTATGAATTACCAAAGTGATTAAAATCTATCAATATTTCCAAATTAAACAGTTATCACATTTAAGCACAAAACACCCTATAAATCCAAAATTGATGTAAATAACACAAATTGATAAATTATTAGTGATTAAATCATTTAATTACATATAGAAAATGATGAATATATTATTTCTATCAATGTAACTGTAAAATTTATATGGATGGAAGAAGTGACAAAAAATTTAGGATGTTGGAGTCAAGAATATGTAAGGATGAGTTCCTAAAGTATCATCCCTATTTAATATTGATATGTTCATTTAGTTAAGTAGTTGAATGTTGGAAGTTTCCACGATTGATGTTGTAGTGGAGAAAAAA
Source organism: Viscum album (assembly GCA_963277665.1). Lineage (NCBI taxonomy): Eukaryota > Viridiplantae > Streptophyta > Magnoliopsida > Santalales > Viscaceae > Viscum > Viscum album. Next base: position 909,433,911 of record OY728138.1, on the reverse strand, counting down.
TATCATATAGTGGTGGAACAATAAAAACTGAATGATAGTTGTTCCCAAGATTTATAAATTTATATTTTATAAAAGGGTGAGGGGTGACTAAGTTAAGTGTATATGGTCATGTGTTTTTCATTATTTTAAGATAATTATTTCTTTCTATTTACCTTATAGTGTTATAGTATTGAGTTCTTATAACATGAAGAGTTTTTTGTCATATTTTGATTTTTAATAGAATATTGTCGTATTGATTTTATGGAGTTGGGAAAGATGCGATTCTTGTAAATATTTGTATATGTGTTCTAGTGTAGGGGATTTTGTATTCTAATTTTCATTTTTACTTGTTTAAAAAATGTTTTATCTAAGGTGATTTAGTATATTAATTTGGATTCTGGTTCCTTTTCCATATAAATTAACATGAGGTTCTACTTTTAGTTCAGAGACTTTAAATACTTATTTTTCAAGTGATGTTTTGGTGGTAGTGTTTAGTATTGTGATGTTTTGTACTAACATACCCATGCTTCCCATTATAAATAAATGATAAAATACCCATCACTCGGCTTGTTATGTTGAATAATAAATAAGGAAACCCTTTTAGTTTCCATTCTCTAAGTATCCCACAACTTCCCTAAGGAAAATGTCCATCAGTGACCATAGAATCAATGTATAGTGTTTAAATGACCTATAAACACCTAGATAGTACCAAATTATCATAAAAAAATGCAATGAAAAAAATATTCGGTTCCATTTTTTGTTGTGTGTAAACAATTTCCTATACTAAAATGCAAAATGTCACATGAAAGTCAAATAAAACATTGAAAAATATAAGAATTGCATACCATTTAGACATAGATTCAAAAATTGTGAATATATTTAGTTTATTCAGACTCAATCAATTAAAATCCCCAATCTAACAAATCCACCAAAATTTGTGTGTTTAAAATGAGAAGTATGGAAATAGTAAAGGACAGTAATGATAGATTAAAGAGGAAGGGTAGACTCAACCATGATGATTAAGCACAACCAATGAAACATTGATAAAATATATAACAAAGGTTATATCTAATTTGAATAAGAATAAATGATGTAGAGATGTAGGGGGATTCATGTGGATGGAATGAAAATAAAGGGGACTAAGTTATACTTTGAATTTTTTTACCAAAATTAATTTAATATTTAAAAAAAAAAATTAGAACCCACCAAATACCTATTGCACCCTCACATGGTACACAATATCCTACCATCTACCAAGTCGGTGGCCTACCTTGCCCAACACCTCTTCTTTCTTGGTCACTTGGTACTCGGTATAATGCCATAGGCTCCTCGATAGTATCTGTAACAAACAAATATATTAAAATATATTTTTAATTAAATTAACACTCTATTTGATAATATTATCCACACACAACATTGAACTAAATGGAGTCCAAAAAATTTCATTAATAAGAATAAGAAAATGGAAAGAGTAATAAAACCTCTAATAAAAAAAGATATTACTCAACTAAAATTTCTTACATTTAGAGGGTAAATAATTAATATGATTTATTATTAATACGGATTTTTCATTCTAAAATAATTATTTTCTTAAATGTTATATATTTTATAATAATAAATTTAATTTAAAAATGTAAAAATATTATTATATATGAACTAATATTTTAAGATTATTTAAATTATGAATTGATAAAAAATAATTATAAGAATACTTAAAAAAATCATTTTTAAATAAAAACTATTTTTCATTACATTGTTTGTTTTTATTTAAATATTTTTTTTTTAAATTTTATATTTTTAATTTTATAAAATTTATATCATTTTTTAATTCAATATTTAGTTTATGATTTTCTAGAAAGGTTGAATTTTGGGTGAATTGTAAAAATAACAATTTTGAAAATAAGATTACTTTTACGACAATATCATAATATAGGAATGATTTTAAAGTCTATGAAATTTTTTTCATATAAATAATATATCTTTATAAATTAAAATAAATAATTTAAGAATAATTTGTTGGATTTATAAAACTCATGTTTAATATTTTGGAAACCTAATAATTATTTTACTCTAATAAAAAATATTTTGGGTCTATTTATTTTAACTAATTATTGGAAAGATGGAATTTGGTTTTGGACTAATTTTTAAGAATAATAACACTTATTTGGTTAATAATAAATTAGTTAATGTCATGTTTATAAAAAAATTTGATAATTATATCTTAATTATATAATTTTATGTATAAAAATATACTTTTCATTAAAATGTTTTTAACTTGTTATGTATGCTAATAATAAAATTAATTATTATAATAATTATAAAATTTATTATAAAAAATGAATTCCTTATTTATATTCATGAGGTAATTTTTTTTAACAATATCAATTTATTTTTAGTCACTAAAAGTAAATTACTTAGGTAAAAATTAGTCCCCCCAATAAAACCAAAAAATGCTAAAATAGAAAAATATAAGAGTAAAATACATAAAAACACGTTATAAGCATGTTTGAAATTGTGTAGATGAGGATTTATTAACATTAAATATTCATCTAATCCACTTTTTTTCATTATTTGATATATTTTAACTTGAAATAGTGAATTTTCATATATATTATTATATGTTTTTTACTCGTCTCCGTTATAAAATGATCCATCACAACCTCACATCTCCTCACACCACAATCCACATAGATTCAACTAAAATATACCAAAATAACTCCCAAAACTCCTAGAAACTTTTTATAGGTTCATTTATTCTCAAAAGACCACCTATCAATGACTTTATTTAATTTTCATAGTAGCTTTACCATGGAGTAAGATAACATTTTCAATTATTCCTTCAAGATTTATCTTCCTCTTGTACTTATTATACCTCCTTAAAGTATAATATAACCATGTTGAAATAATTCTTTTAGTAACATAAGTATACAAAAAAAATTTATCTTTCAGGGATAACCATTTTCCACCTTCCCTACCATTCAGAAAACAAATACGATGCTTGTGTTACATGTGAACTACCACCTCAATAATCAGTGTGATTCATTTTTAATAATCTCATTAAATTTATGGTTCAAAAATAGTATTCAATGAATTAATATGATATTTATAACATTATTAATATTCTTAAATTTTAAATAATTCATTTCTTTCTCGGGTTCTATGAAAAAACATGTCACTCATGCGTACGTGCGGACTACCGCCTCCATAAAAGTTACATTTTTCATTTATCATATAATATTTTCATCATTACTAAACTCTCTTAAAATATGATTAATAACCTTAAAAACGACTAAATAATACCACTATAATTCTTTAATAATTATATAATTCCAAAAGAATCACTTTTTTAACCATAATCACCCATTGATTATAGCTTGTTATTGTTTGAGTAATTTTACAACATACTTAAAGGATGAAATAGATATTTATCAGGAATGAATATATAAAATTAAATAAAATTTTTATTATAAATTAATTAGTATATAATTTCTGGTTTATGGTTCTGGAAATTTTATATTAATTTTATCATATTATTATAGTTGCACCCTTTTTTCTTTAAAAATTAGCAAAACAATATCATCACTGACTTCGTCAACACAAATCATAACTAAAAAAACTTATAAAACGAGATTAGAAAATTATGAATTATTATAAAACATTTATTTTTTATCTATCATTATCTTATAATTATGATCTTATAATGTATAAAAAACAATCGACACCACTATTATGAAAGTTGTACTAAACAAATAACCAAATATAATAACATTTGATGATGGAAAAAATCTAATATATTTATAATAAATTTTTATAAATGAAATTTATAAAATATTATAGGTATGAATAAGTTTCTAAAATAGGTGATTAATATATATATATATATATATATTATATAGGAGGTTATTACATGTTCGGCTAAGCGGGGTTAGAGGTAAGGGTGTTTCATCTCAATTTCATTTCTTTGAAATATTTTTTATTCATGATCCTAATTACTTTTAAATAATATTTTTTACTTACTTTTAGGTATATAATATTTTAAATTATATTTTATTAATGGTTATGGAATTTCATTTTCAATCCCTTTTTTTTCAAGAGGTTTTTATGAAAACTTTTATTAAATCGTAAGGGGTTTTCTTAACTCAACTTATTTTATTGATTCATAATGATTACTCTATGAATATATAATTAAGATATAGTTTTCCCATATCCAATTATGATAATATAATTCCTTTCCTCCCTGTTTTCTTGAAAATTACATTAATGGATGTCATGCCTCATAAATGTTGATGATGTAAAAAACAATTCCCATCCTCTCCAAATAAACAGGTTTTCTCCCATAACTAGATTTTAACATTATCTTGAAGTTCTTATTTATATTCCGAAACCAAATTATGTGTTATATCATGAGGAATTCATATTTACCTTCTTCTATTTTCAAAAGAAAGTTTTATTACTCTTTTTATGATGTGGTATTTCAATTAATGTATTTAAAAATATTAAAATAACTTCCCTTCCATGATAATTTGTTTTTTATTTAACTACACATTTCCTTGAGATGTTATTTATTCTATTTTCAATGATACATTATTGAAGGTTAGTTTTTAAAAGAGAATGTTTTCAAAAGTTTTCTCTTTTCCCTTTGGAAAATAACTTTTGATAGTTACCCATAACTTCCTCTTTTTATGATAATGAAAAAAATTGCAATCTATTTTTCATGTGACACATTTTTTTACCATTATGATAACTCTTGTAACAAATTTAAATTTTAAAATAAAACCCTATTTGATAGTATATACGACACACACTAATGAGTTTAAATAAACCATAAAATATTATTATTTAAAATTAATGTTATATCCCAGACATTAAATTTAAGGTATGAATATTATTAACTAAATTATGAAATATATATAAACAACATAATAAATAAAAATTAATTGATTAATTATTTGTAAATAATCACTCAATTTTTAATAATGTTATCAGAAATACATTTCCTTCAAAAAGTGAATTTTATTTGTTTTTATGATAAAATATTATAATTACTTTTAGGAAAATATATAATTTTTTATAAAAATAATATAATTTTTTAAATCATCATATCAAAATTATATTGGGGTAATTTTTTTTATTGTTCAAAAAAGATTTATTTTCTAGTTAATTGTAAAAAATATGTTTTTTTATTAAAAACTGTATTTTTATTCCAACCATTTTTAAAGTTCCATTTTATTTTAAAATGGTTTAAAGGTTTAATAAATTATATTATAATATTAATAATCCAGTTAGGTTCATTAGAATAAATTTTATATTTTTTACAAAAAATGTTTGCATTCAAAAATAATTTTTCAAGAAAACTGGTATTTAAAAATAAATAGGTTTTTATATCATTTTTCATAGTCATTTGAAGATTAATTCCAACAATTTATATTGTTTTAATTACATAAAATTTATCTCAAATTTTTAATAAGAGTGATTAGATGTATAAAATAGGCCACATTAATTTTTAGGCATTAATAATAGCAATCGTAGTAAAATTTGTCACCTCGATAAATGGTAAATCTGGTTATTCTAGGTTCAAAAATAAGTTATAGGGTCAAAATATTTCATTTTAGTTTTTATTGGATGAATTAAATTGGACCCTTATAATATTAGCCTCGAAATATAATCGTTTAAGGGAAACTTTTCCAAGAAAACAACCCTTATATTATTTAAAGGAGTGAATGTTTCAAAATTTTACTTATTTTAAAATATTTATTATGTGTTTATATTGGGAATAAAGAAAAATATGAATGAAAATAAATTTAAATTCTGATATTAATGATATTATTCTCATTAAATAAATTTATTTCTAATTTTCTAAAATTATATAATTACCTTTAATTCTTGTGAAACGCTAATATAATATTTATTTAATTAACAGAAAATAAAATAAATGATTTATAAATAAATAAAAGTGATATAATAAGATTTATTTATTGTTTTAAATGATTTTTTTCAAAAAATATGGAATATTATTTATGTTTATATGAATTATATTTGAAATAAAACTTTTTATTGACGTATTTGAAGTCAAATTATATTAATAGGGTCCAAATTGACATTAATGATAATTTTTCAAAATAATATTTTATTAAATTATTTAAAAATCATTAGTATTTTGAAATAAGAAAAATAGGATAATATTCGGTAAAACATATTACCCATTTTTTATTTCTTAGTCATTTGTAATATTATATATAAAATTATAACCCTTTAAGAGTGAAAAATACATTACCTTGATTAATGTTAAAGTTGGTTAACTAAGGGGTTAAACCAAGTGATATGGTTTAAAACACCAAACAAATGGGTGTAAATATCATTTTTTGATGATATTTTAACCACATACTACCCTTATTTTGAATACCTAGTTATTTGGAAGCATTTTTCTCTAGAATAGTCTTATTATATTATTTTTTTTTAAATTCCAAAAGTTCCCCGTACCTCAATTATAAAAGGGTACCTCCTACCTCACTTATTTACACAAATATTAGAATTATATGTCAACCATAACCTGAAAAAATATATTCTAAACTTTATTATCCACATTCTAGTGGGTTTGGTCATCCCAAAATACCAAATCTAGGGCCCTTTGGAGGAGATCTAAAGAAGTTCTTCCAATGAAGAGGTAATCACCTTAACCGGACGTTTTTTTACTTCTTCTTATACCTACAAGGAATATGTTTAACTTTTCATAGAATGTTAAATTTAGTATTCTAAATATAATTAAATGTTATCATTATTATGAAACCACTATTATCGTCCCTCTTTCCCATCAAATGGGATGTAAAAATATCACTTCTGCGTATATACATCTCACTGCCTCCACATAGCGATACAATTGAATTTTCATCACTACATTTTATGGATGGGAAATATGATGGGTTTAGGGTTTATAATTGATATTTTAACATAATTATAATTATGTAATGATAATATAAAATCTAATATCTTACCTTCAAAACTGTTGACGAACTGTAATATCACTCATATGTAGTTGTGTACTACCACCTCCACGAAGAGATGTGATTCATTTTTAAGTTATATTTTTCTAGGATGATAATGAGGATGGATTTGAGGAATATATATGATTTAAATTTTATATTAATTAATCTACAAATTTGAATAATTTTCTACCTTTCTTTCATTCCATCTTTCTAAAATTGAGTACAACGTTCATGCGTATATACGACCTACCATCTCCACGAATGGTGTAATTCATTTTTATATCTATGAATTTATATATTACACTAAATATGTATGTAGTTAAAATATATTATATTTATATCATCATTAAAATTCTTGATATTATATAATCTTTATGGAAGTGCAAGGACCAAAAATAACAAACAAAATCATACATGGATAATAAAGCAGTTACCACGTGAAACAATATTTTAAAATTTAATTGATAATAAATGGGTGATAAAATATTATTATTAAATCATATATGATGGTAGTTTTTTTGAATATATTTATAATAAATATATATTTACAATATATTAGGTTTAATACATACAAATGATAATCTAACCTGAGGTAAGAGTTTATTTCACAATCTCACTACTCTTTGTGATTGTTTATATTTAAGTCCCCATAAAGGGAATATTTTTCTTCCACATCCATGTTTTCATTTAAATATTTTAAAGAATATATATGTTATTATCCAACTAATTATTAATTACATTCTTAACCATGTTTTTTCATTTTAATTTTTTAAATGAATATTCTTGTCATTTTCCAAACGAGATACTTTCAAACCTTTTTACAATAGTGTGAAAGGAATGTTTTTTAACTTTTATGCAATGAAACAAATTTCTCACCATAATGAATAATGTTTTATTTGAATCAAATTATTAAATTTTACAAGTTTCTTTTTAAATAAAATGATATACTTGATATGTGAAATGTATTTATATTTTTAAAAAATAATTTTCCAAGTAAAAAGTGTATTTTCCACAAAAAATATTCTAGTATTATCTTTAAAGTATTTTCATATATGTAATAATAATTAATTGATTATTATATTGAGTATATAATCTAATGATACCATTCATCATATTTCTTTGTATGGTTTATAATCACTCTGACCATGGAATATATTGTTATTTTGTATGTTTAGTTCTTTTAATACATACAATCATTGATTTTTTAGGAATGTTGATTATGTTAAATTGTTTATTAATAAAATTAATGTATTGAACTTAGTAAGTTATAGTAAGGGACTTCTATATACCCAATATGAATTAGTTTGTCTCATGAGACAAAGTTGCCTTGGTTTTTTCCCATGTCCTTACTCATTTATATTTATGTCATAGAAGAAGGCCTTGATTGTATTTTTCGATGTCCTAATTGAGGCCTCGATGATCAGTTTAAAATGTTTTACATTATGAATTCTATCATTATGAAATCATTTATTAATGTTCATGCGATTTTTTAATTTTTTATGATATACATGAATATTTTTATATCTTTGGGGATTATTTATATAGAATTATTTGATCACCATTTGTTCTTTACATATTATTTATACCTTATTTATATTTTTCTGTATGCATTCCCTTACTGAGAATATTATCTCACCTATATATCATGTTTTATTTTCTTAGTATACCATTAAGTATTTTAGGATTTATATTCAGGGATATTATATAGGGGATAATAGTGTTCTCAGATAAAATAATATGTTTTATTTTGAATTTTCAATTGTAATGGAAAATTAAATCATGTATCTAGTTCACCAATAATTAAAAAATATTTAGTCATTTGGGATATGATTACTTATATATAGTGATAATTTAATAAAGTAACCATCCACTCTAGGATACTAGAGTTAGGTTATTTACAATTATTCTCAATAATACTTCTATTCCATGATTTAAAATTATTTTCCAATTTATTATTATTATTAATGATTTTTAAAATGTTTTTAATTTTTTTAGTATTTTTCGATGTAATATTTTATTTTTTAAAATTAATTACAAATTTTTAAAAAGTAATTTTAATATCCTTTTCTTTAAATAAAAATGTATTTAGTGTTTTTATTCATTATCAAAGAAACTACTTAAAATAATATTTATTTTATAAAATTTGTTTAAAAAAATCATTTTTGGATTTAAAATGTAATTTTTAATATTATATATTAAGATAAAAGTATTTTTCTTAAATAAAACACTTTTAATAGGGATTTTAAGCATTTCAAAAAGGGATATTTCTTCTTCTTTTTTCGAAGTGATTTAACCAATGATATTTAAATTTTATTTTTTTCTATGAAAATAACCTTAATGATCATTATATTAAAATGGGGATATGTTCTCATAACACCATCCCAATTATTTCTTTGGATGGATTATGAAAATTTATATGGTCACTTTTATGAAATGTATCTCTTATATATATATAAATTAAGTGATGTTTGAAATATGAATGTTTTCATATTTTATTAGAACAAAAATTTATGGATGGTTATTATTGATGGGTAGTTTATTAATCCCAATAAGGTATATGATTTTTTATCCTTATGCCAATGTGGAATATAAGTAGTATCCCAAGATAAAGAGGGTACATGTGTCATTATCACAAGACCAAGAGGGTACATAGGTAGTATCACAAGACTAATATTATACACAAGTATTAGACCAATACTAAGCGGGAACATGGGTTGTTATCCCATCCCAAGAGGGAACATACGTTGTTGGACTAATACCAATATTCTATGAGAATTGGGTAGTAATTCCTTCTCCACCAAGTTATGATTTTATGTGATTTCATTTATGACACACTTCTATTTTATATTTTTATGTTATGTTTACATGGATTAGATTTTTTTCTCATGTTTCTACACTCCCGTGACGTGGTATATGTTTTACCATTTGAGACTACGATTCATTATGTTATGTATCATGCGAAAATATCATTATTTTTTTATTTTTAATAATATATTTATCTCAAGTTATGGAGATAAGTATAACTTATGGGAGTTATAGAAGGGGGTATTGTGTGGTTTGATTATAAGGAAATATTCATGACTATGGAAAAATAATTTTTCATAAAATTGATCCTAAAAGAACCCAAACCATCAATTATTGGGATGTTGTCATTTTTTGAGAGGTAATGTTTAACTTACATAAATGATTAAAAATATATATAGGTCCATGTTACTTTGTATAAAATAAAGTATTTAAATTAATAGTTTTTAGAACCAGAATTGGGTGTGCAGGTCTGGGGATCCTCGATGGGAACCAAAGTAAGTTTTTTATGTTAGTTTTGAGGATTATTTTAGTTATTTTACGGATTGGGATGAGGTAAATTTAGTGAAAAAACTAAATATGATTCTATGTATAGGATAACATACTAAATTTTTGGAAAATAATATATTGTGTGGTTTCTTAGAAATTACATCCCTATCTGGATACTGAAAAGAGGATGTGGCTGTGGTGGAGGGGCACCTAGGGGTAATCGCAATAAAAAATTTTGGCTGAGTATTATCATGATCTTCAGTTGGTGTATGATGAGTGGGAATATAACTATACACCATCATGGAAAATATAATAGGATATGATTTGGTAATTCACACAATCTCTATGAACCATTATAGGGGATTTGAATATATTTAGGTTGAGGAACCTAATAAAAAATTATTATGGATAAAATAGATTAAAAAATAAATATTCTTGAGTTAGGTTATATATGTAATTTATGATTTATTCCTTATATTATTATAGTTTTCCTTTCAAATTTATTAATTTAAGAATTAGTATAACTCAACTATCCTATATATAAGGTAATGGATGAAGCCCAAAGGAACTATGTTAATAATAGAATAAATGAATAATACAATGATTTTTCCAATGAGAAATCGAATGGGATATAATTTGGTGTTAATAATATTGTGGTCATGTTTAACTAGATATCATCAGTTATAATTAATATTTAGATCCATGAAAATCTCCTATACTCAACAAAAAAGTGAATGATAACGTTTAATATAAGTTATAGGGATAAATACCAAAGAGGTATAAAATTTCAACTTCTTACATGTCAACATTATGGGGAGAAGACCCAAAGAGAATGTCTCCAAGGAATCATAAAAATTCTCAAGTGTGGAATTATTATATATCAAGATCATGTATATATAAATAGTAAGAATAATACAATCAATGAGAGGAATGTGAAGAATGTACAATGCTTAAAATATAAAGAGTTTGGGTATAACAAAAATTGATTCCCTAATATAAGGTCTAATAAGGATTATAAACCGAAAAAACCTCTAAAACCAAAATTGTAAGGGAATGACTATGTGAATACTTCTATTTAAGTGGATAATGATAATTAACTGGTGCAATGTATACTAATCCTCCACCCCAAATTTCTAAATGTTTTATTAGATTATAGTCCAGCCACCCAAGTAAACCTTGATAGTTTTTCAAGAGCATATAATCACCACCCTAATGATATGAAATTGGTTTATCAGATAAAATTACTAGTTGTATGATTATTGTATTCCAAGTTGAATTTTAGGGGAAATAATCTCACTATGTATCCTTTAGATGGATTTAATAATTTTTTTTAAAAATGGTTTGGATCACTCTAGTTAAAAGAAATATTATTTATTTTAATAAAGAAATCAAATTTTCTATTAATATCTAATCGTATATTAATGAATGAATGATTATGAACACCATATAGAAGAATATTATAAAATTCCGGACTTGATACCGAATAATGATATTTTTTTGGCTCAAATGGTGGAAGAAAAAACACTCAATATTAAGGAAATTTCTATTATGAGGAAAAAGACATATTTATGAAGTTATAAATTACATATGGATCCATATCCATCGTTTATATACCCTTGCCTATTTTCACAAGTATGTGATAATTAAAATTACATGGATAAAATTTATTTAGGGGATAATATAATATCCCAAAATTTTTGGAATATATATATATCTCTAAATTTATACTATGTTCATTATTTTCTCTATGAGAAACATTAAACTAAAACGAGATATGAAGTATTACATGAATATTATTATTAAAAATAATAATAATAAAATCTTGAGTAAATAAATAAGATAAAAATCAACTAAAATTCCTATAATTTATAGAATACATAATTAATATGATTTAATTTAAAAATGTTTTTTCATTCTTAAATAACTATTTTTAAATGTTATATATTTTATACTAATAAATTAAATTGAACGATTTTAAAAAATTATCATATATGAACTAATATATTAACATTATATTAATTAGTAATTGATATGAAATAATATTAAAAACACATAAAAACATTAATTTTTTATATAAAAATGGTTTTAAATTATTTTTGATTTCACAATGTCAAATTTATATTTGGATTATTTTTTTATATTTTGTCTGAAAAGGTTTAATTTTATTGAATAGTGAAAAATATTGATTTTTTTTAATACTTTCACTTGTATGACATTGTCATAATACATGAATGATTTGAAATTTTATGAAACCATTCTGATATAAAAAACATATATTTATATATTAAAATTAATAATTTAAAAATATAATTCTGAATTTATAAATTCCTTGTTTAAAATTTTGGACACTTAAGTAATATTTTACTCTAATAAAAATATATGTTTATTTTAACCACGCATCAACATGGAATAATTTGGTTTTGGATTACATTGAAAGCCACATAACTCTTATTTTATTAACAAAAAACGAATTCATTTCTTATAAATCAACAATATTTATTATTCTTTATTAGTGATAATTTTTATGAAAAAAACTTTTTTCTAAAAATTATTTTTACGAATTATATAGACTGATATTAAAATTAATTTTTATAACCCTTAGAAATTTTATTCAAAAAAATGGATTCGATATTCTAAATAAATAGATAAAAATTATTTAATAAGGAACATTTTATTTTTTGGGATTAAATGTAAATTACTCAGGTAAAAATTAGTTACAATGGTAAAAAATGGTAAAAGTAAAATAATATAAGAGTAAAAGACTTAGAAAATGTCATGAACATGCCTAAAAATGCATTGTTGTTGATTTATCAACATTACCCATCACTATAATCTATTTTTGTCTATTATTAGATCTATTTAACATTTGAATAATGAATTTTATTTTTATATTATTACAAAAATGTCACCCATATAGCTTCTAAAAGGATCCATGACCACCATACTTCTCCTCACACTGCAAGCACCATATATTCGAAAAAACTCTACCCCAAAAACTCCTCAAAACTCATAGAAACTTCCATCAGGTAACTTTATTATGAAAAGGACACCACTCAAAGCCTTAACCCAATTTTCAAAGATGATTTTTCCAAAGAGTATAGTAAAATTATAAATTATTCTATTTCTATTTCTTTTCATTTCCTTATCCTTCTTTTACCACATTTGAATATAATATATCCATGTTTTTATAATTACATCATTATCATAAGTATTACGAAATTTTATTATATTTCTAGGATAACCATTTTCTACCTTCCGCCAAATCATTTGGAAAATGAAAATGTATCTTGTGTAACATGAAGACTTCTACCTTCATAAGAAACATGATCCATTTTTCATAACAAACATACATGATTTCCTTAAAAGTATAATTTAATAGATTAATACAATGCATATAAAATTATTCATATTATTAAATTATAAACCATTCACTGTATTCCTACGATTATATAGAAAAAAATGTGTTACTCATGTGCATATAAAAAACACTTCATCTTTGAAATTTATATATTTCATTTTCCATCCAGAATTTTATTCCTTATAACACTCTCTTAAAATCAGTTTCACCACCTTAAAAGCATCAAAATAATATCATTATGCTCCGATAATAAGGATATTGTAACACCTAATCCTTAATTATAAAAATTGAACATTATATTTTTATAAAACTATGATACAATGTGAATTTTAAAACTTTAAATCACTGAAATTTTAATTTTAACTTCAAATATTGATTTTGAATGTATTTCTTCCCCATAATCCTAGATTTTTTTTTAAATTTTCCCTATGAATAAGTTTTTTTAATCATTGAATGTGTAGTATTTAACCATTCATACTTTTATTTATAATAATTTAATTTTATATGTGTAATTAAAAATTTATTTAATATCAATTTTATATAAATAATGATAAGATCATTTGGAGGTAAAAAGGTATATTTTTCGGAAAACTATTTTTTTTTAAAAAAGGCACATTGTTTTCCCATTTTAATTAATTAAAATTATATTTAATAATGAATTATTTAAATGAACTTTATAGATTATATATCTAAATATATGTATTAGAATCTATCTAATGATGATTCTGAGTTATATAGTAAACATAAGACCATCTTATGCTTAAAAATGCGTTTCTTGAAAAACCATTTTTTGACATGTTTTGTGGGGTTATTTTTAAATTAAATTTTAAAAAAAGTAAGAATTGAATTTTATAAAATAAATTCCATATTTTTAATAATCATAACTAATATTATGTAATAATATCTACTAATTCTTTCCCATAATTAATAATAAAAACTATAAAAATTAATTACCACGGTTACAAAAAGAAATAGGTTTACCAAGGGTTAATACATGATGGTAAGTGTCAAAATGACCTAAAAACTTTATGAATACCCATTTTTGTTTTATTTAGACCTTATCCTTTCCCCATTCAAATTCTATACATTTTGGTGCAATATTTTTACTATAGTGACATGACATTAATCAAAAACATTGAAACGTTAAAAGTGTGCCACTCACCTCAATTATAAATGGGAAGCCCTACCCTAAATTATTAACCAACATTAAGACATTTAGATTTAACAATATAATTATCCATTTTGGGGCTTCTGTTCTTACGAAAATGCTAATCCTAGGGTCATTAATAATAGATCCAAAGGAGGTTCTTCTAAGATAAATTAACTATCTTCACCAAGATTTTTCTTTTTTTACTTATTATTTTACCGCCATAAATTATATCTTACTGTTCCAATATAATAAAATTAGTATTTATAATGTAAAAATATGTTATTATTTTTATTTCATAATATTTATCCATCTACTTCTCTATAAAATGGGAAATAAAACCATTTCTCTTGTCTGTAGTGGATTTCCATCTCACGAAGCAATGTAAATTGTTTTCTATCACCAAATCACATGGATAGTCATAATTTTGGAACCAATGAATATATTTGAAACTTATGAGATGATATTTATTTCTTAAAGTTTTTATTTCATGGAATTTTTTAGCCTTTCACCCATTACAGAATTGATATTTTTGTTTGTGCATACGTACGACCTACCGTCCCCACAAAACGATGAGATTCATTTTCCATGTAAAACTTTTATGAATTGTTATTAAAAGGTATAAAATAAATAAATGTAATATTTATAACATTAATATCAGTATATAGATTATGGACCTATATCCATTTCACAATATCCAAAAATTTTGTGACAAAACATGCTTGAGAAAAAGAAGCAGTTTACACTTGAAACAATGGAAATAATAAAATATTCTCAACAAATAGGTGGTAATACGGTATAAAAGGATCACATATAATAATATAAATATTAATATGGTTATATTTTAAATTAGTAACATTATTAAAACCATTATACATTATTTTCAATCATGTTTAACTAAACAGAAACGTGAGGTAAGAGATTTCACTTCAATTTACATTAGAATGAGGCATATTGGTTATTATGAATATATTCTATTTTCAATGGTGTATATAATACCCATTTAAAGTATTTACATGAAAAAATATTTACTCATGATTATTAATGATCCAATTAAATTTTATTCATTCAATTGGTTATAATTTAAAATCCCCCAAATTGGCAATAATCTACTTTATAATCTTACAATATTTTGGGATTAATTTTTTTTATTTGAAGAAATATTATCATCTATCCTTCATAATCTCCAACAATTTTATTATAAATTGGAATTTTTTGGAGTTTTTATATTTTCTTCCAAAATTTCCTATATTTGGTACTTGAATTATGAAAATTAGTATTTAAAAGAAGAATTAATTTTATTTATCTTTTAGTCAGATATATTATTATTCCATTTACATGTTCTTAGTTTTTTTTATAAAATTACATTTAATTTAATGTAATTTTTTAAGGAAATATTTAGCTATAATTTATTTTTAAAAAGTGTTTTAAAGGAATATTTCTGACGTTTTACCAAATGTTTTTTTTTCAAATTTCATTACAAAAATTTAAAAAGAATGTTTTTAATGTATACGGTAACAATGGACTTCCTCACAGCCATAACCATTTTATGAAGATTATATTTTTCTACAAGTTTTAAATTATTTTACAAAATAATATATTTTATCAAATATTACATTAATATTTCACTTCAATTCACTTACTCTTCCAAAGGACATGAATTTTTTATAAAACATTTATTCCTGATGATCTGATGGTCATATCTTGTCACTTTTTAATTTTTCAGTTTTTAACTTTCTCTTGAAACATACACTTTCTTTTTATCATTGTACAATAAATTTCCATTAAATATCAATATTATTTATCATGAATATTGTCATGGACCCCTCTTGATAAGGATAATAAAATGAGGGGAGAGATATAATGACCACTCGAGTACCGCCTTCAGTAGGCCCCCAGTTGGAGGTTAGCATCAAGGGTATAAAAATATCCGAAATTAGAGGCATTAACATCTATCACTACTAGAAAACAAGGATATAGCCATGGACCTATAGCCACAGTTTTATAAGTCCGTGGATATATCTTAGTTTATAGCTACAATTCTATTAAAATTGTGGCTAAATCATTGTTTATAGCCACGATTATAAAAATCTATATCTATGTTTTTTTGACTATCTATCGGGATCCTACTCCGCACTATCTGTGATTACTCTCCTCCCCTGACCCCTCAAGAGCCACCTTATACCTGTGACCTCTTCTGTCTTGGTGACCCTCTCTTCTTGGCGTGAATTCTCCTCTTGGCCACCCTCCACCACCCTCGCGACTTCTCTTCTCTCGGAGGTGACCTATACTCTCGGCGGTGACCTCTCCTCTCGGTGGTGACCCTTCTTCCCCAATGGCCTTGGAGACCTATCCTCTCCCTAATCCTCATCCCCTACAGTTTCCAGATGGCCTTCGCATCACTACCCCATCCTTATCCCCCTCGCGATGCTGCCCGTCGTTGCCACCGAACGAGGCAAACCGGTGACCTTCATGGTAACTTCTCACCTCTCAATCATGTCCAAGTGAAAATCATTCTTGAAATTTGATAGTCTCATTCTTCCACAAAAATACTTCCTCCTCATGATTCTAGGCATGTTCACATCCCCCATTCATCCTTTATTTTCTGCATCATTATGCAACATTTTGAGGTAGTGACAATTGTTCATATATGCCCCTATTTTTGGTTTAGTTTTATTTGAAGCTCACTTCCAGGTATGGGATTTTTATTCTATATTATTTTTTGCATCTGTGCAACTAGAATATTTTAGTTTTCCTTTAGGTGGATGGAAGGATTAACTAAGGTAGTGTTTTTACATGTTTTACCAGTTTATAATTATTTCTAAGTGATGATTCTTTCTCTAAATTTGATGTTTTTATTATGTGCATATTGTTAATGTTGTGAAATAGTTAAACCCTGTGGTTGATTTGGAGTCCTTATGGATAGCTAGATGGACAATCCATCTTTTGGACATTATGTATGGATTCTTGTTGAGGTTGATATATCTTCTACCCTTGTTAAAGAAGTGGTTCTAACCACTAGAGATGAGGATATTAACCTTGATATTTTTCATGAGAGGAAGCTATAATTCTATAAAAATTTTCAGTTTTTGGGCATATGGACTCTAACTACAATAGAAAGAAACTATGTAATCATAGAAAGATTAGGGTACATGATTATGCCATCAGTAGGAGAATGAATAATAAGGGTTTGGACCCACCCTATGGTCGTGACAGATCTATGGAGTCCCATTCTCATTTGGGTGGATACAAGGGCGATCCTATCCTGGATGTTGCTAAGAGAAATAATGTGGGAATTCCTCTAATAATGTTTTTTTCCATACTATTGATGAGTTTGGTCATATTCCTGCTAACATCGATACTATTGTCATGGTCTCTAGTCAAGGTGTTTTTTCCATTGAGTAGCTCACTAATTCATATCTTATGTAGGGTGTCATTCTAGAGCCCGAACATGCCACTACTTCAGAACTTGTGAAGTATTCCTATGTGATGGAACTTGATCTGGCGAATGCTTCAGTACCAGTTAAGGATATCATTGTTATGGAACCCGATCATGTCACCATTTCACTACCAGTGAAGGTGCCAATGAGATGGAAATAGAGAAGGCCAATACTTCAGTACCAAATAAGGATTTAAATGTTATAGATCTCAAGAAGGTCATTTTTTACCACCAGGGAAGTCTTCATGTGTTGTCTATGATGAGGAACCAACACCTACTTTACTTACAGAGCAAGATGATTATTCTTGTCCTAATCTGGATTTTGAGCAGGATCCTATCTAGAGAATTGCCTTAGTTTCTGGTTCCTTTGAAGTTAATGAATTCTTTTCTGAGTAGGATAATTATCTTATAGTATTTCAAGGAGATGTTTATTAGCACACTAGTGATTTATCAATAGTTCCTTCATCCAAGATTTCAAGGAGGAAACTACTTGGAAGCCTTCTTTTGACCCCTATTTAATCGGATAACTAGTTAAATTCCCTCAGTACCGAATCCTCTATGGGAGATGATAATGAGTTTTCCCCATCCGAACAGGACCTGTGTGGCCCCTCATCTACAAATGCAATAGATGATATGGGTAAAGAGGTTTTGGAAACTGTTGGTTTTGATAAAGGAAGGAAACAATGTTATGATAAGGCTAATACTAGGATATGGTCTGCTGTGTAATTAAGGTCATATTTTGGAACTTCCAAGGGATTGGAAACTCTCCCATGGTTAAAATCCTTAGGCACATTATTGTGAACAAAAAACCTATACTGATTAGTCTTACCAAGCCAATATTGAAGTTTGAGAATTGGATGGAATTCAAATGTAAATCTTTCGGTTATTTTTTTTCTTCTAATTATCAATTTTATGCTACCACATAGTCCATGTTGGTTCTTAATAATGATAGTGTCACTATCAATTCCTTCCATAATGACCATCAGTCAGTGACCATATCCTATTTCATTGGTAACACTACTATTTTTTGACTTTTTTCTATGAATTATATTTATATACAAGACACAGATATATTTGAATAAATCTGGAATCCATCTCAAAGAATATTTCTAGGAGTTAGATTTTTCTTGGTGACATTAATGCTACTTTGAGGCTTGATTAAAAAACTAGTAGTAATTTCTATAAAATCTCACCTAGTGAATTTTTTTCTTGTATTGATAAATGTGGCTTGGCCAAAGTTTCCATATCTGGA
The DNA here is from genome assembly GCA_963277665.1 of Viscum album. Lineage (NCBI taxonomy): Eukaryota > Viridiplantae > Streptophyta > Magnoliopsida > Santalales > Viscaceae > Viscum > Viscum album. Next base: position 909,414,462 of record OY728138.1, on the reverse strand, counting down.
TTTGATTAAACATGGAGTCGATATACTTAAAAGGGGAGGCTGGAAAGTAGATTGGATAAGTGGTTTGTGTAATTGGATGAAAGGAATAGTGTAGTTGAGATATCTGGACTCACCCTTCCAAGATTTCATTCTGATCATTGTCCTCTAATAATTTAATTCTGTATTAATAGATCAAGGTCAACCGCACTTCCTTTCAAGTTTAACAATTCTTGGCTTGTTGTGCCAGGCTATAGATAAATCATTTTGGATTATTGGAAGATTGATTTTGTGGGAAGTCCTCTACATATTCTCACTTGCAAGATAAAGATTGTAAAGGCCAAACATAAAGAATAGAGTAAAGCATACTTTTTTAATCTCGATAGTGACATTAAGAAGGCTTAATCTCATCTAATTATTTTCCAACAAAAAAACATGCCTCGGGATGTTCCCTATCAGGAAAATATAAAATTCATATCCAAAATTGATATTATCCTGACTCTAAAAAAGAACCTTTCTCATAATAAATTTAATATTAGTTGGATTAAGGAGGGTGGTCTAAATTCACTTTTCTTTCATAGCATGCATAGGGAGAAAAACGTGAGGTGTATCACATCTCTATAAATTAATAGTAATATGTTTAGTTCTAAGAATGAAATGACAAATGCCGTGACATTTTATTTTGAGGAGATTTACTCAGATAATGGAGAAGGAAAAACTAAAAAACTCATCAAATGAAATGAACCAAGAATTGATGATATTCAGAATAGAAGGATATGCAGAGAACCAACAAGAAAATATAGCCGATGCAATTGATTTACTCCCACGACTTGCAATCAGTATTGATGTGAATATAAAATTCAGGAGGTAATGGTTATTTTATACCATTTTTTGCAAGACATTAGTAACCATATGTTATGTTTTTATTGGTGTTTCATGGAAATCCTGTGATAAATTGTTTTTTTGGGTTCTAAATACTCAATTCCATTACAAGGGGGGGGGGGGGTGAAGGGGGGTGTGCAAGGGGCAGGGGGTAGGATAGGGGGTGCTGTCCAGGGGGTGGGAGGGGGGGGGGTGCAAGGGGGAAGTAGGGGCCAGGGGGGGTGCAAGGGGGTATGGGCTGTGCAGGCACCATTGGTATTGAAAGTGATTTCACATATGTTAAGTTTGTAATTTCAATTTAATAATTCTCATTGTTTCCCTTCATTCTCTCATGCATGCACTTGCATCTATTTTTGTTTTCAACTTTTTATGGGTTCTATATGGCCAAGATTTTAGTTGAATCAATGATTGGGGTGAGCAAGGCCAGTAAATGTGCACAAATTGTCAAGGTTTAAAATCAAATATGTTTCCATTTGTTTATGATTATTGAATTTTCAACTTGTATACTGAATAATTTTAGTCATTTTTTTCACATTTTCTTTTCAGGTATTTGAGGATGCCTATAAGTCACAATTAAGAATCATAATCCTTGATGACATTGAAGGGTAATTACAATAAATTTCAACGCAATACTACTTTTGGTTATTTCATTCGATAACCACTGTTTTTCTCTTTTTAATACAAGATTTTGGAGTATATTACCATTGGACCTCATTTTTCCAATATTATTTGTCAAACGCTGATGGTCCTTTTGAAACGGCTTCCTCCACAAGAATTATTCTCATCCCTTTTATTAGCATAACTCATTCCAAATATATCTTTATGAGGTTTTATTTTTCTCAATGTCTTCACAAGAACTGAATTTCTTGTGTGTATGCTTTCGCATGATAGGCTGTGTATGTGGACAGGGATGCATGATATGCAGAGAAGCATCAACAAAACATATACAATGTTTATACATGTGAGTATATATATAAGGAACCTTTTGTGTGTGGCTTGAAACCTTTGAGTTAGAGTCCCTCTCCTAGCCTCTTTAATTCAAGATTTTTTAAATTGAATTTAGCTTCCTTCTTGATTCTTCTTGTTTATATTAAATTGAAAATATTGATCAATTTTTAGTTAAAATAATTGTTTCGTTTTATAAATAAGTCATGGTTTTGTAATAAAACCCCTCTAATGGAGGTGCGCTATCTGTGAAAACTCACAGTGGTAGTTTATGATTATATAGATTGTTTGACATTATTGAATTTATGTTTTCAATTTTAATCCTTAATCCTTTCATTTGAGACACCAAAGACATCTCCAAATATTTTTTTTTGACTCACAGGGGGGTGTGCAAGGTTGGGTGGGGGTGTGCTGGGGGTCTGTCTAGGGGGGAGGGGCTGCAGGGAGGTTGGTGGTGGGCTACTGCACGAGTGGGGGGGGGAAGGCAGGGGGCAGGGGGCGGGGGGGGGGGCAAGGGGTAGGGGGCAGGGGGCTGGGTGGAGGGGGGAAGGGGGCAGGGGGTGTGCAAGCGAGCAGTGGGTGCTAGGGAGTGTGCAAGCGGGCAGTGGGGGTTGGGGGAGGGGGGGGGGGGAGTGTTCAAGGGGACAGGGGAAGTGCAGGCACTATTGGTATTGAAAGTGATTTCACATATGTTAAGATTGTAAGTTCATTTTAATAATTTTCATTATTTCCTTTCATTCTCGCATGAATTCACTTTTATCTATTTGTGTTTTCAACTTTTTATGGGTTCTCTATGGACAGGTTTCAGCTGAATCAATGATTGGGGTGAGAGAGGCCAGTAAATGTGCACAAATTTTCAAGGTTTAAAATCAACAAGGTTTCCATTTGTTTATTCTTATTGAATTTTCAACTTGTATACTGAATACTTTTAGTCATTTTTTTCACATGTTCTTTTCAGTTATTTGATGATGCCTATAAGTCACAATTAAGCATCATAATCCTCGATGACATTGAGAGGTAATTACGATCAGTTTCAACGCAATACTACTTTTGGTCCTTTCGTTTGATAACCTATGTGCTATTATTTTTAGTACAGGCTTTTGGAGTACATTGCCATTGGACCTCGTTTTTTCATATTATGTTTTTAGTAGGGCGTTGAATCATTTCATGTTAGTTCAGGTGGATTTGGTTCTCCCAATCGAGGTAAGGATTTAATGTCATTGGTTGGTTTCTCACTGGTTATGTAGTATCCTTTATGTGTTTTAATGTGCCTAATATCCTTTGTGTAGTGCATTGATCCCTGCTCATTGGTTTCGAGTAACCAAGTTAAGGGTGACTCGCCTGTGTGTGCATAGGTAAGAATGTATATGTACGTGGTTTCCCCCGTTAAGTGTATAGTCAACCATGCTAGTGATTATGCACGTATGGGTCTATGTGTTCCCATGTATATATATATATACATACATACATACATATATATATATATATAAATGCATACACAGGTGAGTGGATACAGGTATATGCATATAATCATATGTGCAAGGATCCCCTTGCACATGCTCATGGCCATGCGGGTGTGTGCATAGGGGCTAGGTGTCCTTTAATGTGTGTGAAGGTGTGTATACCCAGTGGGGGAGCATCAAATCTTATTTAGAAAGCTCCAAGAGCCGAAGTGGATGGTATGGTTCCACCTGGAGGTAGGATCCCTCTTCTTGCCTCTTTAATTCAAGAATAATTAAAATTGAATTTAGCTTCTTTCTTAATTATGCTTAATTATATTGAATTTCATATCTTGAATAAGTGTTCTTTAATATAATTGTTTCATTTGATAAATAAAGTCATGTTTTTATAATAAAACTCCTCCAATGGAGGTGCGCTCTCTGAAAAAACTCATAGTGATAGTTTTGTTGATCTAGTTGCTTAAATTATTGCGTTTGATTTGTGCTGAATGAGTTTTAGAATAAATGTTAAGTATAATTAAATGAATTGTGTGATAAAGCAATTCCATGATTTTATAATAAAACCCCTACAACGGAGGTGCGCTGTCTTCTAAACCAAAGAGTAATGATAGTTATTTGTATCATGTTTAGATTTGGTTTGAGTCTTTCATATGCCTCTTGTTGGAGTTTGTTTTGTGGCTAGTTAGTTTTTGTTTTCTTTGAATAATATAAATCGGCTTATCATACTTGTTTAACTCAAATGACATTGCTTGAGTAGGCATATGCCTTGACCATGACACTTTCCTTTTCACTCATTGAATATTATAAATAAAATTTCCATGTTTAGGCAAAGTGAATGAATCTGTAAATGGTTTGTGTAGGGTGTATGATTATTTTCAGTCGTTTTGTTTCCCTTTAGACATTGTGTCATTGTGCCGCTCGATACAACCTTCTCTGGAGATCCCTTGTTATAACATATTAAATATTTGATCTGTTCTATCATCTGCCGGTAGGGTGATGGTCGGAATGTTGCCCCGCCTCCTCCTGCTCCCTTCACTCCTGGCTGGAAGATGCTACCCCACGGATTTCACTGGACCGGGCCAACACGCCGCGGTCATGCCATAGTCAAGCTGCGGTCACGCCGTGGCAATGCCATTATTTGGGCCTACTCCAGGAAGACACCCTGCGATGGTTTGTAGTGACAGTACTCCATGAGTGTTGTGATCAATGTTGAGACTAACTAATCAAAATTTCTGCTGGCAGGGGGACGACTGGAATGTTGCCCCACCTCCCCCCGCTCCCTTCGCTCGTGTCCGAAAGATGCTTCCCCACAGATATCGCTGAACCGGGACAACATGCCTCCATCACGTCGCTGTCACACCACAGTCATTCCACGTTCATACCACGATTATTCTGCGTTCATGCCACGGTTATGCTGCGGTGACGTCGTAGTCACGCCGCGGTCATGCCATTATTTGGCCATGCTATAGGATGACACCCCGCGGCATTTCACAGTGATAGTATTCCATGAGTCTTGTGATCAATGTTGAGACTGACTAATCACAATTTCTACCAGTGGGGTGATGAATAGAATGTTACCCCGCCTCCTCCCGCTCCATTCGCTCTTGGCCAGAAGATGCTTCCTCGCAGATGTCGCTGGATCGGGACAACACGCCGTGGTCACGCCATAGTCATGCCGGGGTCACGTCGCGGTCACGCCGTGGTCCTGCCGCGGTCACACCGTGGTCAAGCTGCGGTCACGGTGCGAAAATTATGTGATTTGGCCCTCCTCCAGGACGAAACCCCACGACGGTTCATAGTGATAGTATTCCACGAATCTTATGATAAGTGTTGAGACCGACTAATCACAATTTCTACTGGCAGGGCGACGACCAAAATGTTGCCCCACCTCCTCCCACTCCCTTCACTCCTGGCTAGAAGATACTACCTAGCAGATGTCGTTGGACCGGGACAACATGCCGCGGTCAGGCCGTGGTCAGGCCGCTGTCAGGCCGTTCTCACGCCGCGGTCACGCCGCGGTCACGCCGCTGTCATGCCGTGGTCACGCCGTGATTTGGCCCTGCTCTAGGAAGACACCCCGCGGAAGTTCATGGTAATAGTATTCCATGAGTCTTGTGATCAATGTTGAGACTAACTAATCACAATTTCTGCTGGCAAGGCGACGACCGGAATGTTGCCATACCTCCTCCTGCTCCCTTCTCTCCTAGCCGGAAGATGCTGCCCTACAGATGTCGCTGGACAAGGCCGACCCACCGCGGTCACGCCATGGCCACACCACACTAATGTCATGATTTGGACCTACTCCAAGACGACACCCCGTGGCGGTTCGCAGTGATAGTATTCCATGAGTCTTGTGATCAATGTTGAGACTGACTAATCACAATTTCTGTCGGTGGGGTGATGACCGGAATGTTACCCGCCTCCTCCCACTCCCTTCAATCCGGGTCGGATGATGCTGCCTCGTAGATGTTGCTGGACTGGGCCAACACGCCGTGGTCATGCCGCGGTCACACCACGGTAATGTCATGATTTAGTCGTACTCCAGCCACATCCAGCCCACACCAGCCCCGTCCACCTTCATTTCAGCTCGTTGGCACCAGCATTCTAGCATGCAATAGCCCCCCTGCCACCTTCGAATCAGCCCACACCATCCCCCCTCCACCTGCAACCAGCCCCCTTCCACCAGCATTCCAGCCCCCTTCCACCTGCATTCGAGCCCGCACCGGCCCCCATCCACCTGCAATCCAGCCCGCACCAGCCACAACACCAGCCACCAGCCACCACCCCCAACCTCCTACAAAACTCTCATTCCATCCCTCTTCCACCTACAAAACAGACCCAACCACCAGTTCCATCCCTCACCATCCCCCGACCTCTTACATCCCAGGCCCCACCATCCCCTTACACATGCTCAACAACCCCCAGCCACCTAAAATCCAGCCCACACCAGCCCCCTGCCACCTATTCCAAACTGGACAAGCCCCCCTACCATCCCCCTGCCGCGTGACTTCTCGCCTGCACCAGCCACTGCATCCCGCACCAGCCACCGCACCAGCCCCCAGCCTCCTGCATTCCAGGATGCGTGAGAAAAACTCCATTCAAATCACAACAAGGAAATGAGAAAGTGGATCCCCTTGCCTGAGCCCTATTTTTCCCAAAAAGTATCCATGTAAACTACCATTAATGTTCACTGAGAACATTGGGGTAGAGATGCATCTTTTAATGCTAGACGAGAACCTAGCTGGAAATCCAAGCAGATCCAAAGCATCCCATAAGAAGTCCCACCTGACCGAATCAAAAGCCTTGAATAAATCGATCTTGAAGGCACACCTAGGAACCCTAGAATCAAGATGGTAGCCCGACAATAATTCTTGGGTAACTAGATTATAAGGATGAATTTGTTTTGGTACTGAAGGTTGAGGATATTTTTATCTAGCATTAAATTTATGAGTCTCTTAAGGTAGTTTTTGTAACTATCCTACTAGAGGGTCCGAGTTATAAGTGGTGGAAGTCTATTATTCAGACTAATCCAGAAAAAGACTATTCTTGGAAGATTTACAAGGAATTGTTCATTTAGCATTATTTTATAATGAAGTGACGATACTGATGGCTATAGAATTTTCTAGGAGGGGCTATCTAGGTGGGGTGTCCAAGGGTTGTCCGGGGGGGTTCCAGGGGGGTATGCAGGGCATGGTGCAGGTGGGGTGTCCTAGGGCTGTCCGGGGGGGGGGGGGGGGGTTCGGGGGGGGGGGGGTCTGTAGGGTAGGGGCAGGGTGTAGGTGGGGTGTCTAGGGGGGCTGTCCAGGGGGGTGTCCAAGGGCTGTCTGGGGGGGGGGGGGGTTGATTTGAAGATATTAGTCCATGAGAAATGGGACCTAAACTCATAGCAATAATTTTGCTAATGATTTTTGGAAAGGTATTCCCAATAGAAATAGGTCTGAAAACCTTTACATCCACAACATTTTCTTTCTTTGAGATTAGGGAAATAAAATTTGAGTTGATTCTCTAGGGCATTGAGGCATGGTTAAAGAAATCCCTCATAGCGTTAAGGAGCTCATCATGAACTATGTCGCAATAGAACATAAAAAAATTAATATGTGAACCCATCATGACAAGCCACACTTTCATGATTTAGAGAAAAAATGGAACTCTTAACCTCTTTATCATCAAGGGATGCAACAAGGGAGATTGTTGGATTGGTGTATCTCAATCCGGTTGGGCTAAATGCTTGACCACTATAGCAGTGCAGACTTTGGAGTCTACTTTACTATTTCACTTTTGACTTCCAGACGAAATCCACTAGAGTATTGGATACATATAGGAAGGGCTTCATAAGATTGAAAAAGTATATAATAATATTTTCTCATCTCTCTATACTACTAAAGAAATATTCTCATCCATGAATAGCTTGAGTAGAGTTGTCATCACTTTCAACTGGTTAACCTATTCCTTGAAAACCCATTCTACAGAATCTGCCTCAATTAATCCTGATGAGATGAATGAACATCACCTATAACAACATGGAGATACTATTTGACTATAGACTAGATCGAATCAGCATCAACTAAAGCCGAGGGAGGTAGAGCACTAAATGTAGATGCAACAATAGGAGGTTCTTGATTACTCAAAATTCCACTGAAATCTAAAAGAAGTCATTCTATGAAATATTATAAATATACTATGGATACAAAATATGAAGGCACTCGGGAAAAAACTCTCTCAACACTAGGTAAAGTAGCCTCTAAAGGTTATGATTTGGTAGGTACAACTATGGGAAAAGCCTGAAGCTCACCATATTGTTAAATATTCTTAACTAAGGATCCCTTAGGATATGTGCAAGGGATGCGTAGGGGGGACTACTGTCCAGCAATATGGGGGGGGGGGCTCTCTTGGGGGGGTCCAGTATGGGGGGGATTCTGTCCAAGGGGGTCCAGCAGGGGGGCTGCTGTCTGGGGTGGTCCAGCAGGGGGAAACTGTCCAGGGGGGTCCAGCAGGGGGGGGGGGGGGGCTGTCCAGGGGGTCCAGCGGAGGGGGGGGGGGGGGGCTGGGGCTGTTGTCTAGGGGGTCTAGCAGTTTTGGTGGGGGGGATACTGTCCAGGGGGGCAAGGGGTGTGCACGGGGGGTGCAGGGGGGGGGAGGGGGTGTCCAGTAGGGGTGGTTCAAGGGGGGTCTAGTAGGGGGGACTGCTATCCACGAGGGTCCATTTGGGGGGGGGGGTGTTGTCCAAGGGGCTGGGGCTGCTATCGAGGGGGGTCCAGTAAGGGGTGGGGGTCTACTGTTCAGGGGGGTCCAATAGGGGGTCAAGGGGTGTGCAAGGGGTTGTGTCCAAGGGGTGCAAGGGATCTGTGTGTGTGTGTGGGGGGGGATGGCTGCTGTCCAGGGGGTGTGGGGTGGGGGGGGGGTGTCCAATAGGGGTGAAGGGGGGGGGGGGGGGTGTCCAGGGGGTCCAGCAGGGGGGGGGGCTGCTGTCCAGGGGGTCCAACAGTGGGGGGGGGGGGCTTCTGTCCAGGGAGGTCCACAGAGGGGGGGGGGGGAGGGGGCTGCTGTCGAGGGGGTCCAGCAGGGGGCCGCTACTGCCCAGGGTGTCCAGCAGGGGGGGGGGGTTGTTGTCCAAGGGAGTCTAGCAAGGGGGGCTGCTGTCCAAGGGGGTCCCGTAGGGGGGGTTGCTGTCCTAGGGGGTCCAGCAGGGGGGGTAAGGGGGTGCAAGGGGTGCAAGGGATGTGTGTGTAGGGGGGGGGGGGGGGGGTGGCGGCTATTGTACAGAGGGATCCAGTAGGGGGATACTATCCATTGGGGTCCAGTGGGGGGCTTCTGCTGTCCAGGGGGTCCAGAAGGGGGGGGGGCTACTGTCCATTGGGGGATACTATCCAGGGGGGTCCAGCAGGGGGGTGTTGTCCTGTAGGGGGGTTGTCCAACATGGGGGATGCTGTCTAGCAGGGGGGGTGCTATCCATAGGGGCTGGGGCTGCTGTCTAGGGGGGTCCAGCAGGAAGGTGGGGGGCTGCTGTCTAAGGGGGTCCAGTAGGGGGGATGTTTTTTTAATGAAATGGGAAGGTTTTTAGCCAGGGTTCATTGAACCGTGGCTCGTATTGACGTGGAAATAGGGCCAAACCTAAATCCATGGTGCGAAACTGTGGCTATAGGGCTATAGCCACAGTTTGAAATCATGGATATAGGTTTGGCCCTATAGCCACAACAATACCATCCACAGTTCAATGAACCGTGGTGATAACCTATAGCCACAGTTTTTGGGCTTATAGCCACAATTCCAAACCATGGCATAAGCCTAATTTTCTATTAGTGTATAATAAAGACAAGGGAAGGGGATAAGATGAATAAACCATAAGAAACTCCATGAAATAATGAAAATGGAAAAAACTGTCCCATAATTAATGCATAAATAAAGTTGACATAGATAAAAGTATCGAAATAAAATACCAAAAAGAAAAGTTAAAGTAGTGACACAACAACTATCAAAAGGTCTAAGCAATAAATTTATAGAAAATTCCATATAATACACCTAAAAATATATATTTTATATATGTACAGTGATCATACATGTATACTCAGTAGGATAACCAAATTATTTTGTGCACATGTGAAATAAGCATACTAATGCACCCATGAGGTAACAACAGAACCAAATAGCACCTAAATAAGTCAACTATCTAAACCAATATTCACTGATGCCTGATTACCAATTAATTCATCCAAGTGTAATAACATAATAAATATTGATAATGGTTACCCCAAACCACTTTCCAAATAATTTTGAACACTTACAAGCCAATTTTGTACGTCCTGGAACTCCCATATCTTCCGTTTAACATATACCAACACCCCACTTCATAGTCACAACACATCAATCCTGCAAACACCTAGACCACCACCCCACAACATGATCACTTGTCATATCACTCGAAAACACCTGGGCCATCATATCAGAACCACTTCCATTACCATAGTAGTAGGGTATCATGAACATGAAGGAAACAAACCTCATTTCATCCTCTTACCATGCATGACCGCCACCATAAGACTCCCCCATCACATTCATATCACATATCACTCAAACACACTTGGTCCATCACCTAGTGCATTAACATGCCCTCATGAATCATAGCCCCTGCATATCTACTCGCTTAGAAGTGTGTGAGAGAGAAAGTATAGGTATCCAGCAAGCCGTCCTTATCACCAGGATATTGGGAGAAACATTAGGGAAAAGATTAGGTAAAATATTTTGGAAAACATAGATTAGGAAACCTAACCATATGATAGACTTTTAGGATATCTCAAATTATAGAATAATATCATAAATTTTTCATAAATTTTTCATAAGGTGATGGTTCATTATAGTTTGTGTTAGAGTAATTTCAATAGAAACATTTGGGAAAAGATTTTGGAAAACATAGATTAGGAAACCTAACCATATGATAGACTTTTAGGATATGTCAAATTATAGAATATTATCGTAAATTTTTCATAAGGTATATATATATATATATATATATTTCTAGCACAATGAAAAAAGTCTCACAGGAAGCTCATCATTCCCATCGAACCATCACCTCACCTCCCCACAATAATGAACAAAAAAAGCATCACCTCAATGCCCCGCAAGAACAACCAGACAAAAAATCACCTCACCACCCCAGGCACATGAACAAATAAACTATCTCATCACTGCCCCAAAATCAAGGCCAAACAAACCATTACCTCACCACCCAAAAAAATATCCAAACTAACCATCACCTCGACACAAAAAAATCATGGCTAAAAAACCATCAACTCACTGCCCAAAAAGTAGAGCTAAACAAACCACCAACTCACCCTGAAATGGAAATTGGATAACCAATTATATTTGGTTGAAAATATGGTTTCCTAGGGATTTATTGTATTCAGGTTTGTTATAGTTTGTGTTAGAGTAATTTCAATAGAAACATTAGGGAAAAGATTTTGGAAAACATAGATTAGGAAACCTAACCATATGATAGACTTTTAGGATATGTCAAATTATAGAATAATATCATAAATTTTTCATAAAGTATATATATATATATATATATTTCTAGTAATACATCCCAGTATGGATACTACAAGTGGAAATGGTTTTGGAATAATTGTACATAAGGGACAGAACTGTGAAAAGGGGTCATTGGGATTTGAATTCATCTTCACCTGGTGGATAACAACTCACCTTACTATACAACTATTTTGAAACTACCAGGTGTTACGTTTAGGATAATTCACATTTTCTTTATAAACCATTATTAAGGATAGGAAAACATTTCTATGATTTACAGATATTCCCAAAGAAACTATGTTCATGCTTTTCATATTAACAATGAATAAGTTTTTTATTTTTGTTATGTGTTACACTACATTCCAAATAATATTTTATGATTTAAAATTCATAATTTCATGTGATAATAATTTATAATCCATTATTTATAAATGGATCTTGGAAGAGTGAATTGTATCAACACTCACGTTCAATGTATAAATTTCCATGTTAATAATGAAAGCATAGCTCATATTAAAACTAAGTACATCATGGTTATATTAGTATAGCTTAATCCGGTTATGATGAATAACCATGCCAAAATAGAGAAACCTATTGTTCTAAAGTGTTATTATACTATGTTGGATCTATTTGTAGGATAGACTCCCCCATCATTTAGTGGGACTTCTAATCATCTGGTACACAAGAAATGGATTATGTCCCTTGAAAATATATTTTTTTTCCTTGGTATATGATGAAACAGAAAAGATTATACTTACAGTATATTGTATCAAAGATAATGATGATCCATGGTTTTAATTTATTTAGAATACTCGGTAGGAGGAATAAATTAGACACATTAAATAGAGAGATTTTAATGAAACATTCATTAATGAATATTTTCTTTTATTAGTAACGAATTGAATTTAAAGTAAATTTTCTCATCTTAAAAAAAGGATTAACAAAGTGTTTTTAAGTGTGGAAAAACCTTTAAAATACTATTCAGGTATGAAGTAAATTACATTCACAATAAGGAAAGAAATATTGACCATTTATTTTTAGGGATTATTCTAAGTATCTAAAGGGAACCTGTTTCTAAAACCTGTTTATCATTTGATGAAATAGTATCATGTATTATCGAAATAGATAATGAATTTTCTAGATCTGATATATTCAAGGGGAATCAAGAGAATATTTGTTATTGAAAACACTATGAAAAGGGAATTTATCAAAATAATAAGAATAAAATGAATCAATTTTCTCATGTAAAAATTATGTAGAGAAACAACCTAGAAAATGTTCAAAGGGAAAGGGAGTTTTTACAAGTGTGGAGATAAGGGTTATCCAGCTTGTGAATGCAGTAGGAAGATACAAATAAATGATGTATAGTGATTTAACTTTTGAATAATGGAGAATTATTCACACCAATTCCCAAAACATTAAGGTAATATTACAAAAAAGAGGCTGGGGGGAGGCCAATTTTTTGTGATCACTATAGCTGTAGTTGAAGTACCCAATGATGTGTTAGAATGTACTTTAATTATCCTATAAAATTTATTCAATGATTTATTTTATTATGGATATTTATAACCATTAAAATATTTCATGTTTTCTATGAAAATTATATATTTCCCTAGCACATTAAGAAATATTTTCTTAGTCAAAACTCATAGTGGAAATCACACAGAAAAAAGGATGTTGCAGAAAGTTTCAATTATAACCCATAAAAATAACCTATTAGTGGAATTTATTATTATAACAATGGTTGACTTTGATTATATACTAGATTTGAAAATTTCATGAAAAAATTTATGTCAAAGATTTAAAAATTATGATTTGTTATGAAGATATGGAACTCCTTATCTTTATAGTGGAGACATCATCATATGAGTCTTGTCTGGATCCACCCTTGGTAGCACTTTTTAATTAGATTCTTGGGGATGAAGGGAAAACACAATCTATAAATGGAAAAGGTACTCTTAAAATTGAGTATGTTCCAATTATACTAGAATAAATTGATGTATTTCCTAATGAATTATCTAGATATTCAACATAGGTTAAAGTTTATTTTTCCATTGATGTAATCCCAAATGAAAGAACAATATCAAAGAATCCCTAAATAATGAAAATTATGGATTTAGTGGATTTGAAGAAGCAACTAGAGGATTTTTGTGATAAGAGATTTACTAACCATATTTTTTCCCTATGAGGATCCCCTATTCTCTTCGTTAATAAGAAATATGTATCCATTGAGACCATGCATTGATTATTGGGAAATAAATTCTCTTGAGATAAAGGATAAGTATAATTTCCCCTAATTAATGAATTATTCAATAAATATCATGGTGTTAAATATTTTTCAAATATTGACCTTTGTTCTGGGTATTATCAATTGATAGAAAATAAAGAATACATTTTTATATCAATATTCTAAGAGAGGTATATACATTAAGAGTTTAAAATAATGGAATTTGGATTTACTAATGCAGCATAAATTTTTTTTGATCTAATTTATGAAGTATTCAAGGAATATATTGATAATTTCATTGTGTTAGTCATTGAAAATATGTTGGTGCATTATAATAGATCTGAGGACCACATGAATCACATGAAGATCATTCTTGAGAAACTTGGTAAAAAAGTGTTATATGGGAAATCTATAAATATTGAATTTTGGATTAGTGAAGTTTATTTTCTTTGTGTTATTCTCTCTGAGGATAGAATCTTATTTGGCCCAATGAAACCAAAGGTAGTCAAATGATGATATACACTAACAAATATAACTGAGTTATCAAGTTTCATTGATTTGGAAGGTCACTATTAGAGATTCCTTAACAATTTTTTCTAGATTTCCTATCCCTTTAAACAAGAATAAACATAAAGTGGTTATGTTAATATATAAAATGGAATGTGAATAATGTTTTGAGTAATTTAATAGGAGATTAGTCAATGTTATAAATTTTACTCTACTATCTGGAAATGATTGATTTGTGATATATAGTGACACATAAAAGAAGGGAATTCATTGTGTCATTATAAAAAATTATAAAGTTATTTTATATACATCAAGTTAGATAAAGACTCGTGAAAAAAATTATCCAACCCATGATCTTGAGTTGGAGGCTATAATATTTTGTCTAAATACGTGGATATATTACCTCTATGGTGAATGATGTGTGATATACACACACCATAAGAGCATAAATTTTTTCTTTTCACAAAAACTAATTAGTATGAGGAAAAGGAAATGGCTCAAACTACTCAGGGATTGTGATTTCTCAATAGATTACCAATTGGGGAAATTAAATAAGGTAACATATGTTATAATAAGGAAATATCATGGATTTCTAACCCAAATTAGGATTGAGAGGGATCCTATTTTCTTGGATATAATTAATAATTATATTCTAATTATTAAGGATTGGGAACATCACTTATTTTTCAAATTATTATAAAATCATATTTATCGGAAAAGATAAAACATTTACAATACGATGATGAGATTTTTTGGAAGAAAATTAAAGGTATGAATGAGGGAAAATCAGTAAACATCATTTCTAGACATGGAATTATAAAATTTGTAATCATACTATGTATTTAATTTATAACTAAGATGAAAATTGAATTATTAGATGATTCTTATAGCTCAAATTTCTCTATACATCATGGTAACACCAAGATGTATATGGATTTGAGGGAAACTTTTCATTGGGGTGATATAAAGTGGGAAATTTCTGATTTTGTATCAAGATACTTGGTTATTCAATTAGTTAAGGAAATATATATATTCAATAGTATTCATGCAACCTATTTTTATTATAATGAGGAAATGGGAGTAAATTACTATGGAGTTTTTTCACTATATTACTAAATACACCAAGAAGGAATGATCCAATAAGGGCTATTATTGATCACCTTACAAAATCTACACATTCTGATACTACAAGATAATATTTAAATATTTATCACCACTCAATGTTATATATTAATGGTGTTTTAAGACTTCCTATAACACCTATTTTTTTATTGTGATCTATATTTTACATTGAAAGTTTGGAAGAGTCTTCAAAAGGATATTGATACTGAGCTTTATTTGAGTACCACCTATCATTCCCAAAATGATGGATAGTATGAAAGAAATATTCAAACATTTTAAGACATATTGAGCTCATTATCACCTGACTGTCAAGGTATGTGGGATCAATATTTACCTTTGGTAGATTTTTGCTATAATAATATTTTCCGTTCATATATTAAAATCTTATCTTATGAAGTATTATATGGAAATAGATTTCATACTAAAAATTTCTGGGATTATGTTTTTGAAAGAAAAATTGTAGGTTTAAAACATGTTTAGGATTCAATGATAAAGGTAACTACTATTAAGAATCATATTAAATAAAATCATAGTAGGAAAAACTTATATGTAGATAAATAATGAAAAATTATAGAATTTCAATTGGGGTCCTGTTTTCATGAATGTATATCCTAATGTTTTATAATAAAGAGAAATTGGGATCTAGGCACATTTTACCTTATCAAATTCTAGAAATAATTGGAGACAAGGTTAATAATTAAAAATGTTCTGAAGCCTCTCTAAAGTACATGATGTGTTCCATATATAAATGTCAATGAAGTAAATTCTAGACCCAAAACATGTGATCACTTACAAATAAATGTATTTCTAACATGATATATCTTACTATGAATATATTATCCTAATTTTTGATAGTTGAGAGCAAGTATTGTGGAATCAGATAACTTGAGGATGAAATTTCTGAAGGATGGAGGAATATAAAACCCGAGCCTCAATTACTATAAGTGAATTTTTTTTATAAAACTATAATGAATTTTAAATTTTAATATTTAATGGTAAAAAAATCCAAATTTGATAGGATGAATATCGTTTTTGAACTTACTTGGAAAAATTAATCCAAGAATGAATTTTTGAAATTTCCATTAGAAATAAGATTATATGAACAATTGAAAATGTAGTATTTAAATATTCCAAATTTTATTTATTATAATTTATTATAATATGTGTAAATAAAAATTTACTTAATATCAATTTGATATAAATAAATATACGCTCATTTGGAGGTAAAAATGGATATTTTTGAAAAAAATATTTTTTGAATTAAA
This sequence comes from Viscum album, assembly GCA_963277665.1. NCBI lineage: Eukaryota > Viridiplantae > Streptophyta > Magnoliopsida > Santalales > Viscaceae > Viscum > Viscum album. The sequence goes on along the minus strand of OY728138.1, from coordinate 909,398,056 downwards.
AAGAACAAGTCTTCACATTTGAATTAATTAAAATAATATATAATGATAAAGGATTTAAATTAAATTTAAATATTATATATCTATATATATTAATTTAAATCTTTCTTAATGATGATTATATTTTATATAGTTAATATGAGATCATCTTATTCTTGAAAAATGCATTTCTTGAAAAACCATTTTTAACACATTTTGTGTGTTTATTTTTAAATTAAATTACAAAACTTCTATGAATTTAATTTGATAAAATGGATAAATTATTTAGAATAATAAAAATTAATATTAGGTAATAATATCAACTTATTTTTCTATCATAATAAATAGTAAAAATAGTAAAATTTAATTACCGTGGTTAATTTAAAAACGGGTTTAACGAGGGTCAATCCATAATAATAAGGGTTAAAATAACCTAAAAACATAATAAAAAACAATGGTTTTTTATTTATAAATTTTCCATATACCATTCTAATTTTATCCATTTTGATCTATATATCTAAGAAATTGACATGGAATTATTTAAAACATTGAAAAATTATAGGTGAGCCACTCACCTCAATTATAAACTCGAACCCCTTCCCTCACTTATTCACACCCAATTAGAAATTTAGATTAACCAAAACAAGAAATAATATATTTATAAAATCTTTATCCATGATATATCTACTTATCTTCCAAAAATACCAACCCTTGTGTCCTTAATAAGAGATCCAAATAACGTTCTTCAAAGTAAAGGTAATTATCTTTACGATGCTTTTTCTTTTTTACTACTTATTTTACAAAAATAAATTATGTATTAACACTTAAAATATAATAACAACATTATATACCATATAATTAGATTCTATTTTGTTTATGTCATAATATTTATCCATTAAATGGAAAACAAAACCATCGCTCGTGCATATGACATACTACCACCTCGTGAACTGATGCATTTTTTTCTATCATCGACTCACATGGATAGTAATAATGATGGAACCAATGAATATATATAAGATACTTATAAAATTATATTTATTCTAAAAAATTAATATAACATCTATCACCTTACCCTTTTACCTGTTAAAGAAATGATATTATCTCTCATGCATACGTACGACCTACCATCTCCATGAAGTAGTGTGATCCATTTTCCCTGTAAAAATTTCACAAAATGGTTAAAAATAGTTATAAAATGAGTAAATGTGATATTTATACCATTAATAAAATTATATATATGATAGATCAATATCCTATTCACAATAACTCAAAACATGCATAAAAAAATGTAGAAATTAACACTTGAAACAATGATAATAAGGAAATATTATAAAAAATAGGTTGTAATATGTTATAAGAGGATAATATATCATATAATAAATATTAATATTGTTCTATTATAAATTAATAAAATTATTAAAACCATTATAATGGAGGTCAAATTATGTTCAGCCAAAGAGAAGCATAAGGTAAGGGATTTCACCTCAATTTACACTCTAATAAGATATACGTGTTATTATGAATCTAGTCAATTTTATGTTATGTATATAATACCCATTTAATATATTTAACATTAATAAATATTCATTCATGAGGATTAATTATTCAATTCAAGACCAATCTTTCAAGGGGTTACAATTTAAAAGTTACTGAAGAGTTAATAGTCTATTATAAAATAACAATTTATTTTGGGATTGAATTATTTTCATGGAAGTAATATTATCATTATCCAACATAAGATCCAAAAATTTTATTATCCAATTGATATTTAAGGTTTTTCCATATTTTATTCCAAATTCTATACTCTATAGTACCTATATTACTAAAATAATTTTTTAAAATAAAAATAGATACTATTTATCTTTTAATTGGATATATTTTTCTTCCTTGTTTATGTTTTAATTTTTTTTACAAAAGTACTTTTATTTAGTCAAATTATTTTTTAAGGAAATTTTATTTTACCATTTTGTTTTAAACATTGTTTGAAATAAATCTTTCTAATTTTTTTAAAAAGGGATATTTTCAAATTTCTTTATAAAAGTTAAAAAGGTATATTTGTTTAATATATACATAGATAACATAATTCCCTACTAAAAAATATTTCACTAAAATACCCTTTTTCTTCCAAAGGACATGATTTTATCCCAAAAGTTGTATTCCCAATGAACCGATAGTCATATCTTACATCATATTAATTTTTTGGTCGTTATCTTTATATCAAAACATATAGTTTCTTTTAATCATTTTATGTTGAATTCCCCTTAAATATACTTATTCTTTATCCTGGATATGATTTTTTATTAAACTGTACATGATTCCATATATGATTTTTTTTACTTTGAAAGTTTTTTTATTGGATAGGGAAGTATTGATAATATATATTCTTTATTCAATATGAACATTTATTTATAATGAATATTTTTCATAAATTAAATTGGCCTTTCAATATATGAGGAATGTATCAGACATGTAGTGATGGGTGGGACCCGAAGTTATATAGCCATTCTATGAATCAACATGCTTCATAAAAAAAATTAGTTCACGAAATTAAATGGGATTTTACCAATAGTTTTAAATTTTCTTTTTCCAGGTTCTTAATGATATAGATATCATGATGTCTCATATCATGACATCTTATATCAATCATTTACTTAATTAAGAATTTAGTTACTATTTTCCATGATATTATTGTATTGATATTATCCATGGATGCATTACATGCTCAACTATAGGTGTTACTAGTAATTAATTATAAAATAATGATTAGTTTAATTTTTTCTATAGGTTATATTAACATTTAAATTGTTAATATTATATCACCATTTTGATCGTAAAAAATTACAGAAACAAACTCGTCACCAACTTCGTCATCATGAATCATTACTAAGAATCATTATGAAATGAAATTATAGCATTTTAAATTATTGTAAAATAATATATTTTTATACATATAATTATAACAGAATTATGAAAATTAAATCTATAAATAATAATCAACACCGCCTTTATGAACCCAGAACTAAATAAATAGTTGAAGCTCATAACATTTGAAGATAAAAAATAAAATATAACTAAATAATATATTTTTAATAAATAATTATTTTAGAATATTATAAATTTTTTTAGGTATGAATAAGGATATAAATTATGATATTAAAATAGTAATTTTTTTATAAAAGAGTTTATACGACATTAGACTTAGAAGGATTAACGGTATGTGTTTTCTCTCAATTTACATTGTTTGAGACATTTTTTTTATTCAGATAATTTCATTTAAATTATGTGTATAATACCTATTGGAAATATAATATCATAAATTATGTTTTATTGATTTTATTTGAAGTTCAATTTCAAGACCACTATTTCATGGGGTTTAAATTGAATTGTTTCTTAATTCATTAGGGATTTTCTTGACTCAATATCTTTTCATGATCCATAATGTTTCATATTTGACTATGGTTTTACAGTATGGATTTATCTTATTCTATTTTTATATTATGACTCATTTTCATTTTTTTCTATGTAATTTCATTGATGGATTTCTTTATTTATAAAATTTTATGATGTTAAAAATAATAACCATCCTCTCTAAATAATCTCTTTTTATTCCATGTATATATTTTATCTTCCCACAAATGTTATACATTATAGTTAGAAACCCAGTTATGTTTTATCTCATGTGAAATTCATGTTTCAATTTTCCAAATTTAAGAATGAAAATGTATTAATCTTTTTATTATGTTATATTTCAATAAAGGTATTTAAATTTTTTTAAATGGGTTTCCTTCCATTATCATTTGATTTATCTTTTACTCCACATTTCCTTTAGATGGCCCTTATTTCTTTTTCAAAGATCTATTATTAATGTTTATTTGTAAAATTTTAATTTTTTTAATGTTTTCAAATCAACATTTTGAAAATTAATTTTGAAATTGACCTATATATTCCTGTTTTCATGATAATATTAAATATGTTTTTTGAAATCTCTTTTCTACATGAACATATTATTTCACTCTTACAATCATTCATCCCAAGGAATCTTCCTTTATATATTTTAAAATTGGATTTTAAAAGGCTTTAATTCATAATTATTTTAAAAATAAAAGGAAAAATAATTTTATTTTTCAAAAGTAAAATATTGATTTTAAAATGTAATTCCAAACTTTTATAAATGGATTTTGAAATATTTTTTTAGAAAAAAGACTTTAGTGTGTGTATAAATTCTAAAATATTTTTTTTGGAAGAATCCTTATTTTATAAAATTAGTTTTCTAAAAATCTTTTTTGTCTTTAAAGTTTACTTTTTAAAATTGTTTATTCTGCTCTATGATTTTTTTTAAAGAATGCACATTTAGAGTGGAGGGAGTTTTGAGAATTTAGAATAGGTATATTTCCTTCAATTTTTCAAAGTGATTTTACCAATGATCTTGAAATTGTATTTTTTATCTATAACAACATCTGTATTGATCCTTTTGTTACATTGGGGATATGTTCTTATACCACTATATACCTTATTCATCTCGATGTCTTATGAAAATTTCTATGGAAGATTTCATGAAACTAACCTCTTTTATATAGGTTAATTAAGTGAAGTTTGGTATGTGGATGTTTTTATTGTTATATTGGAAAACAATATATGGATTATTTTTATTTCAAGGTATTATCCCAATCCCAAGAGGGCGCATGATTTTTTATACCAATATAAATAGGTTACCTGGGTAGTATCCTAAGCCCAAGAGGGTACACATGTTGTTTCACATGCCCCGATGGGTACAGAGTAAGTATCTAAAGCCTAAAAGGGTACACATTTAGTAGCCCAATAACAATATGGTATGTAGTTTTTAATTCCAATACTCAGTTGGTACAAAAGTAGTTATCTCAATAATAATATGTTATGAGAATTAGGTTGCAATGTCTGCTCTATCAAGTTAAGATTTACTAGGATTTGTATTATTTAACATTTTTAGGGTATATGCTAATGTTATTATACCATGTCTTATTTTAATTATCACTTTTTTATATAATTATATGAAGTTGTATACATTGATTATTATAGACTACATATCATTATATTACATCTTATAGTAAACTCTTATTTTTTCATGTTCTTTAAAATAAGATATTTCTCCCATAAATATGATTTATTTTATTCCTATCATTAAACCCTATTATTGAGTTTTTCCCTTATTGAGAATTTGAGGTCACCCATTACTCATATTTATATTAATCATGTTATTAATATTTTTATAACTTATATAGAGTATATAAGGGTATCTAGTGTGGTTCAATTATAGATAAATGTTCGCAAGTATCATAAAATAAGTTTCTTATATAACTGATCCTAAAATAAACTGATTTTTTCACTCTTAGGATTGTGTGACTTTTTTTGAGATATAATGTTTAACTTATTGAGATTATTTCAAATAAAGATTTTTTCATATAAAGTTGCATCAAATTTAGTGGTAAAATAAATTTTTAGCACTATATCTGGGAGTGTGGGTCTGGGGTGCCTTAATATATATTTTCCTTGATAGATTTTTACCGATGTTATTGTTTTTACCAGTTACAACCCTAAACTTCTCAGAAAACACCAATAGTATAAACCTACACATGTACATGTTTTTTAATAAAATTTAATAAAAATCATACCTTGTTATGTTGGTGTTATTTTAAAGTCCCCATCACATATCTTCTCTCCCTCAAGATGTGTCATAGAGCCCCTCAAATAAAAGGTTCTAACCAATGATACTTCATGTATTCCTTGGAATCCCACACATCCTCCAAGATATATCTATGCTACCACCACATATAAGATGTAGTTATATTATTCCCTTGAAATATTTTCTTACTTTAATCCAAAATACATATCACTCATTCCTTGAATGGAAAATAAACCTCTAGATTTAAATCATCAATGATGATCACTTGAGAATGATCTAGATTATATTTATAACGTTATGATATACAGAACACATTATTCATCACACTGTATATCAAAGGAAGCACTAATAGGTTATCCACTTCACTAAATTTTTTGACAATCTTGAATAGACCCATGAATTTGGACATTTTATTCCCCTATCTTCTAATTCTATAATGTTACAACTAGGGTGAAACACCCTAGAATACCTTGTCACCCAACTTGAAATCTTGAGGTTGAAGTTACCAATCTATTTATGACCCTTTCACACTGTGGGTTTTATATAACCTCTTTTGAATCAAATATGTATTCTCTAAATTCTCCTATATTATATATGGTCAAATTAAATAAGACTACCATACCTATAACAAGAATAGAGGTGATTAAAAAAAAATATTTTTCAGTTCCTTGAATGGATCCATCTAAATTGATTCTCGATAACAATTTTAATAAGTGGCATGCACTAATTATAGATTACTCTCTAAAGAACTATAATAATATAGGAAAAATTCTTGTAATATATCCTTTAAAATCCAAATGGTATTCTTAGAATACCTATCAGTTTGAGGGTGGTGCGTTTTCTTTAATCTCCCCTAAGTGTCAAAACATTTTTATAACAAATAACAGTAATGAGTTGGGAATTGGTAATATCAATATAATATGACACTACTCAACACACCATGTAAATATACCACATCCCAAATCAATGATAACCATTCTATATCACTGCCTAAGAGGTACATTGATATTTCTGTGATAAAATCCATATTCACTTTATCTCATTTCCACTTGGGAACAGGTATAAGGAAAAAAATATCTTCAACTCTATTGTTTTTTCCTTCACCTGCTACCAAGATAAGCACTATGATAAAACCCTAACATATACTTATTCATCCTTGTACACTAATAGATATCATGATAAATTGGGGTCAAAACTTATTGAAACATTCATATTATTTTATGTTAATCTTGTATGAGATCCTCATGTATACTCATCAGGAAACAAATTTGACCTTGAACATATAATACCCCACTATCATCCTTGGTCTTGTATGGTGATGTATCCTAACTATATATACTACCCCCTATTACATAAACAATTAGAGTCTAATGTCAGAATCTCCTTCACCTTATTAATAAGTTATGAGGTGATGCATAGAGATTTTGGAGTATCCATTATTAAGTACAATTAGATATAAATATTCATCCAAATAATGAAAATCATTAGCTTCCACTTACAACCTTCCTCTCGCACCACCCATGCCTGAGCCTTCCTAATCAGTTCATCATCCAAAACATTTCCCTTCCCAGGGGTGTACATCATATAAATTAGAAAACATTGATGGTACTTGGTTCATTATTTCTACCAATGGTTCAAGTAATGATTATAAATATGTACTTTAGGCTCAAATTGTTAGTGAATGAGTGACTGCTTACTAATATTTAATTAATATTGATCCCAATAGACTCTTGATGCATCATAGTATAAGGTATACTCCTTACCCAGATAAGGTAAATACATGATAATAATTATTATCAATTTTACCTTCTGATCCTAAAATGTTATCTAAAATAATTAGATCACTTAAACTTTCCCCTCTAGTTGATCAGAACCATTAAAAAATTTCAACTTTAGGGAAGTCCTGGATAAATATTTTTGAGACATTGTTAATCCTAATAATATATATATCTAAAACATATTATTTGTTTATTCCCCAAAAAACAAGATCTTATCCATCATAGAGTCCATTGATCTACCTTACTCTAATATCATATTCCCTAATAAGTGTGCTTCTTAAATTATGAAATGATATTTCAAGAGCTAAAAATAATGTTGATACTTGATAAATATTCTAAATATGATATGAAATCATTGACCATGATACTCTCATATATGGGAATATACTAGAATAACATTAAATAAATTGACCACAAATGATTATAAGTATTAATGAAAATCATTATTAATCTGGTTTATGAAAACTTTTATTTCAATCATTAAACAAAATGATGTTAGAAGAAACTAAAATAGAATGTAGTTACTCCTAAAAGAATTTTGAGGAATGTTTGTTTTCCACACCCACAACTATTAATAACCTAACCTCATATTTATATTAAAGAACCACTTAGATATCTTTAGTTAATTATGTAGGTTGTCTATGTAAGAAATATGATTCTAGTTATTGATCATTACTTAATTTAATATTCAGTAATACATGTATAATAAAAAGTTTCCATTTAACTTCTTTGTCAAAAAACTAGGGAAGATCAAGGTAAAGTGTTTGGTTTAATAAATCCTTCCACCTCTAGGTTATATAAATAGAAAATTATCTCTTGGATAGATCCATACTTTATAAAGGAATGAATATGGTCTCTATTACTAATACTATATTGATAAAAAACAGGATTTCTCATTAAGGCATGAACTCAAATAATTACTAAATAAAAACATCATGAAACCAATCCATGATAGTAGGAAAGAATATATATCTCATATCTGTCCCATACATTGTAAGAATTATTAAATATTGGTCTATAATCATCTAAAAATACTAATGTTTAGGTCCTGTGTTGAATACATGTATTATGACTATCCTATAAAGGAATAAAAATCACATAGAGGGGATGTAAAAGACAATCAACTATAATTGAAGTCAATTTAAGAACAAAAAAGTGTTATAAAATCCATCCCAATGATCATATAAAAAATCTTCATCCCCAATATAAGTAAATATAGGATATTCTTGTAAGTACTTGTCATAAGAGAAAATCTTATAAAATTGTGAATATTTTTAGATCATAATCTTAAGGGTGTAGCATCTTTCATCACCCCCATAAATTAATCCATAAAAAATCCCAAAATACCTACCGAATGAGAAAAATGAATTATTTTGTCACACCTATATTGAATAAAACTAAATCTCAAGTGGATTTCACATAAATCATTCCTCTTGTAGTCGATGTCCACTCTCTACGATTAAGAAATTCCTTCTAAACCATGAAAATATATATCGATCAAAATCCCATACCTAGATTGACAGAACAGAACCTTTTACGTCCATTCATAGATTGGTAGTTTGGACTAGTGTTCAACCCCAATACAAAATCTTATAGGTCAGTGTCTAGCGACTAGTACAAAAAATAAACATTACACATTGTATGCATGAACCTAATGATAACCTAATATATATATATATACACACATAAAATATAACTAAAGACAACATAAATCTAACCATTAAAATTTAGAATAGTGTACATGTATAAGACATTAAAAAACCTAAACAATTCCACATAGGAATTTCCAAATGGAAACAGATAAATGGGAAACATTACAATCGATCACAGTATAATATCTGATAATAATCATCACTATAATGGGACACTAATCTGAAGCTCTACTAGCTTCACATCCACTAAGGTCACCTCGAAACTGCACATTATCTATATAGAAATAACACATGTGGGAACAAAGTATTGTAGAGGGTTGAGTATAAATATATGTAGTTTACTTACATAAAAACCACATAATGAAAAAAGTAATCTCAAAACCCATGACTGAGGAAAACTAAGAACAAAAATTATTTTATGATTAAGAGAACCAAAATTATAAATAATTTTTATATTTATTACCAATTTGATAGTCATTTCTTAAAGGAAACTATAAATTATAATCTATGATAAGACCCATAAAAATTTAACTACCAAGCTACTTAAATTCAACATCACCTCTCTATAATAATTGTGTGGGTCCCATGCCTTTTTTGGTATGATTGTTAGTTGAGGGGGAACTGACCCCTATGGAGGAATCATACCTTATCAAAGGAATATGCATATAGACTGATAGGAGATGTGACCCTATCATTAGGAACTCATAAAAATAGTTTTTAAACCCAGTTAAAATGTAGTAGTAGTGGGACTCTAGTTTTCTCTCAAAGAGGATAGTGTTATGAGTGTGTTTATCTTTTATTTTGCTGGTTAAATGTGAGAAAATAGCATAGAATTAAACCTATTTTTATTTTCAATGTAAAAAACTATTGATAAATTTGGATTGATTTTTTAATTTTATATTTGGATATAGTGTCCTAAACCTGGATAATCACCTTAAAACAATTATAAAATCATAATTTCATCTTAAGTATATCATATTATCTATCATACCTAGTGAAACCTCTCTCCGATTACCCTCCCTTGGAAGTCTCATCAGGAGTAGGGGAGTACAATAATAATTTTAATCCTATATGTCACTTGTTTAAGTGATTAGAAATTTTTTATTAACCTCCTATTCACTATTTGATCACTATTACATGTAGTGGAGTGAGTCAGAGTGGCCTATATATGAAATCCAGATATAGAAGAAAGATAAAATTTTAATGTGTATATGTATAAATAAATTTATTAAAACCTATCATTTTGAAATAAATACATCTATATTAATAGAATATAAAATAAATTAGAACATTTAATTCTTATAAAGGGGTAAGGGGATATACTTATATTATCCACTAATAGATTAGTGTACTATCATAAGATAATTTAATTTGTGTGAAATGAAAGGAAAAAAGTAAAGGTAAATTAAAGAAAACAAGAAAAGAGAAATACAATTGCTTCTTGAGTTTGATATTCACAAAAGTTCTCAATTTATCCAATTAATAATTCATATTCTATAGAGAAATTCTCTGATTTCATTAATATTTTATCTTCAAATTTGTGATTTTCATGATATTTCATGCGAACAAACCCAAAAAGTCTATATTATCCCTTATATTCTAATCTCAATACAATATCTTTGAATTTTCACCATGTACACAGATTGATGACCTCTATTTATTCAAATCTGTGTGCTCTAATCTTTTCAATTAAAATATTCTTCCACCATAATCAAAATACATACTCCTTCATGAAATATCTACAAGAAATTATTTGTTTTTCCATAGTTTTACTGGATAAAAAATTCTATTTGGGGGGATCTGATTTAGGTTTTGGGATAAGGTTTTTTATTTTTATGTGGAATTTGAATGGTTTCAGATATCATCAATATTGGGACTCAAAATATAATATTTGGGCCTACAATTGGGAATAGAAATTCCTAGGTGTTAAATTTTTGTCTTTTCCCACTCATTTGGTTTATCTTCCTCCAAGATAATATTTTATAGTAGTTTGAATATACACTAATGTAACTAAATTCTCTTTATCCCATAATTATCCTTAGCTTCAAATAGTAGTAATATAATTTCTTAAAATTGAGACTCAATGTATCATACCTAAATGTGGTTCTTATTTAACACAGATAATATTCTTGGTTTTTTGTTTTCATAAGCTTGGTCTAAGATGATGAAAATTGAGTTTGGATTGTTCACCATCAACTAGTAACTTTGAGTATATCAATAAACCTCATCCTAGATTTCTTCATTCATGGTTTCCATACTCATTTTTAAGTGGTGCTATGATCATTTTTAGGTCATTATCCAGTTGATATCTAGTTTTCTATTCTTAAAATATCTTCATCGGAGGCATATATTACTCAAGTTATTCAACTTTCAACCAAAATATTATAGGTATAAAAAATTGAACAGTTGTTGAGATTCATTTATCGTGCTCGGTCTTAGTTTCTTTGAGTGTGAGACTTAATGTTTTTTTCAATATTGATCATATCCTCTAACCATTTAATCAAAAAAACTAATATTCCATGGTGTTTATCTTCCTCACTCTTAAAGAGCTAGTTTTGGTTCTTCGGATTCGAATCATTGTAGCATGGATATTTTATTCTTCAATGACCTTGGTAGACTTAGAATCTGGATTCATTAAGGTGGCTCAACATTCATCTTCCTCATCAAATTTCACTTTGATATTAGGATCAAATTTATAGTGAAAATATCATACATCATGGCCTCAATGATTCATAATTAACATAGGGTGATGATTTCAAGTGCTATCAAATATATCTCCTATAATACAAAAGTATTCATTGGTGGGTTTTTCGAATTGGTCATAATATTCCCCATTTAATCAGCTTAATTATCCAGGTTCCATTAGTGACCACTTAGGGGGGTTGATTTTATATATCCTTAGCACTAATTGAGTTCTATAAATTTATTTTAGTTGTCTATGTATTTATACTTGTATGATAATTCCACTAGAAAGTGTGGGATGATTTGATGGATTTATCTAGTTCCTATTTGATGATTACGGGATGGAATTCATTTAGATCAATGAGCTTAAATGACCATTTAATTTAGTATTCAGTGCCATGAATCGATAATTTATTCTGGTAATTAGACTCTTGTTTGATCATGTAGAATCATTGACTTCCTAAGCGTTCAAGTCATTACTGGAGAGTATCATTAATTTCTCAAAATTTATATTTAGAATGCCCTCATGACTACAGTTCTTCACCCCAATGAGATTAGGAATAAACATAGATTAAAGTAGTATGATGAAACTTTCATCTTTATGCTCGGGTCACACTATCCTCAATGGTTCAAGTGTAGAGACACCTGACTTATTCTCTGGTTAGAACAGTTATCTCCTTCAACTTTGGGGTCATATAATGAGAGGGATATTGATAAGATCAATACTTGATTTTGGATATTTGTATCAATGGATATCAGGTTCATGTTATCTAGTCAGAATAGGTTAGTTAATAATTAAGAGGTAAGCATGGGTCTCAACATCAACAAGGGACATTTCCTCCTCTGGTTAGGATGGTGTGAACCTTATATTCCGCAGTGAAAAACTTTGGTCTCCTTCTAAAATATCAATAGGGCTATGGATCTCATTTCTGATAGAATAATCTCTATAAATAATTCAATTTCATCCATGATTCCTTGGGTTATATTCAACCTTAAAATCTTTTGTCCAACTCCTTACTTAGAATTTATGTCATATGGTCAATTGTGGAGTCCTTACAGTTGGGTTTCACTATCTTATCCATAATCATTTCTATATATCTATTGAAATCTTTGTCTATCTCATTGGTTTTTGGATTGTGGGTAGTGTAAGTATTGTGATATACTAAATATTTATTTATTATGTGTTCCATTTTCTTGTTGTATAATTGTGTGCCTTTGTCACTAATTATTTCTTATATAAATACAAATCTATAAAAAATATTTGATTTTAGAAATTTAATTACAGTTTTGGAATCTTATGTTCAAGTTTCTTTTATTTCAATCCATGTAGAAACATAATCTACCACTAAAATATTGTTGGAAAATACAAAGGAAATAGGAAATGGACCTATGAAATATAGTCCCCATAAATGAAATATATTATAGGAAATCAAAGGTTTTTAGGGTATCTCATGCATTTTGGAAACCCGACTAGTAAACTAGTAGTCTTGATTTTTTTTCCGAAATCATATGAATATTAAAAAATTGAGGGCTAAAATAATACAACTTCTAATATTATTCTACAAATTATTTGACTTCCAAAATAGATTTCACAAGTATGAAGAGAAATGTAAGTAAAGACATAATAACTTCTTTAGGGATGCACCTCCTAGTTTCATCATCACTACACAACTTCCATAAATATGGGTATTCACAAACATTAAATTTTGATATAAATTTTAATTAAAGTTCTTGATATTTGAAAAATAAATTTAGTTCCATTAATGTGATCAGAAAACTCACTAAATTTTCATACATGGGTACTTGAGTGGATTTATATAGATTCTCTTCAGGAAATGAGTCATCAAAGTTTGTTTTAGTTGGTTGTTCCACCCGAAAAGTGTGGGGAACTCAAATCATGTTGTGTCCAACCAAATTATAAAATCATGTCTTCACCTTGAACTCAAAGTCAAATTATTATAGTAACAAAATCCACCTAACTAGACTCATATTTTCATCACCCTTATTGATCAAGTACCTGAGTGTTTCATGATCAGAATAAATATTTAATTTATTTGATAATAAATAAGATCAATTTTTTTCTAAGACAATAATAATAGAAAAAATATTTTTTTCAATTTATTTATAATTGATCAGAGTTATTTACGAGGTTCATGAAGCATAGGATGTCACTTTTGTGAGTCCCTCAATCCTTCTAGGAAAGTACATATCTTATAGTTCTACTATAATCGTCACACAATATCACAAAGTTGTGTTCTATGTTTAGTGGGTAGATTATGAGGGTAGTGGTTAAGCTCTATTTATCATATCAAAAGCTAACCAACGTGAATCAAAAAACAACTCACTTGTTTTCTTCATTTGGTTTGTCTAGGGAAAATAAATAGTTATTAGACCTTAGTAAACCTTCTATAAAATACAAAATACCATAAAAAGGATCTAATGTGTATCAAGTTTTTAGGGAAAAAAGTGTATAAACTACTCAATTTGGGCCTCCTCCAACTCAATTCCATCATTAGAAATTATATAGATAATTTTTTTTCTTTTCCTACAATAAAATGAAATTTCCACAATTCAAAAACATGTTTTCTCCATTTAAAATTTTAAAACCTGTTCTAGACTCTCAAGAAAACGTTGACAATAAGTTATATAGATAGTAAATTCATTAGGTAATAACTCTAAATATATCTCAATCAAGTCTGAGAAAATACATATCATACAACATTGAAAGCTACTTAGGGGCTTTACAAAGACGCAAAGGCATCATTTTTTAGGAAAACCAAGCTAAGTTACATGTGAAGGTGGTATTGTATTAGTCTTATAAAGTAATCAGAACCTAAAAGAAGCTGGTAAATCTCACATGTGATCACTAATGAGCCCTCTTATATAACTTTCTAACATTTGGTCTATAAATGGTATGAGTAAGTGTTCTTTTTGGTTCAATTTGTTCGAGCACCTATAGTCCATGAAAAACCCTTTGAGTATTCTAGATTCTTGTGGGAACTAGTTCAATATTTTTATTTTTCCCAATTGTGTATCTTGTTTTATTTTGTACAATTTAAATGGGACTCCCCCACAAGTATTTTGATATGGGGTAAATTATTCCAAATCATAACATTCTTTATAATTTATTTTTCACTGCTTCTAGAAGGGTTGAGTTGGGTAGATCCTTTTTGGGGGTTGTATAATTGGTTTAGACTCACTTTCTATCAAAATAATATACATGTATGTGGTAGGGATAATCCATTTAAGTTTTATTAGTGCTTAAAATATGGATCTATTATTATATTTAACAATTTATATAATTTGGAATGTTTTATTGGGTTTTAAATTATTTTAATCACTACTCACAGTTTCACATTTTCCTTTCAATTTTTTTTATGTTTGATGAGGAAGTTTGAGTTCCAATTCAAGGATTTTTACCGTGATATTTTAAACTCAATGTTTTCCAAACTCTTATAATTCCCATAGAAAACAAAATTTATAGTAGTATAATTAAGTAACTCATCAAAATAACTTTCATCAATTTATTCAAATTCTTCAACACTCAAAACTATATCTAAATTAAGATCATTTTCAAAAATAGATTCATTAGAAAAATCATGTGCTTGCAAAGATTATCCAGATTTGATTATACTATAAATCATTTTAAGATATTATCTATTAGAACAAGGTAAATCAAAATTAATTAATGTAAAATTGTTTTCCCTTCACGTGGTTGTTTCATTGAGTCAAGGATGTCGAAATCCACTATTTCCTTAGCAAAAGTCATGGAAGGAGTTCCTTCATTGAAATTTATTATATTTATAGTATTCTCTAGGAATGAAATAAATAGAATTATTGAGGACCGATCATTACCATTTCCTTATTCCATGTAAATAATATAGAAGTCATCAGGTAATGTAAATACTTATACACTTACCGTGAAATCTTCAAGAACACATATTGGGTGGGTAGTGGATTGATGGGTGAATTTTAAAACCACTAAGGTGGTTTTGAATCCCCCCTTACACAGAGAAGAATAAATTATATAATGTATTATTTTTATTGATTCCTCTAAATCACATTGAGCATTAGAAAAATTAAGTGCTCTTATGTTTCAAGGGATAGTGAACATACCTATATCATTCTATTTATTAGTAATTTCTGGAGTAAAATATATAGAAATATTGTTACCTAATCTTAACTCTTCATTACCTCATAATATACTTCTCTCAATGCACATTTATTTAATAAATTATTCATACCCTAGAAATTGTAGGATGGATTTCAGAAAAGGGATATTGATCTACAATTACTTCAATATTTCTAGAATCTCATATTGTAGAGTTTCCTCACAGGGTTTCTTTGGTGTTTTTGTCCTTGTCGATAAGGGTTTCTATGGATGGTTTGAATCCTATATTTTTTCCTTCCCTTTATCATTATTTACATGGGGTATTTCCACTAGTTCTCTAGATTCTCATTCCTCAGAAAATTTATTTGGTCGTGTGGTCTTCTCACAACAATATCATTTTTGAGGTGGTGATTCTTCACTACTTCCCTACTCTTTGACACTGTTTGAATTAATAGAACTAAAATTTACCTAGTTTTTAGTAATGTATTGAGTAGGAAGATTTCCCAATCATTCATTTTTTAAGTTATTTATTGAATTCATTATCAGGTTGTAATATTTTTGTTTCTCCTCTAATGTCAATCCATGGGTGTCGAGAGTAGTATATTGAGTGTTGTGATATTCCACAAGCAGTTTTATCAACTACTTCATGGTGTGATCTAGATTCTACTCCTATTGCTATCTGGTAAGAGCCTAATAAATATCTCTTTTTAAGGGTGTAAATTTTAAGGATGGGTGAGAAACTTGATGAAACGGTTCTCTTTCCCACTAATGGTTTCCAGGTCCAAACTATTTTTTTGAAAACTCTCTATACCCTTGCTTCTTTTTTAATACAAATAAAACTTCATCTAGTGCATAAAGTAACATCTCATTGTTTCTTGTACTTGAGGGAGTCTATCAGTGATGTGTTACTAAGATTAAAAAATCAAGAAGATCATTAAAGTTGTTGTATATGATGTTTCTTATATTTTATTCACATCAAGTAGTCACAAAATAGGTTTTATTTCTTCAATTTTATTTTCAAGTAAAGGGGTGTTATTTTTTACCTCATATAGACCTCTTTTTGTGGATTTTATACCATATTGTTGAGAATTTTTTGATATGATCTTGATTATCTCTCTAGATTTAGGGTGGATTGTATATTAAGTCTCTTATATAATAATAATCTATTATATTTTGATCATTCTATATTATCACATGGTAAAAGAATACCAAGAAATGGTGATATTTAAAAGAATTATTTGGATAGAAGGTTATAAAATACTTGAATCTGTCCCAAAAATCATAGATATTTTCTCAACTTACTTACTTGATCACATATATTTCTTTCCTAATATAAGTGCTCCTTGAGGCTGGGAAGTACTTCTGGAGGAAATATTTCTAAAAAAATCCAATGTGGTAACATCCCTAGCATAGAGGTTTTTGGTCCATTCCTTAAAATTACCTTCAAGAGATAAGGGAATACCTTATAACTCACTTGATATTGATATACTCATACGGGATTAAAAATGACTCAAAAAATTAAAAAAATCAATTAAATATCATTTAGGGACCTCTCCTTCCATTCTTTTAAACATTGGCAGGAGTTGGATCATACCAATTATCAGTCCAAATTTCCATTGATTATTAGGTTCTTAAATTGGATTATCATTATTAAAATTAGGTCCATAAGGGTCCCTCAAAGTCATATTTAATTTTTCTAAATTTTATTCCATTTTTTCAATACCTAAATTTACTCTAGAGGAAGATGTATTTGAGGATGGGGAACTTGTTAGTGGAACTGTGACAAATTCCCTCTCCTCTTTTTAGTTATTTTAAGGTTCATATTCTATACATAATATTTCAATCAAACTCCAAATCAAAACCAATGAATTTATAGGAAATGGATATATTCATTCATTGGAATTTTTTTAAAATAAAAATTAAGACACAAATACTATCCTCCCATGAAATAGTGTCAGGTTTAATGTGTGCCTATTAAAGCGTACTCAAAAAAACAATTTCTATATTAATATAAAATATTGTAGTAGTGTAACTTGGTTTATATCTTGGATAATAAAGTGTTATTGATGTTTTTCTATTTTATTTTTTTACAAAAATGTGTGAAAATAGTATAAAATTAAAACAATTTGTTACAATTAAAAAATATTGATCAAATTGGACTAGATTTTTAAAATTTAGATTTGGTGATAGTGGCCTATCCTCATATCATCCCCTTAAATAACCTAAAAAATCATAATTTCATATCAATTATCTCCTATTATATTTCTAACCTTATTAAATCTCACTTAGATTAACTTCTCTTTGAAGTCTCAAATTGATTAAGGGCTTACAATGATCACTATAAACCTTATTCTCACCCACCCTGGTGATTTAATTTTTTTAATCACCCTCATCTTAACCCAATTATCACTATTTCATGCATTATTTTGAGATCATATGGCCTATGTGTGAATTCAATAGATGTAAGTAATCTAAATTTAAAAGAGAATAATTAGAAAAAAGTCATTTAAAACCTAACATGTTCATATAGACCTAGAGAGATCAACATAAGATAAATTAAATTAGAAAATTTAATTCATCTACAAGGGGTAAGGAGGATCTCCTAGCATCATCCACTAATGGATTAGTGTTCCATTACCCAAGAATTACATTAAAGATAAATTAAATTAAATAAGAAAACAAAAATATAGAAAAAAATTTAATTTGATAGTTCGGGAATCACCCATGTTTTAGAGTGAATGATTTTTCTTTTATTAAGAAAAACACTGATTTGTTCAATATTCAATCTTTGGCCACATTATTAGCTCGATATTTTATTTAAAATAACCCTATAAGTATGAATTATTCCTCAAAATTCTAATCCAACTACTTCTTCTTCATATTATTTTCATGCGCATGACTCGATAGTCAAGATTTCTCCAAATTTGTATACTCAAATAATTTCAGTTAAATGATTATTACCCCATGATCAAACATTTTATTTCTTTATAAAGGATTGATGATAAATTATTTGATTCTCTACAACTTCACTATTTCTCAAACTCTAATTGGTAGCAGGATTTGATTTACATTATAGGATAGATATTCTGATTTTTATGTGTAATTAAAATCATCCTAGATGTTACAATAATTAAACCTAAAAATCTCACACGTGGGACTACACTTGGTCCTGTATGTAATTGGGTGTTACATCATGGTCCCTTATCACTCATTGTATTCATTTTTATGAGATATCATATTGTTCTATAGATTGAATATTCTCAAATATGGATCATCATCTTGAACCCATACTCGAACTTAGTTTCCAATAGAAGAAACCAAATTTATTCAAACTCATCCTCAGTGTATCTTGGCCTTAGGTGGCTATTCTTTCACCTAGATGTGATACTTAGTTTTTTTTCTAATGAGGTCAGTCTAGGTCTAAGAAAATTGAGGGGGGTGGGGGTCACCATCAACATGTTTCTTTTATTATATCAAAATTACTCACCCAAGTATTCCTCTTTCATGATTTCAGTACTAGTTTTGAAGTAATGTAGTGAACTCCTTCATGTCTTTATATAGTTGAGATCCAATTCTCTGTTCTTTGAATTTTTTATCTAATGAATCTGTAGAACAATTTCTTTACCCATCAATCAAAAATATTATTGGAACATAAAATCGAACAATTAGTGCATGCCTCTTAATGGAATCATGATTGGTATGTTGGGAAAGATCCATTACCTCATCCGTTTTTGTCTCTACAAAAGGAATAAAATATAAGTAGTGGGAAAAAAATTAATAGCATTATAGTTGGATTTAATCATGAAACATTTCCACTGATATTAGGTTATCAAACACTTCTATAGTTTTATTGGGTGTGATCCTTTATTTTTGGATGAGCTTGGTCATCTCCTCTAATAAATTCACCAAATAGTTTAGGATTACATAGTATTTATCTTCTTCCCCGTCGATGATTCAGTTTTGGTGATTTGGATTTTACTCATACAAAAATGGATCTTTTGTTCTTAATTATCCCTGATAGGGCTCGACATGAAGATTGGTTAGGGTTGCCTGGCATGCATCAACTTGCTCATATTTCACATCAATCTCAAGATCAGCTCCATAGAGAACATCTCAGTCGGCTTAGACTCAACAATTATATATGAAGTTGGGAAAATAATATTTAGTAGTTCTTAATATATCTCATAAAATTCTAAAATTGACCTTATTCATCTTCTCTATTGAGTTATCATCTTCCCCATTCCATCATCTTTGTCCTCAAGGTTTCAATGGTGAGTATTGAGTGGTGAGACTTTCATCTGACCTCTATACCAATCAAGTTCCTTCAATCTAGTTCAATAATCGGTGTATTTGGCTTGGTTTGATTCTTCAACTAGTTCAGTGTGGTATGATTTAATGGGTCTATATGGTTTATCTTTGGGGATAATGGGTTGGAATTCATCTGGATTTTTGAGCTTCAATTATCTTTATATTTAGGCTATAGTGGTGTCGACCAATAATCACTTATAGTTCTTGGAATATCCTATGGTTGAGTAGAATCTTCGAATTCCTCTCAGTTCAAGGCATCATTATAGGGTATTCATAGCTTCTTCAAGTCAAGATTCATCATGTTGTCATGGCACAATTTTTTCAACCCCAATAAGATAAATCTTCATTATAGTTTGAATAAGTGTGTCAGAACATTCATCTCCATGTTCATCTCACCTCGACTTTGATTGTTCAGGTAGATATACACCTCAATTCATCTCTCATGATCATGGTCATATTCTTCATCATAAATTGTATGTGGGAGGAGGGATATCATTTATATTGATGATTGGTTTGTGATTTTTAGATCAATAGAACACAGGTATTTTCTTCACTAATCATGACAAGTTAGTGCAATATTGGTCTATGAGAAAAGGACTCAACATCAATAGGAGATGTCATCTCCTTAGGTCAATTTGAAACAATAATTATCTTATACAATGGTGAATAATGTTTCCCTTCTTTAATTTCACTATAGACCGAGATATCATTTTAATGGAATAATCTCCACCATGAATTAAATTTATCCAATCCTACATGGTTTATCTTCAAATTCATAATCACATGGAAAACTCCTTACTTTTCATTCATTTTAATAATTTGAATATTGATCGATTGTTGTCACTCACGATAATCTACTATAAAGAGGAGGAGATTCATTCGACACATGCCTTTTATATTTTTTGTTGTTGTCAATTTCTCAGAGAGAAGAGGACGATTCTTTATAGTCACTTGAAGTGATTCTCATATTTTCAAAAAGGCATTGGATAAATAGAAAATCACTTGATAATCTCCAATAGTTTTTCAAATTTATAGTATAGTTTCTTAGGGAGGCCTCACACTAACTTTTCGATGAAAACTTTGATGGGTTGGAACCACTATAATTTTATTAGAATATGGAAGGGTTGATCCTTACCTTTTTCATTTTTGGGGTTTCTTAATCAACCAAATAAATGGGTGATGTAATGTTCGTTTCATACTTTAATAATTTTTTGTTCCAAGATAGTTTTCCTTATGGTCTATTAGAGGGGAGTAACTCATTGTAACTTCAAGCCTTTACTAAATTTTCAATGACATGGCATGATCCTTTGAGTCCTTTCCAAATTCTGACCTACATATAAGTCACAAATTTTTAATGCAAGTTTTCTCTAATTTACACTGAAAGAAATAAATTAAATTTTCAAACTCCAAAATAACTTAAACCAAATCAATAAAATTTTACATAACACGTCCAATTTCAAAAAAAAAAATTAAAAACTGATTTACATTTCACAATTTTATTTTCTTCTAATAAATAAAGTCTATGAATTTTCAATTATTTTCAAAATTATTGGAACATCAGAACCCCAAAAATAGACACATTTAAGAAAATTAATTTTAGATTGAATCAAAAAATAAAATCTAAAAATCAAAAATAAAATTTGTATTTTCAATTGATTTCAAAAATTAAATAAATCATTAAAAGTAAATAATTAATTCATTTAAAAAATATTCCCATAGTTCAAAAAATTATCCAAAATTAAATTAATTATGTAAAATTAAATCAATTTTAGGTTTAATTATAAGGGAAAACTAGTTTTAAAAAAAATTATTTCTCACATCAAGGGGGTTTTTATTTCATCGATCGAGAATCCATGAATCCAAAAAAGGGTCATAACCATTACCATAATTCATATAGGGGACCTATACCTTGTCAGGAACAATGGAGTACCAACCCTATGACGGAAATAGAGGAGTCACACTCCATATTCGTGGTGGTGTGGGGGTAAATAACTTTATAAAGTATAAGGGAACCCAATACCTATTATTGAAATTTATATAGGGATTAACAACTTTTTTTCTCTGAATGCCTTTCAAATACCCTATGGGTTCCACTATAGATCCAAGATAATCAAACTTACCACTCATAAATGGAATCTTCCAATAAAGAGAAATATACCTTTAGGATTGTCAGAACCCAGAAGTTCTTTTCAGGTATGTTTTCCTTTTCTGGTAATTTTTTAGAAAAAGAGGAATTTCTAGAAATTTCCAAAGTAAATGTCGTGTACTAGGTTACCATGGGTAGCTGTTTTCTAGTCATGTAGTGGCCACACACACGACCGTGTGGGGGTGACTTGGAGGCAGCCTAATGCAAAGTATATAAACGAAAAGTACACGCCATGTAATTCAAAAGTACACACTGTGTATTTTTTTTCCATTAAACGGACTGGGGTTGTGTCTAATCGATAGAACACCCATCATCTAGGTTTCGTTCGGCCGAGAGATCCCGTACAACCACGATCTTCATCCAAGACCCCGACTGAGCATCCGGTCTCCGAATCAATCGTCGTCAATTGTGTTGGGATCACCTCGGTAAGGTCTCCCTTCTACATGAGCTTCGTTATAGGATTCCTCTTCTTTCTCTAGTTATCCTCTATTGAACATTTTAGACGTTTTTTTAGATCTATAGTGTTCTTGGGAAATTCAAGGCTTGAGGTTCATGTATTTTGATCTCCCAACGCCGAGGTAGGTGGTTTGTGCCTTTCCGTTTAAAGTCATTGTGTAATATGTACAATTTTTTCCAATACCCTTGAAGAAGGTATTGCGTAATTACCGTTTTACCCTTATTAATTTCCTACCAAGCTTGTATTCTTTCATAGAGGTTAATTTGATATGAATAGGGTTGATTGCTTGGTCTTGGATGTGTTTTCTCATGCTTCATTCTATGTACGACCATTGGTCCTGTTTAGCCTTTTAGGCTGCCCTGCCATGCTTTTCCATGCTGAGTTGTAGGATGATGCGATTCTTGTTATCTAACATGCTTGATATGCTACAGACTGTATATCCAAGTAGTTCAGGAGGTTTACTTTTTCCATATTTCACTACTATGCTTTTTTGACTTACACAGGGTCGTGGGAACCTGATGTAGTAGACTATAAGGGGGATTGACTGTGTGAGCTTCCTTAGAGAGTCTTTGATTACTTTAGACTATAAGGGGATTGACCGTGTGATATTTTTAAGAGAGTCTTTGATTACTTTATACTATAAGGGGAATTGACCATGTGAGCTTCATCAGAGAGTCTTTAAACCAATTTTGGCTACAAGGGGAAGTGACCAAGTGGGCTTCCTCAGAGATTCATTGACCACACATGGCTATATGGGGAATTGACCGCGCGAGCTTCCTCATAGAGTCATTTATCACCTTAGACTATAAGGGGAATTGACTGTGAGTGATTATTTAGAGAGTCTTTGTATATTATTATAGCTGAACCAGAGGGTATAGGCTGTGTGTACTTCTTATAGGGTTACCTTCTTTGATTAGCTACTTATTTGGTATGTGAAATTGAATGCTTGAAACTGTGGAAATGTTACTACTCTATTACTTATTTCCTGCCATATTTATTCACTGACTGTTAGGCACAGATCTTTGGGTGGTTAACTATTGGGATTTAGTCTGACACCCTGTTTGGGTCATGCTTTTAGGCCCAAACAGATTATATTGCTACAGGTATAGATAAGGGCAAGCGCCCTTCCACTTCAGGTACTTGATTTTGTGGGGAGGTGGATAGCATGGGACCAAGCTATGGATTGCGATACTAAGGAGTTGTTTACTTGTTTTATTTTGTATTTAGTTTAGTACTGTTTTATTCCAACATTTTGATTTGTTTGGCTGCTTTCCTAGACATATGTATCATGAATCATTCATATATATATATATATATATATATCTGTGTGTGTGTGTGTGGTCTAGTTTATTATTTTCCAGTCTTCCGCTATTTACTTTTTTATGGATTATTACTACTTCCTCTATTGCTATTGTTTTTATTCCACTATGTTACTCTGCCAATGAGGTCATAGTTTCCCCACTATCACACCCTAGGCCCTCGCTGCTAGTCGGTAGCCTCTGGCATTCTGGGAAATGTGCTTGAGGCCATGTGACCAAATGGGTATGGGGCGCCTTTGGGTGGATTCTGGAACCGGGACGTTACAAGGATCAACATAGAGAAATACACAAAATAAACTATTTTTTATTCTAACACACAAGTGAGAATATGGGAAAAAACTAGAGAAGGGATAGTTCACAACATGTACTTATACTCAACATGAGATTTGTATGTGTGTGTGTGTGTCTTGAAGAATCATCTAGGTATGTAGTGTTGTCTCCCAATCATGTTTTTTAGTTATACATGACATGTCCTCCTCCCAGACATAGTGTTAAAATATCAAGGGTTAGAAGGTATATACTATTAAAATACAAATTATGTTGTTTACTTAGACATGACATGTTCTTATCTATCACATTCCTTATATAATCAAAAGATAATAATACTTTCACTTTATGAAATTCAGTTATGTATCTTTTTGTGAAATATAGCACATTGTTAGAAGATATAGATCATGTGATATTTATATACTTTTAGACGCTTTAGATTTCATAAGAAAAACTCTTTTAGAAGACCATGATGTATTTTAAAACACTATACTCTATTTGAAATTTTACTCTATTTTGGAAAACCCATGAATCAAATGCCACTACCCACTAGTTTAGCACCACGCTTCCCCAGTCACCATCATTATCCACCTTTTTACTATCAATTTTCAACCTGATATCACCTTCAATATAGAAATATATTGTATTCTATCTTTGAAGAGATACCCCATAACACTATATAGATGAAACACTCTCATTGACACCATTCTAGCCTAGCAACCCTTCCTATCACGAATCTTTCATTATGTTCAACCCATCACCATCTCACACACTGTCGACCATCATGTGAGATGGTGTCCATCGTCCACCTCAAATTAAAGGGAGAAAAGTGAAGAGATATAGGAAAATGTAATTGTGATAATATGTAAGGATAGATCATATAGATATAAAAAATCATTGATATTCAAAGTATCCTAGTCTCTTTGATGAACACCGATGTTATCTGATGTACACACTACTATTTAAAAACCTTTATTGTGTTTTATGACCCATGTGTTGTGGAGAATAATGGTGGATGGTAATTTTTTTCACCCATTATTATTTTTTTCAATGGATTTATTATTCCCATGATCATCATGTATAAAAAGTCAATAATATAAAATAATAATAATGCGATCCTTCACTAGTATTTATGTGACATTATTAAAAAATAAAAATTTCATTAAATTATCCCAAAGAATGAGGGATTTTTTTACCTTCCTCAATCATTTCATTCATTACTGCATTGAGGTTCACGAATCATTTCCACAAGATCCACCCACTTTAAGATCAGACATTTCCTCCTGAAAGGACACAAATATCCAATTCTCTAATCCCTCTCCCTTAAGTTTTCTTTTGTAAAAAGTGGGAATTGTAATAATAATAGGATTAGGAAATATATTTAAATTTGGGGTTTGTGTTAATTGAGTATTTCATTAAAATAATTGAAACATACCTGAATTGAGGCCCAAAACTTGAATGAAAATTATACATATCTTAAGTGAAAACCCTCACCCTGAACATAACCATGATATTATAATTTATATATGTTGAAATGTTTAGATAATATCAATTATTTAACACATTCATTAAAGTGAATTGGAAGAATAATATATTAAATAATAAATATATATTCAAGATCACATTATGGAAAAATAAATGAACCAACTATGTGACTACTATATTAAATATTAATAAAAATATTTTTAATGACTCTATGAAAAATCCAAGTCACTATATCCACTTAACCTTTATGTATTTTCATCTCAAAATGTATAACTTACCCTAAAAGTTGAGTATATTGGGATTGAAACCAATTCACGGGCTTCTATGAGATATCCTAAGGATTACTATGTTTTCACAATACACTCCCTAATGTTATAACATGACATTGAAGGTTCTTCTCCTATTTGTCCTCTCTTAGAATCAGGTACCCAACAAAGGTGGTTCAATCCTTGTTATCCAAAATTACCTAGTTGATAATGTGTGACAGATCACAAACTTATATCCATAGTTATTACACGTAGTATATTTTGTGTACATGGTCCAAATTTGAAGGTAACACCATGTGGTAATTAACATTTCTAACCCAATGGATGTTTTCAAGTGACTCGGTGAACCTCAAGGATAGTTTTCTTCCCCCAATAAAAACAAATCTAGTCACATCACAAAGATTCCTTTAAGAAGAAATGATCTATATCCTCAAAATCATGATGTTTATCCCTTAATTCCACATTGGGATTCTAACAAGTATATTTTATCCTCATATTCTCCAAAATCACCTACACCTTCTCTATCATCCATTGTACAAGATCATGACCCATAAGTAATGACTTGACAATATATAACCAATAAAGTGTTGACTTATAGGGTCTCCCATACATGTCCATGAAAGTTTCTTTGAAAATAGTGGAGTGGTAGCTATTTTTGAAATCAAAATCCACTAATAGTAGTTTATTAGTCTTGCCTCCAAAATTAAGCACACAATCTCACAACATATCCTTAAAGACCTAATTTTTTATCATATTAGTCTTCTATCTTGGGGTGGAACTATTTACTCAACCATAAGTGGGTCCTGAATTCTTCTTGAAACCCCTATGTAATCAGGATTTCAATTGAGAATATCATTAGATATAGTGTTTAATGGTACTCTATCAAACAATATGATCTCATCCAAGTACAAGTGTTTCCAACTCACCATCATACTCTACTCAAAAATAGGAATGATATGAACTGTCTTTGTTAGTCATTCATTGATCACCCAAACAACATGACGAACCTTCACTAAATATGGATGTATAATCATAAATCATATAAAAAAATCACCCCATATTCACTTTGTAATATCTATAGATTGGATCAATACGGTTGGGTACTGGTTCTCAACCATTACCCACTAAAAGGTGAAGTATTGAAATATGAAAACATCAACAGTATTCTTTATTTTTATCTATAAATATTATAATTCAAGAATATTTCAAATATTTATCCAACATAGATTTACCACCAAATATGAGGTGTGAAACTACCTCTTAACCAATTCATTTGGACCAACTATAACCATTTTCCACCCCCAAAATAAGATGACATACTCTCCACCTTCAGAAAAATCTCCATGTGCATCACCTAAAAATATTTTAACATGAATGATCTTAGAATCAATATCTCAAAACTAGTCTTCTATGATATTATAAAGATTTTTTTGGGACACCACCATTAATAAAAGATAAAAAAAATATTTCTTCTAAAAAAACCAACCACATCAACGCTATCCACTCATACATCTCATCACCAATGAAGCATGATATATCAAGCTAAAGGTTTTACACACCACATTACCCCTTATAAAAGTATATAAAATCATGAATTCATAACCATATAAGAACTATAGACATCACCCAAGTCTCAAGTTGATATCTATTTATGATAAGATACACCTAAGACTATTGTGAGCTATTTAAACCATGAATCTTTTACCAAAGAGGATATTTCTACATCTCTTTAACGAAAAAAACTAATAATAAAAGCTTTGGGGTGTAGGTTGCATAGTTCTTCTCATATAGAATTGGATTATTAGATACATAAGGAATAAATTCTTTCCATGACATCAGTATAGAGATAATATTGATTATATAGAAATCATGGTACAGTAGAAACTCAGCTTCTTCCTTTGGAAATAAAAAAACTAGAGCACTATTCAACCTATTTATAGATTCTCACAATATCTTGGTTAATAGATATACTAGATTTAATAATTCCACTTTCAGGTAATTGTAGTGATGGGAGATCAATCCTAGATAAGTCAAACTTGATTCACTAATAACATCATGCTAGGATGTGAATTCTACACACCTTGAATTCCTTCTTGGAAGGTTTCCAATTCATTAAAACCTAAATATTTATTGGGTTGAATACTACACCAACCTCTAAGAAAAAACTCCCTATAAAATGGAGTTCGAAAATCTAGAATTTACACAATGAGAATTTACCATATAGTTTATTAGCTCAAATAAAGTCTAGGAAAATAAATATATTCTCAACTTTCTCCTCTACTATCCCAAATATATGAGGATTTCATTGATGAAGACCCAAATAAACCAAACTATGAATCATTATAAGATCTATTTCACAATCATAATAAACAAAATAGAAGCATTAAATACTCTAAATGGAATCACTAAGTACTCGTAATGCTTACGATGACACATGAACACCACCTATGAGATATCCTATTCACAAAACATAATTTGATGATATATAGATCCAAGGTAAATATTTAAGAGAAACGATTTACACCCTTCAAAAGGTTGAGAAGGTCACCAATCCTTAGAATATGGTATTTGTTCTTGAATTCGTCTATTTTAGGTGGAGATAGTAAAGATAAATCCTTAAAATCTCTTCCACCTTCTTGGATAATCAAATGTGATTTCACCAAAGGTTTACAGTAATCCAAATAAAACCTTTACCTAAAATGTTATTCAATTTCATCATTATATCTTTGATTTCGGTTGAGGCCATCAAATATGTTACAATGGATATTGGTATGGTCTTGAGATGTAGCTTGATACTAAATTTAATCATCTAAATAGGTGAATACCTTATAACATCCTCTATTAAAAAGGTTATCTAGTTCTCTTAAATAATATCAAGTTGGTAATATTATTTATACATAAGGCACAAATCCAATATCCCCAATTATTGGGTAATTAAATTTAACTTCTTAAGGGGTTTCCCTATTCATCATTTCTAAAGGAATCACTGGTTAGTGAATTTGAACCCCATCCCATCTGTTAGATAATATATAGCTTATGATAAGAAAAATACACATAATACTAGTATACAGATAAAATATCTATACAAAATATAATTTCATAGGGTTTCATACCATCCATGGTTAGATCCCATGAAATCATATATAAGGGCCCATATCTGCATGGAAGGACCCTTTGCATGTTTCAGAGGCTTGTGAAGCTCAGAGGAGGCTTGAAGGAAGTCTAGATGTGTTTGGGTGTTGAGAGCTCGAAGTAGGGAGCCTTCATGGTGTGAAAGTGGGTTTCATGCCATGTAGTATCAATATTTCCCAACTTGAATAGGGTTTCATCCTGTGTAATATTTTGGGGTTAAAAAATAAAATAAAATTGAAATATATCAGTTTCTCAGTTAGAACCGAGCCCAAGGAATTACACGATGTGAAAGGGAATTTCACATCATGTAATCCCCAGATGATGTATGTTTTAAAAAAAATTAGCCTCTCAGGTTTCCAAACCTTATGACCGTTTCATCCCTCCCTCTCATCCAAGGTGGTATAGAACCCCCACCTTTGTGTTTTAGAGATCCCTTCGATGAGAATAGATCATGGGATTCTATTTACAATCCATATTTTATCCAAGGGTTTTTTTCTTTATTTTCTAGCGGTTACTCCCAATTTGATCCTGTTTCGTCTATAATTCTATCTCTATTGTATGGTGGATGATCTCATATGGTTCTATTAAAGTTTTCTTGGTTTTTGGTTGGTGTGGTTGTGTTGCGGCATCCCTTGGAGGATGCAGTTGTTGAGGGAGAGGTGATTGGGCTTTGTTGTGTTAATCTATTCTCATCTAAAAACACTGATGAACTTGTAAGGTAGGGGATTCTATGATTATATACTTATTTAAGTGAAATTGTAGATTTATCATGATTTATCCCCTTAGATCACAATGAAATTGACCTGATTAAATAATTTAATCAGATTAAAGAATTTGTATCGATCAAGTAGTGATGTTGTTTCTCTGTACCATGATAATGATTTGCCTCTTGATTTTCTATATAGTGTGATATCTATTCCTTTCTTGATTTATCATTTTGTTCTTCATTGAAATTGGTAAAGAACATAAATCTGAATTTAATTTATAATTAATTGGATAAAGGTTTGAAGAGTCATGTTTAATGAATACAGTTGTTGTTGTAATTTGATGTTAATAAAATTAATGCATGTATACATGTTTAATGGAATTGTTTAATGAAATTAAAGCATATTAATTATTATTGATAAAAGAATTAAATGTATTCTAAATTAATTGTTTAATTAATTTATGATAGTTTATGATAGCTTGTTGTTTAGGTTTCCTATAGTTGGAACTTGTGAATAAATAATAAGATAATTCATGATGGAATAAGAACTGGTTGTGTGATAAAGATAATTCCTTTGTAGGGATTAAGTTTCCCACTTTCTTGTAAAGACCAAGTTTAATATGCTTTAGTTACATGAGAACTGATTGTGTGTGAGGGATGAATATCTTGTTTTAGGGCCGATATCCCTTTTCAATGTTTGTTCATGCTTATTTTGATGTGATATGGATACAAGACTTGTGGTATGTGGGTTTGGGAGGAACAAATGTGATGTGATCCTGGGATGGCTAAGCCAGGAGGGATTTTTTGGTACATGGGTTATGGAGGCCTGGTTTTTGTGGCAGCAGTTAACACATAGAGCAGTGAGATGCATCAGTTTATGCATGTGGTGTCGAGGAGGAAACAAAATATGATGGAATGGGTTGAAGTTTTGCTTACATATTGATATGAAAGTAGAATTATTGTTGAATCTGTTGTTTTTTATCTACTTTACTTTCCCCACTACTTGAGGTAGATGGTTTTTATTACGCTCCTTCTAAGGGAGTTGAAGACACGTGGGGTATGCCATGAGCTTTCTATGTTTACATTCTAGTGGATGGATGGGTCTACAATCCTATAATAGGTGAAAAATATTCAATTAGTAGTTCATATATCCACCGTGTTGAGCCCATTGTGTTTGGAATCTTATAATGTTTTCTTAGAATACCCAAAAATATAGAAAGTGGTAATGTTGTTGAGTAAATGAATAAATGGTGTTTAACCCATGGGTTTTGAGCTTACTAGGATGCAATTATGAGGTTATATTTTTTAGAACAGATGGACTCGGTTTGGTTATTCCTAGAGTTCCTAGAACATTTTTGTGATGAAAATGTAATGAAATGTGAAAAAGGATAATGGTTAATTAATGGTTAAATAATTAATTAAACTAAATTTTAACTAATAAAAGATGATAAATTAAATTAATATAGATCTTTAAATGGTTGTGTGCTTATAGGATATATAGTCTTAACAATGATAGCTGGTATTCTAAGAGTCATTTTCTACAGTTGAGTCTAAGACTAGGTTGTTCCCATAGTGTGGTTGTGAACTATATTATATCATGTAATTATTGTGTTTCTATACACTACTTCACCCTATCAGTTAGGGAAACTGACACCCCAGGTATTCTGAGACCTTTGGGGTGTTTTCCCCAACATCCCAGTGGGTGGATGGATGGATGACTACCCCCTTTGGCCCCACTCTCTTCTCTTTTTAGTTACTATTACTAGTATACGCGATAGTTATATTTCCACATATATGTATAAAGGGATGTAATTGATTGTGGGTATTCACACACATATATTATAGATATAGTTTATAAAGGCTACAATAGGTATAACGTGTATGGGCTGTGATGGCATGAGGATCCTTACTCGGTGTATGGGTTGCAATGGCTTGAGGTATAATACTCGATGTATGATACATGTTATGCGGGATATGGTGGATCTTATAAACTACCTGGTTACATTGGTTATGTGGATGTGATGGGGTGATTCATGAGGTGTATGTTTTCTCATGGGGTGTGTGTTGTAATGCTTGACCTAGGTGTCTACAGGGTAGCCTTTTTAGAGAGATATGCTCAAGACATGCGAGTTTTGGGAAGAGATGCAAACCAGTGGGGAATTAGCTGCAGGGTACCCTTGATATTCATTATTATAATAGCTTCTCTTGTATGTGATACTTGGTGAGAGTATCCATGGGGAGGATTTGAAATTAGTATCCCTATTTATGTGATGAGTTTGTTTTACATGTTGTTCACTATGCTTTATAATGATTTCTTTACTTTTCTATGAGAGGCTCTGGGGTGGATCTGAATGGGTATACAATTATACTCAGACTATGTATATAAAAACTATTTTTCAGGTCAGTTTGAGAGGGTTGGTGATCAGAATGGTTACTAATAGCTTGTGGATTGCAGGTGATATTGGGGTTTTGTTGTCACTTTCATCTTTACTTTCTTTTGGTATGGTAGTTTTTTCCTTTCAGTTGTAGTAATACCTACATGAAATTATATTTTGTTACTTGGGCTTATTATATATTGTATTCAGAGTAGGATTTTGTTGGTGTCTATCTTATCTCTCACTTCTGCATGTGTTTCTCCTCGAGGGTAATTCCTCCCATCTACATGTTTATTATACCCTCAGTCCTAGCCGCTAACCCGAGGCCTACTAGAAGAAATACTTAGGGGTCACTATAATTCTTTCCCTATTATCGGCCTAAGAGGGGTTCACATTGTAGGAAAGGGGACACGATAGAGTGATATTAGAGGTTTAGCTGAGGGATATGATGGATTTTGGAGTTAAGAATAGGTGAGGTTACTTGGGTTGGTAGGAAAACAACATCAACTAAGTTTAGAAAGCACAATAAACAAGGGAGACCAATCGAGACATGGGTATTTAAGGCCCCTTGTGATCTGATGTACGAAACATTAATCATATTGTGTCTACTGAACAAAGTGATACTGGTTGTAGGGTAGAGAACTAGGAAAGGATCATGTGTCATTCTTCTTTTTGCAAGTGTTTGAATGGGTAGAAATTGGGATAGGTTAACCTAAAATTAATAAAATAAAACAATTAATTAATGTTAAATTCTTCCATATTCTAGGTTTAGGAGATCTAATAGTTTTATCTTTTGGAGGTATGGATCCAAGTCGGCTTCCTCATCAGGTTCGCACAGAATATTCTCAACAGGTTGCATCAAAAGATCATCATAGAGTAGAGGTTGATGATGAAGAAGCTTATAGGAAGACACTCCAAGAGTTTTAGATCCAGAGTATATAGAGGTATGAGGTCTCCATTTCAGATGTAGTCACAAAAGACTGGTTAGAGGTGGTTGAGATAACATTCAATTTTATCTGTGCTCATAAAGATCATTGGTTGTTGTTGGAAATGATGATGCTGTGTGGAGCAGTGACTGACTGGTGGTTCTTGTTCCACATAGATCATAAGGAGTTGTCATTCTCATGGAAGGAGTTCCGAGACTAGTTTAGAGATAATTTATTTCTTCAACTACTATGGCGGATAGTCTCTAGGAGCTTCTTACCCTTTAAAAAGGGAGCTCCGATGTGTGAGATTTGGGAATCCATTTCACAAACCTTCCGTGATATGATTCGGACCTATTTACAAATGAGGAGGCTAGGATGAGGTATTTTGAGGAGGCTTTGCATCCAGAGATCCAGTGCCAAGTCACCCTATTTACGCTAAAGATGTATATCGAGCTTCTGTAAAGAGAAGAAGTCATTGATAGGATGTTATCTAGAACCAAATCATTTTGAGAGGGATTCATTAGGATTCCACAAGAAGTAGAGATATGGTATGAGGTTCATAATTGTCAGGATAGAAGATATTACTATTATCCAGTGGTAGGTCACATCCCTCAATGTCTCATTTCATTAGGGATAACAGCTCTCACACCTTTTCCAAGGGACCAGACATGTGTTTTCTTATGGAGGCTTCAGTCATCAACAATGAGAGTGCCAAAGATTTCTGAGTAGTCAGTATGCACCGAGTGTTCCACTCCATGTTCTTCCATTGAGGCAGTTCTATCCGTGGAAGCAGCAGCATGTTGCTCAATTTTGGGATCAAATGAGAGCTGATGGGGTTGGTAGAGGATAGCCCTGGGAGGCTCTCCATCCTCAAAGAGTAGAGAGTGTCCATAGATGTTGTCTTCAGTAGGTTCATAGAGGTCGTGGATCAGGTCGTGGTAAACATCATGCTTTATCACTACCAGCACCATGTGAGCCTTACGTCATTCGAGGTTCCCTTTTCTTGTTTTATACTTAGGTGAATTCCATGTTGGATTCAAGAGAGAAACACTCCTACACATCACATTCCCTTTTCCAGGATTTGTTACTTGAGGTAGAGAGACTGTTAGTGCCTTTGGTGTTGAGTACGCCAGTTAGAGGTCAAGCAAACTTGTTTGAATTATGTAGAGACTATGAGCTAGTGTTGTGGGAGCACCGCTCTTGGGGAGATTTCTTATGTATACAACAATATGATGTAATCCTCATCATGAATTAGTTGTATTCAAGGCATGTTATCATAGATTTCTTCAGGAGGAAGGTTTTGTTATTCGATGTACATAGAGATCCAGTAGTGTTTGTTGGTGAGAAAGACCCCCATATGGGTCTGAGACATGTTCTTTCATTCTCATCCTTGATGGATACACTAATGATACGTTTTTAAAAGGTTCAGAAATTATTGTTTCTTAGGGTCACAGAAGATTACCCATATTTCCTTCTAAATGAGGTTGTAACATTACCCCCTCAATGAGAGATCAAGTTTGGGAACAAACTATTGGAAAGCATGTCACCTATCTCGATGTCTCTGCATAGGATGGATCCTTTTGAGTTGAAGGAGATACATATACATCTTGATATTCTGTTGCGGTTCGGTTTTGTTCGACCAAGTGTGTCGTTGTGCGGTGCAACGATTTTATTTGTGAAGAAGGACGATGACCGTTTTCAGTTTTGTATCGATGATCGTCACTTGAACCAAGTGATAGTGATGAAAATCTATCCCATTTCATAGATTTTTAATTTATTCGATCAACTGAAGGGTTAAAGTTGGTTCTCAAAGATTGATTCTTGGTTAGGATATCATCTGATGCGTGTAAAATATGAGGATATTCTAAAGACCGCTTTTCATTATCGTCATAAGAATTATGAGTTCATTGCGATGTCGTTTGGTGTGACGAATGCTCTAGCTATGTTCATGGTGTTAATGAACATTGTGTTCTACAGGTTCCTAGATAGGTTCATGATGGCTTTTCTCAACAAAATCCTTGTGTACTCCATGTCTAAGGAGGATCATAGAGACAATCTCTGTGCCATTTTTTGAGTTATTCATCATTAATAAATATTTGGGAAATTATAGAACTAATATTTTTGGGCTTGATAAGTCTGTTTCTTAAGGAATTTTGTATCCTAGTAGGGATTATCTATGGATCCATCAAAGATAGAAGTAGTTGTTTCTTGAGTATCTCTTAAGATAGTGGCATAAGTGAAACGTTTCCGTGGTATTGAAAGATATTATTGTAGGTTCACAGCCAATTTATCTCATTTTGTGACTTCTATAACGACATCAAATAGAAAAGATCATATGTTCTTATCAACTGATGATTGTTAGATAGGGATTGAGTATCTGAAGGAGAAGTCGGTCATTGCACTAGTTCTTTGCCTGCCAACATAAGAAGTTTAGTCTGACATTTTTTGTGATGATTTGTGTCTAGGGTTGGTCTCAATTTTGAAGTAGTAGAGACTAGTCATTTTTATGGGTCTTGAAAGTTATGTCCCCATGAGTATAAATTTTCCACCCATGATATCGAGTTGGTGGAAAGGGTGCTTTCTCTAAAGTTGTGGAGACATTACCTCATCGGTGAGCACTTTGTGGTCTTCACCAATCATAAGATCCTGAGGTATGTTTTCTCCCAGCGTGACTTGAACATGTGCCATCATCAGTAGATGGAGTTTTTATAAGATTACGAATTTCAGATTTTGTATACACCTAGGAAGGGGGATGCTTTTCCTGAAAAATTGAGAAGGATGTTGCACAGTGATGCATCACGTGAATTTAGTGATTCTTAGAGAGAAATAAAAGAACATTCAGCATTACATTTGGATATGGGAGAATTTGGGGGAGGAGGTCATCTTTTTTAGATGATGGTGCAGTCATCTCTGGTGCAGAAAGTGGTGGAATCCCAGTTGGAGGATCTTGAGGTGGAGGTCTATAGAGATAAAGTTGTTTGTGGAGAGGCCCCTAATGGTTGGTCTGAATATGAAAAACACTAAGTGTTGTTTTAGGGAAGGATTTTTGTTTCTTTGGAGATGTATGAGGTAGTTCTCAAAGATTTCAATAGATCACTCTTTTTGGTACATCCTGGTGTGAAAAAGATATACTCAGCCTTGAGATGTCATTTTTGGTGGCCTAGTTTGAAGCGTAACGTTGCAAAGTTTATAACTCGATGTTTTGTCTTCCAGAAGGTGAAGGTCGAGCACCATGTTCCTGGTGGTTTTATCGAGCCGTTAGATGTTCCCTAGTGGAAGTGGGAGGACATATTGATGGAATTGTTACCTGTTTAACTTGATCTCAAGGATTCTATGATTCCATATGGGTGGTAGTGGATCATTTGATGAAATCATCCCACTTTATAGAGATCTAAAAGTAGATCTTAGTGGAGGTTTAATCAAGGCAGTATCTGGAAGAGGTAATGAGACTCCACGAAGTCTCGAGGATGATAATTTATGACCGAGATCCTCATTTTACCTCTAGGATGTGGAGAGGTCTCCAGAATTCTTTTCGTTCTCAACTATGACTTAGCACTTCCTTTCATCTATAGATGGATGGCCAGACAGAGTGGACCATCCAGACTCTTGAAGAAATTTTGTGTTCTTATGTCTGGTATTTTTGAGTTTCATGGATGAGGTAACTTACCTTTTTAGTATTATCTTAGAAAATATTTTTCACCCCAACATCAGTATGGTGTAATTTGATTCCTTTTATAAATGACCTCTATATTATCTATTATGCTGAATTAGTGTTGGATAGTTAGAAATTCTCGATCCGAAACTGTTATAGAATATGATAGAGATGGTTCAGGTGATTTGTGAGAGGATAAAGGTAGTTCTGAATCATTAAAAATCATATTCCTATCATAGGATGATACATCTACTGTTTTTTGTTGGGTATCACGTGTTTCTGAAGGTGAATTCCCATCAAGGAAATCAAAGGTTTGGTTGTGGTAGTAAGATTTTTCCCTGGTTTGTTGGTCCTTTCGAGGTGTTGGCTCATGTTGAAGCCATGGAGTATCGAGAAACACTTCCACCATAGATGAGATGGATACACGTTGTTTTTCATGTGTTGTAGCTCCGTCATTATCTGCATAAAGTCTCTCATGTCATCGATTGGGGAGAAATCGATATCGAGGAGTGGCCTTTAGAGATCCAAAACCTCAAGGAGAAAGAGATGCATGAGCGTGCTATCCCCTTGTTTTGTGTCTTGTCGAGGCAAAATTTCATGGAGGATAGTACATGGGAATGTGATTCATCGATACATGCTCAGTACCCTGACCTGTTTTATTTTTATCTCTTCTCTTGTAATGTCATTCATTTGGTGGTTGTATACCCTTTTTGTTTATAAGATGGATTTCTATTGTTGATTTTTGTTGCTTTCTCTCTTTTGAGCGGTACCTCCCCCGAGAGAGTGTTTAGGAGCTGGTCATGATTATTTTATGGTTTTCTTATTGTTCCTTTAGTGATTTAGTGAGCTCTTATGGTGGAAAATCTTGTAGAGGTATCTAGTGGGGTGGCTATTTGGATGAACTATTTCTATTTTCTCTCTACATTGGTTTTTTATTCACAAGGATGATAATGTTCTGAGATGTATATGATGTAAGGGCTTGGATACACGTGGATCAACCCTTTTCATGTTTTTGAGTCTCATGAAGCTCAGAAGAGGCTCGAAGGAAGTATGGAGGTGTTTAGGTGATGAGATCTGAAAATAGGGAGGTAAAGATGCACAAGGTATGCAATGTGCTTTCTATGTTTACTTCTCGTGGTTGTATGGTTCAATGCTCATTCTATTGTTGTAAAAGACTCAATGGTTAGTCCATCTACTCACATTTTTGATCCCCTTGTGTTTGTTTACTTAGAATATTTTCTTAGAATACTTGGAAATATGGAAAGTGATAATATTGTTGAATAAATGAATAAATGATGTTTAACCCAAGGGGCTGGAGCTTGATGTGATGAAATGTTGAGGTTATATATCTTAGAAACTCTGGACTCTGTTTGGTTATACCCGGGGGGCATGAAACTTTGTTTTGATGCTAATGTAATGAAATGTGGAAAAGGATAATGGTTAATTAATGGTTAAAGAATTACTTAACTTAAATTAAAAGTGATAAAAGGTGATAAAGTAACTTAATATAGATCATTAAATGGTTTTTTTATAGGATATCAGGTCTTATAAGTGGAATCCATGAGTCTAAAAGAAATTAGACGTAGTTGATTATAAGACTAGGTTGTTCTGAAAGTGTGGTTGTGAGCTGTATTATATGATATACTTTTTTTTTGTGTTTATATATGATACTTTACCCTATCAGTTAGGGAAACTGAAACACCAGGGATTTTTATCCATGAGGGGTGTTTTATCTAATGTCTCGGTTGAAGGATAGATGGATGACTACCCCCTTTGGCCCTACTCTCTTCTGTTGTTAGTCACTTGTGCGGGTATGCATAAAGGTTATTTTTCTTCATATATGTGTGTAGAGGGCTGTAATAGAATGTGGTTATTCATAGACATATATTATGGATATAGTTTCCTTAAGGCTACTATAGGTATTATGTGTATGGGCTGTGATGGTTTAAGGATCCTTACTTAGTTTATGGGATGTAATGGCTTGAGGTATAATACTTGATGTATGATAAACATTATGTGGGAAGTGGTGGCTCCTAGAAACTACTTTGTTATTTTGGTTACATGGATGTGGTGGTGTGATTTACTAGGTTCATTTTGACACATGAAGTTCATGTTTTGGTGCTTCACCCAGGTGTTAATGGGATAAAGTTTTTGGAGAGGGATTCTCATGACATGCGATGGTATAGAAAAGTGGAAAACTAGTGGGGAAGTGTTTGTGTGGTAACCCTGATATTATTTGTTATAATATATTCTATTATATGAGATACTTGGTGAGAGTATCCACAGTGAGGCTGGGAACTGAATATACCTATTTAGGCGACACTTCACTTGTTGTTCACTGTGCTTTAGCACAATTTATTTAATTTTGAATGAGAGGATCTGGGGAGGATCCTATGGAGTATACTATTATACTCAACCTATGTATATATAAACTATTTTTCAGTTTAGGTAGAGAAGGTATATTATTAGGAAGGTTACAAATAGCTTTTTGGTTTCAAGAGCTATTTAGGATTCGTGGTTGTTTTCGTCTTTACTTTCTTTTGGTACTTTGGTTTTTTTCTTTCAGTTATAGTCGTTCTTACCCGAAAATAGACTTGTGTACCTGGGTTTCTTTTATATTATAGTTTGAGAAGGATTCAGTTGGTTACTATCTTATCTATCTCTTCTGCATGTGTTTCTCTTAGAGGGTAATGACTCCCATCTTCATTTTTAATATACCCTCAGTGCTAGTCAACAATCTAGGGCATACTTGAGGTGAGGCTCAGGGGTCATTGTCTCTCTTCCCCCATTTTTGACCCATGAGGGGTTTACTTTTTTTGGAGGGGATCATGGAAACATATCTATTTATAGAGTGAGGTCATTATGAAAAGTGAGTAAGTGGTTGATTTCCCCTAATACAAGTCTTTCTTCAAAGATATAAGACTTGTGGATCCATTATTCTTCTTAAATCTTGGACTAGTATTATAGCTTAAAAACAATGGATAATTCATATGTGGATAAGTATGATTGGTAGTGATGAAAATAAATAGATCATACTTCATTCCATATCATTCATTTACTAGTTGTATCCCTCTATATTGTGAATTTATCGAGGACCATAACCAACAGAACCTTGAGCCTGATGTGGACCACCTGAAGGTGATGGTGGTAGAAGTAGAAAAATCTCTATCCAACTTTAGTCTATACTATTGTTCCTCATTCTAATATACTGAAACTTCCTCCTAGAGGGCCACAATACCTACTATAGAAAGGACTGCAATCCCAAAACTACCTATTACATGGTGATATATCCTTGGTACCACTTTTTCTACCCTATGTTTCTCACCTTGTGGGAAAATATCAAGCAACATTCCCTCTACCTTAAAATAAATAGAAACTATTGTATCCTTAAGTATTAGATCTTATGTTGGATCTCTAAACTATTTATCCAATAGACCAATATAACAAATTTTCTTACCTTAGATGATGGTATCTCGATGACTACAAGCAATTGGATACTATCGATGAATTTTACCCAAGAAAAACTAAACCAACTCCAACAATTAACTACA
The DNA here is from genome assembly GCA_963277665.1 of Viscum album. NCBI lineage: Eukaryota > Viridiplantae > Streptophyta > Magnoliopsida > Santalales > Viscaceae > Viscum > Viscum album. Next base: position 909,357,605 of record OY728138.1, on the reverse strand, counting down.
TTACTTTTAGAAAGACCTTAATCACTAATACTATCCCTAAGACACTAGCATAGATTGGAATTTTTAGAGTTACAATTCATCTCTAATATCCCTTTGATGGTCTCATTTATGATTTGAGCTTAAAAAAATCTGCAATGAATCATGTCTATAGAGTAATTTGTGAGGTATGTGAACCTCAACGCTTAATTATATTTATGTTTCCTAGCTAAAATTCTAGAATCACCTAAATGAATACCATCATCAGAATCATTAGTTATCATTACTCACTAAAAATTAAATCAAACTTCATCCATGGAAATGTATCCTCATCATGAGTTTGGGTAGTCAATGTCCACCAATATATATCTATACCTTGGAAGATATTTAATAAATTAATCACCATAAATTTTATGGGTTTTTGAAATAGATATAACACATAGGCCACTGAATCCACATAATTATTTATCACAAGGGGATTGGGGTCACCTTTAAACCTATAAGGCCTTTATAAATAGAACTTGTGTAAAAAACTCATCTTATGGGTAGTCCCATTCTACCCAGCTGGAACTGCCACATTATTTACAAGTGGAGGTTCTTCTCTCTATACAAATGGAAGAGGATATGCCCCCTTAATTTTTAGGTATATATTCCTCCTAACCATGACCCTAAATTGAATCCTCGTTACTTAATTAGATATTTATAAGATGTTTTAGTACTTCAATTGTCTTGTTATAACATTTCCTCCAAATACTAGATGGAATTCTATGGGTAACCTCCCATACTCAATAGATAAAGCTATAATTATTAAAGAATATCTTGTTGTGTTGATAAAGGAAGGGTACAAAATATCACTACTAACCACTATATAATTAATGTTCCATCCTAAATATACCTTTTAGTTGATTCCTTAGAGTTTTAAGTTGATCAAAACATTATCATAATCCTTGTGAAAGGATTTATTAGCCACCCACATCAATTACTAAGTTTCCAGATCTTAAAATTGAACTCAAGACCCCTTGACACCACTACCCGTAGCTTTCCAAAACAAACCCTATAGTAATTATAACTTTGAACATTAATCCTAGGACTAAAGGCTACTTTGATACCACTTTGACATAACCAAACTTATTAGGTCACTTCATAGACCAACAAGTAGGCTAAGTGTGCCCCAACAAGACCTCCTCTTATAATCCAATGGTCGGTGACCAGTACTAAAAAAGAATATTACACATAGGAGGCATTATACTAATGATAACCTATAATTTAAATACATATAAAAATTAAAACATAACCAATAAAAACTAATAACATAAATACAACCATAAAATGGTAGAGAATACATGTATGAGGCATTGATAAACAAACACAATTCCACATGGGAAACTCCAAATGAAAATAAATATACAAAAAATGCCTCAAAGTACAATGTAACTATAAAGAAATAAAACTTATCCTCTCCACATTGAATCCAAATATAGTCATTGACAATATCCATAATCATAAAATTCCACTAATCTCATACTCCACTAGCTTTACATCCAAAAAATGTCACCTCTAAACCATGTTTCGTCTACATTTACATAAGATGTGTGGGAATAGAGGCACATGTATGGATGGGTATAAATATGCCTCATATTATACCCTAAAAAAAATAATGTATAATGAAATTATTTATATAAAAGAAAACGACTGAGTTAAACTAGGACTAAAACCGCTTTAAGGATTAAAATAACCAAAAACATTATGAACTCCTAAGTTAATGACCCCAATAAAAGTCATTTCATAAAGAAAATAAAAAGACACAATACATTTTAGGACCCATAACACCCAAAAATCCTAGCTTATATAACTTCCATGTCATCTCTCAACAACTGTTATGGTGGATTAGTGCCTCATCGAAGTATACATATAGGTTGAGGGGTACTGGCCCCTATAAAGGACTAGATTCTCATTAAGAGAATATACATATCAACTAAATTGGTACCAACTCCTAGGATAGAGGACCTGAACCCCAACACATATGGGGTAACATTATATAATAGTTATATAAGGGTTCTTCACCTTTTTGGGATCAAGGGGGTACTAAAATCAATCCTAAAATAGAGGTATCACGGTCCAAATCTACATGGGGTAAACAAATTCATATAGTATATGAGGTAAAAACACCCTATCATTAAAATGTTTCTAAAAGGTTATTTACCCCATGTATTCTCCAAATACTTTAATCAATCCTTTTCATTTCCACTATAGAGATAATATACTCAAACTACCCAAAATTTCTTGTAAACTAACTCTTTTTTGTGAAGAGAAAACCATCATATTAATCTACATGGAAAAAATTCGTAGAATGAACTATTTGATTTTCCAATTTTGATAAGTTGGTGAAATGATGTGAAAAAACACATGAGAAAGGAAAACACGTGAAATGTACTGCTGTTCAAAATGGTTTGGGTATAGAAAAGGGTCATTTAGGAATGTATTACTACCACTTTTTCATGTTGTTTGTACATACACAATGTTTCCTCCTCCTAGATATTATGTTTGATTCATTGGGGTTAGTTTATATGTACTAAAAATGATGAATTCATGTTTTTTACTTAGAAATAGTGTGTCCATATTAGTCACACACTAGGTATTCTTATAATGTAATAGGGTGTTTACTTTATACGACATATAGAAGAATATTGTAGAAAAACATGTAATTTTCTTGGAACTATACACTTTTTTATATAAAACCTAGATTCTAGAATATGGACACATACAAATGAACATGGAATGTAGTAAAATTCACTATTTCATGTGATATTTTTCTCCCTTTAAAAAAAACCTTGTCGTACAAACCTTTTATCCATGGTCAATCATCACACTGTCCCAATAATATTCAATATATGTATTTTTCATAGCTATCCATATACGTGATATCAATTTTTATCATGGGACTTTATATATTCCTTCCTCACCACACCACTATAGACTATCACATTATTTTTTACTCACACTGATCCCACTGCATCTCACTGACACCTCCCCTTATGAATTCTTCATTGCATGCCACCCTTTCTCTCTCTCCTCCCACTAACCATTAAAATTGATAGAGGTATTTATAATCTAGATATTATGGGTGGGAGAAAATAGATAAGTCATGGGTGTCATGAACCAACCTAGGTTGACCCTGTATTGGTCACCCAAGCTGATCTGTGGCATGGCCCGAAGGGTGTTCCTGATCCCCATAGGCTGTCAACTAGTGCCGGGGATAAAAATTTATTTGTTGGGAATAATTTGTCCCGTAAAGATAAATAAAAAAACAAGAATAAACAGAATAAAATAGGATAAATATATGATAGGAAAAGAAAGAACGACCAAAACATGACTAAACTATCCAAGACTAAGACTCCACGTAACCCTTCCGGTTACTCTCTGACATTGAAACTAAACAACTCCCAAGGAGATCCAAACGATAGCTAGTACCTGCAAGAGAAAATAAAAACAAGAAAACACTATAGGCATGAGTATTAAAACTTAGTAAGTAGCCCCGACTAATCTATTCTCAATGCACATTCTTTAAATAAATAAAACATTGATTTCAGGTTTTAAATACAATCTATAAATATAGAATTTTCAACATGTTACATTTTTAAGGTAAAAAAAATCATTATCATAATCCATTGCCCTGAAGTTTAAAATATGGTGCAAGGGGAGGAAATAAAAGGAGACCGATAAAGAATCATTCATTTTTCATAAATGTGTCAAAAGAAATATTGATTGTTTGGTTAAAACATTTTTTTCTTTAAAATATATTTATAAAATCACACATTTACAATATTTCAAGAAAACACAAAAATTAAGAACATTGGGTATCACTACATATATCGAGGGAAAAAACACAATATATACTAGTTTCAAAGGAACACAGAAAATTCTAAGAACTTAGAGGAAAACTAGAATGTACTAATACATGTGACTCATCCTGAAGGCATTCCTACTCTCGATGACGTCATAACACTTAGATTCTCAGTGTTTCACTACCTAGCCCAACCGAGGGGCCCAATACCCTAACAGAGCAAAGTCTATACTAAAGGCCACTATCCAGTGTGTATTCTAAACTAGTGTAGCAACCGTTCATAGTAAACCTCTTTGTTATGACAGGTTCCCATTTATAGTTTTCAAGAGGGTGTTCTATACATTTCAAATAAAAATCCACATATATATAACCAAACACACCACGCAACTCGGCACAAGCCCAACCACCTCAAGGTTATTGTTTGCCTTAAAAATTCATTTTAGATTTAAAGTGATGAATTGAGTTTATTAAATGGGTTTCCAAGTGCGTCTGGTTTTCAAAAGAAGCAACACACACCTTTACTTTGAAAACCAGATGCACTTGGAAACCCATTTAAGAAATTCAATTCATCACTTTAAATCTGAAATGAATTTTCAGGGGCCAAATGGGAATTTCATCCAACACTTAGTCAAAACATTTAATAAAACAACTTCATGAAATTCAAATAGAAAGGGTCTTACTTTATTTTACAATAATAAATTATTCTAAAATCCCTAAATTACTAACAATCATTAAATAAAAGTGAAAAAACAAGAAATAAATAATTATTTAATTTAAAGTCTAATGCATTTGGGAAACCTTCCTCAAAGAAGGAAACATACCACGCCGAGACACTTTGGCTCTCAAAGCTTCTGATGAAATAAACTCCCACACTAGCACACACATACATTATTATACATATATATATATATATATAACCTTAATCCATTGAACATATTCCCCACTCCATGAGGGAATATGTGCAAGGAAGATATATATATATATATATACACATATACACAGACGTACCTATGTATGTGTGTGTGAGAACCACCAAGGATCCAACCAAGCTCAAATTGATTAACCTAGAGGAACCAACATCATTTGGAAAACCAAAACCATTTATAAAAACAAGTTTTCAAGGAAAAATCAATTTAAAGCATCACCTTCTTTTGATGACACCCCCATGTGTGCATCTAGTACACCCATGGGTGGGCCAACATCTAATGACACACAAAAAATTCCAAGAGACACAAAAACCATTTTTCAAATGCATTTACCATAAATTTACTTATTCATGAAACCCCTTTGTAAAAATCAAATATCAATACATTCTCATCTCATGTCCCTTTGGAAACACATTTGACAAATAATTCATAATCCTAAAAACACTTCCAATAAGTACCCTAATTAAGAACACATGAAAATGTAACAATATCATTTATAAAATCTCCTTTCACCATATACTCATGTATAAACACTTTCTAAATATATTTCATACCATATAAAACATCCAATTTCACTATTTAAAACCCAAATGACAATTAACCAAAAATATTTCACACATGCACACATAGACATAATTGGATATTCACTTCAAAATATAGTTTTAACAAATTATACTCTCAATAAAACATCACAATAATTACACTAAGTGATTAAAATAAAATTGGGAATTAACATGCCCAAATATAAATAAGAAACACTTCAAAAATTATTTTTGACATGCTATAATAATCCATAAACATCATAATGGATCAATTATCAATATCCTTAAGTAGTGAATCAAGTAAAAATAATATTTATAGCAACACAAGAACCAATATATTTCTCCAGAATGGAATGGGATGAAAATGCCTACCTCAATGGTGAGCGACTGTGATGCCACATTAGCGGAAAGAAGAAAAACCTTTTTCACACTAATCACACACCGATGGAGCGGTTCATGGTTAGAAAGAAGGGATGGCCTGAGTGTGAGAGGTCGGAGGTGCTGCTGGCCAGAGAAAGGAAGAGGTCTGGTTGAGTGCATGACATGAAGGAGGTGGAGGCAAGGGTCGCGGCTGCAGCCAGATTGGCTGGGCGAGGGCAGACGAAGTTGGTGAGGCAGGGGTGCGGAGGGCCAGAACATCAATTCCGGGTGTCGATGGTTGGCCGGATGCATGTGGATGGATAGAGATGGAGAGTGGGATGGTGGTGATGGGTGAGATAATGCGGAGGGTGACCATGAGGTCGGGTGTGTGGAGGGCATGACTGAGGTAAGGAGGAGGAAAAGGGAGTGAGGCGGTGAAGTGGGGGCGCAGGGTAGTGGGTTGAAGAACAAAGTAGAGAAGGGGTGACTCGCAACATGGAACAGGGAAGGGGGGGAGGGGTAGGTAGATTAGGTTTTTTTTACCTCTCTTAATTTTATTATATAAATAATAAAAATAATAATAATGAAACCAAAAAACCAGAAATAATAATAATAATAACAATAATAAAGTTAATACTAATAAATGTTATAATAATAAAAAAAATAAAAATAAAAATAAAAAAATAAAAAAAATAACAATAACAACACCTCATTAATAATAATATTTTTAATTACATAATAACTTTATTATTATTACAACTTAAAACTTTAACCAACTTTGTTGAAAAAAAACCATATTTATTTTAATCATTAGATACTTGCATTGGCACTCGGGATAACGGCACGACTACCGCCTACTGTGTGGTGACCACACATGGGTCTGAAACCCATGAAAAATTTTTAACGACATAAATTTTAATTTGGGACCTAGACAAGACCTTGCCATGAGAACCCAAAGCCAAGAATTAATAAAATAAAAAATAAATTAAATATAGGGGTGTGACAATTCTCCCAACCATAGACACTTTCTGCCTTCAAAAAGTCACCCAGCCAAACACTAGACAAAACGAGAAACCATTCCCAATTGAAACTGAAAGAACCCACAACACAGGATAATGGGAGAACATGATAGTGTTCTCCAGACCATAAGACCTCAACTAGCATGTAAATATAACACCCAACCGTAATACCTTGGGAGGGGGGGGGAGGAACTCCCAACCAATCCAAACAAACTTCTATAGAACGAGTGAAACAACACCTCCTCTGAAACATGGAACTTTCAACCCATACTAAAAACCCCAAACACTAGAGAAAAACCTACAAGAAGAACATAATACCAATAGTAAACTGGAGATCAACCCATACAATGGAAAAACACCCCTTTAAGTCAAATACACACTTCAGAAAACCACATTCACACAACCAGGACAACTTGGATTAAAATATGATGATTCCATCATAACTTCATGATAAAATAATGAATTTAAAACAACATAAAAAATTTTAGAATATAAAAACAAGGAAAGAAAGACATTAAATGTCCCACTATCAACACAGAACAAAAAACCTGAACCGAGGCTTCACACCCCTAGAAACTCTTTATTACACGTGAGATTCACCCAAACACCTGTGGTTAGGGATTTAATGGCTGAAGCATCTCCTACATCACAGTCAGAAAAATGGAATTCTTCGATCAAAGAATATTTTTCAGGAGACACATCCTACATAACTTCTCTAGATTTCTTAGACACCTGCAACGATAGTTCGTCTTTGGAGGGATGTGATATGATGACTTCATGTGACCTAACTTGCCACATTGGTGGTACACCACTGAATATTTCAATGAACTGGAAGTCAAAACACTGCTGAAAATTTTATGTTTACCAACAGTTTAATACTATTGGTAAAGGCTGGAAAACCGTTCGTATAAAATATACCAAAGATTGTCCAAACCATTGGGTCTTGAGCCATAGGGATATACATATCCCAACATTTATATAAGAACCATTGAGATATTTCTAGAAAATTGAGTATATACCAACGGTTTCAAAAAACCATTGGTATAAATGTTTACCAATAGTTTAAAACCATTGGTAATAGAAAAAATTATCTCTATACCAACGGTATACAAAACTATTGGTATAGACTTTTACCAACGGTTTCCAATAAACCGTTGGTAAATATCTAGTAAAATTATCTATTACAATGGTTTACAAACCATGGGCATATACTTATACCAATGGTTTACATAAAACCGTTGGTATAAGTTCTTATTTTACACATATGCCAATGGTTGTATACCATTGGCATATCCTTTTTGTACCTGCATTAGCAAGTTGAATTTCTGCCCTCCCCCAGTGCACCTGCAGCAATTCCACCAGAAGGCCTGCAGAATTTATACACAAAAGAATACATACAGGGGGTTGGGGGGAAATCCATTCTAAATACCTAAACAATACCTGCACAATTATACATACATAATTCTATGTGAATTAATACATAATTCATACAACACATAATTCATACAGAATTATGAATACCTCCAATTCTGTATTTAATTACCCCTTACACACATACATAATTAACACATAATTTATAAGGTAATTAGATCAAGTATACACATACATCATGTATACCCATACAAAAAGTATACTCATACAAAAAGTATACCCATATACCATTAACACATAATTCATAAGTTAATTAAATACATAAATAATTCAATTCAAAATTCAGGGGGTTGGGGGTTGTTCAGGAGTTTGGGGTAGCTGTCCAAGGGGGTAAGGGATATCCAGGGGGTGGGGGTGTCCGGGGAGATGGGGGTGTCTATGGGGTGGGGTGGGGGTTGTCTATGGGGGTGTCCAAGGGTGAGTGGGGTGGTGTCCTGGGGGTTGGGTATATTCTAGGGGGTGGGGTGTCTAGGGGTTGGGGGTGTCTAGGGGTGGGGTTCCAGGGTGTTGGGGAGGCTGTCCAAGGTGGTGGGGTGGTGTCCATGGGGGGGGGGGTCCATGGGGTTGTTCATGGGGTTTTCCAGGGGGTGGTGGTGTCCATGGGTGGTGGGGGTGGTGTCTAGGGGGTGGGGGGGGGGGGCTTTCCCGGGGGTGGGGGTGTCCAGGGGGTGGGGGGGGGGGTTCCAGGGGGTGGGGGTGTCCATGGGGGTCGTGGTGTCCAAGGTGTGGGTGGGTGGGGGTGTCCAAGTTGTGGGGTGTTGTCCTGGGGATCTAGAGGGTTGAGGGGGATGTTCAAGGGTTGTGGGGTGGTGTCCAAGGGGGTGGATGTCCATGGGGGTGGGGGTGTCCAGGGCATGGGGGGTGTCCAGGTGGTGGGGTGGTGTCTAGGAGGGGTGGGGGGTATCCAGGGGTTTGGGGGGGGGCTTTCTAGGGGGTAGGGGGATGTTCATGGGTGTGGGGGTGTCTAGGGGTGGGGGTGTTCAGGGGGTAGGGGAGTTCTAGGGGTTAGGGGCTATCTAAGGGGGGTGGGGTGGTGTCCAGGGGGGCTATTCAGGGGGGTGGGGGCTGTCCATGGGGTTGGGGGAGTCCAGAGGGTGGGGGTGTCCAGGTGGTGGGGTGTTTTCTAGGAGGGGTGGGGGCTGTAATTGTTTTAATGGAATGAATTTCATGGATTTTAAGATCATTGGTATTTTTAAAATGGTTTTGTAATAGTGTTTCTTTCAATAGTATGTGTTTCTTTTGGAAAAAAGGAATGCTTTTGGTGTGTATGGTAGGAAGGCGATTTGGTTATTAAGAAATGGGTTACATTTTTATTGTGGGACAAAAATACCCTATGATTTTTGAAATAGAACCTTAAAATGGTTTTTTATAAAAACATTGGGGAGTTTTAAATAGAAAAAAGTCTCTATTATGTGATTTAGAATTGGTTTTATAAAGAATTATTTATGATTTATCTTTATGGGATTTGTTAGTTTGTGTCCCTTGTTTAAGAACATCTGATTATTTTACTAAAGGTTTTGTTTTTTATAAATCTTTAGAATGTTACCAATATAAATGAATCAAAAAGTCCATAAGTGGATATCTCAAGTAGCCATTCTTGTGATCCAGCTATTGTCTTCTTGGTCTTGTTCTATACTCAAACTCTTGTGGAAGTGGAATAACCAAGTTTTTCTTAGATCATTTATTATGAATGGGAGTTTCTAAAATACCATCCACAATTTTTTATTGGTGATCAAGGATCCCAGGAGGCAATGAAGTGGGTATCTATGATTAATGGGATCTTTGAGTTGTTAGAAAACCTATAATACACGAGGGGTGGGGGGCTGTCCAGGGGGTGGGGGCTGTCCAGGGGGTGGGAAGGGTTGTCCAGGGGGTGGGGGTTATCTGGGGGGTGGCTGTCGGGGGGGGGGGGGGTACGTGATGTCCAGTGGGTGGTTGGGCTGTCCACAGGGGTGGAAGGGCTGTCTAGGGGGGGTAGGGGTGTCCAAGGGGGGTGGGCGGGCTGTCCACTTGGGGTAGGGGTGTATAGGGGTTGGGCGGGCTATCCACGGTGGTGGTGGGGGGGGGGGGCTATTCATAGGGGTGGCTGAGCTGTCGAGGGAGTAGGGGTGTCCAGGGGTGGGCGGGCTGTCCACGGGGGTGGGTGGGCTATCCAGGGGGGCTTGTCTAGGTGGTATGGGGTGTCCAGTGGGTTGTGTGGGCTATCCACAAGGGTGGAGGGGCTGTCCAAGGGGGTCGGTGGGCTGTCCATGGGGGTGATAGGGCTGTCCAGGGGGTAGGGGTTGTCCGGGGGGGCTGTCCATGGGGGGGTGTCTATGGGGGGAGGGGCTATCCAGGGGTGGTTGGGCTATCCATAGGGGTGGCGGGGCTATCCAGGGGTGGGGTGAATCAGTCACAAAAAATCATCAAGTCAAGTTTTATTTTTTATAGACAAAACTAAAGATAATGTTACCTACATAATCAGATATATCCAGGCAAAAATGAATGCATTTGGTGTGTATGGTTGGAGAGCGGATTTGGTTATTAGGAAATGGATCTCATTATTATTGTGCGACAAAATTAATATATGATTTTTGAAATGGAACCTTAAAAGGTATTTTTATAAACCATTGGGGGGTTTTAAATTGAAAGAGGTCTCTATTATGAGAGTTTGAAATGGTTTTATAATGAATTATTTATGATGTATCCTTAGAGGATTTACAATTTTGTGTCTCTAGTTTTAGAACATCAGATTATTTTTCTAAAGGTTTTGTTTTTTATAATTCTTTAGAATATTTCCACTATAAATGAATCAAAATGTCAATAAGGGGATATCTCATGTAGTCATTCTTATGATCCAACTATTGTATTCTTCATCTTGGTCTACACTCAAAATCTTGTGGAAGTGGAAACACCTTGTTCTTATTGGATCATTTATTATGCATGGGAGTTTCTAAAATACCATCCACTATTTTTTATTGGTGATCAAGGATCCCCAGAGGAAAGAACTTGGTACCTATGATTAATGGGATCTTCGAGTTGCTAAAAACCCTATAATCCATAGGGGTGGGGAGGCTGTCCAGGGGTAGGGGCTTTCCACGGGGGTGGTGGGGCTGTCCAGGGGGTAGGGGGTGTCTAGGGGGTGGGTGGGGTTGTCCAGGGGTGGGGGCAGTATAGGGGGTACGAGGTGTCCAAGGGGTAGGTGGGGTTGTCCAGGGGGTACGGTGGTGGAAGGGTTGTCCTGAGGGGTAGGGGTGTCCAGGCGGGTGGGTGGGCTATCCACGGGGGGTGTGGGTGGGGGTGGCTATCTATGGGGGGGTGCCCAGGGGGTTGGCTGGCTGTCCACGAGGGTGGAGGGGCTGTCGAGGGGGTAGGGGTGTCCAGGGGGTGGGAGGGCAGTCCTCGAGGGTTGGAGGGCTGTCCAATAGGGTGGGTGGGTGGGGGAGGGGGTATCGAAGGGGGTATGAGGTTTCCACGTGGTGGTTGGTCTGTCCACGAGGGTGGCAGGGCTATCTAGAGGGTATGAAGTGTCGAAGGGGGTGGGTGGGCTATCCATGGGGGGGGGGGGGGTATCCACGAGGGGTGGGGGGGATTTTTAGGGGGGGACCAAGGTGTCTAGGGGGTGGGTGGGGCTATCCAGGGTGGTATGGGCTGTCCAGGGGGGTGGGAGGGCAATCTACGTGGGTAGAAGGACTATCTAGGGGGTACGAGGTGTCCAAGGGGGTGGGCGGGTTGTCCATAGGGGTGGGAGGGATGTCCACGGTGGTGGGGGGAGGGGGTTGTCCAAGGGGGAACAGGGTGTCCAGGGGGTGGGTGGGGCTGTCCAGGGGGTATGGGGTGTCCATGGGGTGGGCAGGCTATCCACGGGGGTGGAAGGGTTGTCCAGGGAGTAGGGGTGTCGAGGGGGTGGGCGGGCTGTCCACATGGGTGGGTGGGGGGGAGGGTTTTTCTAGGCGGGGGGGGGGGGGGGGGGGTGTTTATGGGGGTGGCGGGGCTGTCCAGCGGTGTCAGGGCTTTTCTAGGGGTAGGGGGTGTCCAAGGGGGTGGGCGGGCTATCCATGGGTGGGGGGGGGTGTCCTTGGGGGGTGGGGTTGTCCATGGGGGAGGGGTTTTCCAGGGGGTGGGTGGGGATATCTAGGGGTGGGCGGGGCTATCCAGGTGGTGGGTGGGGCAGTCTAGGGGGGTACAGGGTGTCCAAGGGATGGGCGGGGCTATCTAGGTTGGTACAGGGTGTCCAAGGGGTGGGTGGGCAATCCACAAAGGTGGGCGGGCTGTCCAGGGGGGGCTGTCCAAGGGGGTGGGGGTGTCCAGGGGGTGGGGGTTGTCCATAGGGAGAGGGGTAGTCCAGGGGAGTGGTTGGGCTTCCCACGGGGGTAGCAGGGCTGTCCAGGGTGGTACGAGGTGTCCAGGGGGGTGGGCGGGCTGTCCATGGGGGTGGGGGAGGGGCTATCTAAGGGAGGGGTGAATCAGTCACATAAAATCATCAATTAATGTTTTTTTATTTATATATAGAAAAATAAATATAATGTGACCTACCTAATCACACAAATATTCAGGCACAACAAATCAACAAACATCAAAGGTTTGTAATATCAGTCAAGAAATTAGCAGATCAATCTATCCCTCATCACTATCAATATCATCACTGTCATCATAAACCTCACCCACTTCCTCATTGACATCCCCATCATCGACCCTAATCTCCTCAATGCCCTCCTCCTCACCCTCGTACTCAGCCTGAGCCTCCTCATTTCCCTCCACCTCCGCCTCGGCCTCCTCCTCGCCATCATCTTGACCACCACTAGAACTACCACCTGGTGCACCATATATAGAACACATTGATGACATAAATTCATCACAAGCTATTCTAGACTCTGGTGGAAGTTTTGGATGTAAAACATCCATCAGATTCATAAATGTAGTGTTTTCCCAAGAAGACTATTCTACCATCTCAGTGGCCCTTTTTCAGCTAGTTCTGCCTATGCGTTAACTTGCTGGAACTCAGTGCCACTATAACTCATACCCGAGGAGGGAAAATACCTCATCAGAACTATACTCTTCCCAGGTCAGCAGCATACTCTACTAGGGTGCTAATCTCCTATCACCTGATGTAAGTGATCATTTGGCCCAAAATTATCAGGTTCCTAGGCATCAAGGGCCTCTAAAGTATATTGTTAAAAATATAAATAGATTATTAAGTTACAAAATAGAGATTAAAATTTTAAATCTACAATGTAAAACTTACATTCTGCTGCTGAGTCGGTTCATTAACCGCACTTCCATATTTCTTTCTTCTACTTGAGCAAAACAGTTTTTCTCAGGGCACATGTTCTTCTATAGTCAATTTGTTCCTCTACAATGACATTGAATGTAGGAAACCATAATTAAAAATAGGATACCAATAATTAAATTCATAACTAAAATTATATAACTACTTTATCAGTCGAATAAATTATAGAAGATGCAATAGAAAGTGAAATTCATAAAGAAAAATTATAAACTCTCATACCTATTTCCTCTCATGATATGGCATCGTAGTACGTCCCAATGTGTGGATGTATTTTTTAGCATCAATGTTTTTCTTATTTCTTCCAGATGAATCCTAAATAAAATTCAATAATTATTATTAGTGAAAAAAATGAATATTTTCATTTAAATATCTCTAATGTGATTAATACCTTAAATTGGCTAGTCGTCTAATAAGTAATCATATGTCGATACTATTCTAATAGACAATCAACCATGACAAGAACCACCTCTTACTTTGTGCCCACACTAGCATGCCATCCAATGTACAACTTATGCTTATAATCTCTCCAAAGCTCGCCTAAATCCTTTAGACGTGTTGGCTGTGCACCCTCACCATCGGGGAAATTAAACCGTAGCTGCCACCCAAATACTTACTCATATAAATACAAAAAAAATATATTTCATTGAATAAAAAAGTTCTTTTTACCTATATCTATGCCAAATCTTTATCCTTGACTTCATTTGGTAGATGTCTCTATGAGAGCGGGCTTCTAGGAATGATGTTGGAGTATTTGGAAAGCATCGCAAAAAAACTCAAACAATACTACCCGAATTTTTCCATCATTTGACTATCTTCATTGTAGTCCACCATCAACTGTGTGTAGCGGTTCCACACAGAACCCATGCGTGTACGCCCCCGCCCTCGCCTCCTATCCGTATATGTATTTGTTATGAAATAAAAACAAATATTTTATCAATACATGTTATAATAAAAATAAATAATGGTGTAAAAATTTGTTAGGGTTGTATAAGTATACCAGCATTAGTCTGGTCAATGGGTCCCGTTGGATCCGCAGAATCTAAAGGAACACCCTGTATAGATGGAGTGGGTCCCAATGTATGATCCATAGGGAATGACTCTGGTAGAGCAAGAGTCGAAGAAGATGGAATATAAAAACCCAGAGAGAAGGAAGCAGAAGTAAAAGAAGATGACAGAGATGGCTGACCGAGTGTTGGATGGGGAGTGGGAATCATCATCAGATATGGTACAAATGGGTGAGAAGGCATAGATTTAAAGCGTGGTGAAAACATGGGAGTCCTAAATATCCCAAGTGTCCCTAATGACACATCGAGATCAGAATGTGGGATGGATGGTATGTCAGTGGGAGGGGCAGGGTCTAATCAGGTATGCTGACCTGATCATCTAGCTCTTGTACCACCCCCCTCATATAGACACCTTGCGTACTGGGACCACTACTAGGCTACTCATCAAATAACTATCACCCAATAGATGGATCCTGCAAAAATGTTTCAAAAAAATTAATCACATGACATTATATATTATTTAAATATATATATATTTGAAATAAAATTATCACTGTAGGAACTAGTGATGGAATTCCCCGCTCATTCATGCGACGATTGTTGTCCATAATCTACTTTTGTCTCCTCTCATCAATTGGTTTCATTTACTGCATTTAAAAACCAATATGTAAGTAAATAGAAAAGGATAACTAGTGTGTAACCCAAAAAACAAAATAAATGAGAGGAAATAGGGGGATTCATGGATAATTTAACTATCCATTGTTTAAGGTGAGCTTGAACAAATATATAATGATGTCAATAAATCATACAAGATGTTATAAAAAAAATTAATTTTTAGTAGGATGGTTATTTACAGTCTATTAAAATCATGGAACATTTATTCGACCAGATTCATAAGGGGTAAAGCTGTTGTCAAAATTTAGGAAAAATTTAATTTCTTTAGCCCAGGTAGATGATGCAGGTTTCAATACATGTTTTGCATAAGAATACAAACCATCATGTTCATTACATAGTAAAATGTTAAAGAGAGGTCTTAGAGTTATACAAATTTTATACAAATCACAGTTGAAGCATTAAAATGTTCACCAAGTTAGAAATGTTGGTTTCATAGGTTTGAATACAGTTCAATTCCAAATTAGAAAATGCAATTCAAATAAAATTACAACTAATAAAAATTGAAAATTCACATAACAATCAAGTCAGATACAATATATTTTTAATCAATATTAAATCAATTCAAGTAGTAGCAACCTTAAGAACCCAAGTTTAGGTAAACCAAAATAATTGGG
The DNA here is from genome assembly GCA_963277665.1 of Viscum album. NCBI lineage: Eukaryota > Viridiplantae > Streptophyta > Magnoliopsida > Santalales > Viscaceae > Viscum > Viscum album. The sequence goes on along the minus strand of OY728138.1, from coordinate 909,341,945 downwards.
AACATGAATAGATGATTTTATATATTTCCCACCACAACTTTAGGTTCACAGTCAACTCTGAAAATTGAGATATTGAAGTCGTCAAAAGTAACAAATTAATCATTTCTAATGGTAGTAGTTATGGTTTCAATTCCATCATCACCATCATTAAAAAAATGTCTTGGAATTACTTCAATAATAACACCGAATTCAGGTCGAAGATGGTCTTTGACATAAAAAACTTGTTTCTCCATTGATTCCAATATATATGGTACATCGGTAGAAAGAGTCCGAGTCATATCAATTACTCGAAATCCAAAATCATCAATAAATGTTCCCTACCTCGTCATCGAATCAAACCACTATAATTTCATCATCGTGACTCGTCCATGAGAATAATAATCCAATATTATTATTATTTCAATGACTCCATAATAACCTTCATTTTCAAATCGTGGTCTACTATCTGATGCACTAGAATAACAGTCTATTGTGGAAGTAACCATAACACCAACATGTTGTGTTCTCATGTTCTTTACTTGTTCATTGATAATAAATATGTACCCATTGATAATAATTGATTTACATCCACAAACAATATTATTAGGACCAAAATCCAAAGCTCTTATTTCCTCAGAGACAGAGTCATCAGGAAGACTCAATACCTAAAATATAAATCAATATTAAACTTAAATAATTATTTTTTTAATTATTTTAAAGAGAAATATTATTAACCTCAATTTTAACCAAGAAAAAAATTCTTTGCTATGCAAAGTCTACCTCCTTATCAATGTTAAAGAATGATACTTTCTATTTATCATCACTTTATGTTCCCTGTAGATGAAAAAAGGATTATTTTAATAGATATATATATATAAGATATACATATTAAATTTACTTACAAGATGTAGTCATCGAACAATTCACAGTTGAACAAAACTGTGCGATGTGCTATATCCCACTCTTCAAGCCTTAATGACGTTAATGTATATGATCCAAGAATTACTCCTATTTGAGGAAGTGATGGAAAACTAGGTTTAATTTTCTCATACTATTCTTCTTCATTTCTCATTGGTCTATTAATTCTTGTAGTAAGATCAGACAAATATATAGATCATAAATCCATACATTTTTTATCCAAGTAACCGTTAATGATAGAACCTTCAAGATGATTCCTATTACGGACATAAGACTTTAATGTGTACATATTTATTTCAGTTTGATACATCCAAAAAAAATAAATAGGTCCTCCAAGAAGCATTTTAGTTGTAATATGGATAGTTAGATGTAGCATGCATCTAAAAAATGATGGACGAAATATTTTCTCTAACTCAAAAAAAATTAATGGGCCATCTACCAACATTCTTTGCAAGAAAGAATTTGAAAAATTCTTAGCACAAAGATCACTAAACAAGTGGCATAACCAAATAACATCCAACCTTATATTATTGTACAAACGATTAGCAATTTCTATTGGAATCAAATCAGGCAGAAGGATCTGATAATCATGAGTCTTCAAAGATTTTATCTTCAACTCTCTTCTGTTGACCCATTTAGATATGTTGTTTGAATATCCATAAAGTACTTTAATAGTCTCTAGTAATTCTAGAAATTGATTTTTTAGGTGTCATCACATAATATGCACATCGAACTTGCTATTTTTTTCACTGATATGAACATGATGCAACTCTGGTCTGATGCCCCAAACCACCAAGTCACGCCGAGATCGAAAATCATCTTTTATATTTCCCTTAACATTTAGAAGAATAGAAAGAAACATTTCACATATATTTTTTCTATTTGAATTACGTATAAGCAATGATGTAACAAATTGGATGACCAATAAAGAAAATCAAAGAAGATACTTCTTTTATTCCAATTGTAATAGGTTTCAGTGGAAATAGTCTTTCTCTTTCCAAATTTCATTTGACCCTTCCGAAATGAAAACCTGAAATATTTCAATTCATTAAGCACATTAATTCTAGACATATGATGAGGTGGATCATCCATCTCCAGGGTATTGTAAAATCTTCGAGGATTATTTCTATATGGATAGTCCATTGGAAGGAGTCATCGATGTCCCATAAAACTGAAACTACAATGATGTTTCAATCTTTAGGATTGTGTATTCTTCATACAAACAAGACATGATAGTTTACCCTTTGTGCTCCATCCAAACATCATTGCATAAGCAGGAAAATCATTGATCGTCCACATAAGTGCATCACACATCTGAAATATGTCTTTCGAACATGCATCGTATGTGCACACACGCACATCCCAAATAAGTTTCAACTATTTTATTAAAGGTTGCATGTATACATATATATCATTTCCAGGATCAGAAGGGTCAGATATGAGTATTCTCATGAAATTGAAATTTTTTTTCATACACAACCATGGGGGAATATTATAAATGTGTTTAAAAACTGGCCATGTGTTGTGCGGCATAAGAATCTGCCCAAATAGATTAAAACCATCACATGGAAGACCCAAACTCACATTACGCACATCAATTGAAAAATCAGGATATCGAACATCAAATCTCTACCATACAAATCCATCTGCAGGGTAAACCAACTCATCATTATTCTTCAATCTCTCGGTATTATACCATCATTTTTTTTTGATATTTCATCAGACATAAAAAGATTATGGAGTGTGGGGATCAATGGAAAGTGCCACATTACTTTCTATGGAAGACATGACAGTGTTCCATCAGCTTTTAGCTTCCAGTAGGATATGCCACATTTTATACAATCATTTCGTTCAGCTGTTTCCTCCCAGAATAAACTGCAATCTTTTGGGAAATCATGAATTTTTCTTCTTGAAAATCCAATTTCCTCAACTAAATTCCATGCCATATAGTGTTTTGAGAGAATATATGCATTATCTGGAAGTATGTCCTTCATGAATGTAAGAATTTAATCAATGGAAGTATTAGAAATCCCATACATAGTTTTCCCATGAAACAATCGGATTAAAAATTTGAGATTTTTCATTTTACTGCATTGTCAATATACTGGATTAGTGGCTCCATCATTCAATCATTTCACCCTAAAAACATCATCATTTTCATCAGACACATCATGTCTTCTCATATGGAAATCTTATTGGGTCATAATCCTTTCTTTTTCATGATGATGAATAAACGGAAACCAGTCATATAAAAAATTCTCCAATCCAGTTATCTCATTTTGATCATCAACAATTTGATATTTCATTTTATCCCCATTGTGATACCACACATAGTAGTTTTCTTGAAAACCATATTTTGTTATGTGGTAGATGACTTCTTCATGTCTCAACCAAGGTCTTCTAATAGAATTGTAATAGGGGAAGTGTATGCGACCACTATCTGAAGCATTGTGAAATGTAAAATATAAAAAGATCTCCAAATTGTTTTAAAAGTTGCTTGAGATATGATCAGTTTCATACATCCAACTTCTATCCATTCTGTAAAAAAAAATTATAAGTCATTTCGTCAAAATAAATTCAATAAGATTTAAGTTTCATCAAAAATATATTTATGTAAATGAGAATTGTTCACTTTATATGAAACTATAACTGACACACTACTGTATATGAGAATCATAATATAAAAAAAATACAATATTTATAATAAAATATCTTTGAAGAAATATACATGAGAGTACATGATCATGTAAACTTGTGGAGGTGAATTATTTATAAGTTCAGTAAATTTTAGATCGAAAAAATTTAATATTTTAGTAGATTATTTGAGTGATCACAAACATTGCCCAAGGTGGTGGGGGTGTCCAGGGGTGGGGGTTGTCTTAGGGGGTGGGGGATGTCTATAGGGGTCGGGGTGTCT